>OY997589.1:4800000-6000000 GCA_963921825.1 Erodium maritimum | reverse complement strand
TAATAAGATTGGTCAAGGTGGCTTCGGGGCTGTCTATTATGCAGAGCTAAGAGGCGAGGTATGCGATCGTCTGTATCTTCTCCTCTAGTGCTCAATCTCCTTCCACTAAATCAAAACAAAAAACATGCAGAAAGCTGCCATAAAGAAGATGGATATGCAAGCTACAAAAGAATTTCTTGCAGAGTTGAACGTTCTGACACGTGTTCATCACCTAAATCTGGTAAATGCACTCTCTTAAAGTCAAGAACTGGACGTTGTCGTTTGTGATTTGAATGAAAAGACTGGAAGTTAGAGTTACCATAGTTATGATTTCCCAAATCTATTCATTTATCAAAAGATTTTTAATTAATTGAAATACCGTAACCACACAAATTCTTCAACCAACTAAGATGAGCTTGGTGTTCGCTACTTTATTTGATAAGGTTGTTCAAGTGATGCAGTACTTGTGTGTTCCTCCTTGCATGAATTGTTTTGTGAAGAATCTAAGTATAATTGCATAAAAATACCCTGAGGTATTCACATTTTGCAAATTGTAGCCCTCTTCTTTGATAATGACAAAAAAGTGCCATGAACTTGTCTTTCAGTTTTTTGCTGCACTTTGTATCAATTTGTTTCAAAATAATGATTTTACCCTTCATTTTTTAAATAATAAGTAAAAAACAAAAAATAAGAAGAATTAAGTGTATACTGCACCAACAATTAAGTGTGTTGCCCACCCTGTTTGAACCGGAACAAGAAAGATAGGAAGAAGGAACGGTTCCCTTCTATTTTTTTTAAATAATAAGTAAAAAACAAAAAATCTAGAATTTTCATCTTTTATTTTTCTTCCTCTTGTACCGTACAAAGAGGAAGAAAATTCTGGATTTTTTTTGTTTTTACTCTAAAAAGTTCAAGGATAAAATAATTATTTTCAAACAAAATGCAGCAAAAAAGACAAGTTCGGGGCACTTTTTTGCCATTATCAAAGAAGAAGGCTAGGATTTGTAAAAAGTGAATACCTTGGAGTACTTTTCTGCAATCATCTCAAGAATCTACTATTGTTAATCTGACTTTTAAGTGTTTAACATATAACAACAAGTGCAGGTGCGTTTGATTGGGTATTGCGTTGAGGGTTCTCTTTTCTTGGTCTACGAATTCATTGAGAATGGTAACTTAAGCCAACATTTGCGAGGCTCAGGTAAGATTCATTTGCAGAGAAAAGTTTTATCTCTAAGGGTATCATGTTCTTCAGTGCAACTGTGATACTTGTATTTGTCTTCTACAGAGAAGGAGCCACTGCCATGGTCTACCAGAGTACAAATTGCTCTTGATTCAGCAAGAGGTCTTGAGTATATACATGAACATACTGTTCCTGTTTATATCCATCGTGACATCAAAACTGCAAATATTTTGATAGACAAAAACTACCATGGAAAGGTTGCATTAATTCGATGCCTCCATTGTTTTTTGTGGGCCAGTTGAAACCTTAATTACATGTTTACTGATAGACATGGACTGCAGGTTGCAGATTTCGGATTGACAAAATTGACTGAAGTTGGAAGTACATCGTTCCAAACTCGTCTTGTGGGTACTTTTGGATACATGCCACCAGAGTAAGATTGTTTTCCGTTTTCTGTTAGAGATAATTGCAAAAAGTGCCTTCTATTATCGACTTTTTGCATGTTGGTACCTTTATCTTCGAACTGTTGCAGGTTATGGTCCTGAACTTGTATTTTGTTGTGGACGTATGTATACAATGGACTGACCCCGCTACCATGTTTTCTGCAGATATGCTCAATATGGTGATGTTTCACCCAAAGTGGATGTATATGCATTTGGGGTTGTCCTTTACGAGCTTATTTCTGCCAAGGAAGCTATAGTTAAATCAACTGAAACCGCTGGTGATTCAAAGGGCCTTGTTGCTATGGTACATGTTCTTGACATCCCTATACCATTAATCAAACTAGTGACTCAATAATCTCAAGTTAATTGACTTAATATGCTCTATGCAGTTCGAGGAAATTCTTGTTCAGCCTGATCCCAAAGAAGACCTTCACAAACTGGTTGACCCTAGGCTTGGTGATAACTACCCATATGATTCAGTGCGCAAGGTAAATATATTTCTGATAAGAAACACACTAAAAACTTCAAACCTCTCATCATCAATTCATAGTGTAACGAAGCCATGAATTATTATTCTCTTCTCAGCTGGCCCAGCTTGCCAAGGCATGCACGCAAGAGAATCCTCAGCTGAGGCCAAGCATGAGATCTATCGTGGTTGCTTTGATGACTCTTTCGTCCACAACAGAGGATTGGGATGTTGGTTCTTTCTATGAGAATCAAGCCCTGGTGAATCTTATGTCGGGAAGGTAGATTGGGCCCGTCTTGCTTGTGTAATAAGTTATGTTCTTTTTTGGTGTAGTAGTATCCGTTTAACACGTGTAAAATTATCTGTAAATACTTATAGTTGGGAATGATGAGGGTTGTAGAAGAAAATTTGATGAGTTCATGGAAGCAGGAGATGAATAGAGAACTATATTGTATTTGTATGTGTGCTGTGATAAAGTAATCTGATTTTGGTATTGTCATGGTATCAAACTTGTTGCTGAAGAAATCTTGGAGGGCATTTGAATCTTCTCAAGGACCTCAAAACTTTGACTAGTTACCGTTACGGGAGAATCATAGCTCTAAAAAATTACCAATTTTATAACAGTATAATTAGGTTGAATGATCCTTAAGCTAATGGAGAGAATTCTGATACAATATTAAAAATCTTTTAACACAAGAACTCAAGTTGATAGGTAGAAGTTCCAAAGTGCTTATAAGTAACAAGGGCAAAAAACCTGAAAAATCTATCGATTTTGTAGTTGGATTTTTTTCTGACCAAAAAAAACCGAGATTTGGCCACCTTCTATACTGGCCTTGAATATCAATATTACTGAATATTTTGAATGAAACCCATATTCTTTTAAATCTATATTATGCAAGCCTTTTTAAAAAAAGTCGAATTAATTTCAATTATTGGAACCTAATCTTGTTTGACCTTTGAGAACAATTGTTGTTTTATATTTCAATTTCATCATACATATTATATTTGAAAAATAAAATCGGTTATTTTCTTCCCGAAAAAAGGCTCATGTGCTATTCACCTTTTACAAATCAAAGCCCTCTTCTTTGATATTGGCAAAAAGGTGTCCGGAACTTATATTTTTGTTGCACTTTGTATCAATTTGTTTCAAAATGATGATTCTATACTCAAAATTCAAAATTTCTAGAATTTCTATCTCCCTTCGCTTTCGTTCGCTCCCACCTCAACATTATGCCTCCATCTGTCCCCTGCACCTTGTTCCTTGTCGGATTTTCGGGTATACGGTTCAAGGTGGGAGCTCTGCCATGGATATCAGATTAAGAGGATTATCAAAACATGAAAGCATGTCAGGTTGAAGGAGATGGACACCCACCAGATCCCTGTAATTCAACAAAAGAACTAATCTGTAGTTTTAATCCATGGAAGGCCTAATCTGATTGTTTATTACCAAATTGCCATGATACTGAATTATTTGTTGAGTTTCATGTGAACAAAAGGTATCATTAATACAAATTGCAGATCATGTGCATGCCAGCATTGTTATGGATACTGTTATTAATATGTAAACAAAGCCTGTCATCAGATATTCATATTCCACATAATTAAACATGATTATGTTGTTAATTATATGGTGCATATCCTCCCTATAATGTGGTAATCAATTTGCAACACCATGGAGAGAATCACTCTGAGATTGTAACAGATCATGTTTTTAAGTGGATAATGAATGATTTTCTTTTCACTTTAGAACAGTAAGAATGCACTCATATGTTATGTGTAGTTTTGATTAACAACAAATGGAGTATTATAGAGTGATGTGGATGCATGTAGATGGCTTATCTTGCATGATAAGAGTATTTATTTGTGAGTCATGTGAGAAAAATCATCCCTAACTATTTTGGAGTTAGTAGCCACAAAGAAATCATTTACAATTAAGCTCATTGAGTTAACTTAATACTTGAAAAATTAAGTGCATGCATCTTATTATTTCAAAACTATAAAAGGGGAAGGATACCAAAAGGATGTATATACTCTATGTATGAATATATTCAGGATAATTCCAAAAAAGTATCTCTTCTTTGATAATTGTTAAAAATATACCATAGATCTGTTTTTTTATATAAATTTGTTTCGAATAAAGATTTTACCTCTAAAAATAATAATTATAGTTTCCTTAGCAATTATTAATCTAACCTACATGAGATAATTATATACAATTGTAGAAATTGTCGTAAAAGTCCATTCTTAGTCCGCTTAGGCCTCAAAATATGTAAAAACGTCTAACTCGATGTCTCATCTAGGCCTCAAAATCTGAAAACCATCCGACTCTTTGTCCCGTCCGATTAATCGAAAACTTAAGACTCTGATTTGTGAAATTAGACCTTTAAAACAGAGATGAAAAGGTAAGAGGCATAATATGTTTGTAATGATATTGAATTTCTTGATAAAAAGAATATGAGACGTTACCCTCTTTGGTTGTTTATCATTATAATTTAGATTTTTATTATATTTAAAGTAAAGTAAAAATGAGTGTATTATTTGTTTGTTTGTTTTTTTTGTATTGTGATACTTGATATTTTTTTATATTATATAAATATAATATATATTTTTGAATGTTGAATTATATTTGTGTAATATATATTTAATAATAATTAAAAAAAATTAAATCCGCTTAAGCCCCGCCTCGGCCCCGTCTAACGCTTAGGAGTCTTTACCATCCGACTAACGCTCAACGCTTTTTACAATCATGAATGTAGATATTGATAAACAGTAATTAAATCCCAAACATAAATACACAAAATGTATCCATATAAAACTCTCTTCCTGAGGAATGTATCCAAATAAATAAAATCAATTAATTTTGCGTAATATTATGTTGAGATTGGATCCCTGATACGCTCATAATCATCGTCATAAATAAATATAAGTTAAGAAAAGTAGCCGTTACGTGGGAATAGCTTAAACTTGAGTCACACTCATAAACGGCACATGTAACGCACAATCAAATCCAACGTCATCGCTCCTTCATTCCCTCTCTTTTTAATTACACTTTTTAATAATTTTTGTTAGTAACTGATTGTTATGTTTTTTAATTAGGAAGTAATTAATTTCCATTACTAAAAGACAAAAACGCTAACTGTGCTTGTCTTCGTAATCGTTACTTTTCCCCCAAACAAGCTCTTCTTCTTCCTCCTCCTCTCTCCGCCCCGCTATCATGCGCCTTGCCCCGTCTCTGATTTGTTGAGCAAAGGTGGCGCATTCTAGTCGGTTCACCCGGTTTCGCTTGAGATTTATTGGGGACGAGTATCTTCCCAAATTGGGACTCTCTCGATTCTGATCTCTTCCCATTTATGTGATTCTTCTCAGTTCTGAGTTCTTATACTATTTCGCTCTATCTATGTCTGTGTGGTGAGAGTCTCTGGTTGAATTGAATTCGAACTCGAACTCTGGGTTTTTTTGGACTCTATCTCTCGATTTCGGCGCTGAGTTGGCATTAGAGGTATGAATCCCGAGGATTTCGGTGTAAGGAAAATGTGTGGATTGTTTTCGAGTTTTTTTTGTCTGTTTGGCTTCCGAGAATCTCGAGGAAACGGTGGGAAAACAAAAGGCTTAACAAGGATTTTTCCTTCTTTTTTTTTCAATTTTTGATCTTAATCGGCTTTCTAGATTCTGGAGGTATGCTTCAGGTGGAGAGTTCGGATCGTGTTGGTGTTCTGGGTCTGTTTGGTTTCCGAGAAAGTTGAATTTGGTAGTTTTTTATTGCTACTTGTTAAGATTGAGGTCACTGTTGGAGTGAATTAGAATTGGTTTGTGCTTTTTGTCTTCCTACTGAACATACGTTGCATCTGAGATTCAGATTTGTTTTCTGATAATATTATTTTCCAGATTTCCCCATATAGTGAGGGTGAAGCAATTCCATGTATCTAAGTTTTTAGTTGAATTTGAATGGCTCCTTCCAATATTGTTTGTATTTATGTAGGCAGGTAGAATTGTTTTAGGTCCTCATTGCTTAACTTTTCGTTAGAGCTTTCAATGGTGCAGCTTCTAACAATTGATGCTTAAGCAACTTCAATTTAATTTGGTTGATATATTCATATTGTGTTGTATGATATTTTTATGGGTGCATTTGGTTGGTTCTCTCATGGCTTAAAACATATCTTGCATATATCATTTCTGGAACTACACACTAATTTGATCAGCTGGCTAATTAATGTGGATTGTGGTGCGTGCTTTAGTTATGGGTTGAAATTGAATCAATAGTGATGTTGTGTGGTGTGGTGTTCTTGGTTCATAAACTTGCACATATGATTTACATTCCAGCAATTCAAATGCAATTGATGTCTTACTTTTCAACAGTTGGTTTATATAATTAATGTCATGCATAGTAGCCACATATGAAAGAGGTGCTATCCTCTACAAAATGAACCTTCAAAAGTCAAAAGTAGCATTATAGGACTGTATTTTCTTTATGCTATGAAGAGTTACTCCTATACTTTTGAATAGGTTGTGACTAGATCACATCCATGGGATACTATGTTTTTCAATAGCTGATAAAATAAAACTCTATTTTGGTTTTGTTTGCAGGAAATCATTGTGATTCAGTTATAGAAACGGATATATGGCTACTCTTAGGGATATCGGAGTTGCAGCAGCCATCAATATTCTCACTGCAGTTGCCTTCTTTCTGGCATTTGCTATACTCAGGATCCAGCCCATCAATGACAGGGTCTACTTTCCAAAATGGTACCTGAAGCGTCTAAGGTCCAGCCCACTGCGCTCGGGCTCATTTGGAAGCAAATTTGTCAATTTTGATCTGAGGTCTTATGTGAAGTTTCTGAACTGGATGCCTGCAGCATTACAGATGCCAGAACCCGAGCTTATTGACCATGCGGGTTTGGATTCTGCTGTTTACTTGAGGATTTACTTGATAGGGTATGCTCCTCAGCTGTACCAAATCTCCATAGTTTATTCATTTGTTTATATTGATTCGTACTTGAAGCCTAACTGCATAACTGACTGAGAACTGAAGTTGTTCTTATTTTTCAAAGATACTTAATATTTAGGTTCTGAACTGGCTTGAATTGAGTAAAAGTTATGGCTATTTTCGGTAGTTACTTTGTGGTTCTATTCACGAAGTTGTTGACTGAAATGCAATATTTGAATGACCTTGGCTTAGCATATATTTCTTTTGTGTTAAGAATTGGTAGAGACTTGCAATTAGTTATGTCACTAAGCTGCCCAGTTGCGCTGTAAACTTTGGTCTACACTACAATGCATTGTTTTATCAATGGTGTGTTGTTTTTTACTTAATTTACTTTTCCTATTTAATTGCAGGCTTAAAATTTTTGTTCCTATATCAATACTTGCACTTTCAGTCATGGTACCAGTAAATTGGACCAACAACACTCTAGAGCGTTCCAATATCACTTTCAGTGATATAGATAAACTGTCCATATCCAACATTCCTAATGGATCCGAAAGGTAAGTATATTCCTCGTATGCTTACCTTTTTTTTTATATCCTCATTCTTTGATTCATATAAATGATTGATATTGTTGCTGACACGTTAGCAACAGCTCGAGCTTTGCCTTTGTTCTGTAACATTAAATATGGTTGCAGATTTTGGACCCATTTGGTAATGGCCTATGTCTTTACCTTCTGGACTTGCTACGTGTTGAAAAAGGAGTATGAAATAGTAGCATCAAAGAGGCTTCATTTTCTCGCATCAGACAAAAGACGCCCAGATCAGTTTACAGTATGTAACATCAGCTTACATAGAATTCATCTCTATCTTCAACAAGAAGCATGATTAGCATTGTGCTTTGCTTGCAGTTAAATATATCCTTATTATGACATTTATTTTGCTAAAGGTGCTCGTTAGAAATGTACCACCAGATCCAGATGAATCCGTTTGTGAACTCGTGGAGCATTTTTTTAAGGTCAACCATCCAGATCACTACCTCACTCATCAGGTATGATGCTATTACATTTATGTACAGATGTATACATGTCCACGCAAATAGATGCAAAAGTGACCATAAGAGCCAAATGTAACTGTTAGAAACTTAAACCTTCAAGGTCAGTAGCAATATTGATTCTTTGTAGGATCAGAAATGGACACATTCCAACTGCTTACGTATCTTTTTGAGCAATGAGGATGTCTTGTGTAGCTCATTTCTTATTTAAATTCTTGCAGGTTGTGTATGATGCAAACAAACTTTCTCAATTAGTAGAGGAGAAGAAAAAGAAGCAGAATTGGCTGGATTTCTATCAACTTAAATATACTAGAAATCCATCTAACAAGCCTGTTGTGAAGGTATCATTTTGCTAATCGTTTTGTGCTGATTTGGTGTTTTCAGAACTATGTTTTGTGTCCTACACTCTGAACTTAAAAGAAAATAATAACAAAAAATCTTGAATTTCTTGTTCCATTGAGCAGGCAGGCTTCCTAGGTCTTTGGGGTAAGAAGAGGGATGCAATTGAATTCTATACATCTGAAGTTGACAGACTCTCTAAAGAAGTAAGCTTATTAAACAGAGTTTGTACAAGTTTACCATAAATTTCAATTTTGTAACATTATGCTTTTGTTATCGACAAATAATTAGATATCTTTGGAGAGAGAAGAGATTACAAACAACCCAAAATCTATCATGCCCGCGTCATTTGTTTCCTTCAAAACTCGATGGGCAGCCGCTGTTTGTGCACAAACTCAACAAACCAGAAACCCAACACTATGGTTGACTGAGTGGTCTCCCGAGCCTCGTGATGTGTATTGGGATAACTTGGCAATTCCTTATGTTTCACTCTCAGTTCGAGGACTCATAATGGCTATAGCTTTCTTCTTCCTCACCTTCTTCTTCATGATTCCAATAGCTTGTGTACAATCTCTTGCAAATATTGAGAGTATTGAGAAAGCAGTCCCTTTCCTAAAGCCCATAATTGAAGTGTGAGTCTCTCTTCATTTTCTTTGCATGATCTTGCTGTTTTATAAGACTGACCTTCACTAACATCATCTTGTGGTTTATGCAGGAAATTCATAAAATCCCTCATTCAGGGGTTTCTTCCAGGAATTGCTTTGAAACTTTTTCTCATTTTTCTACCTTCAATTTTGATGATCATGTCTAAGTTTGAAGGATTCATTTGCCTATCAGCACTAGAGAGGAGATCTGCCTCTAGATACTACATTTTCCAATTCATAAACGTCTTTCTTGGGAGCATAATTACCGGAACTGCATTCCAACAACTAAATAGCTTCATGAAACAATCTGCGAATCAGTATGTTTCTCTAAATACATAACCATGCCATGCATTTCAGTTCTTGATGTTTGAATGAAATTCATCTACATTGCCTGCATCTTTTGTCCGCAGAATCCCAGAGACAATTGGTTCATCGATTCCAATGAAAGCAACTTTCTTTATAACTTACATAATGGTTGATGGATGGGCTGGAGTTGCTGGAGAGATCTTAAGGTTGAAACCATTGATCATATATCAGTTGAAGAATTTCTTCCTCGTGAAGACCGAAAAGGATAGAGAAGAAGCAATGGATCCTGGAACTCTTGGTTTCAACACTGGAGAACCTCAGATTCAACTTTACTTCTTACTTGGCCTTGTCTATGCCGTTGTGACTCCAATTCTGCTTCCTTTCATTATAGTGTTCTTCGCCTTGGCCTATGTCGTGTATCGTCATCAGGTAAAACATATAATTGAGTTAATTGCAGATAGCTCTTTGTTGTCAAAAAAATGACAAAAAGTACTTAAGTTGTGGATAGTTATCTGGAATCAACCCTATATAAATTCATAACTATGATTGTGTTTGAGACACCAGGAATTAACCTTAAACTATGCAAAGCTGCAGATTATACAAGATTACCAATCTGTTTCCAAAATTTGATGTGCAGATTATCAATGTATACAATCAAGAGTATGAAAGTGCTGCAGCATTCTGGCCATCAGTCCATGTTCGAATCATAACTGCGCTAATCGTGTCACAGCTGCTACTAATGGGATTGCTAAGCACAAAGAAAGCTACTCATTCAACTCCATTGCTGATCACTCTCCCAATACTCACCATATGGTTCCACAGGTTCTGCAAAGGTCGTTATGAGCCTGCTTTTGTCAGATACCCTTTACAGGAGGCGATGATGAAGGATACGTTGGAGCGTACAAGAGAGCCTAACTTGAACTTGAAGGGCTTTCTTCAGAAGGCTTATATGCATCCAGTTTTCAGGGCAGAGGATGAAGAGCATGAGTATGACATTGCTACTGAAGAGATGGATCGGGAACCTATGCTTGTCCCAACGACAAGGCTGTCTCGAAGCAATACTCCGTTGCCTAGCAAGCATAGTGGCTCCTTGGCACCTTCAGACACATGAAGCATGATGTTTGTGACATTGAAGCATGATGTTTGAGTTATTGAAGCAAGAGGGATCGGGAATGAGAGGTCTGAGCAAGGAGATGAAGTTTTGTATAGAATCAGATTGAGGAAAAAGGGAAGGAACAAATGGAGTTCTGCTTCTCTTACCTATGGAGTTTATTGGTCTAGAGGTCATAGTTCAGAAACATGGTTAGTCTCTAGTTTTGCTGTGCAATGTTGATACTTTTCAACAATAGTTGGATGAAGATCTATCTGTTCTTTATGTAGGTTTGTTGGAATTTGATAGAAAAATAAAAATCTCGAGCCTGCAATTATTTCGGTTGTAGGCCTCCAAACGAGTTATATCGAGTTCAAAATTATTTCGGTTTGAAAAAATCATTATCCTTAAACTTGTCTAAGGTTTCAATGAAATTAAGAGCATTTCCAATGTTGGTCGAGCGAACAGACAAATTGGCCCGAAGAATAGCGGATAATTAAGGGGAATTCGTCCGAGAGGATGCCTCATTGCCTCGCGAGCTGGTGATTCGGACGAATTCACTTGTCTCATGGCCCGAATAATTTGTCCAATCCTGGATAGTTGTCCAAACCAGCCATGTGTCCAACTCGTGGAAAAAATTAGACTTAACTTGCCATCGAATCTGACTCTACACAATTAACATGACATGAAGGACTATTGGATTTCATCCAAAAAAAACTATTATACACTATTCTTAAGTATTTTATTTTATCAAAATATATTTGAATAAGTAGTCTCTTTATAAGACTATTTTAATTAACTTTTTTTAAAAAACAGTTAACTTTTTATTTTAAATTTCTCTCTAAATAATCACTATTTTTAATATCGAAAAAGTATTGTGAGAATATTTGAAGATTTAATAATATAATCTGATTTTTAAAAATATGATTTTGTGAGGGAGAAACAAATTTGATGTACTTGTATGAATTTTTTTTATTTTTTATAATGTCTATCTGAAGTGTGTTGTCGGAGCAGAGAAACAGTAACTGGCATAGGAGAGATCGGGATTGACTAGGATAGATTGACATGGACGATGGACTCACGGCGGCGGATGCGGCGGCGGCGATGCCCGCCTCACCGTATCTGCCCTACAACCTCCCTCTCCTCACTGCCTTCCTCTCCTTCGCCATCGCCCAGTTCCTCAAGCTCTTCACCACCTGGTTCGTACTTTCATTTCTCTCCCTTCCTTCATTTTCGTTTCATCGTCAATTCTTAACCTTTTCCTCAACTGTTGATTTATACAGCTGATTCAATTGTATTTTACGTGCTGCTGTATTTTCTGTATTTCAGTTAGAAAAATCTATATTTTACATAGAACTATTGCCATTCATTTGGGGTTTTGGGTTCTTAGTTGTGCACAAGACAGATCAGGTTTTGTGACAGTGTCAAATTTGAAGGAAGGAGAAATTTTTAGGGAAACCCAATTTAGGGGTTTTCTCATTTCCCTACTCTAGGGTATTAGATGAAATCTTATGGGGTGGAGGAAGGTATGGGGAAATGGCCAGATCATGAGGAATTTGTATGAGTTTATATTTCGGGCTAGTTTGCTTCATGAGATTGAACTTTATTTGTGGATTTATTATAGGGAAAACGTCATTTCGTAGTCCAGTTCGAAAGGTCATTCGCACATCCTAACCGTGCTCCACCTTTTGTGACAGATCCTAGCACAAAGGTGGTATTTTGTTATAAATCCTAACATGAAGGTGGTATTTTGTTACAAAAAGTAGCATAAAGGTGGTATTTTGTCACAAATCCTAGCCCCCTTTTTCATAATTATTTTACACGTGATTGGTACTTTTTGTAAACGTGTACCACCTTTGTGTTAGGATCTGTCACAAAAGGTGGAGCACGGTTAGGATGTGAAAATGACCTTTCCGAGTGGGCTAGGAATCGACATTATCCCTTTATTATATTTAGGTCATTAGTAGATGATGATGGATGTGTAAATGATAGTGGTAGGGACTTAAGAGATACATAAAGCTGTTTGCTAGACGTTATCATCGTTGTAGAGGGATTTATATTGCATTATGATATCCTAGGGAGGGGTGTGCGAAGAAAATGGACATTCGGTTGAAATTTTATCAGTTGTCGATACGGAATTGTGAAGCTGATAAGTTTTTCTTCGATAGCTTTAAGTCGTCACACTTGTTTGTAGATGTATTTTTGAGGCGCCTGCTCAGTATTTCAATATGTTTCTCCTAGAAGCTCAGGTATAAAGAAAAGAGATGGGATTCGAGAAGGCTGCTTGGTTCTGGTGGAATGCCGTCCTCACATTCTGCCACTGTGACAGCTCTAGCTGTGGCTATTGGTTTAAAAGAAGGGATAGGGGCATCAGATTTCGCCATCGCACTGGTCATGGCATGTGTTGTATGTATTTTCTTTCCTCTTCCTCCTCCCCTCTTGTCTTAGCATGCTTGGTTCCGTTACTCTTTTTTTTTTCCTTTCATTATATTATGCTTGTTTCCAATTCATGCGTGCTGTTCAGATTAGGACACACATAACCGATTTTGTCGTCCAAAATTACCAAGTGTTACTACTAAATTTATCATTTTATTAATATCATATTTCGTTATCTTGTGAATCTGGGTTGGGAATTACTGTAGCTCTACTATTGCAGTTTTACTGAATGGGATGAAAATTGAAATGCTATTCTTTGACAGTAGACTAGTATTCTGGAACGAAGTATATGATGCTCTCTGGAATAGTACTCCGTGATTCAAAAAACTATAGCTTACTGTTTTGTGGTCGATTTGAAAAGTCACTTAGCTTATAAACATTTCAATTTAGTTTATTTTAAATGTAGAGTTTTAAAATTTCTGTTGTAATTAGGTCAGTGTTTTAGAAACTTGTCACTTAAATGGTTGTTCAATTAGTTGGTAGTTGGTACAATTTTGCTAGCCCGTGCCTTCTTAGAAAAATTTCTATTGATATTCAGTAAACATTTCTCGTGTATTAGCACTTCAAAGATGTGCATACTTGGTTCAAGACCTTTAGATGATTAAGGTTATCAAATGCTAGCTATTGATTCAGTGGTACTAATCTCTTAAAATTTAGGTCTTGAAATTAATTAACATTTTAAAAGCTCCCATTTGCTTATTTATGTAATGTGTATCAGAGATTTTTTTAGAAAGTATCTTTTTTCTTGCTTAAAAATATTCTTTTTTCTTTTTCAGGTTATGTATGATGCCACAGGGGTCAGACTCCATGCTGGCCGGCAGGCAGAAGTAAGTTTTCGTGTTAAAGTGAAACAATCATTGCAGAGACTCTTTGTTAATGCAGCTATGCTCTATGGACTACAGACACAGTAGTTATCTTCTGTTTTCATGAATCTCTATCTAAGTTTTTTTTTAATTTCATTTGATGTCTCATTGCAGTTGCTGAATCAAATTGTGTGTGAGTTTCCACCCGAACATCGTTTATCCAGTGCCAGGCCTCTGAGAGAATTACTTGGGCACACTCCTTTGCAGGTCCATTGCGTTCCTAGTTCTATGAGCCAACAATTCTCACTGAACAATGCAACATTAAACTTCCCTTCTCATACAATGATTTTTTTTTACTGATTATGTAGCTTTTTTCTCTTCCTACAGGTTGTAGCTGGTGCTGTATTGGGCGGCATGGTGGCATTTATGATGAGAGACTCCAATTAGTGTCGTGTTATCATAAACACTAATTCTTGACCTCATTGGTACTATTTGGAATGTGCAACAGCAGTTTTGGCAAAGAAGGGTGTTTTGTTAGATGCAATGGTTGATGCAAGTGGTTTCAGTTGGTATTTGTATATGTAGAATTAAATTAAACTCCCCTTTGTGAACTCGTAAAAGATTTTAATAGAAAGTGAGTTTTAAATTCTCATAAATATAGTAAATAGCTTGGTTGGAAAGAAACATAGTGTAACAGCAACACAAGTTACACAACATCAATTTATGAATGCCAAAGCTCATTGCAGTTTCATCTCTGACTTGTTAATTAATGTTTGGTTACCACATTAAAGTTTGAAACTGATACTTCAGAGCATAGATTAGTTTCTGTAGAACACAGTGTTGTTTTGACAAAAAGTTGCTGTGATGAAGAAAAAAGTGCCTTCTTTTGCAACATGGCACCGTTCTTCTCCCAGGTTCTTCATGTGTCTCTCTGTGCTGATTTTTGTTTTGGCTCTCTTGGGAATTCAATATCACCATCACGTCCTGCTTCAACAAGTTCAGGTCACGCCAAAGATTGCTTTCCTCTTCCTCGTCCGTCAAGACCTTCCTCTTGATTTTCTCTGGGACAACTTCTTCAAGGTTTGGCTATAACGACCCTTGAGCTTATGTGTTCATCAATGTCTGTTAAGGTTCAGGATTTGGCTAGTTAAATGATTGGTCAACAGAATGTGGATGCAGCAAAGTTTTCAATATACATACACTCAAAGCCCGGTTTTCTGTTCAATGATTCGACTACAAGATCAGAGTTCTTCTATGATCGACAATTGAAAGAAAGTGTTCAGGTGCTCCGTCTTCCTTGTCTTTCCCTTTTCCTGTATTTTCTCGCCATCCAAACTGACTTTGATGTTCATTTTGCAGGTGGGATGGGGGGAATCAAGTATGATACTAGCAGAGAAGTTGCTACTCAAAGCAGCTCTTCGCCATCCAGCTAACCAGAGATTTGTGCTTCTCTCTGACAGGTAATCGATCCTTCAGCAAAACTTAATCTCCATTGTTGCAGAACCAAATGTTCATGTCATTCTTCTTGATTTTACAGCTGCATACCTCTCTACAACTTCAGCTACACATACAATTATCTGATGTCATCTACACAAAGCTTCGTAGACAGGTACATCATCTTAAAACGCAATAAATATTACCACATATCCATTGCAGAGCCTTAAACATGTCAACTGAGTTCTGTTTTGCTTGTATATGTATGTCACTGCGCTGTAGCTTTGTCAGTGTGGGAGATGGTCGATACAATCCCAAGATGGCACCTCTCATACCAAAGAACAAATGGAGAAAAGGATCTCAGGTTCTACACTGATTTTCAATACACAACATTATATGTTTGATCACGTTCTCGCATTAACAATGAATCAAAACATTGTATATTATGGGAATGAGATTTGTGGTTTCAGTGGTTCACTTTGGTCCGGAAACATGCACAGCTTGTGGCAGATGATGGTATAGTTTTTGCCGTCTTCAGTAAATTTTGCAAGGTATGAACAAAAAACTCCTCAATATATACATATATATGTATTTCAATTGCATATAGATGAACTTTTTCACTTGTGAAGGTAAATTCTGACTTCTTGAAGAATTGCTGTATTTTCTTCCATGAATCAGCTAATCGACCTCTTTATTGTTGCTATTTCTTGATGCAGAAACTCCTCAAGAACAGTAACTGCATACCAGATGAACACTATGTACCAACACTTCTGACGGTAAGCAATGAGCATAAATGCTAGGGATAATTGCAAAAAAGTACTCCGAGGTATTCATTTTTTGCAACTTATATCCCTCTCTTTGATAATTGCAAAAAAGTGCTTTGACCTTGTCTTTTTGTTGCACTTCGTACAAACTTGTTTTAAAATGACGATTTTACCCTTAGAAATTTAAAAAAGAATAACTAAATAACAAAAAATCCAAATGTTCACATCCCTTATATTTATTACTCTTTGTACGGTACAAAGAGGAAGAAAATTAATGGAAATGAAAATTTAGATTTTTTGTTTTTTACTTTACTATTTTTAAAAATCTAAACTGTAATGATAAACTCTTCATTTTTATACAAATTGCAACAAAAAGACAACTTCAGGGTACTTTTTTGCAATTATGAAAGAAGAGAGCTACGAGTTGCAAAAAAGTGAATACCTCATTGTACTTTTTCGCAGCTATCCCTAAATGCTATTCTGATAGGTGAATCAATTTTATGTTCTTGTTAACTGATTCTAATCATTGCATGCGTGTTTCTTGCGAGAAGATGAGTGGCTGTGAAGATGAACTGGAGCGAAGAACACTGACATACACCTCATGGGATCAAAAGTCATGGCACCCTGTGACATTTGATTATGCAGATTTAGGCTCTGAACGGATCCAAGACATAAAGGCGAGTTCTTGGCTCAGAAAAATAAGAGGATCATGGTTTTGGTGCTTAATTTGGGATTCATTGACAAGTTGTTATGGTGTTGTGCAATTTTGTAGGGAACCAAACAGGTGTATCATGAGACGGAAGGCAGGAGGGAGAGGTGCCGGACCAATATGACCGAAGCTCCTTGCTTCTTGTTTGCTAGGAAGTTCACTGCCAGAGCTGCTATGCGCCTCCTCATGATCCATGGATTTATTGGTCGATTTAAGTAGAGCGTTTGACCACATAAAAGACGCAATTTTTGTTTTTACACTGCAAAGGTGTTAATGTGTTATAGTCATCATATGCATAAATTTCAATGACGCTCTTTTTTTAGTTTATCATTGAGTTGTGACCTAGTAAAAATGGTAAAGTGTACTATTGTGAACAGTAACATCCGAAAACTGTATGTTGGAATTTCTGATTCAAAGTCAGTGGTCAAGTTTAACCGGAAAATAAGAGGCATAAAAGAATTTTGATTAAGGAAAAGTAGTTTACTAGAAAATAAGAGGCGTATAAGGTTGTAACATGTCTTCTCAATAGCCCGATGGCTGGTCGTGTCCTCCAAAACAGGTGGGGTTGTTTTGTTCGGCGGGGAGGGGGTGAGACAGTTCGGCTCAGGATGATGTGGGACCATACTACATCTTATTAACCCATATTCCGTCCAACAACTTATGGCTCTGATAGGGTTGCTTGGCAAGTCTTCGTCTAGGTAGTGTACCCCTCATCGTCCTCTTGGGTGAATGGTATAAAGGGAGTTTCGGTTAGCTCCAACACCTGTTTAAGTTGGCTTATTCGGGCATGCATCTGATTAGCTTTCTCCTTGGCCCCAACCTGCCAACCCTTTGTCTTCTTGGGGCTTAATCCCACGGGTTGAGCCTAGCGTTTCTTCTCCTTCCAATTCGGTATACCTTTTGGAAGTAACGTCGTCGGTGGGTCAAAAACTGGAACATGATGTTGGGCTGCTTTTATCACTAAGATAACATTGAGAGGCAGAGGTGAGTGATATCTCCTATCCGCGACCTCCTTCACCCCTTGGTGATTCGTTAGCCATGTCACAAATCTTTGTGACCCCAACCCCTCTCGCATCCGATCCGGGATGCACCCACTGAAAATTTGGAGTCTTCTCTCCGATAATCTCTTTAGCCATGTCACATATCTCCGGGTGGGTATACATCCCCTGAGAGGGCTCTCGGGCCGAGAAACCTTGTGGTGGATCCTATAGACCCCGAGCTTGGTGAATCAACAAAGGTCTCGGTTCCCTCACCCCCACCATATGGTGTTGCTTGATCCTCCCATCTGGCCTCTTCTCCCGAGACGTTGTCTATTTCATCATCTTGGACGTATCTAGTCCTAGTAGGGCCCGAAGATATGCATCGAACCTTGGCTCTGAAGGTCCATGGTAACCTCCGATATTAGTGTGTTTGCCAGCAGCGTTCGGATCCGATCGTGTTGTGCGTCCCCTAGCACGTTGAACACTCTCTCCCTGATTTTCATATGCCAAAAATGGAGATAATCCGATTGCATGCACGATTGGAGCGACATCATCAGTAGAGGATATCCAGTGAAAACCCACATACCTTAGTGACGGACATCCTTTATTGTTTCCCAGGATGAGAAGAAGAACGCCACCACATCTCAAGACATGAGCTCCACCTCTGGGCCTTATACCGCCATCACCCCATAGAGGGTCTTGGAGTTGCACGAGACGCTGTAGATGAGACGACCCGCCAGGACGTACCGGTATCGTGTATCCGCTATGGTCGGGACCGCACCATCCAGAATCGCCACCAATTCATCTTCCTCGTCGTCATCAAAGAAGGAAGCCCCTAAGTGCCTCTAAATATTCTCGAGGACGCTTGTCGCGCGTTGTAATGAGTGGAGAAGGGCTGAGGATGGAAGTTGTTGTCGCTGGTGTAGGTGGGGAGATCCCAAGATTAACTGACAGATCTGGCCGAGACAAAGGAGGCGTGAGGAAAGAAGATAGAGGGGAGGAGCCAAGACACGTAGGTTTCCTTCGATGGTGGTGGTTTTCAATGGAAATTCTAGTTGTTGTTTTTTAAACAAAATTCTAGTTGGTTTAAGTCTAGGGTAAACTACAAATGCATACCCTGAAGTTGGCACGTTTAACCGATGATTACCCTGAAGTTCAAAAACTATTGATGCATACCCTGAAGTTACAACTTGTAACTGGAAACCCATTCCGCAACTAAAATGACGAAAATACTCTCAACTACACTTCAAAAATTATTTTTAAAAAATTATTTAAAAATCATTTTTGTTATATATATATATATATATATATATATATATATATTTACTTATCAAATGACTTCATTTTTATTTAAAAATCACTTCAGTTATATTTTTAAAAAATTATTTAAAAAAATCACTGAGGGTATTTTCGTCATTTTAGCTGACGAAAGAGGTTTTTAGTTACAAGTTGTAACTTCAGGGTATGCATCAATAGTTTTTAAACTTCAGGGTAATCATTGATTAAACGTGATAATTTTAATTTATGCATTTGTAGTTTACCGTTAAGGCTATATAAAGCGAGGAAGAAACACATTTTTTTTTTGTTGGTGTATAAGCACCTGAAATATGTTTCACAATTCTTATTATTAAGAAATGATTTTTATTTGTCCTTTAATTATTAGTTTTAAATATAAATTGTAAGACAAAATTATCATTTTGTACTAGTTACATTATAATACTTTTTTTATATAATTATTATAAAAAAGGTATACAAGTTGCCCAAAAAAATGAATACTTTTTTTAGAAAAGAATTCTCATCTTACATTTCAACGGTCATGATCAACCGCCATACGAGTCCTAACACACAGACGAACATTCCCCGAAACCCCCAAATTCAAACGATATATGGAGGGAAATCATCTTCTCCACCCAAACCTACCGTGACACCTCACTGTATGCATCTCCGATCTCCGAATCAAACCTCTCCGAAGCTCTAATTCCCGGTTCAGATCGGCCCTCGGAGGCGCCAAGCTCTCGATTTCCGACGATGACCGAAGCACTAAGTCCTAACCCTAGGCAGAGGCTTCCTATGGCCGCTCGCATCCAGTCCCCGACGAGCCCTTTCTTCCTCGGCTCCAACGACGATAAGCTCGAGCGCGCTCAGGCACGTGCCGCACGTGCTGCCGCGATCCGCCGCAAGCCCGTCGTCTCCCAGGCACCGCCGGCCAGCGATCCAAAGCCTTGCCTCGACAAGGACCAGATTTTCGAGCTGTTCCACAATTGCATCAAGCTTGCAAGTGAAAATGTATGCGATGTCCCTTTTCTTCCTTCTCTGCTCTCTCCTATACAGTCGAATTCTGATGTAAAACGGTTAATTATCTATTTCAGCATGAGTATTCATAGTAGGAATCCGAATTATCAACATTTGCAGAGTGAATTATGTTTGTTTTGCATAGCGTTTTACCTGATATTGGTCTTAATTGTTCTTTTTGGTAACCACGTCTTGCAGAAAATTAATCAAAAGAATACCTGGGAGCTGGGTTTGATAGACCACCTTTATGAGATTGTGAAGGTTGAAGCAGAAGATGTGGAGACTAATTTTCAGAAGGTATGTCTTAGTGCATCTAGGAGTTGATTGTAATTACTCTGTGTTCAAACTAATTTTTAGACTTTGCTTCAACTGAACTGTTAACTGGGATAGCTCCAAGTTCGGGCAAAAAGAAAACATTTTCCCTTAAGCATGTGTTGATTGAAATGATTGATTGATTGGAACGAACAATATTGTTTACTTGGATGCATATGCTTGCAAACTGTCATTTTTTTTTGCATGTTATGCATGATGTAAATTACTGTATAGTTTTCCCTAATGCAAACTTTGATCCATGGCTGTGAACTTAGAGATTATAAGACTTCGACGGTTGATTTCAAAGTAGTGGAAAATATGTCTTGTTGTGCAGGCAAGTTGCACTTTGGAGGCTGGAGTTAAGATATACTCGTTAAGGGTGGATTCCGTGCATTCAGAGGCATACAAAGTCCTCGGTGGCATGAACAGAGTTGGACAAGAAAGTGAACAAGGTTTTCCTGGAACTCTTATATCTATAGTCAATTAACACTATATTTTTCAAGCTCAGCTATGGGTTTGCGTTCTTTTTTAAGTTGTAGGTCTATTACTATCAACCTAATGCTGTACTTCATATAGCATAATGCTTTGCATGGAGAACTGCTACCACGTTTCAAGATTTATTTAAAATTTGTTGACAAGTAATATTATGTAACAAGATGGTGTTTCCATCATTAGTAGTTGATAGTCAACTGACTACATGTCATAATGTCAGGTAATATGGAAAATTCCAGTTCTGTAGGGGGACAAGAGACAGATGGCTCTAAGAAAGACTCGGACAGAAAGGTGAATATTTCTCTAATCATTGAGTAAGTTAGTTTTTTATCATTGAACTCGAAATTGATACAAGTCTATACTTGCAGATCTCACCCTTGTCGACACTGGAGTCGTCTTTTGATTCTCTTAATGCAAAGAAGTTTGATGGTAATCACACTAAATATGCTATCTGTACCGATAATGCTAGAGTTACTAGCATGACTTCATGTAACTTCTGTTCCATTGCAGTTGCATTTGCAGTGGACCCTCTCTATCATCAGACATCTGCCCAGTTTGACGAAGGTGGAGCCAAAGGTCTTTTGTTGAATAACCTTGGAGTATATGATGGATGTCGCGTGCTGTTTGACTCAATGGAACTTCCTGGGAAGTGTGGATCATGCACAAATCAATATGATAAATCAGATACAATTGATCTTGCCTTTGCCAAAGGTGTGTTGCTTTCATAGTACAAACATTTTGTTGTTTCCATTTGTTTTCCCGATCGAAGTGGAACTGCAGTTTTGAATATAACTGTTTGTCTTATTTATAGAACACATTGAACAAATGGTATGCAACATGCAAATGAAGAATGAGTTTTCTCCAACTCTCAGTTATATAGTTAATCAGTTTGATGAGGACAACCACAGGCCAGCAGATACCTTCTCTTCTTTCGATAAGTCGGCTGAGCAAGCTGATATGTCTTATAGTAATGATGTTGAGTTTGATGGTGATGTATTTGATAACTCTGAGTCGTGGACTGGCAATAATGGCGACCAAAGAAGTGTGGCTGATGATGACTGTAATGGTGCAGTTCCAGATTTTCCAAGTTACAAAGAGGTGTTCATGAAATGGCTTCAATTGATAATTTATCATAAGATCATTCTCTTATTAATTTGAAAATAAAAGCTTATGTTGTGTAGTAATAGTATGACATGACTTTTGTAGGAAAGTGAGCCATTTTCTATCCAAGATCCTGATTTGGATGATAGATTTGAGAAAGTTGATGAGTATTTGATTTCAAGTTTGGGATTTGCTTCAAAACGAAATGCTTGGGCAGGCCCTGATCATTGGAAGTATCGGAAAGTTAAAGGTAGTCGTTGAGTACTGGTACCAAATGCTATCATCATTAAGCATTTTCAATTTGGTCATTCATTATTCTGTTTATGTATTGTGGAATCTCTTTTCAGGACCAGAAGACATTCCTGCTACAGAGAATGGATCACCAGTAACAACTAAGAAACCAAGGAATAGGAAAAAAACAGAAATTGACATTGATTTCGTAGAAGCTTTGGATAAAGAGATACGAGACATCTTTACTGCCCCCAAAAATCCGAAATCTCTACTGTTGCCAGCAAATAGAGCACCTTGTATCACAACACTGCCTGAAGATTGCCATTACCAACCAGAATGCCTTGTCAAATTGTTTCTTTTACCAAATATAATGGTAATGCTTGTCATCTATACAGGCTTTATCTTGTACTGGTAATTTAATTGCAATCTATATAACCAGATAATGTTTCCCTTGTAGTGCCTTGGGAGGAAAAGAAGAAAGTCTTCAGGTAAAATTCTCTCCACAATAGTTTCTGATAATTCTATCTGGCCTGCAGTAACATGACCTTATCTTAGTTTTCAGTCCTTATGAACATTTTCCTTCTATACTTAAGGCTACTTACCTACAATAACCAGGATGATTCACATTATATTCATCATGTTTGAATGTTTCCAACTTAGCAGTATGGAATATATACATGAGGCTTGATTTGCAATTAATTTATGTATGAGGTAAGTTTAGGTCACACCACCAAACAATACATTAATCCTAAACTAGTTGAATTTGATACGCGAATTCCTTTTCTCCATTTCACTTGTTTAGAAACAAACCGTTGAAACACCTTTAGCTATGATATCTGTATTCACAACAGTTCCCACTTTTCAGCCTCCTTTTTGTCTGGTCTGTAGTGTACTATAAGCTTTCTTCATCAAGATGGCATCCGTGATTCACAAAATAAGTTCACATAAATTCCTTCTGATAAATTGCTGGCATGCTTTATTCACTAACTATTATGTTTTCTTCTCTTATATAGCAAACCGTGCATCTGCCAATTTTTTGAAAGCTGTGATGTAAATTAAGTTTTTGGGATACAGTGCCCTTTTATATTAGTTGATTTTAGTTTTTTTTGTTGTTGTGGCACTACATCCTATTTTGACCTGCCAAGCACATATGTCATGTTCCAGTTTTGGAAAGTCATTGTGATAATAATCAGGAGTTTTTGAGATGCACTATCCTTTTCTGTTGGTTGAATTTTCATAGCTTGAACTTTGAATGCGATGCTTTGTCATGTTCTTCTTCTTTCCTCCTTTTTTACTTGCCATGCTCATATCCAATATTCTCTACAAAATAAGTACCCTCTTTCTCTAAAAAAATGTTGTAAAATGAGTGTCCACATTCCTTTTCTGTAAGTTAGTTTTGCATGAGTACCACTAGTATCCTTGATTTAAATTAACTCCCTTTAGTTTGCTAGAGCATGCAAGGGTATATGGGAGAAAGTCCATTACTAATTAACATATCCTTAATTTTCACAAGAATGGAAAACAAACACTTATTTTGGAACGTAGGGAGTACATCATTGCACTTTAGATTATGATATTCACATGTTCAACACATTTCAGGTGAGTTTAGACAACAAGCAGATGACTATGGACCATTGCCTTCCTGGGATGAAGAAGGTGTCTTTGATGACCGGTTCGATGATGGAGATGCTCATAGTGATGTGGAAGATTCTAACACGCTTGTTTCTCAACCTCGCCAGGTTGGTTCTGATATTTTTAAAATCCCACTGTATATCTTTTGCATTTGCATTTCTTCACTGCACATGAACCTAAGATTTAAGAGGATCGAACTTAAAGCAGACCAGTATTTCATAGCTTTGCAAGCCCAAATTCCTCGTCTTTTTCGTTGCTATATTATAAGGTTTTAATATTGTGCAATGCAATATACCTTATAATTTATAGGGTAGAAGGCAAGGAAAAAGAACTTGCAACCTTTCCATGTTTGTAGATTTGTCAATATTAGAAGGCATTTTCTAAGATAATTGGATGATGTTTTTATGTGTTTCTCTTCGTATCAACAATTCAGGTAAACAAAATAGAAGTCAAATATGACAAGACTTCTAAACAAGTTGACGTTCAGGCACTGAAAGAAACTCTATGGGACCATTTACAAGAATCTCCTTCAAAGCTTCTTCAAGTATGCTCAGTCTGCTCTATCATATTGGATTTTCCTCCTATTATAATACTTTGTGAAAATGATAATTATCTGGATATATCATATTTCCTTCATAATCTTATAGTAGCTTAAGACATTAAATACATGGACCATTAAACATGTTTAATACCTAATTAGTTCATGAAATTGCCATGAACTGTTTGAGGCACAATATGACCACTAGCATTTTTTTTTTCTGTTTCTGTGGAACCCTGACTTGAAATGTCTCCGTTTTGTGAAAGGAACAAGGAGAAGAAACAATATCGTTCAGAAACATGTTGTCCAACTTTCCTAGTGAGTGCAGAGCTGCACCAGTTGAGGACATTTCGCCACATTTGTGCTTCATTTGCCTATTACATTTAGCAAACGAGCATGGGCTCAGCATCAATGGTTGTGCAAGCTTGGATGATCTCAGTATAAGACTTCCTGGGAAGTGAGAGACACTTATGAGCCAAGTGGTCTGGAGCTTCATCTTGCTTGCTCCTGTTCTCCACTTCTTCACCAAGTAACCATCTCTTTTGTACCTTGAATCTCAATATTAAAACTCGTTTGTTGCTGAAATAATAACAGTTTCGTGAAACTCGTGCTTCTCAAAATGTTTGATCTATTCAATCGCTGTATGCTAGTCACATTTTGATGTGTTAGTATCTTTACTACTTAATAAATATACTTTTTGATAATGTTGTCTTTGTTACTAAACTGGACTTTTTACCTTGAAGTCCACAGGGTATAGGTAGAGTCTACCCACAAGTTTAATTCTCTTAAATGTGATTACCAGGTTACCAATTTTTTCTGAACTTTAAGGAGGTTAGATTATCAGATTATAGACTGGGGTAAACATTTTTATGATAAGGATAGATTAGGAATCTTTATTAAATAAGTTATTGTATATAAATCAAGAAATAATCGCAAGGATTTACCATAAATGAAGCATTTTTGTAAATACTAATAGGTCAACTGTATTATAGTTTTTTTCCAAAAAATATCCCTCAATTATTCTACAAATCCATCAACTGGGTTATCTTTTCTGGACAATATATAAAGTAATCATCCAAAAATGTATCCATCTAGCAAATTACTTATACATGGTTACAAATAGCAAAACATGCATATAGTAAAAACTAAAATTGTCATTTCAAAATAAATTGGAGTCACGTGATTGTTATGTGATTATTTTATATTATAAACAATTGAAAGATATATTTTACAAAAACGATAATTTATTAGCAATATTTGTAGAACACAGTTTTTTTCAATCATCCTTAAAATCAAACAACGTTTAGATATAGGCTTGGAGGTACAAAAACATTTTTTAAAACCGTTGTTTTAGGAATTTGGTAGTGGGAGAAACCATAGCTACACTACCTTAGTCTGCGGCTTAATGGTTGCTCTACTGCCTCATCTCTCCAACCCTCGTTCTGTCATGTTGTCTGTAACTCTGTTTCCACGTCTCCACACCTCCATCTTCGAGTCCTCTCGTCTGCCTTATCATCGGTTTTCGTGAAAACGGTGGGTGACTGAAGGTCTTCAAAGGTGCCCATCTCCTTTCTGATCATCACACCACCTTGTCCCTCCCTTCTGATGCTCGGTCCACGTTCTCTCCCGTTGTGGACCCTCCTGGAGTCTCTATCCACCGGCTACCCCCTATATCATGGTCCTTGTCCGCAATTGCTGTAACTCGTGACCTCAACCGTCACGATTGTGTGGATATAGGAGACAAGGGTGGTGGTCAGTCTCTCAGAGCTTTGCCTTCGGCCTTTTGTCCCCCTTGAACCGGCCAGAGCATCGCGCCCCTACATCCAGAGCTCCGCTCTCACGCTTTCTTCGCTCTCCACCATCACGACTGTGTAGGTACAAGAGACAAGGGTGGTGGTCAGCCTTCCGAGGGGTTTCCCTCGGTACCACGTCCCCCGTGCATCAGCCAGTTCACCACACCCTCGCGCCTGAACTCCAACCCTCTCAATTCCCTCAGAGTTGGGGTCTTGTCGCCCATGATCACGGTCCAGGATTCTTCGCGTGGATGGATCTTTCCTCAGATCCCACTTCGATCCCACGGTGCGACAAGTAGTCGACTTAGGAGCCCTGCCCTGTCAAGCCATTGTGGGGTCGACCGAATCCTCGCTTGAGGTCCGCCATCTTGCCTACGACGTCCGCATCGATTTGGACGTCCAATCCAACCTATCCTCTTGGTCATCTAGGGGAGACAGAGGAGGGTTTGGTGACGTCCACCATCCCACCTAACCTGGGGTGGATCAGCCCTGGCATAACCGGTCCCTTCGTAGCATACCTAGGTTTCCTCTGGGGGCCACAAGAGCAACCATTCGCTCCCCTCGGAAAAGGAGCGGAGAGGACTGGTCGGGAGGATTGAAAGGAATCCAGGCGAGGGCTGTAGAGCAACCTTGCCGAGGCCCATGAGGTCTTTTTGCATTGGGCTACATTGGAGAAAGGGCAGCCTGTTCCATCTGGGGGTCTCTCCACCATATCACATGCTCCTTGTCGACACCGCGCACGTCTCCCCGACACCTAGAGAGGTCCCAGTTGACGGATCCACAAGTTTTCAGACTATGATGGGTAGACTCAAGTCGAGTTGGATATGGTCTTTGGATTTTACATTATTAGCAGTTTTGAGTCTTGTTGTCTGTGTCTTCAATTCCAGTTGCTAGTTTTGATTTTCCTTTCTCGTTTATGTGTTAATTTAAAGTGTATGGTCACTCAAAAACCCGCCTCTACATCAGTATCTATTAGATGATTAATTGTAATTCGTCTTCAAATATGTTATTTTTCTCTTATTCCTTGTCTTATGTAATTTGATTTTTGTGAATATAATGTTTCTTATGCTAAAAAAACTACGGTTTTAGAATACTGTTTCATCTCATGGTTATCAAGTTATATTATTAATTTAAACCATCTGATGTATGAAATCATGTTTTTTTAGCATGAACGATTGGTATTATAAATAATAAAAATTGTTTACAAAGCAGGGAAGCGATAAAACACTAGAAACTAAATAAAAAAAATAAGGCGAGTTCCCGCAATGGAGGATACTTAGACAGAAAACTAAAGCGCTCAAGTCATCGGCTACCTCCTGAAGGCGCCTGGAGGGTGATACTGCGGTAGTATCTATTGACAACGATACATCGAATTCAGACTGGCGGAAGCTAGGACAGAGCATGCCCCTTACCGTTAACGAAAAGTGGAGGACAAGGAACTCCCCCAGGTTGTCAGCGTGCGTCGTCCTCCCTTGAATGATAATGGTAGGGCCCCAAAACACGGGATTGTTGACCTCCGAGCTGGTAGGGAAGTACCGTGCCGATTCTTGGTGGTAGCGCTGCCACCTTACATCTAGAGGGGCAGTGTAACCGACTGACCCCCCTGGACCACTTCGGACTCATTCTGCGAGGCGGGGATGCTGAGAGCCCCCCGTCGCTTCTTTGGACTTTGAACACCCAGGCCCATTGTGAAGGCCCAAATCCCTCTTGTCTTTCGTCGAAACTCTACCGGATTCCTTTCCAAGCTGTAGCCTCCCCATCACCGGTTCTCCATGCCCTACCGGCTGGAGAGTTCCTTTTTCCAAGGAAACCACCACCGGTGTGACCTGTCCACCGGGAGACGACCACCACGGTTTGTCACCAGGTCGCACCTGTAATCCCAAATTTGTCCCTCAGGTTTCCGGTCGTCCGTTCCTCTGGGTTTCATCGGGAGTTCTCAAACCTTCTTGCACGCAGAGGTCTTTTGTTCCTCCCCCATCGCTGACCTAGTAGGGCTAGCCGTTGTGAGGGAGGGGAAGCCGGGCGAACAAGATCCATCGCCTCGCTGCTCTTGTCTCCAACTTTCAAATGGTGGAGAATGATCGGATTTTTCGGAGCACGCCATCGTCACCGTCGCAAAACTCTTAGGATTTACGGGAGGAAAAGGCGAGAACTGCGCTTAAATCCTGCATGAAATCATGTTAAGAACACCACTAACTCGATTACTTGTTTTATTTATATTCGAATATATATAAAGTAAATTAAAGAGACTGCGTCACCGTGAAACATGAAGCTATAGTCTATCTATAGATTTATTCTTGTGGCGCACACACTATGGAGCTATATTTCAATTATATAGTATATAGTCTCTCTCTTTCCATACTTGTCCTTTTCATTTATATTTCTTTTGAAAACCGTGATTCTTGTTTTTTCAACAACCCTATTAACAAAAAAAAAAATATCAGTGCAATAAAACGTGTTTCTAATATTATTTAACAGATAGCTAAGTAATATTAGTCTAAAAAGTTTTAAAACGATTTTTAATTATGTAATATTAAAAACAAGGAAGGTGTTCGGGCAGGGAAGGAAAAAAACCCCAAAGAAGCATCGGGGAAAGCAGGCCCCATTCGGGGGAGGACAAAGAAGTCAACCTTGAAGACAAGGAGCGGGCTGTTGTATGCTCGACCTCCTGGGACAAAAAAGTCGCTTGATCACCCGAATCTCCCACCATAACTCAACAAGCCGGACAACACAGAGGAGGACCAGGCGGAGGCAGGACAGCCTCCTATATAGGAATGATCCGACCCGGCAGGGTGGGTGTGGCCGATGCTGGCCTATACCTACAGACCCGGGACAGCCAGTGCTGGGAGGTCTCAGGCAGCCTGCAACAATAGCTCAGTTTTATCGCTTGCTTTATTTCTCTATATTTTACTGTTGGAACAATTTATTTTCTGTTTTGGGCAGGATTTTTCATTTCATGTCTCGTTGTTTTGAGACGTTGGTAAGGGGATGTCCTAAGTTGTTGTCTACGATATCAAGTAGGCTATTTCTATGGGTCCATGAGCGTTGAGCTTGCTACGGTCGGTCCGGACAAATAGTTGGACCCTGGGCAGTTACGCCCTGCCTTGTTTGGTTACTTTTTGACAATAATGCACTTCTCCAGTTATCCGTTTCAAAAAAAATATGTAATATTATGAGCCGATTTAATTACTTGAACACGTCATTTCTTACTGATTACGACACATTTTTAAATATAAAAATATGTGAACGAATCAAAAAGTAACCAATGGACAAAAATTAGTAGTGTTTTTTTGTCAAGGAAGTACACACATGCATGTGGTTATGTTGGGACTTATATTTATGTTGCGTTCGACACGTATAGATTCTTGGTGGTGTATCGTAAGCTTGTCTGGCTCCTATGCATGCTTAGCTGCCTTGTTCTGTTCTGTATATATAGATATTTTGGTGAAGGTCGTGATCAGAATTCATACTTCACTTCACAAACCGACGTCCGGTTCAAGTTTTTTTCACGTGAGTCTGTACCACACTTCCAATATATTCCAATTCATATTTTTTAAAACATTTATGTACTTATATATGTAGGGTATTATCATGTACAAACCATCTTCTACATTTAAATTAAGGATCATTTGTGGTCTTGAAATCAAGTGGATTTAATTGCTCATGTTTTTAGGGGATTTTTTTATTTGATAACCCAAAAAAAGAAAGCAGCAAGAGGTACGATACTATACTAATTATTCTAGAGAGAAGTCCTCTGACTTCTCTCTAGAATAAAGCCCTAGCTTCTTCTTACCCAGCCACCGCCGCCCTTTTCTCTCCACCGCCGGCGATCTCTGTCTCTGCGGAGGTCGCTGGCGGGGGTCTCGTCCTCTCTTCCCCCCTCTCGTCTCTCCCTCTTGCTCTGATTTTGTTTGGTGTTCTTTCACGGGGCGTTCCAGAGATGGCGTGTGACGATTTTCTTCACCGGCGATGGTGAGGATTCTCGCAGATCTGTTCGTCGGCGTTGATGTGGGGATCTTCCTCTCTTGTGGCCGCGGTAGAAACTCGGTGGTTCGTCGGCTCCGACAAAGAGACCTCTCAGATCTGGCAGTGGGACGTTCTTCTACACCGTCTTAGGCGTGGATCTTCGTAGATCTGACGATTCCTCTTCCCTGCTCGCCGGCTCGCGATCTCTTCGTGGCTTCCCTCCGCTCGGGTCCGTCCCTTACCGATTTCAGAGCCTTTGTGGCTGGGCTCAAGGAGGTAAGATCTGACCGTCTATTAGGCCAACCTCACTCAAGGTAGAAATACCTGTCTTTTCTAGTTGAGACGTTTTATGGTGCTGGCCGGAACGTCTGGAGGACATTGGGTGTAGGCCGATCTTTTGGCTCGAGCTTGAAGGTCTGCTTTTTGGAGTTCTAGACTGATTCATATCTTGCTTGGTATATCCTCTTCCTCTACCCCTTTCCTAGCACTCTGAAACTTTTGATTTCGCTTCTTCTCGTCCTCTGTTTGGGGCGAGCTCGCCGTATTGTGGGTGATTCCGACGGCGAGGGTTTAGGGCTTCTTAGCCCGCTTCAGAAATCATTATTTAGGGCTGCTTTGGAGCTAGAGGTAGGCTTTGCTGTTAGCGGTGTTGGCCGCCGGCAATTAGTGCCGATTAATTCCTTCTTTAAGGGTGGGAAGGCCTATTGAGCAGGAAGAGGGGATTCTCTTACAAGTTTAGGGATTAGTTCTACTGTTTGTTGGTGCCGGCTGTTTGGAAGCTTTCTCCCCAAATGGTTCTTCATGGTGGTTACATCAGGGTGCTCAAGGCCCATTTTTTCTTACACTATGTGCTTAATGTTAGTCAAATTCGGATTATAGATCCTTGTTGTTTTTTTGGGGAGAGTTGTTTCTGGTTGTAGCTGCTATGTTGTATTGTTGCTGGTTTAGCTTGGTTGTTCATCTTCAGGGTTTGTTCACCCGTCTCCTTGGTTGGTTTAGGTTCTGGTTTGGCCTGTGATGCCTTGTTGTAATGTTGTATCTCCTCTTTTCCCTCGAAAGAGATTAATTTTAAATATGCTTTGCCGATAAAAAAAAAAGAGGTACGATACTAAAAGACAATAGGGGATTATAACAAGAAAGGCTGAAAAATAAGAGACCAAATATAAAGTTATGAAGTCGAAATACCCAGCGCGATTGTTCGGGACACACACCGATGGCTTTGGAGTGAAAGAGTTAGCTCATGATGACGGAGATGATTTTGTGACAGATAGTGAAAACGAATGAGGCGGGGGTAGTTGATGTTTTGGTTCAGTTGTGTCGTTCTGTTTTCTTGGTCTTGTTGGTAGTTGGTTTTGTAGCTTTGTTTTTTTTTATATCAACAAAATAAATTTAAATTAAACCTCTTTTGAGGATAAAGAGGAGTTACAACAACTAAAGAAGACCAAAACCAGAAATCACATCGCTTCACGCAGGAAGCTATCACAAACACACCGCTTCACGTAGGAAGCTACCACAAACCAAGCGCTTCACGCAGGAAGCCACCACAAAAACAAGGTCTAATACCTAGATTTAACAATCATTAAGCGCTAAAAGAAAAGGATCAGAAGCATCTAGATTTATCCAACATGAAGCACAAAGAGAAAAGACTTCCAACAGATGTTGGAGCTCAAACTCAGTCCTCCAACCCAATTCCGAACAACATCGAGAAAAGCACCTAAGGGTTGAGCCGGTATTTCTATCGAGAACGAGCTCAGCCCTCCTAGCAGGCAGCAGCAAGACAATCTTCCAAAAATCCAAGGCATGAACTCGAGCTGAGCGTTCCGAAACCGGGAACGGTAACCCCTCGCCGGCCAACGCCTAGCGAGGACCCAAGGGGGGAGGCTTGTAATAATACCGAGCACGATCCAACCTGAATCCAGACAGAACTGACACCAAAGCCAACCAGGAAACGCAACACCATAACGAAAGCCCAACTAGCAACCTTTCAAGAACTGCACTACTAACTGTCAGTCTCTGAAGCTCGCACTCAACCTCCAAAAACAATTCCGGCCAACACTAAGAAAAGCCTCAAAAAGAAAGGACCAGTATTTCTACCAAGAACAAGACTTTGTTTTTCTTATAGTGTGTTTGTTTAGGTTCATTGTTTTAGTTCGCATACTGACTTCGGTTTTCGGGACCATCTTAAAGGATACTCTTGGGATCATCATAAGGTTGATCCCTTTTTAGGTTGTATTATCAATTATCTTTAGCTTCTCTTCAGAGCTTTAGGTCATTTTAATAAAATAAAAAAACTGCACTTATTCATTATTTACCAAAACAATAAACATGTGCTTATAAAAAAATAGATATGGTCAAACTTGTCCCACAAATTTGATAGCTTTTCAAAGAGCGACGAGAGAGGATGGAGGAAGGAAGAGAATGTCGTTGCTAAGAGATAGGAATGAAAAAGCCGACAATAGGGAAAGATCCACATGGAGACAGTGAGGATGAACCAAATGAAGGAAGGGCATCTCCAAGTTCAGAGGAACTAAGACCAGGAGAATGATCTGAGAAGGGGGGAAGGACAAGAGGAGGCGCGAAGACCTCCATAGAAGAAATCATGGAGGTCATTAACGGCGAAACCAAGAGTAAAAGCAAGAGATGAAGGGCGAGCATAGAGAGGGTTTTGGGAACCAATCACTTTTTTCGTCTCAGATTCATATATGAGATTTTTTAATAATAAAATGGGGTGTCATCCGGTTGGATATTTTCATCAGGGCCCAGTCGAGATTATGGGTAGAATGATTTCTTCGAACAAATTAGGAGGCGAGGAGGGTGTTCTTGGGTGCCCGGGCAGGACTCATCCCACCATCTCTGCTTCTACACCCCCTCCCCCCGAGGATCCCTCCAAACTTTGTTGCTACCGCGGTCCACCCCCTCGAGCAAGAGATTATGTCGGTCAATGTGCGACGGGCCTCAATCGTACCTCAGATTCCAATGCGAGACCCCATCGGGTTACCCTTGGCCCGGGAAGCTGTATGGGAATGGTGAGGCCGGAGGGGCCTCCAGAAAACACCCAGATCAATATCCTACCTAATACGGGCCAGGATTCCACACGGACACCTCTTTCATCAAACTCTCATGCTTGCCATCACTTTCAACGCCCCCATGAGGGGGTGGGTGGTTTGTGGGTCACTGGAAGCCCATGCCAAGGAAGAAGAGGAATGAGACCTCACTAGAACTATCGTCCCCTCTCAGACCAACCGAGTGAAGAATGCCAAGGACCTTGCACGAGATAAGGCTGAACGGGACCATGCGGTAAAGACCCAACTGAAGAAATAGGATTTTCAATCGATCCGAATCCAATGGCGCAACACGGGGAGCAAGGCTCGCAGTCACAACTAGATCTGCCAAGCAGCCTCGTAGAGAACCATGAGTCTCGTTTGGTGGAATTTGATGGGGGGAGGGAAACCCATTGGACCTCGTTGTGAGCTGGTTTTTTGGCTCGTTTTCCTCGGGTAGGAGCCGCTCGTGATGCCTTAGAAGTTCAAAATAACCCACCAAGATCTCTAGCTCCTTGCACATGCTTAGCCCCGATAGTTATGTTTCTCTAATGTATCCTTTTCTCGCCTAATAAGATTTTATTACTCGACTTAGAGCGTTGATATACTTGTCTGTAATAGGGTTTTAGACTATTATTCAACTAAAAGGCTTTTATTACTCAACTAAAAGCTCAAGCTAATAGTTGAAAGCCCAATTATAGTTATATTCTAACACGCGTCCTCACGGACAAGCCCGCTTACGGGTTTGGAGGTGAATTATTTAGAAGAAGAGATGAGCTCATTAAGAAGAATGATAAGGGCTGGCCCATTTTGGGCAAATTTGTTAAATAGAGAAAAAATAAAATTTTTGTAGAGAGTGGGGTTTGAACGCAAGTCCGTGAGGTGTCAAACTCTGATACCATATTAGAGGACCAACTCAACTAAAAGTTTAAGCTGATAGTTGAAAACCCAATGATAATTATATTCTAACAGCTACTTTCATTTCTTTCTTGTATTACATGTAAGAATAGGGAACAACGACAATTCATACTTGCAAAGCTTGGAGTCTAATCACACATTTACCGATTAAATATCTTTTGAAACAACACTCATTTTTAATCTATCGTATACATACTTCGTGAGATCTTTTAACAGACATGATTCTAACGGTAAAGACTCACATACATATCCTTGATAAATTTTTATCTAAAAAAAACAAGAAAGATATTCCTTCAATCATTCTGGTCTAAAAATCCCATGTCAATGTTATCAATTTGGAACCTTCTTACAAAAAAAAACCCAATCTGTAAGTCCACCACCCTTGAAGCAAACCAAAAGCTTTCCTACAAAATTATTATTTTTTTTATCACTACATTGTTTGGTTCGTGACTTATCGTGTGCCCATCACACATCCAATCCGGGACATGTCTTATCTCTCCGAATATATTTCGATATCGTTTGTATGAACACAATGTGATTCACAAATTCTCCAGCAAAAAAAAAATACATATTTCCCATGTGATACGTAACAGATCCCTAGCTGGTCCTCAACCCTCCAACCAATAATGAGCTCACTTGACTTATAATAAAATCAAATAATATCACTCATACTATAAATATAACATTTTTATTCATTCATCACTATACATCTTCTCATCAATATTAATCCAATCATGAATATCGTTAAAATGAGCCTGACGCCGCCGTCGGTGTCCAGGCCGCCGCCGCCGTCGACGGCCCTGCCGGTGCGGTCGATCCCCGGGAGCCACGGGTGGCCGGTGGTGGGGCCCATAAAGGACAGGCTGGAGTACTTCTGGTTCCAAGGGCCGGAGACGTTTTTCAGGAAGAGGATGGAGCAGTACAAGAGCACCGTGTTCCGGACGAACGTGCCGCCGACGTTCCCTCTGTTCACCGGAGTCAACCCCAACGTGGTGGCGGTGCTGGACACCAAGTCCTTTGCTCATATGTTCGACATGGAGCTGGTGGACAAGAGGAACGTGCTCGTCGGAGACTTCATGCCCAGTGTCAGCTACACTGGCGATATTAGGGTTTGTGCTTATCTTGATACCTCCGAACCCCAACACACTCAGGTAATTTCGCTGGCTTTTATTCCCACTAATTTTCTTTTAAATCAATCTAATCAATTTTGTTTAAAATTAATCATTAATCATTACATTAAGAATAATATCAGGTAATTACACTAAACGATGAATTTCTCTTGACCGTGTCTTAAGTTTTCAAAAACTCGTCTGGATAGTACATAATTTTACATCATTTCCCTGTATTTTTGAAATAATATGAAAATTTTAAAAATTTAAGGGAACAATTCAGACGAAATTTTCAGTTAAGACAATTATATGAAATCAAATATAATTAGACTCAGTGGTGGAGCTAGCTTTTTCAGTGAGGGGGACACTGAAAAATACGTGAGTGTAAAAAAATTTAAAAGGGGAGCACAACTATGAAATTAAAAGGAATTGAGGGCTATTATTTAAAACAAAAATCGAAAAACATATAAGCATTTTTTTTATAAAAAAAAATTGAGGGGGGCACGTGCCCCCTAGGCACTATTTGGCTCCGTCACTGATTAGACATGTTATCGAAGTAATGTGAAAATTTTAGAAACTAAAAAACGATTCGGACGAATTTCTTGATTAAGATGATTATATAAAAACCAAACATAATCAGACGTATTTTGTCAACGGAAATGCAATCGGAAGTTACAGAAGCCATGTTGCAAGAACATGTCCACCACAGCATCTTTCTTCCTTAACTGGAAAAAAAATATAATAAAGAGAACAATTTTTATTTAACGAGCTAAAAATATTGATTATTTTACTAATTAAGTATATGCTGCAAGTGGTCCCCACACTTGAAACACTCTTGGTGCATATATATCTTAATCCGCGGATTAAGGTCTGATTGGGCAATCACATGCCTCTCTTACCTCCTGGCTATCTCACTTATGTTCTTAATCAATAATTGAGGAAATTATAGTTGTTACGGTGATGGAGGCTTTGATAGGGATAGTTGCTCGGGCCATGGAGCACGGGGTGGTTGAGATGGATTGCTTTGGTATTGGTCAAGCAATCTACAATACTTCAACCTTGATCATTTTTATAGGTGTAATTATTGATGATTGTAAACGGCTCTTATTTAGTTTAGTAGATATAAAAGTAGTCCATGTTCAGAACTCTGTTAACAGGATAGTTCATGAGTTGGTTAGAAATGCCCGTGTTTGGGTATAGTTTCAGATTATTCTTTTTTGCCACAACCTATTTATAGGTTATTGGTTTTTGATTTCGTTTAATAAATCTAACACTTCTTAAAAAAAGAATACTCCAAAAGCCAAATTTCAAGAGCATCTCGTGGTAAGTATTAAATTAATATTTTAGTCTTACAGTCAGCACTAACAGTCAACATCTTCCAATACTAGTATATTGATGCTGACTATTCGTGTCATTTGTTTTTTTACAATTTTTCAACCGTTGACCTAAGTACTGATGGTGAACTTAGCACCAGCGAATGCAATGTCGACCGTAAGAAATATAGCGTAAAGGTGACAATAAATTTTTACAAACTAACGTAAAAATTCATTAATTTTTAGAAGAAAAAAAATCTTTACCTTTACGTTAAGAACTAACCATTTTCAAACGATAGGAATCGACACTAAAAATCAAAGACAAAAAAAGTAATTCTATTGAAAAACGTGTATCATTCTCATGAATTTAATATATGTTATCAAATAAGAAAACATATTTACCCTACCACTAATCAAAAGTATTTTTTTATAAAAATAAGATTAATTACTTTGATAAGATAGATTTATATCATGATTTTGACCAGCCATGACATGTTCAATACTATAATTTACCCGCCAAAAACACAAACGGTAATTAACTAACTAACCGATCTCGACAATGGCAGGTAAAAAGGTTCTCGATGGACATTCTGAAACGGAGCTCGAAAACATGGGTGTCGGACCTGACGACGAGCCTCGACACCATGTGGGACTCTCTGGAGTCGTCCATGGCCACGTCCTCCTCCTCCTCCGCCAGCTACTTCCTCCCCCTCCAGAAAGCCCTCTTCACCTTCCTCTCCAAGTCCATCGTCGGCGCCGACCCCGCCGCCTCCCCGGAGATCTCCGCCTCCGGCCACGTCATGCTCGACAAGTGGCTCGCCGTCCAGCTCCTCCCCACCATCAACATCGGCATCGCCCAGCCCCTCGAAGAGATCTTCCTCCACTCCTTCTCCTACCCCTTCGCCCTCGTCGCCGCCGACTACAAAAAACTCTACCGATTCGTCGAGCAGCACGGGTCGGCCACCGTGGATCGGGGCGTGTCCGAGTTCGGGTTGACCCGGGAGGAGGCGATCCACAACATCCTCTTCATCCTCGGGTTCAACGCCTTCGGCGGCTTCTCCGTGTTCCTCCCGGGTTTGCTGAGTCGGGTTGGGAGCGACTCGTCCGGGTTGCAGGAGAAACTCAGGAAGGAGGCCGTGGAGCTGGGCGGGTCGGATCTCAGCTTCGACTCGGTTAAAAACATGGAGCTGACGCAGTCCGTGGTCTACGAGGCGCTCCGGTTCAAACCGCCGGTCCCGCTTCAGTTCGGCCGGGCCAGGAAGGACTTCGTGCTGAGCTCCCACGACTCGGCCTTCGAGGTGAAGAAAGGAGAGCTGCTCTGCGGGTTCCAGCAGCTGGTGATGAGGGACCCGAAGGTGTTCGACGACCCGGAGACGTTCAAGCCGGACCGGTTCACGGGGTCCGGTCGGGAGCTCCTGGACAGCCTGTACTGGTCGAACGGGCCGCAGACCGGGATGCCGAGCGAGGCCAACAAGCAATGCGCGGCCAAGGAGGTCGTGGCCCAGACCGCGACTCTGTTTCTGGCTCACATGTTTCACAGATACGATTCGGTCACCGCCGGATCTTCCGCGATCACAGCCGTTAAAAAAGTATGATGAGATCGGACGGGTGGTGTGGGTCCCGGGTGAAATTGAATGATTAGTACCTTTTGTGTAGGAATAAGGTGCATGATGGAGCGTACTTACACGTGTTTGTTTGGACAAAACAATGTTAAGGACAAATTTCATGATGACGTTGACACGATGAGCTCCTAAAATGTAGGACACTGCACAAGTAGGGTGGGTCCCATTGGGAGCAGTGAGTAAAATGGCATTTCGTGACGGTGGTTTCTGGTCCGCACAGGATCGGATAATGCAAAAATATCTCATATTTAAGATTTTAATTAAATTAAAGAAATATAAAGGTCATCTGAATTTTTAAATAGTTACATGCAACTTTTTTTCACTAAAAATTAACAAAAATGCTTTTATCCTGATATCAAAAGAATTCAAAATTAAATACATCAATATAGTTTTTTTTTACAATTATCTTTGATCTTATAAAAATTGATAGAGAAATGACTGTGTTGACTTAACTATGGTACCTAAGTATCACATGGCCAAACATTTAACCATATTTTGATGAGTATTGTCACATAAAAGCACAAACATTTGTTTGTGAGCGCTTCATTGTTCTCAACAAACAATACATTACAGTGTTACACGACCTGGGTTTGTCCCTGGGACCGAAGCTGAGACTTGGTAGCTCCTTCCTTCCATCCTTTCTGGCGAGCCCTCGCCTCCCAAGTAACGGTCAGTTTCTTTTGAGCTTGCAATGCTGCCTCGGCCTTCTCCCTAGCTTCTTCACAGGTCTCCATGCCTGAGTTGCACTTGTCTGCTTCCTTCTGATACTGAGAAGCCACCTTCTTAGCTTCAAGTAGAGCCATGTCACCGCGCCGTTGATTCTCTACTGCTACACCTTCTCTCGCCTTCAGTTCTTCTGACAATAGCTCCACAAAGTTCTTCTCAGTGTCTTCACTGACTTCCGGGTTATGTCTTGCACAATCTGTGATCCAGAAGAACATAATAAGAAACCTTATGTGCACAAATTTCAAATCTAAATCATAATTTGCTACTTGTCAAATCAAACTTGTTCATATTGGAGGTCAATTCCATGAATGAGATGGTTTCACTAGCAACAAAAGGGAATTAATGTTAACTTTCAGGACCACGGCGTTGTTGCCAGCCAATAAAGTTACCTTTTTTTTGGATCTCATACATGCTAATATGGTATGGTATGCAAAATTAAACAGAGCTCTGGGGGTTAAATATGCTTTTAAGCATAATCTTTGTTCAGTTGGGATAATGTCCTCCAATGTACTTTAAAGTTAAACAACACTTGAGCTGTGTTTCATTTTTGTTCTCATAACATCATATGTTAGAAAGTCACTGACATGAAATTATGTTTCCATTTCGATTTGCATCCCAAAAATAAGTAATAAAGACATGATAATTTTGTTCTTGTACAGCAAAAATAAATCAGCATAATACACACCATTGAAGTTAATGCAAGGAAAGAAATTAACCTGCAAAGGAAATGTTGCCAAGTCCTGCAAAGATATAGAAGTTAGAACTCTGATAAGTAAAGTCTTTAACGAATTTAGAAAGAATAAAAGGAACAGAAAAGGAAGTGTAGACTTAAATGATCTCAATACCCACGTATAATCAATACATTGCATATCATAAGCAATAAGCTAAACAAAAAAACAAAACAAAAAACACTGCATATAAATAGACTAATCTAGAAGAATAAAACAAAAGAAGCCTGATCCTGTAATGTTTGTTATTAACTCAGCAATAACATATTAGCTTATCATATGAAAAGGGGTAACAATTAGGTGTTTTTATTACATAATTATATATCTGCGTAAAGATCAGCAGGTTAATCACATCATAATCAGCAGTTCCAGGATATCACAGTTTTGACGAATGAAACGTCAAAATAGATGCAGTATGCACTACCGAGTACTTTTTTATCAGCAAGAAAGAGGGGAAATCCTACTTCAGCCTAATCTAATTCCTACCCTAACCTCCATCCACACCTGCTCCCAAGAAGATGTACCCACTGGGGTTCAAAGCTCTGACCTCAAGGAGGTGAGAGAGCTCTCAAGGACGCAGTATGCCCTACTGAGTACTGATGACCACTAGGCCAATATAACAGCAAAAAAAAAATGGAGAAGAGCACAAAAATGACATATGTGGCTGTTATGCAAAAAGGGGAAGGAACAAGGGCCGTCAAAGTCATGACAGAAGGCAAAGCTCTAACTGATAAGATTCATGAGGCACAAGGTTTAGTACAGTTTTTGTTTGATCAGCCAATGAGTACGAAGCAAAGGTTTGAGCTCGAGACCTTACTTATGTTATGTAGAAGTAAGGGAGCACTAAACCATTTGGTTCGTTAAATAGACATAAGATTGTTTATCTACCTCACTCACCACTTGACAAACTAGACGGGTCTCCTTCCCTCTCATACCGCTACAAATTCTTTATTTGATACGGGTTAGTTAAAAAAGTTGGGAGCTTCTCCTAGAGTACAGCTTCAAAATTAAGCAGAAGTAACTGAAATTGAAGCTATGAGTACATAAGCAACATTGCATTTTTAGTCCAAAAATGCTTCATGGACATAATCAAGCAACACAGCATTTTCAGTTCCCACAATGATTGATGGCCACTAACCACTAGAAGGCAGAATCAAATGGCAAAAGACCCAAAACTAATTCTCTCAAAAAACTTAATTTGATCTTCAGAATTTACATATTAGTAGAAAGAATACAAAACCCACGAAATCAATACACTTAAGATTCCAAGTTCTATCACTGATTCACGAACTAAAACTCAGCAAATCGAATTGAGATAGGATCAGATCAGATCTGGAAGTACCTTCGGGGAAGGAGATGAGAGGTCGGGAGGAGCAATCGCAGTCGCAGGGAGGGCAGGTGGTGGAGGTGCGGCTGACGGCGGCTAAACCCTCCCTGAAGTGCCAGTATAGAGGAGGACCCACTATGTAACCGAACAAGCTGAGACCCAAGAGCCCCAACGAGGCCTTCAACAGAGCCGGACTACACGAAGAACCAGAATGGTTCGTAGCCATTTTTGGGTTGCGAAATTGCCGTTTGAGGTGGATTCGAGTGTGATCTGGGAATTGGGAGACTAGGGTCGGAAGGGGAAGAACTGTCCCTCTGTGAGTGATAGAGGTTGAGAAGAAGATGGACGAAGGTGTGTACAGTGCAGAAGTCGGTAGCAATGTGAATCTACTACGGGTTCATGATTGGATGAAGACGACGATGAGTTGTTACCTCTTTAATCTTTCAATGTCAATTTCGAGTTTATTGGCCTTTAAATGTTACTAAATTGTTACTCCACCTATGCATTTTACTTTGAAGGCTAAGTTCCATAAATATTCTAATTTTGTCTCATCTATATTTCTAAGAAGAAAATCGAAATTTATCAAAAATCATCACTTAGTCGTTGGGTCTCAATCGAAATCGATGTAAATACCACCGAAAAACCAGGAATCGGTGGATTCCGTTGTGTTTCTGGCAAGAAAAACGTCAAACTGATCATAAGTTGGTTGGAGACCGATTGACAAAATGTTGGGCCGGTTTTCTTCACCCATCATCTTTGCACGTCACTTATAGATATAGCATCATCACGCTAAAACTTTCTTTATATCTATCATCATCAAACCGAAGCTTTCTCTAGATCTAGCATCAACAATTCAACATGTTGAACTTCATTTGCACCTTTCATCTTCCTTACCTTGTCGTCCATCTTTAGCTTTTTCTTTCTCATCCTTGTCCACTAACTGTTCAAAAAAAAAATCAAATTTAAGTTTGTAAAAGCCCTAAAATCAAATCTATGTATACAAAAGTCATAGAATCAGGATTTCTAGCGTCTTACTCGTTGAAGCCAAATGGATCTATATTTTTACCGTCCAACTCGTCTCCTCTTCTTTCTTTGTCACACCGTCTCCTATGGTGGTGGTTGGTTAACCGAGTTCCAACAAATATGCATATGGTCGAATTCAACTTGTTTGTCCCAGTTCCGATATCGATACCAGTGGTGATTACCGTAAATCGACCATCTTCGATGTGGGGCTTCTTGAAGGGGTGATGGTTGGTAAACCGACCATTGCCCACCCCGACTCAGATATAAGATGACAAAAAAATCTGACCCTCAGGTAAAGAGTAGGGGCTTATGCAGAAACAAAAGAAATATGTTCGTTGACAACCTTCAACGTTTGGAAAAGAAGGTCGAGTACCAAAATAATTATATTGAAAAGACATAAAAAAATAGGGAGGCAACGACTATAAAACGAAACTCCCCTACCTACAACCTGATACCATACCCTAGAAGCAAACTCACTTAAGTGTCCTGAATGTAATAGCCTAGGTCCACGTCGGATCTATTTAATGATACGAATCTTACAAGTCTGAGCGGTCCAATTTGAGGGTCTTATGATACCATTGCACACAAAAAGTTCGTGCGGTCTACGTTGGAGATGCCTTGTCAGGGTCATACCGCCCCCTATGACAACGAAAATTCAGATCATAATGACACCAAGAGGCCTTACCACCACGACAACAAGCCACACCATCACAATCAAGATAAGCCGCATCACCATTTAGTTTCATTTTGAGAGCCGGTCCTTAAATGTCTTGAAAGTGTCAAACCTTAGTAACGAGGCTATTAAGATAAAGAGCTCTTGCTTTTCGTTTCTCTTCCTCTCCTGAAATTCATTATCCCATCTGAAAATAGGCGAAAGTGTCAAATTATATTTTAAATTATATTATACCTCTATAAAACTCATTGAAGTTCATTTCATTTCAACCGAAGACAACTTTAAATATATTACAAATCGATGATCAAAACACACGGAAATGGATCCGAAAAGACGGTTCGTGACCACTCACGATGAAACCAAGAATGAAAATATCCTCGTTTGCAGAACCAGTCTAATCGAGTTGTCCCACCTCGAATTGAGATAAGAGAAAATGATAACTTTGAAGTAGTAAATACCAAATGTCAACTACTACGGCCACATATTGTTTATCATGTTTATCCACAACACTACTAGATCCATTTGGGCCGAAAATAAAGGCCCATCAACATTTAAGGGCCTCAATGGATTGTCTGTGATCCGGCCCAACCATTTGCAGCCACTTCCATGTCCCTCTTCTCTGTTCACCGATACCCACTCAGCCACCTGAAATTTCACATTGCTCTATCGTTCCAAACCTCCAATCCTCCCCTCTTCCTTGCCATCTCCGTTCGGATTCCCGGCGAGGCAGACCGGAGCAACCCACTCCACCAGGCCGTTGCATTAACACGACTCCGTTCCAGGGGATCCAAACCCCTGCTAAGTGGCCCATCTGTAAAAAAACATCATTTCCCATCTCCGATCTCAATCTCTGGTACGGAGATCGAAAGAAACCCTAACAATGGCGTTTGAGATACCGTACGATCTGATAAAGCGACTCCAAACCAATCTCCGCAAGGAAGCCAATGTCTCATCCTACGACCCCGATGACCCTTCGCTACCGGATCTGCCATCTTTGGAACAATCCGTGTCGGAGCTCGACCCATCGCCACCGCACCTCCGATGCAAGCAATGCAAAGCCAGGCTGCTCAGGGGATTGCAGTCCGTAGCCTGTGTCTTCTGTGGTCAGAACCAGCGCCAGGAGCTCCCTCCTGACCCCATCAATTTCAAGTCCACTTGTGGTTACAACTGGTTTCTCAAGCACCTGGACTTAAAGGAAACGGTATGTGATTGTTTTGTTTCGTTTGAATTTGATCTGTGTTAAATTTTAGATTTTGTTGTTGTCATATTGCTAGTGTATTCCAATGAATTTGTTATGCCTGAGAAGATTATGTTCCAGAACTGTTTTTGTGTATAGAAATTGCTCTTGTAAGGTGGTTGTTTAATACATTTTGTATTAATCTTAAATGCTCTTCTGTTGTCAATTTTGAAATATTTATATAAGCAAATCAACACATTTATCTTTCCTTTGAGAAAAGATTATGCAGTGATAAAATGTTGTTTTAGTGTTCAGGTTTGTAGGATGTAGAGATGTAGTCAGATTGTATTTTTGTGAGTTCAGTACTTAGTTCTGTAATATTTTTGTCACCACAGCTCAAACTCCCACTTTCTATAGGGATTTGCGTGATTGATGTCATTTGGTGAATTTGTTATTTTCTTTTGCAGGAGATGGTTGACCCATTGTTATCACTGAAACCAGTTGATTCAAACCGAAAAAAGCCAACTAAAAAAAATAAAGAAATTCCGCTGTCTGATGTTTTGGATTTAGAGATAAAATGGGTTGCTGGGTCTGAGATTCTCAAGACCCCGAATGAAGCATCATTTCCGTCCAAAAGTTCTTTGAATTTGGTTGGCATTAACCTGGATAACTATTTCTCTGATTCAAATACAGAAACTCCTTCAAGTTCAAACAGCAATGTTACCCCGAGTGAAGGGAGTTTTAGTTTCGTCGAGAATGTTCAACCTGCAAATACACCTGGAAGATCCACAGAAGATAAGAGTGACAGGTCCTTTTCTGGTTGGCAAGCAGATTTTCAGCCTGCTAGCTCAACACCTCTTCATGGGGAAACTAAATCGATTGATACCTTTGTTGGTTCTGGGAAGGATCTCTCTGTGAATATGGATAAAGCATTTGGAGCCACAAAATATGGAAGTGAGAAGCCAAAAGATGTTGCAACTCCTTCTACATCCAATGTTACTGACTTTTTTCAAGATGATCCCTTGAGTAGTTCTAATTTTGCAAGTGTTGACGATGGTGGGAAAGTGGAGAGTGCAAATAACTCTACTTCTATGAGTGTTGGATGGACTCAAGATGAAAAGTGGCAAACTAGTGACAACGATGATTCTGTGACTGTCGTCGATGATTCATTTGATGTCTGGAATGATTTTGCAACCTCAACTACTGCACAAGATCCTCTTAATAGCTTTTCGGTACCAGCTGTCAATCATATAACCCCTTCTGGTGAAAAGGGCTCAGAAACTGATTTGTTCGGCTCAACTACCGTTTCTCAAGATGTAGACTTTGATAGTTTTTCTCCAGCAGATTTCTTTTCAGGGCCGTTTAGCATAAAAAATGAGTCTACTGGAGACAATAATACAGATTTCGAAGCTACTTTTTCTGACAGGTTCGTATCCTGCTGCTGCCTAATTTCTGAATGATAATTGACATGTTCATTGGATATAAATTTTGCTCATGATCAGTATTTGATGGATTACATATGGTATGATATGAGAACACACAAAAAGTAAATGCAATCCTCAAAATGATAATCTTGCTCTAATTTTTATCCACTAATATCGGTGTCCAGTTAGCGGGAGAATATAGTTTTGCTATCTATCCGACCCTCCTTGTACAATATTTTATTGGACTAGCACTGCAAGTGAAATGAAATGATATTTTAATTCAACACCTTGCATGGTCAAAGAAAAAAAGTAATCTTGTATGATTGTTCTTAGTCTTTGTCACTTAAGGTATAGCATAGGTTTCCCATTTATTGGGATTCCTCGGCCTCCACCTAGGATTTGCTTACTATCCTATCACAGTACTCCGTAGCACCAAAATATCTTTTGTCATCAATCTGCAATCATTCTATATTGCTTCAGTTACTCAAATATCAATTTAATTTGAACAATATCCAGAGGATGATGAAAACTAGTAAAACCATTTTGCATTGAGATATGAAATATGTATTGGTGAAATGACACATACACTCACGTAGAGTAGGCAGCATCTTTCTAAGACAACCGAGTTTGTCAATCTGAACCCAGCATTTCTTTCTCTGTAAAACCCCTCCAATCTATTCTTACTAAAATTTACCGGACAGTATACACACATATATTAGCGTGGCTCTATTTTATTATAACTTCATTTTCGTTTCAATGTTTACTTGTGTGCGAAATAATGTCTCCTATTTCAATTTTTTATCACATATACATAGATGTCTTGAATGGAAACTATTGAATTTGTATGCTAGATGTGTGAAACAGTAATGTTCTTCATCTGTAGATTATGGTATTTCCCTTAAGTTCCGGCCTTGGTTAGAGGGATCCACAGTCTCAACTATTACATTTTAGTTTATGAAATGTAGGGGTAGCTTACTAGGCTGTAGATGGGTGATAACAGAGATGAGACCTTTTAGAGTAGAATTTGGTTGAGCTAAGGGGTGATTTCTGTTCTTAGTACAAACAGGGGCTTTTCTGTATATTCTCATCTAGTCCTAGAAAACATGAAGCCCAGTAAACTCTGCACATGCTCCTGAAGAAACACGTGTCTAATTTATGTGTAGACTTGACTTCTGGTTTTAATTTAGTTTTTGAAACCTGCTTCAAATTCTTGTCTCCATTCATACAAAGACATGTTGATCCTATTCCTATCTCAAGTATCTCTTTTTATATATACGATTTTCATTTTTAGGATGGCTGAGGCAAAGGATGGAGGGAATGCTGAAGGTGTTGTGGAAAGCGGGGATGTTGCTAATGCTACCAAAAGTCCGAAGGTAGATGATGCAGAGGCATTATTATCACAAATGCACGATCTTTCTTTCATGCTGTCCAGCAATCTCTCGGTACCTCCAAAGCTGGATTAAAATTTATTTTTCTGATAACTTTTTTTTGCTAGGCTTCACATCACTGCTGTTCGAGTGTTCATTGTGTAATTTGTTTCTCCAGTCTGTATGTTAAGTTTCCAATGCAACTGCTACCTGTATTCTGGAATATATACAATACATATGCACTGCCTTGTCAAATTCATTTCCTTTTTTTTAATGGTAAATGGATATGGCCTCCTTTGTGTAATTGTGATATTCAAGAAATAGCTATTCTGAAATGCATGTTAAAGGAGCACCATCTCCATTTTTTTTATGGAACATTTGATATATGAATTCCCTTTTGTCAGTAGTATTGTAATTCTAAAAAAGCGATAATTGCCAAAAGTACCATTGTTATTGGCTTTTTGTAGGTTAGTACTCTAATCTTTAAACCATTACAGGCTGTGACTCTGAACTGAACTCGTACTTAGTTGCATTTTGTGTGAATTAATTTTAAAATGAAGGTTTTGTCCTAAATTTTTTAAATTAAAAATCCAGAATTTTCATCACCTTAATTTCCTATCCACCTGTAGAGGTAAGGGTGTATGTTCCAGACCAGTTGATTGATTATTAATGAATTTTTTGTAACAAAACCAAAGATAGGAATGACATTATTCAATGGAATGGTTTGTGGTTATATCCACAAACTCATTTAATTAACATTAAGTTATATCCAAAAACTCATTTAATTAACATTAACCAAGTTCATGTGGTAGTACTCAAAACATAAAATTACCAACTTTTCCTAATAACATCCAGAGAAATTTTAATCCTGATCCTAGAAAATCTTCATTTTTTCATGAGACTCTTCTGCACAAGTTGACAAAACCTAGTGACAGCGCAGCAGATTTGAAGATAGTCGATGTAGGGATCCCAAACTTCCCCTTTCCAAACAGCCCCTTAAGAAATGGCCAAAAGCAGAGCACCACCCACACACTGCATATCACCTCCCCCAAACCGGACCCATGCCCATCACCAGGCGGCCGCCGGAGCCCCAACAAGCCCACAACCATTGCAGTCAGGTTGATGAACAAGATGGTTGTGCCCGGCACGAAAATTGGAGACTTGTCGAAGGTGAACCTGCCAACATCCTTGTTCTCCTCATCACCATCACCTGAGGAAGATTGGTCCTTCTGTGTGACTTCAAAGACAGTCTCTGATAATCCTAAGACCTTAAGTGCCACACTCAATGTCCCAAAGAACCATGCACACATTGCTGTGACTCTTGCCATCCTCTGATTGTTCCACCATGCCCGGATCGAGAGGCCGCTTGCAAGGTACTCTGATAGAGTGGAGAGGTTGTAGATCACAAAAAGAGCAGCTGGTATGTATGCTGCAGGATCTTGGAACTGCATGGATGAGAGCAATCAACAATGAGTTGTTTACAAGATTAAGATGAGTTTTTGCATATTCATGACTTGGCCTAACAAAAATGGGAATGCTAAGTACTAAATCACTGGTTCTAATGCTCATACCTGTTATGTTACGATTGCATTAGGGTTTTGATTAGAGCAAAATTATACTTGGTCGATAGCTAAAAGAAAAAAATAAAACAACGGGTTAATCACACTAAGATATACCTAACTTTACATGTTTTGCACTTGGTCGATAGCTAAGTTCCAAAATTGTTTTGCATCTATCCTGGGTTTCTTATAGCTATCCTAGGTTTTATAAGATTTCACATAGTTCTATTATGCTAAAATGACAAAACTACCCTTGACCCTAATATCAAAAATGTTTTTTTTTTCCTTTTAAGGAGTTTTTATACATCTACTACTCAACCATTTTCTTTACATCCAATCAAAATGTTGTGGCTAGAATGTTGCAGGGTTGTTCTCACCTTTGGCAAGAAATGAGAGTTGGTGATGATACAATAAGCTGGCAAGGCGGCATAGCAGAGCTCAGCAATGCACCTTGGTCCCCACAACATGACCCACATATAGCTCAAGCACTGCCTGAACTGAAGCTTTCCCTTGATGACTCCAACTATAGGACTATTCACGCCTAGTAAGATCTCAAGCATGCCCGTGGACCATCTCTTCTGCTGTGTCATCGAAGCAGGCCCACCAGAAGGGGCACAGCCAAGAAACGCCGGTGGATCTAGTTCGATCTGGACAGACTTCCAACCTCTTCTATGGATCATCATTCCGGTCAGGATATCTTCGGTTGTGGATCCATATAACCATCCAACCTAAAACCACGAAGCAATGTTTTAAGACTCTTTCCACAGTTTTGATGATTCATTATTAAAATGGATAATCTTACTTAGCTATCCTTAATTATGCACCTTTCTCAATCAACTACCCTTAGGTTTTAAAAGTTTTTTACAACCCCAAAGTTTTTTAGTATCAATTTACCCTGATTCTGTCAACTACGGGGCGTGTAATGACGAAAATACCCTTCTTTTTCATGAGGGTATTTTCATCATTTCACACTTGGAAGTTGAAAGAATTTGGGAAGTTGATTGATAAAGGAGCATGCCTAGGGATAATTGAATGAGATTATCCCTCTAGAGTTGTCTACACGACGCAATTTCGTACTGACCTTTAAACCAAAGTTAGTGCCAAACTCATATTGACAATCAGCCACTTCACGAGCAGCCTCAACAGAATCTGAAAGGTTTCTTGGCCAATCTATCTTCCCATTCAGAGCATGGGCAGCTGATTTCACAAAATTTTCTGAATTTCCAAATCCTTTAAGTGATCTCTCATCCAACTTTCCTGAAAAAAGGAAAAGAACAAAAGTTGTTTTGGGTCCATAAGGAGAAAGTGACATTAAATCACTATGACTTGAATTTTCCAAAATCATGACTTGATTCTGAAATATTATTGTACCTTGGAGTTGTTCATCTGGTGACAAACCATATATAACTTTTCTCCTGTGGAAACACCCTGTTCCTCCATAGAAATGTCCTTGAAGTCCCCCAAGTCCACGCCCCATATACTTAGTTCAAGAACACAAAAAAGAAGAAAAATATTAGCAATCAGCTAGTGATTTAATTTCCACATTAGTACACAAAGCAACAATCACGTTTCATGTGACGTACGTTATGCAAAACTACTAGTTGGTTTCCATAAGGGTCATCCTTTGCTCCATCATAGAATTTCTGTGGAGTCATAACAAATGCACTCTCCATTTCCTTCTTGGTACCGAGGAGTAGGCACATTGCACTGGTAATAATCTGAGGATTGTTCATGTACATGTCACAGTCCACATTTAGCATGAATGGTGCATTTGTCATCAATCCGGAGACCCTGGTCTGTTTAGAACATAGCGGCATTAGTTGAGTTAATCAATGAATACCAAAATCAAGAACATATTACTTGAGCTTAGCAATATGTACTTACTAGAACATTCATTGCACCGGCCTTGTAGTGATGTGGATGCTCTGGTCTCTTCTCTCTGGATATATAAACTAGACTTGGCATTACATCAAACTCGCTTAATTCTTTGTTCTCCCATATAACCTGCAAAATGATCATATTCATACCTTGATCTTGTTACACTTTCAGCTTCAGGGACACTCCAATATGCATGTTTTAATTTATGCGTTGTGAAAATAATGCATAAGACAAAAAAGAAGAGAAGAACAGAAGGTTAAAGATCAAGACTTTCCAGCTTGGTCGCCAGAAACAATACAGAAGGTTAAAGGGAAAAGAAAAAAGAAGGCCCATCAGCCTTTCCGAGTGACGACTCGTTCTCTATGTATGAGTGAAGCTCAGAAGCTCGAGGCTCAGCGTAAAAATGAAGCTTGGAGACACTTTGTCGCTACAGGGACTATGCTGCAGATAGAGTTCAAGGACGATGTTCCTCCTTCTATCGATTAGTATTTTCTTTGTTTTTGGCTTTGTTTCCCTTTCTTCGTTTTTTCTTAGCAAGATTCTCTTACCGTTTGTCGTAGAGTCTCTTTTGAAGGTTATTTGGGATAGCTTTTGCGGTCCACTCTTTTTTCCCCGTCTTGGGGTAAAAAGTTTAATAAAACAAAAACATCATCTATCAAAAAAACAAAAGAAGAGAAGAACAGATAGACTCTACATAACATGAATTACAAGAATAACACTAACGACTCTCTCAATTCCCTTATCAGCATAAGAACAATATATAAATATACATATATAGGAACACAAACAACCGTGAACCAAAGTCTGACAGTTAACTTGCTTACCTTGATTATACTGGGATGGTTTCTGCGATCTATATTCGAAAAAACAGCAAAATCTCCAATGAGATCACATGGGACACTTTTCTGGGCTGCATCTTCAATCTTTCTGCTAAGTTCTTCATATTCTTCCTGAAAAGCAAGCAACATAAGTCCTAAATTTGAATTTAAATAAATAGTTAAAAAGTCTTTCCTTTCTTTGATTTACCTTCATCATTTTCCATTCTTTCTGGAACTCCAATGAGCTATGAACGGATGATGATGTTGTGGACTTGCTTGTGAAGTACCTAAATGGAGCTCTGACTTGGACATGGTACTTCTTACAAAAGGGTACCCAAATTTTAGCAAACTTAGAGGCTTCAAGGAGAGAGTAAAAGGTGAATGGCGAGCATCCATCATCAGATACATAGCAAGCTAGTTTGTGAGAGGGATAATCAGCCGCCAACAAAGAGAGCACTGTATTTATGGTGATGATGGGAGGTTCAAGCACCGAATCTGCAGTGGTCACAAACATGTCCACAGGAGGAAGCTCATGTACCCTACAAATAAGACATCATTAATATTTCCAAATAACAACAATAGCACAGTGAGAAACATAAGTGAGTACGCACTGTTTCAAGAGGCGTTGGGGATATGGTTTGTACTCCACTGGATTCCATTTGGTGTTAACAATGAGAACCCAGATGAAAGTGAACCATGACTCACAGAGGAGGGCGAGGAGCCATGGGAAGCCATGGTGGTGGAGCAAGTGGAGGCGGTGACCTAGAAGAGTAAGGAGAAGGCACAAGATTGTGACGTCCAAACATCTTCTGAAGGTATTTTTACAATGGATTTTTTCATAGAGAGGAAGGGAGGCCATTGCTAAGAAGGTCTCGTCAGTACATACGTTTAGTGTGTGCTTGTGACTCTAGATTTATGTAGGAATGTGAGCCTCTCAATTGATGGAAGCATATGCACATTCAAAGAGGTTCAGTGCTTGGCTCAGAAACATTAACACGTCACAGAAGTGAGGTTGGCTAAAAACAAACAAACTCAAATAAAAGTACGAGTTGTCACTACCGACAAATGGTCACCACAATACGCTATTTTTTATATCCAAACCAGCAATTTTTTTTAATTCTTTCAACCTTTTTCATGTTCTGATAAACCCACAAACACATATCATTAATGAGGGAATTTTATTAATTACACTGACTATTTATGGTATTCTCCAAAGAACATACTGTTTTTTGGAGGTATTCATAATTGTACGCTAATTTGAATTACTTGGGACCAAAGATAAGTGCAAGCTTATTGCCTTTTCTGAACTCATCACTATAATCATGTTTGTATAATTACTGGTGTTAATATATGAAATGTAAATCAAGTTTCATTTTCCTGTAAATTATGTCCGTTACACGTTACTGTCGGTTACACGAGCAATTGCTATCAACTAAATTTTATTCGAACAAAACACAAAAACGTCACTGCTATGCTGACTTCTAAAACACTTCCTACATATGTATCAACAACTCAATTGTATTTTGACTGCAAACCAAAGTAGGCAATGCTAAATACACTTTTTAATGGTTTCCATTGCAGAATGCAAAAAAATACAAATTCTCGGGTTGGGTCAAAGTCTTGGTGTGCAAGTTACTCTTGCTCTATAGTTAGAGTCTCTCTTGTAAATTGTTTAGCAATCACAAATATTAGTTCTAACCAGGCACTCTCCTAGCACAAACACACAAAAGTATATTAAAATTGTGTCCCATGGTGATGCATATCTATGGAGTCTATAAACTCCATTACCCTGAGTGGAATATATGTAAGTTTTTTTTTTCAAATGCACAAACTAAAAATAAATAAATAAGGGGTTTCTGTCAATGCCGATTATGGAAGTTAATATTTTATCATTATCTGGTACATGGGCCAAGACCGGTATTATTAGGCCAACTTGTACACATCAGTCTAAAAGATTTCACTTTCATGTAAATCACACAGGTCCCAAGAAATGGACCAGCGAATATTGAGCAAAAGAGGAAGATCTGCTATCGAATTGCTTTTCAAAGAAGGGACACTCAAGCTAAGGGCTCGCAAGGACATAGGAGAGATGAACAAATGAGAAAGTTTATAAGAGGAAATAAAAACAGCAAGAGAGAATTCCAATATAATCAATGATCACCCATGAAATTTAACCACTCAACATTCTTCATATGGCTCTATAATTATTGCTTATCCATAAATTGAAGGTAGTATGTTATTCAAGACAAGATGATAGAGGATGAAGTCCCGGTTGCATATCCAAGAAAGAAAAAGATTGCTACTTTGCTCTGTAATCAGCGAAAAGAGCAATTATGCTTGTCTAGATCAATTTAGGGGTCCAGAGACGTGGACAAGTAAGTTTGTGTAGGTTCATCTTCAAAGGGCCACATTTGATTTGTCTTGCATGCATGCAGACATAAATCAGCACCAAATGAAACAGATTGATAGCACTTCCTTTAGTAATAAAAAAAAGGGGTAATTATATGTCACCTCATTGTACTAAGGTCAAATATCAAATCATAACCCAGACGTATGACAGTTATTACTTAGTAACATGTTTCACCAATTAAATCTCAAAATGTATCAAAATTTGTTAAGTGTGACTAACTCCGTGAAATACCAGTCACATACTAGGCACGTGCTCTAAAACTTTTCTACAATGGCATGCGAAAACTTAATGTCATAACGTAAACCTTTCGTTTTATTCTCAAATCATAACTCTGACCTATCAACTTTTCTTGTTATCCACTAAACGGCCGTTAACCTTGTGGATGGAAAATGCAATAGGTTGGGTCAACGTTACTACATGAAAATAAACGTTTGCTTGGGTTAGTATTTAGGAATAAACGAAAGGTGGATGTTAGGAGTTAGGACATGGAGTAACCCCTAAAAAAATATATTCATTCTTGTATGATATAAAAACTATTGGGATCACGGAATGGTCTTCTAGATTGTTCTATATGCAACTTATATCTGAAGAGGGTAATAAAAGTAATTTAGTAAAGAGTGAAGTTCCTCTCTCCTTCAAAGATTGATGCAAACAAAAGAAAATATCAAAGAATTCATTGCAGCCAATCAAGGGCATCAACATTTTTTTATATATATTTTTCTCTTCAAAAATCTATGCTAGCCAATCACTGACAAGCTTATAACAAAACTTTTTTTTTTGTCTAAATTAAACAAGGTTTAGCCCAGGTTGTTTTCTTCTGATCATTAATTTTAAAAATATCCTGTAATGGATGTCAATTAATATGTATTCAGTCAAAACCCGCAACTTGTTAGATGAGCCAAGGTACGTGTCTCAACAAGCCTCGTTTCTTTTGTATGTATTTTCCATGTATGCAAGAAAATATTCAACTTTAGTATCCACTTGTTTATTTGTAAAAAGTAAGCATTCAACTTCAGAGTTTGATTTTCCACTATTTACCCTCTTGTGCTGTTGTATCTTCATTATTCAAGTGGCTGTAGCTAGTTTGTGGAGGGATATTATTGGTAATTCATGGTCAATTTATCAATTAAATAGAAATGAGGCACTTATTAGCGGGCCATATATGTTAAGAAAATAGGGCCCTCATTTTCGGATGCAACACATCAATAATGTTGAGCATTTGTTTGGAGGCAAAAGTTGTAAGAGGCTGTCCAAACCACAAAAGGAAGTTTAACAATCAGTCACACTAACAATCAAATACTGGCATCAGAAAAAGATAAATCACATATAAAACAAAACGAAGAACAAGCCAAAGGCTTTCTTGAACCAGAGAGACTTAGACCAGGATCAGTGGCTGTAGGTAGGGATCAAACAGGACAAAACTCAATAAATTGTGAATGGCCTCAGAGCTACTTACTATCATTATATTTGTATTGTAGTTCATATTTGTAACAATAAAATGACGAAAACAGAGACTCCGATAAACTTGAGTGCAGGTTTCAACCATCGTGGGTTAGTGCTTAGTAGGTTTAATCCTCACATCATAAGTACGCAATATTACTATGTTATGTTCAGACTTGCATTGAAATGTTATAGTTGCAAAAAAAAGTAGGGGATGAGAATAATTTACCTCACTGCTTAGCACCCAAGAAGGTCATGAAATGTGGATCTCTGATGAACATGTTACCTAGTCCTTGTACTCCTGTTGTTAGAATATGGGCACTAGTGACTTGTAATGCACAATTCTTATGAACACATCACCCCCTACACATGATAAAAAAAAAGGGTTTGATTAGCCTACTATTATCATAAAACAACGATGTCATTGATATGCCAGTCTCTAATTCTGGTGAACTTGAAACTATTACCTTTGTTGAGAACCTAGAGCCCACATCAAGGAACTTCAAAAGGGAACATCGGGCCTCAGAAGGCATTATGTTTATGAGCTCCATTGCTTATTTTTCAAGCCAACAACACACCTCTAATGCTTCATGCCAATCAACATTGACCTAGCTCTCCAGGATGGAGGTGAAGAAAATTATTGCAAAGTTCAAACCTAGCTCTCCAGAATATACACATTCCTTACAAACCCATTCACAACACACCACCAATCTCCCCCAAAACTTGTGCATTCAGCTTAAGCCTTCCCTTCCAAAAACAAAATCCTATACAAACTCCAACCAAAATCAAATATTGCATGATCTGCAACCATGCACGAACATGAAATTTCGTCAAACAATCTCCAAAAAAAATTGGACTTGCAAGGCTAATGGGTCGTGTTCATACACAAATGGGTCGCGCAAAGCACGGAACTTTATGACTCAGAGAGAGGTGGGAAGTGAAACTTTGCTTCATTTCGCTGAAATTGGGGATGGTCGATTCGACGGTGTAGTTTTTACAGGGAAAAAGTGATCGTCACTACTCTCACCCAGTGTTGTTTCGTCCCCAAACCCTCTGTTCCTTCCCTCTCCGACGCTCCGTATCTCCAATGGACCATATTTTTCACATTTTTTAGGACACGATTCGTTCTAACATGACAACAATATCAATCTCAGCCCCATTTGCGACCGTTACATTGGACCTCTCACAAAACCCAAATGGCCCACTACAGTTCTAAAGACAGTCGGGTCACAATACGACCGTACCGGTACCGTGAATACATTATTGGTGTGGTTTTCATCTAAGCAACGTTGTCGGTGGCAACAACCAAGATTATAAAAAACATTAGACGCTAGTCGGACAGGAAGGAGTCCCCTAGGCATTGTCAAACCTGAATGAACATTGGGTTTGTTCATTCAGGTTTTCGTTACTCAACATATGGTTACTCCCTTATGTCGAGGTACCAAAGATCAATATCCATTTTTTTTCTCTCCATCTAACTCAAGCAAGATATTATTTCGTTCTACATTAAAACCTCTAGCTTACAGAGCTCAGCCATGAGTAGTGTAGGCTCATCATATAATATCAGATTGCTTGAATAATCACAACAAGCACTCCCCTGCTCTTCTCATTTGACGTCTTACCTAGTATTCAGAGTTTTGTTATTTTGTTCTTCTCATGATTTCTAAAAAACTGAGTGATTTTCTTAGTTAGATGTTTTGTTATTTTGGTCGACCTTTATTATTGTAATTTTAGGGTCATATGATATGACCCTAAAATTAGTTAGATGTCTAGTATTCAGAGTGTGTCCCAATTTAGATACAAAAATAAAGGTTCCTAGGTCCTAACTACGTGAGTAGTACTACTAAGTAGGGATGGCAAAACGCCCCATTCTCCACGGGGATCCCCAGCCCCGCCCCGCGCGGGACGAATTTGGGACGGGGATTTTTTTAAACGGACGGGATACGGGGAATTAAATGGGAATTTTGACGGGGATGGGGCGGGGACGGGGTAAGCATTCCCCATCCCGCGGGGAACCCCGCCCCGCGTCCCGCATTATTAGTTTTAAAATAAATTTTTAATAATATACACATAACACATTTGTTTTTGTTTTTTTTTGTTAAAGATTTGACTTCTATGCATGTAAAAAAATTTGATGGACACACAATTCTTGTTTTTACATTTGATATTTTCTTATTTATATTTTATATCTAAAATATAGAAAATTTAGTTGGAATATGTCAAACAGTGATTGTTGCTTATTTCACCAATTTGAATATGTTATTTGTTTACAGATTGCATAGAGTCCCATGATGAGTGAAGTTGCTTCAAGTTCAACGTGCTGATTCTATTTATATCATTATGAAGTCAAGTTGGGAACTTTAAGTTATGTTATAAGATATTTTCTTAAGACACTTTTTTTTATGGGTAAACTATTATGAGACATGGATGTCATCGTCATGATGTTTATTTTATATGTATGTTGTTTTAAATTATGGGTTGACTACGCTTGTTATTTAAAATTATGGATTGAGAGTTGTCATTTAAAATGTGCATTTTTCGGGTAATGAGGATGGGGTAGGAACGGAGTAGGGAACTAAATCCCCCGCGGGACGAGAATGAGACGGGGAATAAAATCCCTGTTCCCCGCCCCATCCCCGCGGGGTCCCCGCGGGACGGGGTCAACACGGGGTCAACGCGGGGATGGGGAGAGTAGCGGGAACGCGGGACGGGGACTGGGGTCCCCGCCCCATACCCGCCCCATTGCCATCCCTACTACTAAGTATTGGAGTGTAAGACAATATATACTTAGGAGCAAGACAAGGTCCTAGGTAGCAAGTAACTTGATGGCCAAATAAACACGTGATTGATCTCATCAAGAAAAGGTAAAAACTGGGTTATATAAATTATTAAATAATAAGAATAACTTAGACTGCACTAATAGGATGGATTAGTGAAAACTGTCATACGAAATTGAGTAAATTAAACAAATTTGAATTCACAAACAAGATATCACGTCATAGACTTAACGTACCACATCGAAGATTTCATCAACTTGTACATGCATCATGTAGCATGTCATCGTCAGTAACAAGGAGTTTCAAATTTCCTGCACAAGACTGACATATCTATCAAGAGCCTGACAACACGATACGAGATAACTTCACATATTTAAGAGATCAAGAAAGATGCCGTCAATGTAAAGAGAAAAACATATCGATATGAGTTGATCCTTTCAGCATATTAAGGAAGGGTAGTACAACAACGGGTATGAAAGAGCATTATTTTATTATTCTCTCTCCTCAAAATCTTTAGAACCCTATCCTACCACGCTACTACAACGCTCCATTGGAGATGATCTAAACCGTTACAGGTTGTGGGTCTGAACTTGTACTTAATAGCGTTTTGTATGAATTCATTTTAAAATGAAGGTTGTCTTAATTTTTTAGATTAAAAATCCAAAACTTTCATCACCTTAATTTCCTACCTTCCTGTACAGATAAATAAGGGTGTATGTTCGAGACTAGTTGATTGAATATTAATAATTTTTATAACATAACCAAAGATATAGAACACCATATGCATATGGGAAGCTAAAAACAGGAATGATATTATTCAATGGAATGGTTTGTGGTTATATCCACAAACTTCTCCTAAGAACATCCAAAGAAATTGTAATCCTAAGAACATCCAAAGAAATTTTAATCCTGATCCGAGAAAATCTCCCTTATTTCATGAGACTTTTCTGCACAAGTTGACAAAAACTAATGACAGAGCAGCAGATTTGAAGATAGTCGATATAGGGATCCCAAACTTCCCCTTCCCAAACATCCCCTTCAGAAATGGCCAAAAGCAGAGCACCACCCACACACTGCATATCACCTCCCCCAAACCCGACCCATGCCCATCACCAGGCGGCGGCCGGAGCCCCAACAAGCCCACCACCATTGCAGTCAGGTTGATGAACAAGATGGTTGTGCCCGGCACGAAAACAGGAGACTTGTCGAAGGTGAACCTGCCGACATCCTTGTTCTCCTCATCACCATCACCTGAGGAAGATTGGTCCTTCTGTGTGACTTCAAAGACAGTCTCTGATAATCCTAAGACCTTAAGTGCCACACTCAATGTCCCAAAGAACCATGCACACATTGCTGTGACTCTTGCCATCCTCTGATTGTTCCACCATGCCCGGATCGAGAGGCCGCTTGCAAGGTACTCTGATAGAGTGGAGAGGTTGTAGATAACAAAAAGAGCAGCTGGTATGTATGCTGCTGGATCTTGGAACTGCATGGATGAGAGTAATCAACAATGAGTTGCTTACAAGATTAAGACTAGTTTAATTTTGCATACTAACATGTTTTGGCCTAACAACAATGGGAATGATAAGTACGAAATCACTGGTTATCGTGCTCATACCTGTTATGGTACAATTGCATTAGGGTTTTGATTAGAGAAAAATTATACTTGGTCGATAGCTAAAAGTGAAAATAAAACAAAGGTTTAATCACACTTAGATACACCTAACTTTACATGTTGTTTTGCACTTGGTCGATAGCTAAGTTTCAATTTTTTTTGCACCTCCTGGGTTTCTTATAGCCGTCCTAGGTTTCAAATAGTTCTTTTATGCTAAAATGACAAAACTGCCCTTGACCCTACTATCAAAAAATGTTTTTTTTTCTTTTTAATACTTTTATCTTAAGGAGTTTTTTTTACATCTACTCAACCATTTTCTTTACATCTAATCAAAACGTTTTGGGTGGTTACGGAATCTTTTTTTAGATTGGGGTCAAGGGCCTTTTCACCATTTCTGCAAAAAGAGCTCTATGAACTTTTGTGAAAACCAGGGTAGCTGCGAAACGATTTTGAAACTTAGGTGAAAAACCTGAAAACCTAGATTTAGCTAACTGTAATTAACCCTATAATAACTCACCATTTCAGGACCATGTTTTTGTGGTACATGGATCATTTCTACAACCCTACAAGAACTTCTCATTGGCTAAACTGAGAGGCACATAGAAACAGAAATGCTAGAATGTTGCAGGGTTGTTCTCACCTTTGGCAAGAAATGAGAGTTGGTGATGATACAATAAGCTGGCAAGGCGGCATAGCAGAGCTCAGCAATGCACCTTGGTCCCCACAACATGATCCACATATAGCTCAAGCACTGCCTGAGCTGAAGCTTTCCCTTGATGACTCCAACTATAGGACTATTCACGCCGAGTATGATCTCAAGCAGGCCTGTGGACCACCTCTTCTGCTGTGTCATCGCAGCAGGCCCACCAGAAGGGGCACAGCCAAGAAACGCCGGTGGATCCAGTGAGATCTGGACAGACTTCCAACCTCTTCTATGGATCATCATCCCGGTCAGGACATCTTCTGTTGTGGATCCATATATCCATCCAACCTAAATCCAAGTAGCAATGTTTTAAGACTCTTCCACAGTTTTGATGATTCATTAAAATGGACAATCTTAATTAGCTATCCTTAATTATGCACCTTTCTCAATCAACTATCCCTAAGTTTTTGACAACCCCAAAGTTTTTTTTGTCTCAATTTACCCTGATTTTGTCAACTTATGGGTATGAAATGACGAAAATACCCTTCTTTTTCATGTGGGTATTTTCGTCATATCACACTTAGAAGTTGAAAGAATTGGGGTAGTTGATTGATAAAGGTGCATGCTTAGGGATAATTGAATTAGATTAACCCTTAAGAGTTGTCTACACGGCACAATTTCGTACTGACCTTTGCACCAAAGTAAGTGCCAAACTCATATTGACAATCAGCCACTTCATGAGAAGCCTCAACAGCATCTGAAAGGTTTCTTGGCCAATCTATCTTCCCATTCAGAGCATGAGCAACTGATTTCACAAATTTTTCTGAATTTCCAAATCCTTTTAGTGATCTCTCATCCAACTTTGCTGATGAAGGGAAAAAACAAAGGTTGTTTTGGGTCCATATGAAGAAAGTGACATTATATCACTGAACTTTCCAAAATCACTATGACTTGATTCTGAAATATTATTGTACCTTGGAGTTGTTCATCTGGTGACAACCCATAGATAACTTTTCTCCTGTGGAAACACCCTGTTCCTCCATAGAAAGGTCCTTGAAGTCCCTCAAGTCCACGCCCTATATACTTAGTTCAAGAACACAAAAAAGAAGAAAAATATAAGCAACCAGCTAGTGATTTAATATTCACATTAGTACACAAAGCAACAATCACGTTTCATGTGAAGTACGTTATGCAAAACTTCTAGTTGGTTTCCATAAGGGTCATCCTTTGCTCCATCATAGAATTTCTGTGGAGTCATAACAAATGCACTCTCCATTTCCTTCTTGGTACCGAGGAGTAGGCACATTGCACTGGTAATAATCTGAGGATTGTTCATGTACATGTCACAGTCCACATTTAGCATGAATGGTGCATTTGTCATCAATCCGGAGACCCTGGTCTGTTTAGAACATAGCAGCATTAGTTGAGGTAATCAATGAATACCAACATCAAGAACATATTAATTGAGCTTAGCAATATGTATCTTACTAGAACATTCATTGCACCGGCCTTGTAGTGATGCGGATGCTCTGGTCTCTTCTCTCTGGATATATAAACTAGACTTGGCATTACATTGAACTCGACTAATTCTTTGTTCTCCCATATAACCTGCAAAATGATCATATTTATGCCTTAATCTTGTTACACTTTCAGCTTGAGGGACGCTCCAAAATGCTTGCTTCAATTTATGTGTTGTGAAAATAATGCATAAGAGAAAAAGAACAAAACAACAGATAGACTCTACATAACACATAAATAACAAGATAAACCCTACTGACTCTCTCAAGTCCCATACCAGCATAAGAACAATAAATAAATAAATATACATATATAGGAATACAAACAACCGAGAACCAAAGTCTGACAGTTAACTTGCTTACCTTGACTATACTGGGATGGTTTCTGCGATCTATATTCGAAAAAACAGCAAAATCTCCAATGAGATCACATGGGACACTTTTCTGGGCTGCATCTTCAATCTTTCGGCTAAGTTCTTCATACTCTTCCTGAAAAGCAAGCAACATAAGTCCTAAATTTGAATTTAAATAAATAGTTCAAAAACCTTTCCAGTCTTTGATTTACCTTCATCATTTTCCATTCTTTCTGGAACTCCAATGAGCTATGAATGGATGATGATGTTGTGCACTTGCTTGAAAAGTACCTAAATGGAGCTCTGACTTGGACATGGTACTTCTTACAAAAGGGTACCCAAATTTTAGCAAACTTAGAGGCCTCAAGGAGAGAGTAAAAGGTGAAAGGTGAGCAGCCATCATCAGATACATAGCAAGCTAGTTTGTGAGAAGGATAATCAGCCGCCAACAAAGAGAGCACTGTATTTATGGTGATGATAGGTGGTTCAAGAACCGAATCTGCAGTGGTCACAAACATGTCCACAGGAGGAAGCTCATGTGCCCTACAAATAAGACATCATTAATATTTCCAAATAACAACAATAACACAGTGAGAAACATAAGTCAGTACGCACTGTTTCAAGAGGCGTTGGGGATATGGTTTGTACTCCACTGGATTCCATTTGGTGTTAACAATGAGAACCCAGATGAAAGTGAACCATGACTCACAGAGGAGAGCGAGGAGCCATGGGAAGCCATGGTGGTGGAGCAAGTGGAGGCGGTGAGCTAGAAGAGTAAGGAGAAGGCACAAGATTGTGATGTCCAAACATCTTCTTAAGGTGTTTTTGCAATGGAATTTTTCATAGAGAGGAAGGGAGGCCATTGCTAAGAAGGTCTCCTCAGTACATACGTTTAGTGTGTGTTTGTGACTCTCTAGATTTATAGAGGAGTGTGAGCCTCTCAATAGATGGAAGCATATGCACATTCAAGGAGCTTCATTGACTGGCTCAGAAACATTAACACGTCACAGAAGTGAGGTTGGCTAAAAACAAACAAACTCGCTATTTTTTATATCCCAAACCAGCATTTTTTTTAATTCTTTCAACCTTTTTCGTGTTCTGATAAACCCACAAACACATATCATTAATGAGGGAATTTTATTAATTACACTGACTATTTATGGTATTCTCCAAAGAACATACTGTGTTTTGGAGGTACTCATAATTGTACACTAATTTGAATTACCTGGGGCCAAAGACAAGTGCAAGCTTATTGCCTTTTCTGAACTCAGCACTATAATCATGTTTGTAAAATTACTGGTGTTAATATACGAAATGTAAATCAAGTTTCATTTTCCTGTAAATTATGTCTGTTACACGTTACTGTCGGTTACACGAGGAATTGCTATCAACTAAAATTTTATTTGAACAAAACACAAAAATGTCACTGCTATGCTTACTTCTAAAACACTTCCTACATACATATCAACAACTAAACTGTATTTTGACTGAAAACCAAAGTAGGCAATGTCAAATACACTTTTTACTGGTTTCCATTGCAGAAAGCAAAACAAATACAAATTCTTGGGTTAGGTCAAAGCCTTGGTGTGCAAGATACTCTTGCTCTGTAGTTAGAGCCTCTCTTGTAAATTGTTTAGCAATCACAAATATTAGTTCTAACCAGGCACTCTCCTAGCACAAACACACAAAAGTATATTAAAAATGTGTCCCATGGTGATGCATATCTATGGAGTCTATAAACTCCATTACCCTGAGTGGAATATATGTAACTTTTTTTTTTCAAATGCACAAACCAAGAATAAATAAATAAATAAGGGGTTTCTGTCAATGCCGAATATGAAAGTTAATATTTTATCATTATCTGGTACATGGGCCAAGACCGGTATTCTTAAGCCAACTTGTACAAATCAGTCTGAAATCTTTCACTTTCATGTAAATCACACAGGTCCCAAGAAATGGACCAGCGAATATTGAACAAAAGAGGAAGATCTGCTATCGAATTGCCTTTCAAAGAAGGGACACTCAAGCTAAGGGCTCGCAAGGACATACAAGAGATGAACAAATGAGAAAGTTTATAAGAGAAAAAATAACAGCAAGAGAGAATTCCAATATAATCAATGATCACACATGAAATTTAACCACTCAACATTCTTCATATGGCTTTATAATTATTGCTTATCCATAAATTGAAGGTAGTATGTTATTCAAGACAAGATGATAGAGGATGAAGTCCCGGTTGCATAGCCAAGAAAGAAAAAGATTGCTACTTTGCTCTTAAATCAGCGAAAAGAGCAATTATGCTTGTCTAGATCAATTTAGGGGTCCAGAGACGTGGACAAGTAAGTTTGTGTAGGTTCATCTTCAAAGGGCCGCATTTGATTTGTCTTGCATGCATGCAGACATAAATCAGCACCAAATGAAACAGATTGATAGCAATTCCTTCAGTAGTAAAAAAAATATTTTCATTATTGTATGATTTAAAGACTATTGGGATCACGGAATGGTCTTCTAGATTGTTCTGTACTCAACTTCTATCTGAAGTGGGTAATAAAAGTAATTTAGTAAGAGTGAAGTTCCTCTCTCCTTCAAATATTGGTGCAAACAAAAGAAAATACCAAAGAATTCATTGCAGCCAATCACATTTTTTTTATCTCTCTTCAAAAATCTATGCTAACCAACCACTGACAAGCTTATAGCAAAACTTCTTCTTCTTTTTGTCTAAATTAAACAAGGTTTAGCCCAGGTTGTTTTCTTCTGATCATTAATTTAAAAAATATATCCTGTAATGGATGTCAATTAATATGTATTCAGTCAAAAAACCCGCAACTTGTTAGATGTGCCAAGGTACACGTCTCTACAAGCTTCTTTTCTTTTGTATGTATTTTCCATGTATGCAAGAAAATATTCAACTTTAGTGTCCATTTTGTTTATTTGTAAAAACTAAGCATTCAACTTCAGAGTTTGACTTTCCACTATTTACCCTCTTGTGCTGTTGTACCTTCATTAGTCAAGTGGCTGTAACTAATTTATGGAGGGATATTATCGGTAATTCATGGTCAATTTATCAATTAAATAGAAATGAGGCACTTATTAGCGGGCCGTATATGTTAAGAAAATAGGGCCCTCATTTTCGGATGCAACACATCAATAATGTTGAGCTTTTGTTTGGAGGCAAAAGTTGTAAGAGGCTGTCCAAACCACAAAAGGAAGTTTAACAAACAGTCACACTAACAATCAAATACTGACCTCAGAAAAAGATAAATCAAATATAAAACAAAACAAAGAACAAGCCAAAGGCTTTCTTAAACCAGAGAGACCTAGACAACATTATATTTGTATTGTAGTTCATATTTGTAACAACATAAGGACGAAAACAGAGATGCCGCTAAACTTGAGTGCAGGTTTCAGCCATCGTAGGTTAGTGCTTAGTAGGTTTAATCTTCACATCATAAGAAAGAACACACTATTACTATGTTCAGACTTGCATTGGCATGTTATAATTGCAAAAAAAAGTAGGGAATGAGAATAATTTACCACACTGCTTAGTACCCAAGAAGGTCATGAAATGTGGATCTGTGATGAACATGTGACGTAGTCCTTGAATTCCTGTTGTTAGAATACGGGCACTAGTGATTTTTAAAACACAATTCTTATGAACACATCATCCCCTACACATGATAAAAAAAGGGTTTAATTGGCCTACTATTATCATAAAACAACAATGGCATTGATTTGCCAGTCTCTAATTCTGGTGAACTTGAAACTATTACCTTTGTTGGGAACCTAGAGCCCACATCAAGGAACTTCAAAAGGTAACATTGGGCCTCAGAAGGCATCATGTTTATGAGCTCCATTGCTTATTTTTCAAGCCAACAACACACCCCTAATGCTTCATGCCAAGCAACATTGACCTAGCTCTCCAGAATGGAGGTGAAGAAAATTATTGCAAAGTTCAAACCTAGCTCTCCAGAATATACACATTCCTTACAAACCCATTCACAACACAACACCAATCTTCCCCAAAACTTGTGCATTCATCTTAAGCCTTCCCTTCCAAAAACAAAATCCTATACAAACTCCAACCAGAATTAAATATTGCATAGCAATCTCCAAAGAAAAATTGGACTTGCAAGGCTAATGGGTCGTGTTCATACGCAAATGGGTCGCGCAAAGCACGGAACTTTATGGCTCAGAGAGAGGTGGGAAGTGAAAATTTGCTTCATTTCGCTGAAATTGGGGATGGTCGATTCGAAGGTGTAGTTTTTATAGGGAAAAAGTGATCGTCACTACTCTCATCCAGTGTTGTTTCGTACCCAAACCCTCTGTTCCTTCCCACCCCGACGCTCCGTATCTCCTTTCGTTTGGAGCTTCCGAGTCCAGAGGCAATGGCTGACTCGACCAATTTGTTCAAACGTCGGACCAACTAGATGATCAGGTCAACACATCCCTAGCACGTGACTTTCAAGAGATTTTGATCACATTGGGCAACCCTCTGTCTTTCAACCCAATTACTGGTGCTTGGGACCCTAGCGTTTTCACCGCATTCATGCAACATCATTAGAACTCAAATACATTCCAATAACATCATCTTTAATTTTATTAATTATTATCTTTAATTACATTCTGTTGTCAAGTGCATTCCATCAATTTTGTGTTATTATTAATTGTATTGTTATTGTTTGCCTAATATTTTCAGTTATTAGTCGCGTGTGCCCCTCCTTGAATTGTCTCAAAATCAAGATTTACTATTCCTATTTATAGTCTATTTTTTAGTTAGAAGTAAAACTAAAAAATAACTGTTTAACATTCAAAAATCTATTTTTTAGTTAGAAGTAAAACTAATAAATAACTGTCCAATATTTTTTAAAAAAAAATATTCAATATCTATCTATAATAAAAGTAATTGTACAATAGAATTTAACCATGTATATTCTTATTTATCATTCTATCTTCCTTTTTTTTCTAATTAAAAATAGAACTAATAAGTATTGTTAGTATAAGATAGTTTTGTATTTTTTTTATTATAGTTTCTAATTGTTATGTACTTAGGTTTTAATTTTTTAAAATTTTGGTTAGTTAGAAAAAATTCTTCTTCTTTAAAACATAGTCTAAAGTTGAAGAATATATCAATTTAAGTTTTGAGTTTCAATTTCTATAAAATTTAAGTTTTTTTTGAAATTTTGTTACTTAATTTTTAAAAAATTCTAAAAATACCCCTCTAGTTCCTTTTAATTTCTTAGTTGCGCCCCCTCAAATATTTTTAACGTAACAAATTACCGTTAAAAAAAATTTGTGCCCCCCTCACTGATAAAGCTAGCTCCGCCACTGGCCTGACACAACGAAAGAAGTCGGCATCAGACATGCAAACCAAATGACTACTTGAGGTGGACTCGCTCCTCATCCGTATCTGACTACCACAACTAAAGACCTCATTAAGGAAAACTTCCAAGATGGAAGCACGTTGTAGGGCACAGTTACCAAACAATTCTGGAAAGAGAGGAAATTCGACCCTAGAGATTTTACATGGCAAGCCATCAAGAGTCAATGGAACAGACACACGCCTACAGTGCGGAGGTACATCATCATCCTGCGGTGCGAGAAGGAGGTAGAGCACAACAGATGAGACGATGAAAGGTACAAACAAACGGCAAAAAACATTTATCGAAACACGGCGAAACCCATCGAGTCGAAACATTTCAACCTCAACCATTGGATTGACCCGTTGGAATTCGAAGACAAGTTCTAGGTGGAGGAAGGAACGACAAGAGCTATACGACAATGAATGGACTAGGCTGGTAATTACAGCTCAACCCCACCCACTTTACTTCCTACCAATGATGAACATGTCACAATTCTCGGTGGTGAGTCCCAACCTGGTGGGGTATCCTCTGATCCAATCGAGGGAGGTAGTACCCCTAATGCCCCTTGGAATGTATAAGAATGTAGAAGAGCGTCCGATGAGCCAAAAGGCTACGAAAAGGAAGGGGAAGGGTGTGCAAAGCCAAGTAGACACCATCACCCGAATAAACCAAGCGAAGACAGAGAAGGCCAAAATCATTCTCACACTAGACGACAAATTCGAGAAATACTACAACGAATACAAAAAATTTGAGGAAATCGAGAGTTAGTGAAGCTAAAAGTGAAAATGTATTACAACTATGCATGGCCATAGAAAACATAAGGGAGCTTTGGCCACTAGAGGTTATTTGACTAAAAGAGCAACAAGTTTTAGACTTGGGGTCGATCATTCTCCTCCCTTCTCCAACCATTTTGGTTGAAAGGACCTACGAACAAGGTGCTGAATTGGATTATGAGACTTCAAACGTTGAAGTTATTCAACCTCGTTCGCTTGAATGCAATAATCGAAAAAGGAGTGCATACCTCGAAGAGATACAAATTGAGGTCGTATAGAACACCATCAACATATGAATAGGAAATCCGTATAAAACATTAAGTTACTCGATTTGTAGATTGCATAACAAACTCTACTATACATTAGTCCAACTTAGACCAAAAACTATTACGTGTGGATTATTCTTTTTTTTTTAAAGCGTTCGACATTCAATCTCTAGCAATATGTTTTCAAGAGGTCATGCGAAATTTTTTCTTCATCGTTGTGTTTACATTGGTGGATGAAATGTTGGGCCTTTTAACACTTTGTATATGTTGACTATGATGGGGTCAGGTGTTTGGATCATTGACTCAACGGTTAAGGTCCGAACAAGTCTCAAACTGATTGGCCCACGACATGAGAGGAGCTGGTCAACGGTTAAGTAAGCTCACATCATGGCTTGAAACACACATGCCTTACGTACGTACGAGCTCATGCTCACCAAACCTTGATTCATGTCTCTTCTCTTGTCAAGGTCTTCTACTTCTAGAACCACAAGGACACCTACCATTCTATTTACTATCTATTTCATATAATCAAATTACTGAAACCATAATGTATTCTATCAACAATTCTGATTTACTATTCACGGTTTACGAATATGACAAATTTCAACTTGAAGTTTAATTTGTAAAGAGCGTTTCATTTTAAAACTATTTTATAAATTACGGAAAAAATGAACTGTTCACAATAATGCCGTCCGAATTATCAGAAATAATGAGTATTTAAGAAGAGTAAGTAAAAACAAATAATAAATATGATTTGGAAAGCATATTCCTAGAAGCTATAGTTAAAAATTACAGCAATAAATGAACAAAAAAATGCATTGCAATTGTATATAAACGTGTGGTCTGTCTTAAGTCCACACATCAAAAAACGTGCCCTAATTCCTTTCACACACTTTCGTTTATTTTTCTAGACCCCACAATTACACATTTTTTCTCTTTACATATACACGCAATCCTCACCCAATTGTTATAATATAATTACTCCAAAAATATATATTTGAAAATAAAATTCATAGTACACGTGAGTTGAGTTTAGTTGCTTGTGAGCAAAGCCTCGTTGATCACACATATTTTCATTAACAATCTTGCAAGTCACGCATGGCATATATGGGGTTTCACATACACATGAATGGCCTTCTCAACTCAACATCAACTTTTGTGGGAGAGATGAATGAAACAAAAGTAACCACAAAAAGAACGTAAAGAATCATCCAAAACGATATAAAACTTATATAATCTAGTTAGATATTTATGAACGATTAATCCAGTTGAACAGTGATCTATGTCTTGTTACTCATAGTGAACGAATAATTATGTGTCATATAACAATTAATCGTAACCCACGAAAATAATATTATGGAAAAACGATTTAATCACTATGAACCGATATTGACACTAATAAAATAAGCAGGCATTACATTATAGTCTCTAACAAACTTGGAACCACCTTAGCTAAGTTGACAATTACCATGAAACCATCCCATTTAATTATCTTGATAGCCTAATTTGAAGCCCCACCAAGGCCTAACCGTTGTTTTCTCTATGTGAATCTCGTTGCCAACTAATTAACTACTCTTGCAATTAGTTGCAACGTCTCTATAGATTGTGTTGAAATTAGGTTGCTTTAATTTACTTCTCTTTTTTTAGGCCCAATAAAAAAAATGAAGCACTCATCAATATGTGCTTTTATTTTTGCCAAACTCTATGCCTTATGTTCTGTGGGGGTAATGTTAATTATGAGAGGAGGCATGCATGTTTAGCATGTACATATATATATAGTGACTGTCATGGACCATCTCTCACTCATAAAGCTTGCTATAACTCCTAGTCCCTCAAAAATCAACTCTCATTTGCTTCTTCTGTTTTCATCAAGTTCATGATATTCTTTTTGGGGGGGTCAAGTTTGTGAAGAAAGGAAGTTAAAACTTGAGCCAGAAGTTACTAGATTCTCATAGAAAAATTAGATTAGATGTTTGCTTTTTTTATCACATTTAAATGGCATGTACATTATAATTTTGTATCTATTGTTGTCTGTTGATGTGACGTGAGATTAATGTTTCGATACTATAAGTTAATAATAAATATATAAATGTTGATGTGACAAAATATAAAAAAAAAATTGTATTTTATTTCATGTTCCTGGCTATTTTTTTTGAAAAGAGGAAATTTATTTAGAAGAGAGCACGAGATACAATAGTAGAAACAAAAGAAAGCCCAAAGCCTTTCCAACACTCACACAATCTACTCTCTACGGTCAGTTTAGCAAGTTCATGAGCTACTACATTTGTTTTCCTTGAAACCTATTTGAAAGGGGGTTCCTTCATTTTTCGTCACTTTTGTGCTTTATTTTTTCTTAGTTATAGAATATATTGATTTAAAATCTAATTTCATGGATGTCATCCAAAATTAATAAAAGACTATATTATAAAATTTTATAAAGTCTTCCCTAACTTATTTTTAACACATTTCACTATTTAAACAAGAATGCTCCAAACTTTCCATATTTTTGGTTTGTGTTCTTTCAATATAATACTCTTGGAATGTAGTTTTGTTTTATTTATCATAGAATAAAAGTTTATTTATTTTATTTCAATTTTTATTTATTTATTTGACTGTATAGTTAAAAAATACAAACTAAAAATTCATTCAAAACATTAGATTAAGAGGATACAATAACCCTACCTTATTTTATGGATTTTAAATACAAAAATAAATTCAAAATTCAGTATATTTATCGTTCATATTATTGATGCTTTTGAATCCAATACTTTTATTTTGTGCATTCTCAATCAAAAAGGGAAACTGATTGTATATGTAGATTTTTTTAATACATTTGAACATTGAAAGATACTCTATTGGTTGGTCAGGATATTAGTCAAATATGTCAATTAAAATACAATTTCAATTGTCATTATAATATATCGAATATACACATGTTTCTAAGATCGCTCGATGAATATTATGTATTTTACACCTAAAAATATGCACACACATTATTCATGCATGCAAAAGAGACACCCAAAACTAGACTTTTGAAATGATTCTCTTTTGGTTAAACAACACATTAATCTTTGATTAATATTTAATTAATTAAGGTTTTATCATCAAAAGAAAGTATCATCACTCCATGACAAAACCCAAAGTGACTTGACAATCATCTCATCTTCCTCGAGTAGCAAGATCACAATCCATGATCTATCATGATTACTTTGCTTGGAGGCTACAGATTTTCTCATTTTAAACCCTATTTTAAATAGTAGGTTTGCCAAATCACCCACTAAATCTCTTCTTCACTCTTCTAGAAAGTAGTGGTCGTGTCTTGTTCTAAGTTGACAAATTTGGTTAACCTAACTATGAAAAATGTGAGATAACAAAATAAAATACAAAATGATTAATTTACATTTTCACAAAAAATAATGTTTAAACTCAACAGCAAGTATCATAACGAAAATAAAAATTAAGAACCATGAAACTATTTTTATTTCAATCATATCATTATTTACAAAATAAAGTTGTGACCATGAAATTTAAATTACTATTATTGTTTTTGAAAATTATATATAACATGTGTAAGTGTTAGTTGGATTGAAATATAATCCATGTTTTAATTATGCAAACTGAATCTAGAGAGGTTGATTTGGATGTTGGTTCAAGCAAAGGTGTGATGTAATTCAATGGTTAAAATATTCAACATGATTACTAATTAATACTTTAAAAAAAATTCAAAATGCATGTGTGAAAAAGAAAATAGAGGAAGATTTGATCATTTCCAAGTTGTGTCCCATATTTGAATCAAACTATAGTCTACCTTCTATGCTTCTCCATTGCTTAGAAAGATACAAAACTTTTCTACCAAAGTTGGTGGAAATGCCTAATTAAATTAGGTCAAGCAAAATATGTCAATTTAAAAGGACTAGAGTTCATAGTAAATTCCCCAACTTGGATCTTCCAATTGGAAATAGACCCCACCTAATTTCAATATGCAAAATTAACCAAAAAAAAAAGAAGGTTCATGTTATGGTTTGACTTTTTATGGAAAGATAAATAAAAACATGTTCACATTAGATCAAGACTTGAACCTTGACAAGATCAAGCTCTACCCAATCTAATCCACTTCCCATATGGGTTATATACCCAAATTCAACCCTTCTCTCCATCAAAATCCCCAAATTCAACCCTCTCCTTTGGGTGGTTCAACCCTCCAAATCCTAATTTTCCTTCAAAGTTGAACCCTAATTGGGTCTAATGCACAAATATCTTCCATATAAGTCAACTCCAAATACAAAACAGAGTATCCATTTTGGATTCATCCTTCCAATCCAACCATATCCCAACCCTTTTGTTCCAAACTCCTCTTCTACTGGACACGTGTCGGGATCTCGATGCGACAAGTCATCAGGTGCCACGGTGGCCGGAGCAGCCAACTCCACCCGTTTTTTGACACGTTGTGGACTTGCGTTAAAGGAATTGTCAACCCCCATCTCCCTCACTAACCATTTGAAAATTGAGAAAGTTTGGTGCTTTATAAGTTATATATATATAAAGCCTCCACATTAGCAACTTATCATCCATAACATAACAACCATAACCAACAAAGGACCAAGAGTGCTTTGATTTTCGTTCATGGAGTGGACTAGAGGCCAAACCATCGGCCGGGGCTCCTCCGCCACCGTCTCCGTCGCCACCTCCGGCGGCTCTGTTTTCGCCGTCAAGTCGGCCGAGCTAGGCCGATCCGAGTTACTGCAAAGGGAGCACCAAATTCTCTCTTCTTTGGGGGTTAGTCCTCGGATAGTTTTGTATAAAGGGTGTGACATTTCATCGGAGACCGACAAGATTATGTACAATCTCTTCTTCGAGTACGCCGCCGCCGGCACTCTCTCCGACCAAACCCGCGGCGGATGTCTCGCCGTTCCGGCGATCGGGGGCTACACGAGGCAGATTGTGGAGGGTCTAGAGTACATACATTCGCGTGGCTTTGTACATTGCGACATTAAAGGTACCAACATTCTGATCACCGACACCGGCGCGAAGATTGCGGACTTCGGTTGCGCGAAGAGGGTCGGCTCCTCTGCTTCGGAGCCGATGAGCGGCACGCCGGTGTTCATGGCGCCGGAGGTGGCGCGTGGGGAGGAACAGGGGTGCGCGAGTGACATATGGTCACTCGGGTGCACGGTTCTGGAAATGGCAACTGGGTCCTCTCCGTGGCCTAATGCGGCGGACCCGGTGGCGGCCCTGTACCGGATCGCCTTCTCCGGCGACGTCCCGGAGCTTCCGGGAAGTCTTGCCGGCGAAGCCAAGGATTTTTTGGGAAAGTGCTTGACGAGGGACCCACGAGATAGATGGACGGCGGCTCAGCTTCTGAAGCATCCGTTTCTCGAGGAATCGAATCCGAGAACGAAGCAGTTCGAAGAACCCAATTCGGCATCTCCGACGAGCATTCTCGATCAGCGTTTCTGGAACTCGGCGGATGAAGAAACAGAGACTGCTCCGGCGAGCCAGAGCCGCGCGGTTCCGGAGAAGTGTCCCCGGGAAAGGATCCGACGCCTGTCAAAGATCACGCCCAATCAGAGCTGGAGATTTGACGAGAATTGGATCATGGTCAGATGCGACGATGATGACGAGAACCAGAGAGAAGAACATGACGTCATCATTGAAACAGAGCCTAGTTGGAGGTAGCAATAAAAAAGATGTCTTTTTTAGGACAGGGTAGATTAGGGTTTTTATTTCCCTTTCATTTTTATGTAAATACCAATTCAACCAATTTTCATTATCATATAAAAATCGGATCTTTTGATTATTTATCAGTTCTAAATCAGAATCGAACAGAGCTGAACATTACATTATACCAGACCGACACACGATTCAGTCTTCCGTTGTAAGGATAAGTGATGGGTGTGTCTATGTGTTTGGTTTCTTGGATTGGGTAAGTTAGGATAAGATTCAAAGAGACCAACCCGAAGTTGCATATGGGTGTTGTTTGTTTGTTCAAGGTTGGTGATGTTTTGGCTAATCCCAAGGAGGCAAAACATAGGAAAGTATTATCCACAACCTATGTTTTGTCTGTTTTTTATTGGAGGGTATAAATCAATTCCATGGCCATTCCTCAGAGAACAAATAGGGTTGCTAGTTGCAGCCACAACCAGAAAGCATTGAAGTGGGTATGGTTTAATATATGGTTCCAATATCAGCATCCACACAAGGCCCATTGACAGCACAGACACAGAGTGTTGTTGGTTCGGTGCTCTTTAAGTACCTTTCCGGCTACAATGAGAGGGTACAAAATGGCCAACAAGTCCACACAGTTGGATACCTCAATGTCACTTCCATTCACTTCAACAGGTACAACAAAAAGAACCCACCAAAATAACTGACCCATTTAAACGGGTACCGTGTCATGTCAATTCGTTCATCGTTTAATGAATATTACTCTGAGTTTTGAGGACAATCGGCTTTTAACATGGTATCAGATTTAGAGCGAACTAGAAGGTTGGAAGCAAAAAAGGTGGCAATTGTGATGGGGTTTATGGGAAAGAGGCAGTGACCACTTTTGGGTTTGATAAAGGGATGGTAAGAAGCGCGAGAAACACGCAAACCTGTAATGAAAGCAAGGGCGAGTATAATGTTGCCAATTGGCAAAGCATCTGAATCGTCTAAGTAACAATGATTCTGGGAAATTGAGTCTGGTCTTTTGATTCTTCTGTCCAAATATTAAAATCTCAGACTAATTTGAGGAGTGTTTATGATCTTGATGTGTCTGTAGAGGAAAGCAGATTGGGGGCCCAAAACCATGTCGTTTCAACCTATGGGGTGAGCTTGGTTTGTAGAAAAAAATGGTTGGTTTGTAGAAAAAAAATGGTTGGTTTGTAGAAAAAAATGGTTGAAAATGTGTACGCTAGAAGGAGGGGTCGAACCTCCGACCTTGTGGTTAACAGCCACACGCTCTAACCAACTGAGCTATTCCAGCATGTTTGCTTCAATGTGGAAAGTAGTAAATAAAATAAATATTCTGAACAACCATTTTGTTGCACTCCATATAATTTTGCTTTAAAATAACGATTTTATTATTTCCAAAAATATTAAGTGAAACACAAAAAATCTAAATTTTCTTCATGTTTTTCATGTTCAAAGAGGAACAAAAGCAAGAGAAGTAAATATTTTGGATTTTTTTGTTCATAACATTTGTTAAATTTACATCAAAGTACTTTTCAGCAATTATTTCTCTTAATTTTCAATAACGATTATTTTTTAAATTTAGAATTTGAAGGGTAAAAATGTGATTTTGAAACAAATTTACACAAACGGTAACGAAAAAAGGAAAGTTCAGGATATCTTTTTGCAATTATAAAAAGTGAATACATCATAATACTTTTTTTGCAATTATCCCTATGCAGTATGTTTAAGATGGCTTTAGGTCCAATTGCATCTTCTCAAATCAAGTTGAAATTGGTACCTTGAGCTCTTGGCTTTTCAGAGTCTAAGTATCAACCCTTACTTCATTTGGGGTTACAGATGAAAGATAGTGTACATGTTTGGCTTGTGGACACTAAAATTGGGGGATCAAGTCATTGATTTATTGAAACTTACACTTAGAGAACAGAACCAAGACACATAGTTCCAACAAGTCTCAAGCAATACCAACCAAACCAGAGCCATTCTCACAAACAAACCCTTTCCTCCTTATCTCCTTAGACCATCTCTCAAACAGCCAGAGACAGAACCTAACCAAATCCACCAAGAAGATGATCCCAATCACAGTAGCTCCCCACAAGGAAGCTGAGAAGCTCGTCGGCCCGATATAGAACAGCCCACAAACATAAGCTGCAGCCATGCTCCTCACTGCCACACCAAGCAGTGCCTTGAGAGGAAACCCTTCTATCAGAAGGACTATCACTGCAAGTGACACAAAGAACCCGATCGAGTTAGGCCCCATGAAGAGCACAAACTCTTGGGGGCTAAACGCTATGTTGGCCCCAAATGTGTTGTTGTCATTGTGGAACACCCCTCCTGGAGGGCTCAAGATGGCTTGGTAGGTCACAGTTGCTATTAGTACTGCCACTACCATCAATGCACTTTGAGTGTGTGATGGAGATTTCCTCACCTCCATAGCCAGGTTCTTCCATAGCTTCAATGGGTTGAGGAATAGAAGCTCTTTGAGTAAGAATTGCAATAGATTGTCATGATTTGTTGATGTAAGTGCAAGGGTAAGTGCAGCATTGTTGGTCTTGTATGGCTCTGGAGTGTCTAATTCGTACCCTCTTCGCGCTCCTGCTCGAATCAGCAACTCTCTTAGCTTATAATCATTTGGATCTCCCACCATTTGATCCACAACATCTAGCACATCCAGTGCTGTGAGTCCATTCTTGTTCCTTGCATTCACTTCAGCTATGGAGTTTGTGCCTTGCTGGACATGATCATCGCGCCCGAGAAGCAACTTCACAGTCTGTTTATGCAAAAAGGGAAGGTTAGTACTGAGCACTTATGAGGAAGAAGTCAAAATTTGTAAAGGGGACTTACCAAAGTTTGCTTCTTGGCAGTTGCAAGGTGCAGAACAGTATTGCCATCACGGTCTTGGAGATTCAAAAGCTGATGAAGATTAGGAGCCTTGAACATGTCAATCATGGCCTTGAAGGCCTGAAACTGGTTGTTCTTCACTGCAAGATGAAATGCAGTGTGGCCTGTGAGGGTTTCGTCGTTTCTCGACTCTGGACAGAAGCAAATCAGCTCTCTTATGACCTCAACTTGGCCTGTTATGGCTGCACAATGAAGTGGAGTCCTCCCATCACTGCTCTTGAGCTGTCCAAGCCCTGAGCTCACCTTCAGAATCTCCCTCACAGTGTCTTCAAACCCATTAGCTGATGCCAAATGCAAAGGGCTGAACCCATCTCTGTTGAGCCTTGTTGCCAATTCTGGCTTCAGCTTCAGTACCCTCTGCACAAACTCTGTTTGTCCTGTCATGGCTGCTACATGTAAGGCAGTGTCAGGGCACATCCCCAGTGAGCTTCTCTCCAGCAACAACGAATCGTCCACGAGCAATCCTTCGAGCCCAGCAATGTCCCCTCTCTGAGCTGCTTCCACCAGTCTTGGATCCATGGTGCAACCTCTTTCAAAATTGCATCAACATGGGTCACAGAGGTGGAGATCTGAGCATATGTGACTGTGTTTTGGCTCAAATCTGCATACCATGTTGCTGTTTTTGGGTGTGTGAGGCCAAGGTGTTGGATTTTTATTGAATTGTTTATCAGATACTCTCTGACAGGACACTGATTAAATCAGTTTATGAATGTTGCCAGTTGTTTTTAAAATTATTCAAAGAGTCACATGCATGATGGGTCTTTGGATGAAACTTTGTTTTCTTTTGAGCAATGCAAGCACATAATGAAAAACTAGTTTGTAATGCTTGATATGGAAGAGATGTGCAAGGTCTCCTTTTCCTTTGGAAGGTGAGAGGGACCCATTGATGCTATTTTTGCTTATGGAGATGCCTGGGACAAATGGTTGGGACATGTCGTTAAATTGTCTATGATTGAGTTTACTGTAAGAGTCTCGTGCACTGAGCAGTCCGATCCAGTCCAGTCTTTTTCTGGATCACAGTTTCACGCTCTTTGATATATACAGAGTGGAACAAAGATTACTTTTAGTGAAAGCCGGATCACATGGCAACAAGAAAGATTTGCATTTTGCATTTTGCATTTGACCTTGACCAAAAGAAATGTACTTTGACCATCATACTTCTTTTCTTTGTGGTTTTCTTCAATGAATGATGACCAGAAAAAAAGGGTAGATGATTTTTGTTCCCTTTTCCTTTATGTATGAGAAATGCAACTCAACTGAATTTCTTAAGTTGACATCATCTTTGAGTCCTTTGTTTTGTATTTTTGTTGTTTTTGAGGACCCATTTCTCTTTTTCATCTGTGATGAAACTACTAGTTAGTTGGGTATAGTACTTATAAGGAAAGCACCAATGTGCTTGGGTCTCACTATTGTTTGATATTGAAATGACGAGTTTTTCGTTTATTTTTTATCAACAATACCCGCAAATGTACCTGAGACGCTGCGAGGTATCTATGTAATCTTACCGGGTAATTGTCGAGAGGGTTTAGATCATTATGTATATGAAGACGCAACCTGAAAATGATTAGCCTCCAAAACGTGTCATGTCCAAGTAAAACTCAATGATTTCAGGTATTGGGAATGAACTTTCCATGCACTCATCCCTGTTTAGCCATCAGTGTCCATGTAAATTGCTCTTGCCAAAACCTTTGAAGACGTTTCTAGGAGATGAATGGGCCCTTGGTTCGTTTTACATTTTTTCGGGAAACCCAAATGCAAATAGCAGATAATACGACAATCTGTTACATTATAAATTGTCACACGGTAACATCTCCATTGAGGAGGAAACCACCATCACGCACAACAAAATCCTAATTTTCATCTATTTGTATCATGGTGTGATGTGCACTACTTATATATGTGTCGCATAGGCAAAATATATTGTACTTATTTGTAGTGTAAACAATTTATAATGTAATCTATCTAGTGGGTTGCTGTAGAATTGAGACGTTTATTTCCTTAAACAGATGATTCGTTAAGATTCAAACATACGCGGGCTCACCGTTGAGATCAAGAAAGCTTCTAAGCCTCTCTACGGACAAAGTAAAGCTTGCCCATGACATGGAGGATGGCAACAAAAGCTATGAAACCTATGCTCATGACAAGAACAACGTTGGGAGAGATCTTGAGACCTGGGGCGTCGTCTGTGTAGAACTGAAGCATTGTTCCGGAAGCTCCTCCGGTGGCTGCGCCGCCGCCTGTGGTTCTTCTCCGGCGCATGCTAGCAGCAGCCGCTGCACTTCCTCTCGGGGGCGCTCCTGCACTTAAAGCCATTCTGTAACAACAACAATGATAATAGTAGATATTAGAATAAAATGGGCAGTGATTAAGGAGATTAAAAGGATAAATAATGGAGATTAAGGAAGAGCTCGCCTTAGTGAAATCAGATCCTTTTGCGATGGATCTAGTCCACGTCCACGATGATGTAAATGCACCACTAGTTGAGTAGTAGAGACCCGGATTCGATTCCGTACGATACGCTGTGGCAGTTGTTAAGCTGTGATGATGGGGCTGTCACAACCGTCGATCCTATCTTTTTGATTTCAGCATTAGTTCTCTTCTGTATAATTTCCAATTCGGTGTTTGTAGCATGGTTACAGACACTAGGGCTGGGCATCGGCTGGTAACCGCCTCAAACTCATATCCATTACCTAAGCAGTGATTTCTGGTTACGCAAAACTCGTACACGTATCCATAACCGGTCGCCGAAGGAAAAACTGATAACCGCCCAACTTTACTACCGGGCGGTGAGGTTATAACCATCAAACCAGGCTAAATGAGCTTTCTATTGAGCCTTCAAAAATATAAATCCACACACAACATTTTAGAAACATATTTTACAATCTTCCAACTTCATTTTACAAACCTACATATTTTAGAGCATTGAAATACAATTATTCCTAGAACTAATACCTCATAATAATATACTTATCGCCTTACAATTTCAAAAACTCGGTTTCAGAAACCATTTTTATACAACACAAAGAGTTGAAGAACAAAAATATACAGTTTTGACTAAACTACAATCAACCTATATTACAAAAAAAAAACACAAGCATATGCACAATACAAAATTGTCTTCAGATTTCTTTTTAAAGTCCCCACTTCCTATGTAGAAAGATTTACTCGTTATGTGTAGAGTAGTGGTGTTATTTATAGGAAATAACATCTGAAATTAGGGTTAAAATGTGGGCTGAATGTTGCTGGAAATGGGCCTTCACGGTATGGGCCGACACCAACTGTGCATGGGCTTCAACATACTACAAGTTGGTTAGCTAACCCCAATCTATGACCAGTTGGTTCGGTTCACCGTCGATTTTCATATAGAAAACTGTGACCCGCCCAAAAGGTAGTCGGTTCGAGATTTTAATGCCCGTCCCCAACCCGTGACCGTCGGTTCCAGTTATTTCAGTGATGGGGACGGTCGGTGACGGTCGATTTTCGGTGATGACCGGATATTTGCACAACCCTAACAGACACCATGGTCGTGGATTTCATAATTACTATAATGGTTTAAAAAAAATGTGACTTAAGAGAATTTTGAAATGAAAAAAATTACATAACAAACCCTCTGGTATATATATATTATTTCAAATAGTTGCGGTAATTAAACGTAACCAGCAAGATCTTACAAAATTTAAAGTCCCGTGACTAATTTTTATTAAAGATTACATATGTGATATGATTTATCACAAAAATAAAGTAAAAGAAATTTGCAAAACGTGAATATATATATAAAAGGCTGGTATCCATTATAAATCGGTCTTATTGTACAAATTACAAACCAATCTGAGCTACAGGATGCGGTCAAGATGACGTCATCAAAGCGTATCAGATCTTTCCACGCGCGGCGGCAATTTCATAAATAACACGAAATTTGGCACCAATACCCGCGAACTTAGTACCAGCACCCGCAAACTTTGGTACCAACACCCCGAATATGCAAGGTATCAACACTTGTGTATGTAAGGTATTAGTACCGTTACAGGTAAGGTACTAGCACCGGTACAGGTAAGGTACCGACACTTTGCATATAGTACCAACACTTTGTATGTATAGCTACCAACACTCTGTATGTAAATACCAGCACCATGTTAAGGGTGGTACCAGTACTCTGTTCGTGCAAGTAACACGTGTCAGGATCTTGCGCGCTCCGATGACGTCAACATGCGCGCAGCCTGTGGCTGAGAATCGTCCGTAGTTTGCACAATAAGGTGCGTTTTTTTATATAAAGTGTCACGTGTTAGCATCTTGCGCACTTTACATCATTTTGGGCAGATCATATAGCTCAGATTGATATGTAGTTTTGCACAATAAAGGTGGTTTGTATTTGATACATGTTCTCAATATATATATAATTATCCTTTTTTAAGTAATTACGGTTCAAGGTTGCAACGAGTTTGAGAGACTAGAGTCGCCAAGGCTAGGTTGTGAGCCTTCAGGGCTAGATTTTCTTCATAGTCGATGGGAATCATTTTCCTCTTAAAGAGTGACGCCAATACATCGTCTTCCAACAAATTTGTTCCCTGACATCACCCAACCGTGGTCGATCTCCAGGTATGCGTTATTGTCGCCACGTTTCATCTCCTCGTATTACTTGTGCACTGGTTTTGGAGGTTTGGATGGCCAATTTTATGGTTTGGAATTATCGGGGTTTGGTTTCGGACAGAAACCGACAACAACTAAAAATCTATCAATCGAACACTCGTACGAACCGATCGAAGAAGGCTTTGAAAAAACTCAATCAGTGAGTTTGGGATCCGGGGGGTGGGACGATAAGATGGGGTTTTGTTCCACGACACTCAAGGTCGGGTTACCCCGGCAAATCAAGACAACGGATCAACATACAAGGACGCCCCACTACAAAAGCTATGAGTTCCACGAGAATTGGCATCATAGGCTCCCTAGTTTTGGTGTTCTGTTGTATTGTTTGTTTCGTGATTTCATGATTCTTTTTCATTTCATGTTTATGTTTTTAGGTTCAGGATTATATGTTCAGGTTGTTGGCTTCGGCCACCCTCGTCCTCGTCTATGATGCAAACTAGACTATGTCTACGGGTCAAAGAGCACCAGAAAACCTACAGGGGTCCGGGCATATTCTGGAACCCAGGGTCTTTGACCCAGATCGTGTTATGTTTTCACATAATTAATACAATTTTTTGTTATCTGTTTAAAAAAAATAGTAATTCCGATTCATACTTTTCTTTATCATCTATAATACTTTTAATTGTCACTCTAGACTATTTGAATGAAAAATGTTAGGGTAAACTACAAATGCATACCTTGAAGTTGGCACGTTTAACCGATAATTACCCTGAAGTTCAAAAACTACTGATGCATACCCTGAAGTTATAACTTGTAACTAGAAACCTCTTACGTTAGTTAAAATGACGAAAATACCCTCAGTGGTTTTTTAAAAATAAAACTAAAGTGATTTTTAAAATAAAAATGAAGTCATTTAATAAGTATATATATATATATATAGGGGAACAATCAAGTACAAACCTTATTTCGGGTCAGAACGTAGAACTAATCTGGGTCATTGATTATCCAGATCGGATAGCCACCAAAATTCAGGGGGGTGGGGGGTGATTGATTACGAAATCAATTACAGATATGCATTAATTAAAAAGATATTAAAAGATATGCATTAAATCTAGGCCATTAATTCTACGATCCAAGGGCCCAGATGGATAGTTCTACGTTCTGACGAAAGATACAAGTTTGTACCTGATTGTTATCCTATATATATATATATATATGGCCTATCAAGTACAAATCTTATTACGGGTCAGAACGTAGAACTAATCTGGGCCATTGATTATCCAGATCGGATGGCCACCGAAATTCAAGGGGGTGGTTGATTACGAAATCAATTACAAGATATGCATTAATTAAAAAGATATGCATTAAATCTGGCCCTTTAATTCTATGATCCAAGAGCCCAGATTGAAAGTTTGTAGTTCTGACGAAAGATAAAAATTTGTACCTGACAGTAATCCTATATATAGGGGATATCAAGTACAAACTTTATTTCGGGTCAGAAAGTATAACTAATCTAAGCATTGATTATCCATATAGGTTGTCACAAGACAATAGATTCTAGACTTATTAGACAATATTCATATTGAATGCACGCCTCACCCGTATACCACACTGGCAATTAATACAATTTTATTATCTTGGAATCGAACTATTGATCTCCCACATGGAGCTTGAATCTTGATTATTAATTATAAGAAAGATAAATCAAGTTCCTTATTATTACACAAATACATAAGTAGTGTCAAGACCCTAGTGAAGAACCGAAACATTGCACCTTATGATCGACGAGGAAGTGGCTACATCCAAGAAGTAGGTCTCGAACGTGGCGTATCCTCTGGCGTACCGGAACTTCCCGGTACCGGAGACCACCGACACTTCCCGGACCGGCTCGAATTGCTTGCTGGTGCCCTGAATCTCCAGGGTGCTCCCGTTGTACTTGTCATTGGTGAACACGATTGAGACCGAAACATGCGTGTTAGACCCGTCCAAGGCCGACGTCACGTACATGCCTTGGACTCGGCCGATTCGGGGTGATCTCGGGTCCGCCGTCTCGGTCGCCGGGTCGTCGGTGACGTAAACCGTCCCGAATTGGGTGAACGACGGTGTCTTTCCCGGTATGCCGGCGACCGGAACAACCGTGGCGTTCGGACCGGCTGCTACGTCGTGGAGGTACATGGACAAGGAAGTTTCTTTAAGGATGGGGTTGGACTCAACACAAACGAGCATAATTATGGACAAGTTTATGATTTTTATGACTCGTTTTGGTGTCATTTTTGTGGGATTGATCGGTTTGGTTGCTAATACTTTTGATATATATAATACTTTGGGGAGTTGGGGGTGATTTTCAATTGCTTATAAATTATAATACACGTGAATCGGACGAAAATATTTCTATCACCACGTTATTCGTGTATTTGAATTTTTTTTTTTGAAAATGTGTATTTGAATAATTGCAATTATAGACTCATGGTCAACAAAAACATATTTAATTACATTTTTTTTCATTTCTTAACAAACCTGTCCAAGAGTCGTACTTGGTGAGATCAGAGGGGATTTGGTGGTTCAGTTGTATTTAGGGGAAGTCCTTAATGCGAGTGCATTAAGGATCAAGTTTTATAAATATTAAGTACAACAAAATCAACAAAGATAATAAATTAGGTCTATAACCATGATTTCTCCATCATGACACACGTGAAGAAAAGATTTGATATCCAAATTTTACTACCATGAAGTACAAAGAAAAAGAAACGTCAACCTGTCACGCCTGCCACTGTCACTTATTGAAACCTCGATCCTCAGTAACACAATACTGAGAGAATTCTCCATTGCGACAATAAATTAGATGATTGTGCCGAACACTGCTCGAATCTTACTAGAAGATCTCAACCGAGGCCTACACCACCGGTCAACCCTGAATGAGGAGTCGGAACTGAAAACCCTAAAACCATTGACGGAGAAATGAGAATGAGGGCATCAGATCCGAGCTCAACGAGCCACCTAGACGATGTAACAGGCAAGAGAGAACCAATCACTTCTGCAGAAAGCCTGAAACCGGCCCACCATATACTGCTCAATTATCATAGATAACACGCTAGATGCCAACACACTCCTGTGATCCGAATTGGGAGTTAGACCCATTTACTACCAACACCTCTCTAAAAAGGGAAAGAAGATCAATACAATCTAGATATGGAAGCACAACAATCAAAGGTATTTACAAATGAGAAGTCAACGACAAACAAAAATTAGAGAGAACGGCTGGTGACCAACCTCACTAGCTCTTGCATCCAATAACTACATGGATTTCTTCTCAAGAAGCAAAAACACCACCCAACTACAGAATAACAAGCCACCACACAAGGAACTAGGAGAAGAATAAAGCTAGTCTTAGTAGAAAGACAAAACGAAACCTCACTAGAACTAGGCGAGGTTGGGGAGACACAGGAGCAGCCACCCAAACCAAATCGTCGGACAGATGCACCTATGGAGCACACCATCACCGGACGGATCAAACCCAACCACATGACCCAAACTTAGCTAACAGAACCAGGCAAGGAAACGGCAGCACCGAAATAGACTTTCCGGACAGATCTGAACCACATCGACCCTCCCAGACAGAACCAAGAGCAGATCGACCTCTGTGGAGGCTTTACCAGTGGCCAACACCTGAGAAGCCGATGAAACCCTTCCCAAAACCTTAGATCCGCAAGCTATTGAGCACCTTCGATGAGGAAATGAGCTTTTCGAAGCCGAGGGAGGCAGAATGGTGAGACCAGAGGAGGCCGAGTAACGCCGAAAAAATGAACCAGCAGTTACTCCTGTTAGAGATAGCACAATAGAGTTTGAATACAATCAAACTCTAAAGATATATACCGTATAGATTTGAATCTACTCTAGATTATCTGTAATTGTGTACTTATACCCAATTGATTCAATATACAAATCACGGTTTAAATCCCAAAAGCCTTCATGGTATCAAAGCAAGTCTTTCTCTGTTAAAACTCTGTTGTGCTATCTCTAACAACTCCAACCCCGACAACGAAACTAATCGATCCTAAACTTGACCAGAAACACGAAGCCTAACAAGCGAAGGAGAGTGAGGGAGAAGAAAAAGTAGGGGGGAGAGGAATAGGGGGACAGGATTCCACCGACGACCACCTGGCCTGTGGCGGCCCGGTAGTCGCCCGCGACATCAAGGAACTTTAGAAGTAGGGTTTGGCTTGAGAGGATTATGTTTTTTTTAGCTTGTTGAGACGTCCTTGTTAGATTATATGTTTATCTCTTCGATTGTTGTATCCTAGTTATAACACAATACTTAGTCTTTCATATGTATAGGAGTCCTAATGCATCTCGTATTCTATTATGATTGTATTATATTTATACTGAGTAATACACAAAGAACCCTAATGGGAATTACGCTTCTTTCATGGTATCAGAGCTCATGGTTCTTACTTGTTTGTCTTGCTAATCTCGTTGCTTCTCCTTTTTTTTCCAGGCCGGTCTCTGCGTCTTCTCCTCCGGCAGCACTGATTCTGCGTTCTCTCTCTCTGATCTGTCTCTGCTTAAGCTCACATTCAGCCACAATCCCACTTCATCCCTTGATTTCCCACTTGTTCACAACCATTAACAATGTCAGACAACACAACCAAAGAGCCATCTTCAACACCCTTTCATCCAGCCTATACAGTCACAAATGCAACTAGTTTTGTCCCGATAAAACTCTCTACCAATGATCCCCACTATAAACACTGGCGAGAAATGTTCCGGAAGTTGTGTGCTAGTCATCAAGTACTTACCCATATTACTGATCAACCTCCAACTGCACCGGATTTTCTGTGGTTGCGACTTGATGCCTTGGTTGTAACTTGGCTTTATGCTACCGTGCATTCGGACCTCCTCTCTGATGTGTTCAAGACAGATTCTACAGCATGGGATATGTGGATTTCTATGGAATACTTTTTCGTGATAACAAGATGTCACGGGCACTACACCTTCAACAGCAACTCAGGTCTCTTCGCAAAGGATCACTTACAATTTCTCAGTATTGTCAGAAGCTTAAGGTTTTATCTGATTCTCTAGCTGATGTGGATCAACCGATCTCGGATCAAGAACTTGTCCTGCAAACCTTACAAGGCCTCCCGGAATCATACACCAGTACTATTGAGGTAATTCAACACCAAAGCCCTTTCCCATCTTTTCTGAAGGTTCGATCAATGTTATTACTTGCAGAAAATCGTCAAATTCAGACGCCAGACCCCAGCTCCATCCTCTACACTCACAATCAATCCCACAACCCAACCATGTCCAGCTATGGCAGAGGCAGATTCCGAGTTCGGGGGCGTGGTCGCGGCTCCGGCAGGTTAGGTCGTAGCTCCGGCGCTCCTAATCACCATGGCTTCTCCAATTCTTCTCATGGAGTTCTCAGCGCTGTCCCACCTCACGGTTTCCACCAGCAACCGGTCCGATTCGCAGCTCCTCCACCATCTTTCGCTGATCCACCGAACTCTAGTCTTGCGATGATCGGCTCTACAGGCTCCTTGCAACACCGAAATGGCTCTGCTATCGTTCAACCTCAACCGCACCCCTCTTATCCAACAGTAGCGCATGGGCTGTTTGCTCAAGGCCCATCAGTTTTAGCTCCAGCCCAACAGGTTCAGCTCCCGGCCCATCCAACACTGCAGGCCCAGTCTTCTGTTCTCGGCCCAGCTCCAATAGCACCATTTGCTCCTCATCCATCCGGTCCACACACTACAACAGGAGCTGGTTACATGCATCAATAGCAATGTCCACCACCAAGTGATTTAAGCCACCTCTTCTCCACCATGACTATTCAACGACCTGACGAAAGCTGGTATATGGACACTGGTGCTACGTCACACACAGCCTCTCATTCAGGTACACTTTCTAACATCACTCCATGTGTAAATTCTAACTCAATTATTGTTGGAAATGGTGCTGTTTTACCTGTTAATTTTACCGGTCGATATTCAATTCCTACATCTTACAAAAATTTGCACTTGCGTGATATTCTTGTTAGTCCTCACATTATTAAAAACCTTGTCTCTGTTCGTCAATTTACCCGTGATAATAATTGTTCGGTTGAGTTTGACCCTTACGGATTTTGTGTGAAGGATCTACAGACCTGGACTTCCTTTCTCCGAGGTGATAGCGATGGTGATCTCTACCCCATTTCCACCTCCATTTCATCGTCACCAATGTCCCTCTTGCTGTCTGCTGAATCATCTCCCACCACCTGGCATCGCCGTCTCGGCCACCCCGGCCATCATACCTTTAGATTTCTTCGTTCTAGGAATTTTATTTCTTGTAATAAGGACATTTCAGATCAACTTTGTCATGCATGTCAATTAGGTAAACATTTACGTCTTCCTTTTTCTCCTTCCCTTTCTCGCACTTCTCATTTATTTGAAATTATTCATGCAGATCTTTAGACTTCACCTATTCTTAGTCCTAGTGGATTTAAGTATTATTTGTTATTTTTGGATGACTTTTCTCACTTCTTATGGGTTTTTCCTTTACGTGCCAAATCTGAAGTTTTTTCCTTGTTCACTCAATTTCGTACCTATGTTCAAACGCAATTTGGTCTTCCCATTAAAGCATTTCAATGTGACAATGGTCGTGGATTTGACAACAAACCTTTTCACAATTTCTTTCTTTCTCATGGCATCATATTTCGTTTTTCTTGTCCTCACACATCTCAACAAAATGGTAAAGCAGAGCGCATGATTCGTACAATCAACAACATGGTTCGCTCCCTACTTTTTCAAGCTCTTCTACCGCCTAACCTCTAGGTCGAAGGTCTGAACATGGCAACTCATATTCTCAATATCCTTCCAAGTAAGGCTCTCTCCTTTCAAACCCCCGTTCGAGCTTCTCTATCATATTTTCCCCACCTATGATCATCTCCGCGTCTTTGGCTGCTTATGTTACCCCAATCTCTCTTCCACTGCCCCTCATAAACTTTCTCCTCGATCTCGGGCATGCGTCTTTCTTGGATACCCATCTAATCATCGCAGCTATAGTTGTCTTGATCTTTCCACCGGCAAGATCATTACCTCTCGTCATGTCACCTTCGATGAATCCATCTTCTCATATTCTTCCCACCACCCACCTACTTCTTCTACTTCTTATGATTTTCTCCACTCACCTTCCGACGATCTATCCCCTCTCCTTTATTCTTTTCCACCGTCTGACCCTCATACTATATCGTCTCCGTCATCGTCCGACCCTCCTATTCCATCGTCCGACTCTCCTATTCTATCGTCTCCCTCACCAGCTGCGACGCCCTCTGTTACACCCCACTCACCCACTATCCCCCCATCTCCACCCGCTCCACCGCCGCTCCCTTCTCACCCCATGACCACGCGTAGTCGTGTCGGCACCGTCAAACCTCGTCTCATCCTCGATCTTCATGTATCCACTTCTTCTCTATCCCATGTTCCTCGGTCCTCAGCCCAGGCCTTTTGTGATCCTCATTGGAAGCAAGCTATGGAAGCCGAACTCTCTGCTCTACATGCTAATGACACTTGGGAATTGGTACCTTGTCCACCCAATGTTAATATTGTCGGCTCTAAATGGATATATCGCCACAAGTTTCATTCTGATGGCTCCCTTGAGTGTTACAAGGCACGTCTTGTTGCTCAATGGTACACTCAACAACCTGGCATTGACTACGATGACACTTTCAGTCCTGTAGTCAAACCTGCTACCATACGAACTATTCTCAGCCTTTCCCTTTCTCACTCTTGGCCTATTCATCAACTCGATGTCAAGAATGCTTTTCTCCATGGCGATCTTTCAGAAGTAGTCTACATGAAACAACCTCCTAACTTCCATAATCCATCTTTTCCTCATCATGTGTGTCGTCTCAAGAAGGCACTTTATGGTCTTAAACAAGCCCTAGAGCTTGGTATCAACGCTTTGCTTCCTATCTTATCTCTATCGGTTTTGTCAGTAGTCGAGCTGATACCTCTCTCTTCATCTACCGTTATGGATCTCATACTGCCTTTCTTCTCCTCTATGTTGATGATATCCTCCTCACTGCCTCTTCGTCTGCCCTTCTTTCATCCATAACCTCTCGTCTTAATTCCGAATTGGCTATGACCAACCTTGGTCCCCTCCACTACTTTCTGGGAATCTCAGTCACTCGTACTTCCTCTGGTCTTCTTCTTTCTCAAGAAAAGTTTGCTCGCGAGATTCTTGCTCGAGCAAACATGTCATCCTGTAATCCATGCCTTACTCCTGTTGACACCAAATCCAAACTCTCCTCCTCTTCTGGTTCCCCGGTTTCTGATCCTTCACTTTATCGGAGTCTCGCAGGCGCCCTTCAATACCTTACTTTCACGCGCCCCGACATTTCTTATGCTGTTCAACAAATCTGTCTATTTATGCATGACCCTCGTGAGCCTCACTTTCATGCCCTTAAGCGTATTCTTCGCTACATACAGGGTACAGTTTCTCATGGTCTTCACCTTCGTCCATCTCGCTCACTCTCTCTTGTTGCTTATTCTGATGCTGATTGGGTAGGTTGTCCAGACACTCGTCGGTCCACTTCTGGTTATTGTGTCTTTCTTGGTCCTAATCTTATTTCTTGGTCTTCCAAACGTCAACATGTTGTGTCTCGCTCTAGTGCTGAGGCAGAGTATCGAGCAGTTGCCAATGCCGTCGCTGAATCTTGTTGGTTACGTAACCTCCTCCTTGAGTTGCACTGCTCTCTTCCTACTGCCACCATTGTCTTCTGTGATAACATTAGTTCTGTCTATATGTCCGGTAACCCAGTTCAGCACCAGCGTTCTAAACATGTTGAGTTAGATTTACATTTTGTACGTGAGAAAGTTGCTGCAGGTCAGGTCCGTGTGCTTCATGTACCGTCCTCCTATCAGTTTGCAGACATCTTCACGAAGGGTCTCCCGTTAGCACTCTTTGAAGACTTCAGGTCCAGTCTCAACATTTTCCCTGACCATGCTTCGACTGCGGGGGCGTGTTAGATTATATGTTTATCTCTTCGATTGTTGTATCCTAGTTATAACACAATACTTAGTCTTTCATATGTACAGGAGTCCTAATGCATCTCGTATTCTATTATGATTGTATTCTATTTATACTAAGTAATACACAAAGAACCCTAATGGGAATTACGCTTCTTTCAGTCCTCTCTAATATCAAAATAAGATTGCTTATAAACTAGCATATGCGACTTTAGTGTAAAAGGATAATTGTAAAAAAATATTCTCGTATTATCAGTTCTTTTTGTATGTTGGTGTCCTTATCAAAGAAGTAAAGCAGTCGATGTTTTCCCACAGCTGAATTAACCAACTTCAAATCGATGGGAAACATAATTGGGTCTTTTTACGAGATATAAAAAATACTCAAGTAGTATATTATGTTTATTAACCGATATAAAATTGATAATTAGAATGATAAAATCGATTTGTTAACAAAAATAAATTCCTTGTCACAAAAATCATTAACAGTCTTATCAATAAGTCATAAATATAGATAATAGCATCAATGCTCTCTCTCTCTCTCGCTTCTCTAAAGTTATAAGTCGTTGTCGTTGTCATCGTCTGCGGTCTTCTCTTCGGACTATGTCCCATCCATTCATCGTTATTCCATCACCACCACCTCTTCTTCCATCTACTCCACGGTCACTCTCTGGATCCCCTCCTAGACGGGCCACTAGTTTCATCAAGAGGACAACAATGGCTCCGGCGAAAAGGGAAGCCCGGTTATGAGCACTGTGGATCTCCGTGTTGGGTCCTCTCAGCCCCCTGCTCTAAAATACGGAGATTGGGCCAACGGTTATGGGCGACAATGGAAGCATCAACCAGCGGGAAGTCGACGGTGGAGCTGCGTTGTCGTAGTTTACGAACATGAACCCTTGTTGGCCCCCAAAAACAGGCGAGGTCTGCTCTGCAACCTTGCCAATTCCAGCGAATTCCAGATTGGAGAACGGGACACTGTGAAGGAAACATGTCCCCTCCCAATGAGATCTGAAAAGGCTCGATCCCAAGTCTCCTCATTTTCTTCTCTAACATCAATCTTCGAAGAAACGATGTCTACCTCGAGCTTCTTTGCAGCCACGGCGGTCATGGTTTCCATGGCCCTTCTCCGATGAAGCTTTAGATTGATGCCATAAGGATGTACGCTTCTCTTCCGAACCCTAGGATTGTTTTCGAAGCCACCACGCTCTCCTTCGTCGCCGCCTTCCTCAAGCCGCCACTCTCCCCACGCCCCTGCTCCTCCCGCGCCCACAAGCTCTCCTCGCCGCCGCTCTCCCCACGTCGCCGCCATCGTCAACGGTGTGCAAGCACCAATCTGGCCGATTGTGCACCGGCTCCAATCAGATTTCGGCCAGGTTCAACCAAAGCCGATCAACCACGCTGCCGCAGCCGAAGCGTTTCGGAAGGGTCGCTGGATTTGGGATCCGGGAGGAGGGACTTTAGGCCGGGATCTGTATCCTCGAAACCCTATGCCGGTCACCTTGAGATTGGGCGGCTCATTTTGGGTCGACCCGATGATGAGCAATCTGCTTCTACGTAAAGTATCGGTGAGGTCACATCTGGAGCACCGGACGCATGCTCTGTCCTCCGCCCCACAATTACACAGCACAGCGAATCAAGCCAATGAGTTAACAATACCAAATTGCCCTACTACTACAGTTACGGGATTCAGAAGAACTGGCATCGCAAGCTCTTTAGGTTACATGTTCGTTTTTCTGTTTTATTGTGGGTTTTAAGATCAGCTATACTGAAGTGATCTCCAATACGGACCCATATTTGTCAGAATCCTTGCGGGATTTCGGGACATATGCTGAAACTCAGGGTCAGAGACCCGAGTTATATTTATGATTTTTGTCAAAAAAAAGAAGAGCTCTATCTAAAAATGGAGGACAGACTTACCTTATCCAAATACAACAGAATATGCTTAAGCCAGCCCATTGTTGCTTAACTATTTCACTTTTACACAACGATACAAACCAAACTCAAAACCCTGTCTCAAAATCCGAAATTGGATACCATAACCTATGTCTTTCTGTAAAAAAAGTGTCTCACAGAGAGGTACTTATAACCCTTACATATTCTTCTTGCCATTAGAATGTGCCGAGCTTTGGTCCAAAGACTCCAACTGGCTCCGGAGGTTCTGGTTGTCCTCCAAAAGCCTATCATATTCGAGGAGGAGCCCTTCGGATTGCTTTCTTAGAGCCTCTGCTTCAGTTTTTGCATTCTTTGCCTCGTTTCCTTTCACCTCACATTCAGATTCCATCTTCTTCAGCTTCGATTTCAATGAAGCTACCTCTTCCCCAAGATTCTTAAGCTCCTCTGCATTGCCACTCTTACCATCCTCAAAACCTCTGCTTTGCTTCTTTACAGCCTCCATGGTCTTTCTCAGCTGACGGAGTTCTCTTATGTAATGGTGCAATCTATCAATCATCAATGATAAGAATAGCACAAATCCTGCATGTGAAGTACGATTTTAAGCTCTTGTTCTATGTATAAGAATGGTTATCAAAACTTCTTAATCAGATGAATCAACAAGTAAACTTATTCCTTGCATATTGAAGTGCTAAAATATAAAACTATAATCAAGTAGGAGTTTGAGGCAAATCTCTAGCATCTCAACATTATAATCAAGTACGAATTACGCCATACCAAAACCTAAACATTAAGAAAATCCCAAACCTTAATTGTTTGCCATAGGCCATGGAAGTTGGGTATACAGTCTAAATCCAAAACCACGGTCCAATGCCAAACAAATTCAGTGCTATGTTATGAATCTCCCACAGACTAAAATAGACTAATCATCATGTATAGAAGAAGAAAAAACGACCATATTAAGGTAGAAGGTAATGAGTTTCTATCCTCCATATAATAACTAATTCTTATGAACATCTTGGAACAAATTACTAAATATGTTGCAATTTACTAATTAGGCACAATCAAAGTTAATTACTTGCACCAAACTAAGTATGCTTCAACTGAAATATTCCTATAATCCTATGTTCCATCATCATGATGGGTTCTTAGTGTTTATTACCATCTCCAAACCAAATCACCCCAAATTGCACATCTGAACTCAATTCATACACAGTTGCTGGAAAAGGGAAATATTTATATCAAACTAGATACCAGAACTTAAATCAGATTCCAAAATTTGATCTCACTTGAGCAAACAAAGCAACAAAGACCAAAATCAATCAACAAAAATTGAAGAGAAATCAACAATTACCCATGAGAGAGGCTTCGAGCATGTGCCTAGCCATGAGAACCTGGTCGGTGGGATTGACGGCGCCGGCCTCGTCGGTGCGGTTCTGGATCTTGGTCATACTGTAGACGCTGGAGAAGAGCACCATGAGAAACGTCCCGGCGACGGTCTTGACGACGACCGGACCCCTCCCACGCTTGACCCGATCGAGGGTCAGGATCACCAGCTTCCTCAACGGGGTTTTGAAGAGGAGGGTCAGTATCAGCGCCATTTCGGCGAGAATCACTGAATACAGGAGCTGTATCATCTTCTCCGGCGAAGATTGTTCAGTTCTGAGAATTGGGAGGAGAGATCGAAGAGAAAGGGAAAGAGGGTCGGTGTTGAATATTGATTGATCTTTGAATAATCGGGTTAGATGTGAACAGTCACCATATTTATGGTGGTGTCGGCTTAAGCTTCACCTTTCCAAATTTCAACAAAGGATTCAAAATTGGTAACCATGTTAGAATTTTGACCTTTACAGTGTGTACACTGTCATTACTATTAAATAATTATTATGTTCATGTCTTTTAAATTTTAAACATTAATCCTTGTCGGCATAATTTATTTTGATAACATATTTATATACTACCTACATAACTCCTAGAGAGCATGATATCATGTTCAATCCTTTTATTCCTACTAAACGATTTATTATTTTGTAATTGTTGAGACATGTAAAGTCGATCACTCCTTCTCGGGTTCGTATCAATCACTCTGACTGTCATCTATCCACCGTTCCGTGCTCCACCATGTTGATGCCTCCTTCCCCCTCCCTTACCAATCTTTTCGATGCGTCATTATGTTCGGTGCCCGATTATAGTCTTTGCGACTTATAGGGTACATGGAAAAACCCTTCGGCCTTCGTGTCCATCTTGCTCTCGCGCTGCCTCTAACCCTACTACTGGTGACACCAACTGGTTGCATGGAACCTCTCGCCCATGACTAGTGTGGTACCGTCATCGATCATCACTTGTCTAGTTCATCCTAGAACGCATGCCACCTAAAAGGAGGATGCGGACAGTCGTGGTCTCCCTCAACTCGTCCCTTGGATCGATGGTGCTAGGCGTCATATCCTTCAATTACGAGGCTATAACCCTCCCCCATCGGATCCAAGACTTCCTTGTGATCATAGGCACCCCAGTATTAAACCAGACAACTAGCGACTACTGCATTACAAAGAGCTCGTGGTTGAAGAGCATGTAGGGCCCGCATTTTCTCTCCCAAGGAGAGGGAAAGGCACCCTCGAACGAGGAACTATCTCTTTCGGATCACGATTCTGATGGATATTCGACCATCCATGATGCACCTAGCTCGGGAGATGAACAGAGGAGCATACAACCGGTGACAACCGATCTACTCGCTAGCCACTGAGGATAGTAGAGCCAACTTGAGTTCACATGGACATCGTGCAACCCAAGCCCAAGACTATGAGAGCCCATAGTCTCACCAAGGAGGGGCAAGACCAGTTTTCGGCACCAAAAAGACGAAAAGGGATCTACCGCCTCATTCAAAGGGTACTCGCGAAGGAAAAGAAGGCGAAAAAAGTCGAGAACACCCAAACCTAAAATAGCAGCCACCACGCACTGCTCTCATAGTCTCACCAAGGAGGGGCAAGACCAGTTTTCGACACCAAAAAGACGAAAAGGGATCTACCGCCTCATTCAAGGGGGACTCGCGAAGGAAAAGAAGGCGAAAAAAGTCGAGAACACCCGAACCTAAAATAGCAGCCACCACGGACTGCTCAACTATTATGAAATAGATCATCTAAGCCAACACCAACAACGATCTTCGACGAATAGTTTGAACTTGATTCTCTTAGATCTCGACTGACAGAAGAAAGAAGCGGACATCAAGATCAAAACAGGTATAGCCGATTAGGGGGTATGAGAAACAACGAGATGATGGAGGCCGAGATTGGGAACTGAAGGACTAAACGTCTGTACAAGGGAAGAGAACGATTCGGACAACTTCAAGCGACAACTACGTAAAAGGGACACTAGGGTTTGAGGGGGCTAAGATAGAAGACAGGGGGACTGAGAGAGTAAGGGAGAAGGGGAGGGGTAGAGAAGAAACACCTACGACTCACATGACCAAAGCCAAATGAACCACCAGCATCACATGACAGGGTTAGGTTTGAGAAAAACCCTGTTATTCAGACCCCGTTGGGTCAAAGTAAGACTTCATGCACATTGCCAAAGACAAACAACAGGGTTGCTAATTGCGTCTTCCAAATCCATTAATTTATCACCATTATCATATCATATCATATCATATATAGTCTACATTTATTCACATACATAAATTATCATACCTGTTTGCAGATGATTTCCTCGTACTTAGTCAAGTTTTAAGGCTAACAAAATAGAACTTCACTTGATGATTACTAATTAACTACTATAAGCGCTAAAGGCTGACAAAATAGAACTTCACTTCATCATCTCTGGCGATGATTACCAACTAATATAAGCTCTCAAAGCTAACAAAAAAAGAACTTCATCATCTCTGGCTTAATTAGCAAAAAGAAACCTCATATCCTCCACCGTTAATTTCCCCAGAGCTTCAGAAGATCCTCCAACGGTGCTGTGAAAGACATCAATGAAATAAGTTGTGTTAGAGCAGACGAGGAATAACAAAATCAGCAGCAAACAAATACAATTATTATTATACTAACCCTTCAAACACCAGTTCCTTCTTCTCTTGCAGCTTCAAGATCCTCTCCTCAACTGTGTTCTCAATCACAAATCTCACAATTCTAGAAAAGAAAAAACAACAATGTCACTTCCCGTCTAAATGTTTTATTGTTTGTGCTAAGGCCGAACTCGATCAATGAGCAAAAAATTAGGCACCTGATCGGCTTGTACTGCCCTATACGGTGGATTCTATCCTGTGCTTGCCGCTCCACAGCTGGATTCCACCATGGATCCATCAGGAAAACCTAAGCAGGATCCAACAGATGAAAACAATTCATCAAAACACACACGCTCAAGAAATTCATGAAAGGAATGTCTTGCTTTTAAGCTTACATGTGATGCAACTGTGAGATTGAGAGCAACACCTCCAGCTTTTAAGCTCATGAGGAAGATCTTGCAATCCGCATCCTCAGTAAACCTTTTGATTGCCATATCTCTAGCTGCCATGGTCATGCTTCCAACTAATTGAACACAATTTATGCCAGACTGCAAGATTCACCACATTTTGTTTAGAGCCTTTGAAGTACAAAAAAATAGGACATTGGAAGAAGAAAGCAAATCTTAGCTTACCTTCTGAAGAGAGTAGTTGATCAGATCCAAGAATGACGTGAACTGGCTGAAAACAATTGCTTTTGCAGACCTGTCCCTTTCAACCATGAACCTAATCTCTTCCCTCTACAACCAATGAAAACTCCATTCAGCAACAAGACATTCATGTACCATCTCAATATCAACAAGGACTTGAACTAAAAGTGTGAATAATTTTTGGAGATCTCATACCAAAGCATCAATTTTTGTGCTGGTTTGGAAATCATCAAGCTTAATTCTATTCAGAATACTTGATGATCTGAATCCTTTGATTGTTGTTTTGGTGGACAGCTGTCCCGCATCCACATTTGTGGTGAAGTCAACAGTAAGTGGCTTTGAACATGACGGGCAGGCAACTTGTCCCAATGAAGCAGAAAAGTCGATCAAACAAGCCTTACAAAAGACATGTGTGCAAGAGGTAACCTGGGCCAAGCAGAGCCTCTTGAAATTAGTTGACAAAATAATAAACATTATAGTTTTGATACAAAGAATCCAACAGGTAAAAAAAGTAACATGACAGATCAACTCACAACAGGGTCTTCAGCTGGATCATGGCAAAGGCCACAGACTTGCTCTACAGCATCATTGGTGCCTATGTTGTCACCTCTTAGAGCAGCAGTTTTAGAGTATACAACGAGATAAGGGTGATTAACAGCCTGTAGTTTCACAAGACAACAAACACTTAAGTTGAAATACTATCATTAATAGGGATTAACTTTTGTATACAAACCCCCCAAAGAGCCTGACAGCTATAGCATAACTTAAAGACGGTACTCAATTGTAAAGGCACACAAATACTAGATACAATGACAAGGCTCAACCTGTCGCAAGCGAGTCAGGAGGTCAAATATGTGAGCGTAGTTATTTGTCACTGTTCCTGCTTGAATATAGCTGCAAATAAGAAAATAAATCAGTTATCCATACTAATTTTACTGCGGAATATCTGATAGTAAGAGATCCTCAGGCCAAACAATGAGACTACCCTAGGATCAGACAACACAACCTATTAACTTTGAGGCAGGTTTTAGCCGTTTGATAATAGTCATTGTAACTATGTGGTTGGAAATGATGGGAGACAACATAAAATTAACTAAGAGAAATACTTACGTATTGAACTCTGCCTGACTGTCATTATATAGTGATTCATAGTAATCTTCTTCTCTAACATCAAGGTTGTCCCGCCTCAACGTAACCTATTAGGAAAGGTGTGAGGAATTGTAAGTTTTTTTTACTTTAAAAAGAGTAGCAATCTCAGCCATTGAGCAAGAAAACATTACAATTCTTGGGGGAAGTGCAAGATCCGCAGCCCGGCCCTTTTTTGTCCTTCTTAGCAATATGTTCTTCAAGATTTTATGTTTTAGCAATATCATTGCTCTTGTTCCTTCATCATGCCTAGAATGTATTTGAATTGGCGTAGCGATATACTGTCATGACCAAGAATTATACAATGAATCAGTGCAGAATTCTTTTAGTTACAGTGCATGATTAGTACAAACGAATTAATAGTGTAAGAGGTAAAAGAACTGACTTTGTTCCACCAACAAAAATGTCTAACGGCCTTATGAGGACAATTTTTGCAGTCTGATGAGTGGCTGTGAATGGCATAAGGAGATAATTAGTAAGCCTCGTAACATTGCTGGTTTATAGGGACCAATAAGTGAGAAATAATGTTCACTCAATCAAAATATAGATAGTAATTTCAATTCCCAATTCAGTGTTCCACTCTGTCTCTGCAGATGGATTAGAAGATAGAACAAAACAAATTATAAATGCAAAAGAACCATTTGAAAATTGTAAGTGGAAATGAGCTATCAATTGAATGTATCAGGAAAGCTAAAATGAAATTGTTATTGCAGAAGGAAGATGAAGCTAATCATGCAGGTATTCAAGAATCTAGATCCACCAACCATTTTGAACATGCACTAGACAAATCAATAAAGAGCGAAATATGCAACAAAGACAGAGAGAAAAAGAGGCAGCTAGAACAAAATTAGCATACCTGTAATCAAGTGTTTTGCAATTGCAATCTTTACACAAGTAATATGAGTACGGAACTATTTGCAGGAAACGGATCTGTGCAAAAAGTTAGAAATCTACTTAAGTTTTTCAATGAAAATGTACAGTTATCATTGACTTCCTCAAGTAGTATAGAATACTTACCAGAGAGTAGAGTTCTCCAACACGGTTTTGAAGGGGAGTACCACTCAGGGCCCATTTGTACGAAGACTGTAAAGCAAGAACAGCTTTTGCAGTGTTGCAACGCTTATCTTTTATAAAATGAGCCTACAATATTTGGAATTACCGTTAGAGAAATATGTAACAAAGTGCAGATTTCAGCAAGCCATGGATGTGGTTTGACAAAACAAACATAAAAATAGAGTCAGTGTAGAAAAGGAAGCTAAAAAATAATCAACAGAAAAGAGTAACTATAGATTAATAAAGAACAGATACTTATATTGTTTTATCATGAAAATATAAGAAAAATATATAAATTTGATTCATGTAAGACAATATTGGTTGTATGGATCTGCATATTGCAGCTGGATAGAGAGAGATGGCGTGACTGCTTAGGTCTTCCACTAGAGTAACAAGCTCATGACAAAAAAAGACCTATAAATTCTAATCAAACGTACCTCATCCAAAATAACGCGCTCCCACTTGATGGAGTGCAAACATGATTTTTCTCCCTGTACAAATTCTCCAATATTTTCTGCACCATCCACTTTTAATTTTCTCTGTCCACCAATTTTCCGCCCACGCTGTTTTGCTAAATTCTTCTTAGATCTTGCACCCGCATCATCCTCAGATTCACTGTTTACATCTATAGCAGAATCTATTTTCTGCTTCGAAGCAGATGTTGCAACATTTGACTTTTTCCTCTTTTGCTTCGACTGCTTATCTGTTCTAACGGCATCTGGCCCACAGTGATATTTTAGATGAACATGCATCCTCTCCTTACTTAATGCTTTCCCACAATACTGGCACTTAACCTTAGGTGGCATCATGTACTTCCTATATTCCGATTCAACAATGGAGTATGTAGTCATGATAAAATCATAGTCCTTGAAGTTCTTGATATTCTTCCCCCGGTTGGCACCATGATAAACCAGAACCTTAGTGCTTCCCTTAGATGTGAACCGCTCAATCTCACTGACCCACTGACTCACAGCAACAACTGGACAAATCACAAGGGTGGTTTTGACTCTAGGCAAAGCAGTGGATGGACCTGCTAACGATGAGCTTCCATCAGATTCAGAAATACTATGGGGAATCTGGCGTTTAGCTAGGACAAGTGAGATGGCTTGGATGGTCTTCCCCATCCCCATCTCATCTGCAAGTATTCCTCCTCTAGTTGAGGATTCTTCCTGTTTTAAAGCCCAAGCCAACCATTCCTTCTGATATCTTAGCAAAGGTATAATCAAATCTGATGAAGCTTCAGCAGTCTCCGTTATAACTTCATTCTGCTGGTTTAAATCAGTATCCACTGTTAAATTCTCATCAATGAATTTTTCATGCTCTATTTCCCAATAGTGCCACATCAACTTTGGTTGTCCTTTCCAATTCCGTTTCTTCGAACGGCAATATTTATGTTCAGCTTCCATTTGCTGCAGAAGAAACGCCAGGGTTTTATCATTTTCAGCTAGATGCACATCGTCCCCTTCCTCATCGGATGATCCTCCCCGTCTCTTCTTTCCCACGGTCTTCCTTCTTTTAGTTGAAACAACGTCATCATCAATCATATCAGCCGGGGGGTCAAGATTCAAGTCCAAACCTACTGTCCCGTCAAACTCTTGCCCGAGATTCATTATTTCATCTGCTCCAAAAAAAAAAGTTGTTAAACCAAATAGCTTCAAGCTAAATGTCCTACACCCTTTCCCTCTTTCACAAACACAACTCTATTCACCTCCTCAGTGCCATCAATCATATCACACCCAATTTATCAGTTTCCCCAATATAACAAGAGCAGTAACATAACTATAATCATCAACCAGTAACAACAATTTACTACACATATAAAGCAAAAAGGTAAAGTACCTTCATTGATGATGTTGGAATCAAAATCCAAACAATAATCAGAATCAGAATCAGAAGTTAATGCTATAACTTCCTCCAAATTCGGCTCAGCCCTCTGGCTGTTTCCATTGGCTACATCAAATCCATCACCATGCTCTTGTTCTTGCTCATCCCCTGTTTTTTTAATTAATAAAAATAAAAAGAGAAATCAATATTCAGGACAACAATCATCAAAACAATCTCATTGTCTACAAAAGAACCAAAACAGAACGACGATTAGAGAAATGAACAAACATCACCCGTTTTAGGTTTTCTCATGCTTCCAAACAAATTGTAGATTAATCGATCAAAGTCACGATTTTTACTCTTGCCCAGATTCACCCACCAGACAATTTAACTCTCGGCGACAAAAAAAATCAACAACGACGAACTGAAGAAGAAAAGAGAAGCAATATATATATAGATAGATAGATATATATAGAGAGAGAGAGAGATGTGTAATAGAGGATGTGAGGGGTGAATGTTGTACCGTCGATTGAGAGGCCGGAGAGGCGTCGACGTGAACGGAGCTCCATTGATGAATCGTGGGCTTTGGAATTGGGGTTTTTGAGAGAAGGAGAAGGGGTTTAAGGAAAGTGAAGGAGAGAGAAACTTAAACTTCCTGTGGAAGAGTGCTTTGTTTAGTGGTGCGGACTGGGCGGCGGGAAAGTCACCGTTTTATTTGTCGTGCCTCGTCCCACGTGGCGGGTAATTTCCACGTCAGACGCCTGTTCGTCGTTTTCTGAATTTAATTCTAGTGATTAAACTAAACTTGGTGATTTAAATTTTAATACCAACTTAAGAGTCTGATGACTCGTTATCTTCACCTATTGAATGAGTAATTTTGGGGGGTTTAGTGTAGAAATCACATTCTTCAGTCACTTCCCGTGAGATGTATGTACCTACCTCACCCTCTCCATGGTCCGACCTACGAGACATGTTGTCATGATTTTAATGGAAAAAAAAACTTTTTCTGTTGTTTCGTTTTCACAAATATTTGTTTTGTTTTAATGAAATTTAAGACCATCCACATTAAAATTGATTAGGGTCGGGTTATATTGTCTATTCGTACTGTTTGCGGGTTTTCGACGTCAAATCTCCGTTACAGAGTCGTGTCTCCGTCGAATCTTCAAAATCGCGTAATCAACGTCGTGAAGTCTATTGACTTTGATGCCGGCCCATTCGAAGGATTCGGGGACCAACGAGTCGAGGCGCGACACATGGCGATTCATTAAAGATGAAAGTTAATTTCGGCTTTAAATATCTGAACCAACGCTTCTTCTTCACGAATCCTCTAAAACCCAATCATTGGCGTTTCTTCGAGCTTGACCAGGCACCGCCGTTTCTCCGAGCATATTCGTTCACTAGCGTTTCTCCGAGCTGTCCAATTTTGACAGTGTTTCTCCAGCTTCCTGATCCTTCGGCGTTTCTCCGAGCTCTGTCCAACTTCGCAGCCGTTTCTCCGAGTGTCCAATTTCGGCGGCGTTTCTTCGACCTTCTCTCTGTCACCGTCGTTTCTTCCAGCCTCAATATGGCCGGTTCGAAACACCTCAAGTACCCATCGGGATTCCAGACGTCAAGTGACGTATCTCAACCTCTAATTGTGGTCGAGGATTTGCGCTACGACTTCTCACATGGAGGTTAGTGCCAGTGGGACTATGTCCCCTATTCGCAACATTACTCCAACGAGACGAATGAGAGGTGATGCAGTGCATATTGAAGACATTTTGACGAAACAGCTAGAAAACCCGAAAATGCAGCATTGTCCGAATTTGACGAAACCTTAGCATTTTTCGGGTCGAAACGGGCTCCTGAGCAAAACACATGGCTTTGCCATGAAGTACGATGTTTTTCGGCCATCCGAGATCGTTTAGAGGGGCGAAAATGTATTTTTATAGTCCGGTTCATCATTTTCTGTTTTTGTTAGGGTTTGAGATTTCTTTTATTTGAATTAGGATTTTGTATTTTAGTTTCCTTATTGTATTAGGACTTTTAGGTTTTAGTTTTCTATATAAGCACTTGATAGCTCTCATTGTAAGGGAGATTTTGATTAATAAACACAAACCGAGTTTCTACTCAACCTATCTCTTTCAGTATTCATCACGAATCAACGGATTTGATAACTATCCAATTCGGGTATTCTCTAAGAATCAACGAATTCGATAAAGAATTCCCTTTCGTTACACACTCTACATCAAGAGGTTATGGGGGCAACCGCTGGAGGAGCATCCGAAGGAATACGTCTCGTCGCCTCCCGACTAAGAGACGTTGTCGGCATCCATTGTGTTCAACCGCTACAACGAGAACACGGATTCAGCATCACTATTCCTTAGTGGAACGACTTACGCTGGCCCAACGACTTGGCAAGCCAATTCGGGCTCGGGCTATACCAGGATGGTCGTACCTGCAATAAAGCCTCTACAACCCACGTATCGCATCTATGTCTCATCACCTCCGTCGATAGACACGCAAGGCAAACAATTAGTTTGTGGCCATGTCTACTAGAAGCGGAATCGGGCCGAGGAGAATAACTCTGAAAATGCCAAGCATGGGGCGAATCAGACGGCCGGTACATTTTGGGAGGCCATTCGTCATGAGCTCACCCTAACAACCATCCAACCAACTTCATCGGAGCGATTGGCGAAGAAATGCAAGCAACATTGGAGAAAAACTAACCGAAAGGCGAAGATGTTCCAAGGATGTTGGTCGAAAATCAAGCACATCTACCAATCTAGTAGATCCGATGACGAGATCACAAAGGATGCGAAGAAGGACTACGAGGATATATAAGGCCACGTGTTCGCTTAAAAGCACTAATGGAAGCTAGTGTGAAACAAGACTGATTGGGAACATCGTTTCGAGAACGAGTTCTCGACGACAAACAGTGATTTCATAAGGATTGATGGTTGACACCCACTGAGAACTATCGGCCTGAGAAACTCAATGTCTCATATGGACATGTTGTTTGTCGCTGCTGAAGATTCCTAGGGTTCACGCCCAGGAGAAGTCCGCGACACCGCCCCAAGGGTCGGAATACCGTAAAGGCTAGGAAGGCGAATGGCAAGGAAAAGGTCGATAATCCTACCGACGCCGCATTGTCCAAGATCTTGAGGGGCATCGAGAATCACTGCGAGGCGCTGGGTCATGAGTCCTTTATGCGGGAGTTCCGCTTACTCCAAGAGATGGATACCTCCCGCATGGCGCCCGAGGATTTGGCAACCCATCGTTTTTTTTCTCTGGGACATGGCCAAGAGGATTTCAGGGTTGGTCTGATATATTGTTCAGTGTCTTTTGATAATACCCAAAAGTGATCTTTCTACTTGACTTTTTAATATAAATCTAAGTTATTTATGTTTCATGATGTTGGGAAGGTTTATCATTTTATCGCACAATGTAAAAAACATTCCACCAGAGAATTACAACAACACGTACGACAATCCACCAGACGTGTGTCAACAGATAACCACTAAATTAGACAAGCAGAATAGGAATTAGTCAAGTAATTTGAGTCGAACATTTTTCTAGGTGTAATTTACATGAAAGTCGAACAATTTTAGTCAAATGTAAACTACAATGTCGTTCTTTGAATAAAAAAAAAAAAAGCAAAATTCTTTACGTGATCTAATCAGGGTCTAATTTCCACGGCGACTCCAAAAAGATTGAACTCGGACCATGGGTCTAATTCCCACGATATAAAAAAAAACACTTCAATTGGACAGAGATTAGACCAATTTGGTCTAAGAGAGAGTTGTAGTGATGGACGTGACGATGATAGACTTTGTTTTTTGGTCTACGATAACAACATAACCAAGGAGAGAGACAGCGAGACAATGGGTGTTGGTCGGTCAAATTCATGAACCGACGAGGCGTCGGACGGTCGGGTTGAGGTCGAAGCTTGTGATGCAACCGAGCAACCCGGTTGTCATGGTTGGTGTGGTGGGCATTTGCAACTTGATTATTGATGTTATCATATATTCATATGTATCAGGATCAACCCAAATGGCTATTCTTCGTCTTCATACTTGTTTGATTTTTATGCCCTTCTTTCATCTATTCAAGCTTGTGGCTTTGTTGATTTTTTTGCTAGTATGGTTGTTGGCATTGTTGACGAGGCTGGTGATAATATGGCTTTGTTAGGGTTCCCAACGGAACATGACGGTTACACACTTATGATCCAACATTCACCAATATGTCACACCATCACCCCAATTTTACCTGAAATTCATGCCACTTTCATTCTTTCTCACTCAAGTAAATGCATAATTGTAATAGCATGGTGCCATGTGGATAAGTGTCCATTTTTTTTACCAATTCACTAATTTAATTTTCCCGCTTCGCTTGAACTCCAACTAGCTTCAAACTTGCGCCAATATTTTTCTTTTTCGAAGGGCTATCTATCAAGTAGCATATTGAATATATTTTGAAGCACGAAAATAAAAGGTCACATCAGAGTGATAAAAATAATGTTCAGTGTTGATAAATTTTTATTAATAAATGTTTTATGTCGGGGCATCAAACTAGTGCTAAATATTGATTTAAAAACATGTATTGGGGCGATAAAAAACAAGTGATGAAGTGATAAAAATCATGTTCAATTTTGATAATCAGGGTGATAAACTAGATTTTTAGTGTTGATAAAAAAAACATGTGATGAGGTGATAAAACACATGTAATTTAGTGATAAACATAATGCTTAGTGTTGATAAAACTAGCCTTAAGTGTTTTAAAAAAAACATGTGATGAGGTGATAAAAATCATGTTCGGTTTTAGAAAATGAAGTGATAAACCTAGTGTCCAGTGTTGATAAAATAAGTGTAAAGTGTTGATAAAACCAGTGTTTGATAAAAATTACTCATATATATTTTTTTAAATCAGCCCGATTTTTTCTCGTGCTTCAAAATATATTCATGACTTATCTTGATAGAAAGCCCTTGAAAAAAGTTTGAAGCCAATCAGAGTTCAAACGAAGTGGAAAAAATTAAATTAATGAATTGGTAAAAAAAATATAATAATTTCACTAAAAAGCTCATACCACTTACCAAAAAGTGTGTTGTTTTTTTGCAGTCAACAACTCAATTGCATCTCATCCATCCATTTATGAAATAGATGGCTTGGATGAATTCACACATTTTTAGATTAAGATTGAGTTTCTATTTGATTTTTTCTCCAACTATAAAATCAAAAATTCGATTGAGCCATTGACAAATGCCACCTCCATGGCATCAATGCAATCTTGATTATACTTCTTAACTCTAATGATATTTTAATATAGTTTCAAGAAGACGATCTAAATCAAATAAATGGACGTTGTGTAATTTAACAATGATAAGAACAACAATCATGATGAAAGCAAGTCATAACAACCCTTTCATATTCTAATCGCTTTTTGGGAAGAGAAAAACCTCAAGCATTCGTATCTTCTTCACATCTCGATGTTGGCAACATCCATGGCTTTGGCCATGGTTGTTGTCGGTGGCCCATTCCCCTCTTCTACCTTGTCCTTCTTCTCCTCTCTAAGTCCTACTCTACTTACCCTTCGGTATCCCTCCCCCCGATGTTGTCTCAATCTCGTATTTATGTTGGACCTCTCATCTCCTCACTTTCGGAGTGGTACCGGCCACCAACGAGAATATCGGCTATTATTAGCCTCCATTGATGGTTCAAATGGGTTTTGAGAGCGAGTTCAAGTCTTAATAATATTGCACATTTCAATAAATAAAAACATCTCATTTCAGTAAGGTTGTCTAGAGTTTTTGCGGTTCATACTTCCATTCTCATCGCTTTTTTGAAGAATGAGAACCAATAATGTTTACGAGGTTATCAAGGATTAAAAGCCCAACATTAAAATCCACAAACCGAAAAAAAATTTTATACAATTTAAAGCTTTCGATTTTTCAAAATCTTGAGCAAAACCTAAAGTAGTCCTACAACATTATTAACGAGGATATGAATATCTGATGAACAAGAGTTATAAAGTACTCGTATGGATCTAAATTTTGTATTATAAGAATCACAAGTCTTGGGTACGAAGTGACAACAATATCAACTCGATCTCATGTCATGGATGAGTTGTTTCACAAACTTTAAGGTACGTACGTGGTGATAATAAGAAACAAACATTAACAATGGACTCTCTTACAATTACAACTTAGAAACTTCTTCAGCCAAATCTTCATAATCATATCATGGAGAAACTAACCGGTCTACCTTCCTCCGCCGCCTCCGCCGCCGGAGCCGCTGCCCACTCCAACTCCTTGGCCGGAACCTGACCCAACTCCTATTCCTATCCCAATGCCAAATCCGATTCCACCACCGCGACCACCTCCACGGCCTCCTCCACCTCCAATACCTCCTCCTCCTCCACCGACACCTCCGCCGGCTCCTACTCCTCCACCGGCACCGAACCCTCCTCCATGTCCGGATCCTCCACCGAGACCACCTCCTCCTCCGCCTCCGCCTCCGCCTCCACCACCTCCACCTCCTCCTCCACCGAGGCCTCCTCCAGCACCACCACCTACACCTCCGCCAGCTCCAAACCCTCCCCCGTGTCCTGAACCACCACCAACTCCACCTCCACCTCCGCCTCCACTTCCTCCTCCTCCACCAAGGCCTCCTCCAGCACCACCTCCTACACCTCCTCCTGCTCCAAAACCTCCTCCGTGTCCGGAGCCGCCACCAACTCCTCCTCCGCCCCCACTTCCTCCTCCTCCTCCGGCGCCTCCACCGAGGCCGCCTCCCGCACCACCACCTACACCTCCTCCGGCTCCAAAACCTCCTCCATGTCCTGAACCACCCCCAATCCCACCTCCACCTCCACTTCCTCCTCCTCCACCTGCACCTCCGCCGAGGCCTCCTCCAGCACCGCCGCCTGCACCTCCTCCTGCCCCAAAACCACCGCCGTGTCCTGACCCACCTCCAATTCCTCCTCCTCCACCGGCGCCACCTCCTGCTCCACCACCACCACCAAGTCCTCCACCTCCTCCTACTCCACCACCACCACCACCACCAAAGCCTCCACCTCTTCCTCCTCCACCACCAAGGCCTCCACCTCCACCTCGTCCTCCTCCTCCACCAAATCCTCCTCCACCACCTCTACCGCGACCGCCTCCATAACGACCACCACCACGACCTCCGTAGCGGCCACCTCCGTATCGGCCACCGCAACCACGGCCTCCGTACCTGCAATCGTCGTCGTCGCGGTACCCAGTTTTGTCAAGCTTGTCGTGATCAGCGAGAGAGAGTAGGGTACTCAAATGGAGCACAATGCAAAGCACGAGAAGAGACAAAGAAAGCCATTTAGAAGAGACAGCCATGGCTCTCGAGTCTCGATCACTACTTAGCTTGTTGAAGTGTTGTTGTGTATCGACGATGATCAAAACCCTAGTTATATATAGCTTGCCCACTTGACATGCTTCGCATTTATCCACTTCGATCGAGCATTAAATGGATGCAACTTCATATTACGCGTTCGCTTACAGTTGGGGACTTAGCAACCACATTAAATGATAATAAGTCAAATTTCAGACTTCTTATGTAAAAGTAAAAAACAAGTCCAAATCTGCTGTTTTTCATCTCACGTTGTAGGACCTAATAGCATCAGCAGTTCTTTTGTCTGGTTGAAGCTGAAAAAATAAAATAATAACAAAATAAATTATCTTTTTTTAATCGGTTTAAACATAGTTATTTACCGTCTAGTAAGCTGAAAAGCGAGACTAATACAAACAATGTAACAAAAGGTGATGTTGAATGGTTTTAGCCGGCTGAAATCATCGACGATAATTTTACCGTCGTATCTATCCGCCAACGACTTTCAACTTCTTTTGTTAACGTTTTCGACGTATCCGTCAACGTTTTTCTCGTCGACCCTTTCAACCGTCTTTCCACTGTGAACGGAAGGTGCTCTAAATATATATTTCAGCTTGTATAAACTGTGTTAAAAATTAAAATAGAGCATTTCTATCAAATCTAGCTTACATCTAAAAGTCTTATTAGTTTAATAACTCTACTTTTATATTCATTCAAACATTAAAATTAAATATGCATATATTTATCTGGTCATATATAACGATTTATTGTATAAAATACATCAATTTAAAAACCATAATCACACTTATATGATAAAATCGATTTAATAATAAAACTTGATCCTACGGATTTGATGTGTTAGCAAAATTTACAAATCATTGAAGCTTGTTGTACTATAACCAAAAGCTCTTGTACGTAGCGAAACGATCAATTATGGGGGGAAGTTGAAAATTAAAGTCGTGTATGCCTATGCCATGCATAAACATTTGACTGATGGGAGTAAAGTCAGTCAACGCCAGCTACCGACACAGTCCATTTGTAAGTAAATTTCACGATCAAATATTGATATTATTAGTTGACATTAGAGAACGTCTTTTTAGCATAATCTATCGTCTAATTCCAAATATACAGTCAGTTATTATTTACGTGCATATCCAACCATACCTCGATCATTTTTTTTTGAAACGGCAAATAGACTAATAGAGGCGTATATGAAAATAACCAATTAATTATGATGCATTATATCGGAAAAAAGATGCTCTCTCTGCGGCTAGGGCTTGGAGAGCCGTCGCCAGAGAAATTGGGGGTTCATCATCATCACCCATCATGGTCTTCTCTTGACTATGGCGGGCGGGGATCATGGAGAGGCAGCGTGCAAGGACGTTTCGGGACAGGTACACATGCGAAGGGTTCTGGTTCATCAAGCTCGGCTTTAGTGTGGGAAGAGCAAACAGGTTCAGTTTCTGCACAAAGGCAAGGGCGTCTCGAGCGGGACAAGGACATGTTTGATTTCGACGCAGCCCTGGCTTCTCTCTCGAAGAGGCGTTTGGGGTTTTGCGAATCGTGGACGGCGGCGGCGACGAGGTTTTCGGCGAGCTCCGGTCACACACAACACTGGAGGGCAGGGGATGCTAGCAGGCTTTGGCCGATGCCGTCTCTGTCTCCTGAGCGGGTCTTTCCTCGATCCGGCTCGACGATGGCGACGTTAGAGGGAGGCCTTTCGGGGATGCGGGGGGGATCGGGACAACTACCTTCGTTGTCTCGTGAATTCCCGGGGAGGACGGTGGCGCGAGGTAAAGTGGTGGTCTTGTCGGGGGACGGGTCAGCGGCGGTCTCATCTGACAGGGCCCAGGTTACAGTGGAGCCTCCGGATGCGGTGGCGTGGCAGCGAAGCAAAGGGACGGCGGCGAAGGTGCGCGGACCCGCTAGGGTTTCAGACGCGGAACTGGGCTGAGATCGCAAGGATGTAGGTCTGGGCCGGAGCCTACGCGCGGACGCTCGCCGGGCCTGGCAGGCTAACTGGACATGGGCTCCGCGTGATCATTGAGCTGGTTCAGGCAAGTCGGGCTCGGATGGGGCGTCACATGTAGCGGCGGGGGGCTTCAAGCACCCCCGCCTCCATGAATGAGTGCTGGGGGCCCCAGGGAGGGGTTGGTCGACTGTACCTCCTCACTGGCTGATAGGCGGCATTGGTACTGCCAAGAGTCGAGTTATTATTTCCCTACCACTTCGGAGTCAGCAATCCCACTTTCAGGAGCTCTACCACTATCATTCAAGGGAGGACGACACACACTGACATACCGGGGGAGTAATTGGTCCACCATTGCTTGATTATCCTCTGATCTACTCGATCAGTTTCTTCTGCTTGGAGTATACTATATCGGTGTCCTCGGATGCTACCGCAGTCCCCCCCACCCCCCCCCCCCCCCCGACCGCAATTATGTCTAAGAGCACATTTAATTATTCTGCACTTGTTTTTCCAATTATGTTAGTTTGGTTTCTGTACGGTGAATCCTACGTTTGTGGGCACCAAGTTATTTTAATTTAATAATATATCATTTCCTCTCAAAAAATAGAGGCGTATATTAATACAAATAAGGATTATAAAGTAGGGTCAAAAGGATCTAAGTACTAGAATATTGTCCGAGCCTCTTGTAGGCGACACAATTCTCGTAGATCCGTAGAAAAAGATTATTTTTCATCGTAGACACTAACCGAGGACGATCGCATATCACATTTTAAAACTTATTCAAACTAATACGAAACAACCAAAAGACACCATCATCTTAGGGACCCCGGGTCTTAGAGGATAGGCCCTCGAAGGGACCCCCTCCCCTCACCTAGGGCTCTCATGGGTCCTGGCGAGGCTGTTGTTGAGCACTCACTTGTTGGTCGTCTTCCTCCTCCTCATCCCTTAGCTGATGGGTCAGTGGGACCTCCAAGACATCATCCTCATCCTCCCAATCGGTTACTGGCGTCTAGGACCCCGAAGATGAGCCAAGGATGGGACAGAGCACCCAGTTAGATCCCGGGACGAGCGCGGTGGACATGGTCGAGCCCATCACAACTGACCGTCGTGGAGGATCTCACAGAAGAGGGGTGGTTTGGTCATGCCCTGCATGTGGAAACTGGAGAGTCAACCATGATGGGGCAGTGATTTCTCGAGGAGTCGGAGGTTGGTGGGGGTTGAGATCGCTCCATGCGATGATTCCACCGAGAGCGAGAGGGGGAGGTGGCCACGGTGGTGGGCGGCGGCGATGATGTTTGCCGAGGCTCTATGGAGGATTCCCCTCCTAATGTTGGACTTGTACCGTTTATAGGATGTTCCGACAACGAGAAGGTAGAGATGGTCACAATGGTGGACGGCGACGGTGGAGTGTCGGGCATGATGGGCGGCAACATATGTTAGGATAGAAAAGAGAGAAGGGGGAAGAAGCAAATGCCTTTTATTAACCTAGTGTAGTTTTTTAGACTCGTTTTTCTTCTTTTACTCGATCAATATTAAGTACATGGTCCACATTATTGCGATAGTGTAGTATCGTAGCCATAAAAGTTCAAAAGATCAAAATTAATTAGTCCCTATCGATCCGACTAACGCCTAACAATTTTTAAAACCTTGTGTATACATGATTTACCAAATGAGCAGAACCCGGAATTGAAAAACTGGAAGGTGTAAACCCTTAGATGAGACCATATATGATGGGCCACAAGCATTATTAAGCTCTAGCTTTTAATTCAGCCCAACCACCAACTTGCTTCCCCATCAATCTCAAGTTTGACTTGTGCAAACCCAAGGCTCGATCCGTAATTGATCATGGTAGCTATGGCATGGTTGATTTTTTTCTTGCTGACTTGGCCAACCAGATAAGCTCTTATATATCACAATAAATTCTGACATGCGCTATATACACAAACTCAATGTTGTGTCTTTTCCGAGTGTTAATGCGTTTGGTTGTAGCATTTAGATTTTGCGAAACAAAGTTTGTGATATATCATTGGTTGTATTTAGAGCATCTAATGTGGATTAGACTCTAATGAGATTCAAAATTATTGTTTTGTCTGTATTTATAAAAAATTAAGTTTATTAGATCCTGTTTCGCCTGGGGAATAGACCATATGAGACCTATTAACGGCTGATGTGATAGAATTATGCAAATATCTCTCCATGACGTAGAAATAATTCATAACGAAATACAAAAATATAAAAAATATCGATTGAAAAAACTACAACACTTTAAATCATCTCACTCATCTTCCTTGGAAGGCCAAACAGAATTAGAACATGGGTTTCTTGCGAAGCTAGGATCATTCCAGAGGTTCTTTATCTTTCAGCTCTCGATACTCATGTATCTGTCGGGTCATTTGTATAGTCCAATGTCGCTTTTTTTTCCAGGCATTTTGCCCAAAATTGGTCCCCGAGATTGAGTTCCTAGTTCACGACAAGACTTGTCTCCTTTGCCCTCCACGTTTTTGTCGTCTTTTGGCCTTCAGGCTGGCGGTTGCATATAGGGTCGGGAATGTAATCGGGTTCGGTTTTGCAAACGGCAACAACAACGACAACTAGCATATCCATTTCAATTTTAGGGGTACTCAGAGTCCCTGGGGTCCTCGCCCTACTTGTACCACCGATGAAGTCACCGGTGGTGTCGAATTCGTGCTTGAACCGGTGCCGCCAACAAGTCTTGTCCTTAATAAGGTTCCACCAATGTTTTCAAACGAAGTCATGTTGGTACCTTCTCATGTACTCCTTATTCGAATCATCCTTGATATGATCATCAAATCGAACGCTTTGATAAAGAGTTTCCTCCATGTAACTAAAGACCCAATAAGACGATCTACTCCCTAAAATTAGTGTCATCTACAATTAAATTAGCCAAAATCTTGTACGCAACAAGAAACAAGAACTTCATTAATTAACAAAAACAACGGAACCGATTTATAATAATGAAGTACAACACACATTACATCAACTTATTAATCCTTTTAGCCATGTCGGTGACAAACAATATTTTGGAGGTGTCCTTATTCTGAAGCTTCCGGCACTTGCGCATGAGGCTCTCTAACGCTCCGATTGACAAGAACCGGTGCGTGTCCGTGTTGGCCAATCCTTTGGCCAGCTTTAGGATTCCGTCGCTTCGTGGCCTTTCCCTTTTCTTCATCTTGTCCCCTCTTCTCCTTACCTATATTTGGTACCTCAAGGCGTTGACCCTATACGAGTCCAAGAAATTTATGGGCCTCAACCACGACGACAACGAGAATGTTCATCTCAATATTGGGGTCCCCGTTTCACATAGAGGAATCCCCATTCCAAATTTCCTTAGAGCCCTCCCTCCGCTTGCAACATAGGATGGACCAATGAAGTCATTGTTAGTCTGCGAGAACTCGTTCTTGAACCGGTGGTTCCCACAAGGTTTCCCTCTCACAATGTTCCACCAGTGCTTCCAAACGAAATCATGCTCATTTGCTCCTATAATCCCTCTCGACATCGGTAATGATCTGTTCGTCGAAACTACAACTCTAGTAAACGCGTTTGAATTTAGATCAACACCATTGAATCTTCTTTATTTTCTGGTTCGTGACGCTCCAATGTTGCTTGTAGTTTTTCGTGGTATGCTCGTTCTCCTTGATTTCCCCAGTTATGAGGGCAAGGTCCCTTTTAACGTTTTCCCAAAAACGATTCCCCGCCTGGTCCACGCCGACGAAGAAGTCCTCAAAATAATTCAACCACACACTCACGAGGGCTCTCTCCTCATCACACGTCCATTTCCTATTTTTTGGGGGCGCCGACTACTAGATGGCAAGGACCGACGAGGCGGAATCGGGGGCACCCTCATGCGTATGATGGGTGGCGGTCGAGTTAGGCCTGACATCGGCATAAAAGATTGGACTTTTGTCGGCTCATGGAAGGTAGATTGGACCGGAGAAGCAATGTACGGGTACATCAAGAAGACCTGTGAATACTAATCGTATTACCAATCAATCTCGGAACAATGTATGCGTTCTCAAGTGTACAATATTGTAACCTTAACAATAACAAACTGCAACATAGAACCAAAACCAGAGATTAAAAAGAGGAATCAAGCATCAAGACCAACATAGTCTTCCTCCTAGTTCCTCACATTCAGAATCCTGTCAGTGTCATCACCCCCTCGTGACATCACCCATTCTGAAGACATCGAACTTACAAAGCCCGAGTCCTGCGCCCAACCGCCCTACCACATAGAAGAGCATTCTTTGGGATTGGATACTCATCTCTCCATGAATTTGCAGGAGAATACACTCTGAGGTACAATTGCTGTCCTAAGTATTGCCGAGCCCAATTCTCCGACCTTATGTTCCACATTCCCACGTTGTCCATAGGCATGTACACCGCTGTCCATGATTTTGGGTACACCTGTTTATTTCAGGATTAATACCGGTTAAAATATGAATTACAGAACAAAACCCCCAACAAATGCATTTGAAAGCAAAATAATGGAACAATCGCACCCAGCTAACCTTAAATATGCACATTTCTCGGTCAACAATCCCAAATTTATAAAAAATTTGACAACCCCTTAAGCGTTTTAGTTTCATTTTACCCATGTGAAATGACAAAAATACCCTCATGAAAAACAAATAAAGACATTTAACTCTGCTACTCTTAATCTTAAATATGTACATTTCTCAATCAACTATCCCAAGTTTATAAAGTTTTTGACTAGCCCTATTTTACACCAATTCCAACAATTTTGGGTGTGAAATGACAAAAATACCCTTATCTTACTCTTCATGGGGGTATCTTCGTCATTTCAAACCCAGAAGTTGACAAAATTAGGATGAAATGAGATAGAAAAAAAACTGAAGGGGTTGTCAATTTTTTTTAAAACTTAAGATGTTGACTGAGAGACATGCATACTCAAGGAGAGCTAAGTGAGATTACCCCTAGAACTAGTTTTAAGCATGTTGAAGTTCAGGAAGACAACAGGTAGGTGTACCTGAGTAGTGCATCGAGACACTGTATCTCTCAAATTGTAAGACAATCTGCTTGCCGGAGACCACTCACCTCCGTCCATCCTGCAAATCCCAAAACCTATTACATTTTACATCAAGAACTTGACTGAATAAGCCAAATCAGCTATCCACTATAAATCACTTACCCCACAACAAAGAAGCTATGGCCATCAATGTGCCATGACTGCACAGTGTCTTCTGGGTTCTCAAACACAACTTCAGCAAAGCCTCTGAAATCAGCGGCCATGACAGAAGTCTGGAGGTAAGCCCCTCCACCATTAGGGCTCTCAGGGATGCTTCCAAGGCTAAAGACTCCCGAGATTTGGAAGTAGTCTGCTAGTTTAAGAGGAGTATCCCCTGGGATGAAGGACACGCTATTGACAGCATATCTCTGCTTCCCATCAATAACTGGAGCCGAGTTTTGCAGTCTATATGTATGAGAGGTATTGATCATACCATAATGGTACGATCCTTGTGGATTGGGCCTTGGCCCACTAGCTGTTAGATTCCGTCTGATGGATCTTGCCTGGTTGATGGACCAGTCAATCTGTGTCGTAAGGCCAGGAAGTGGAAGCCCCGCAACAGCTCCAGCTGAGTTGCTATAGTGAAGAATCGATGTTACTGTGAGGACTTGGGATGTGAAGCGTGTTGAGACTACAATGTAGAAATCTTGAGGTGGTTGATCAGCGGTGACCAATACCGAGTAAGACTGTCCTAAATGGATGTCTAGGGAATCGTAAGTGTTCTGAAGGGTGTGTGTTCCTTCAACCTCAACAAGAAGCATCTTGTGCCCTTGAATTCTGAAGTTTATGGAAGAGGTCAGCCCCACATTCGATATCCTGAACCTGTAAGTCTTGCCTGCACAACAAGTCCACACATATTCATATCACATTATCACAAACAACAATTCTGGTGGGTTTTGTAGTGAATATGCACCTTGATCAACCGTATATGTGAATCCATTTGAGCCTCGCCCATTGATAAGGAGGCCATCAGGGAAGGGAAGCTCATGGCCAGTGTCTAAAATTGCTTTCAGATCCTGAAAGTTCAAGAAAAGCCAGTAAAATTTAAATACTTATTATGGTCACGACTGCACTTTTGATCCAAATGTTTCTTTGCACTTACAGTGTGATTCATCTTGAACCAATCTCCAGCAAGTAATGTGAAATCTCCTGCAGGGGGAGGGAAAGGTACTGGAATCACAGAACGGCTTGCAATGGTGATGCCACCAAACCCTCCGGCAGCCTTGTGAAAGGCAAGGGAAGGGAAGTAGAAGTAGCTGCCAATCTGATCCTTAACTTGGAGGACATAAGTGAAGTTCTGTCCAGGTGGGATGGGGCAGTTTGTGCCATAAACTCCATCTTGCCATGAGTTTCTTCTCTGCTGAACACCGTTCCTGCAAAGTACATATGTTTATGGTATCGAAGAACTAATTCGATGTAAACATGTTCATATAATCACTTCATAAGGTGGAGGAGGTTGATACTATCTAAACTATCTATAAGCATTTTGCTGAATGTTTACTAATAGCTTTATACACAACCTGGTAATGGTGTCCTAATCTCAACAAGAGTTAAGCCTAAAACTTTGTTTGATCTACATGAACTTCAGCTAACAAGTAAAGATAAAGCACAAACATATCTAACTTCTGTCATAAACCATGAAAGGGTCACAAAAGAGGCAAATGGAGATTTCTACTAACCAAGAGAGCAAAAAGGGTTCATCCAAATTGTTGAAGACACTGATAATCAAGTTATCATTGGTGGTGGACTCAATCTGAGGTCCTGGAAACTGCCCATTTATCAGTATACCCTGCAAGTTCATCAGAATCTAAGATCAACCCACTAATCTTCTTCATCAAACACACTCAATAACACAATAAAACTTTGAAATCAGAAGCAAAAGGAACAATAAGAACACACCTGTTGCCTAACTCCAAGAGGGTATATATCACCATAAGTAACATTCCAGTTGAAGAACCTGTAAGGGTCTTCTCCAATAACACATCCCATTACCAACATCAACAATACCACACAACACAACCTCCTGTAATCTCCCATCCCTCTCTCTGAAATCAAAACTTGATGGGTTTTTTTTGAAATCAATCAAAAATGAGGATTTTAACAGATAGACCCACCAACACAACAACAGAACCCTCTCTCTGAAATCAAAACTTGATGGGTTTTTTGAAATGAATCAAAAATGAGGTTTTTTTGAACAGATAGACCCAAGCCCAATACAACGACAACACTCTTGTTTCTAAAGCTATCTGCTTTACTATCAGTCTCTTTATCTTTATTTCTGGCTTTACACCGTTTGCTTCACTGTGAAGGATTTTGAAAATCGACAGATCTCTTCTTTGTGTAGCTGCCGCCATTGATGGGTCAGTCTGTGCTCCTTTATTAAGCAGAGCTGAAGACGAACCTATGAGCTGTACTCGATCACTCACTTAATGCCCCTAAACCGCGTTTCTTGAGTGAAGTGAAACCGAGTTATGTCTCTTTGTATCATTAGCAACTAATCAAGCTTCCTAAATTAGACTTAATTGCATTACTGTTTTACCTTTCTATAATTAATATAAAGTGCTCTTCAAATCTACAAAATCTCAGTAAGGGATGGTCAATAATGTCGTTAAAGACCCGATAAAGTTAAAGTTTATATGAGACTGGTAAATATGTTGAAAATAAAAATAATATTTTTTTTTAACAATTTTTCTACACCAACAACAGACAAGAAGCTTCCGAAGGAGAATAAGTTTATGAATTAAATAACTTATATTTACATGAATTTATGAACATGGAACTGTGTGATTAGTGGACAAGTGCAGTTAAGTATCTAACTACATAATTAATTAGATCTGACACATTGAAAATCCAAAGAAGAAGAAAGAAACAAGAATCATTATAATCAAAGCGAAGTGGAACATATTTTATGGCCAATATGTCTTTACGTTCAAAATTTATATTCTGCACATGAGCTTCGGTGTGGTGCCTAATGTTTTCCGGTCTTCGAGAAATTATGAAGTATGAAAACCTATCTATTATATCTATATGTTCAGATCTAAGGGCATGCACAGCCAAGCCCATGTGGTTTTAACCGAACCCGGACCCATACATTCATTCTTCATTTGTGCATCAAAACACAACTAGATTCATCTTAATTTCTCTTAAGATTCGATATTATAAGTGCGATGGCGCATGAAGATATATTAACACTTGTGAACGCAGAATTGGCAATGATCGAGAAAGAAATTACACGTATAACCGACAAATTCATTGTAGAAGTTGAGGCCAATTTAGATGGGATAATTGAAAAAAGTCGTTCAAGGGCCCCGGAAGAAAAAGGTGTTGTTTCGAAATCGTTTTGATGGGAACGAGCGTTTAATGCGAGACTACTTTGCTAAGGAGCCGGTCTTCGAGGCATATGCTTGTGGTCAACTTGGATACAGTCCACACCAGAACTGTACAGCTACAATTCGGATGTTGGCTTATGGTGGTGTCGCTGATGCGCTAGACGAAACAATGTGAATGGGGTCTCGACCATAATTGAATGTATGTAAGGGTTTTGTAAGGCGATCATTCAATTTTTTTGGAGATGAGTATGAACGACGGTCGACAACAGACGACATGAACCAGTTATTGCATATGGGTGAGCAACGAGGGTTCCAGGGTTAGATTAGGAGTCTTGATTACAATGGAAGAATTTCCCGTCGGCATGAAAAGGAAAATTTGGTCGGGGCGATCATCATGACAAACCAACGATTATGTTGGAAGTCGTTTCTTCCCGTAACATTTGGATATGACATGCTTATTTCGATCCACCCTAAGGCTAGGTGGGCTTCATCCCCAACCTGACCTCCTTGCTAAAGACTCATGGCCTCGACGATGTTGCTTGGTAGACCCCGAGGTGATACTAGGTCTTCCTCTCCCTATTGAATGGGCTGGCCAGGATCGAGATCCAAGAAGGAAAAATCCTGCTTCTTCATTTGGGCATTGACCACATGGGCTCATTTGGCTTTCTCCCTTACCAGTTCCTAAACATTTTTCAGCCGACATGGACCGAGAGGAGTGGGTAGGCCTGTCAGTGTCCTTTTCTCTTCTGCTTGTGGTGCTGGGGGCAAAACCTCTTCACGCAAGGGGGGGGGGGGGGGGGGGTGTTGTTGAGGATGGTGGCAGCGTGTTGGGGTAGTGGCAGGGGTTTAGGGTTTGTAAAGGTGTCAGCCCGTCATCCTTGCCTAGGTTATGCATGATAATGATCCAGGGGATCCGCTAGGACACCTTTCCCCTTACTACTCTCATACCATCTGCTCCACGTTATAGGGCCAAATCGTAAAGATCCTGTACAGAAACTTGGGTATTAGGTAGGAAATTAATCAGAGGTTCAAGTAGATCTGACATCTTACTAACTGACATGATCGCTCGTACCGAGGATGAGTTTCGGATGGACTCAAACCCTGGTGAAATCCTTGGTGGTAGTGGAGGGAACAGAGGTAAGTTACCCGAGAGTCCTGCTTCCCGAACATAAGCACATGTCTCTCCAGCCGTACTAAACAACGGTTGTCCGATCAACTCTGACTGTGTAGACAACCTCCTCTCTCTTAGATTTGAACATATTCGTATTCGATACAAGTTAATCAAGTGATAAAACAAATTATTTGTAAGTAAAATATAAAATTCAATATAAACATGTATTTTATACGAATTTGAATATATATATTTTTTTCAAAACCAGTTATCAAAAAGAAAATGTAAAAGAGACAAACAGTTAAAGGTTGGTGTACACTCCACTATTGAGATTTTAAACTGATAAATATTCTTCACAAACAGTCACATATTTGAATCAAGTAAGGACTACAGGATTAACTAAGATAAACAATATATATATGTGGAATTGAGAGAATTAGTACAGAGGTTAGGTAAGTATATTAAAGTGGAGTTGATTGCATGTGGAAAATTAATTGTCATACTGCGAGTACCATGGCATCTAATCATTGTCCTCTTTAATCTTTACGTCATTATGAATCTAATTGAATTTGATGGAAAATAATTATATACTCTCTTTTATTTTAAAACAAATATTTATTTTTGAAATTAAAATATTTAAAGTTGAGTACTTCTTTACATCAAGTTAATTAGGTGTGAGATGCTGTCATCTCCTTTCTGCAAACTACTTATCATCACTTAATTTATTAAAACATGGAAGGATATGAGAAATACAACAAAAAAATATATCGATTCTTAATCTTTATAAACAAAAATCAAGTAAAATGATAATTTTAAAAGATTGACGAATAAGTAGAGCCTCGCGAACTTGGATGGGCTTATATAATGGGCTCAGCCTTATCCATCACCTTTACATGCTCTTTGGTCTATCAGTCACGAGGCCGGATATCACCGGGAGCCCATCAACATTTTTAATGGGTCCAACCCAAACCATTTTCTCGGACATGAACAAAAATATTTAATTCTCATCACCATTTACCATTTTTAGTGAGATAGATGTTTCATGTTTGTGATATTGTTCATCCTTGTATCTCCATTTTCTTTTTCATGTCATTATGAGAAAATTTTCATTTTTGTGATAGTCTAATGTGTCAATAAAATTCAGTAACCCCAAAATAAATTTTAAAGAGTTTCTGAAAAATATCCAGATATAGGGTAAAAATAATGTAAAGTTACATATAAATATTACGGGACAATGTAATTAGTGTTTCATTTTTTGCTACATTTTTGCTTGGCATTTGACAATAAACTATCCTAATAACAACTAATCAACCATGTAAGAGTATAGTTGGTAATTCTTATATGTTTCACTTAGTTATGATAAAAGTAAAAATTTCATTTTATTGGAGAGTTGAAATAACACTTCTTATTTAAGTGTCCAAAATTAGTTTAAATTGCGTTTTTTGTCCCTCTAAAATTTGATTTTTTTATAATAAAATGTTCAATTTTTTATGTTTATTTCATGTCTTGAGTTGTTCTTTTGAAAGAGATATGAATTAATATATGAAGTAAAGGACGAAACAGTAATACTCTACCTACAGTGGATATCGCAACAGAGTACAAGTAAAGTAAGTAATCAAACAAAGCCCTAACATCATGGGGCAACAGTGAAAAACAAACAAATGCTCAAGAAACCAACATACTCTATATATGCGTCCAACAACTAATGTCACAGTATCGTCCGAAGACACCAATACTGTAGAGCCAAACTGAGAGTTAGAGCAGAGCCGACATATTGCCAGAGAGGTGCTATGGTAGATTATGAACTCTCATGAAGTACTAGTGTGTGCTGTCCTTCACTTAAATGATATAATAGAGCCCCCAGAACGTGAGAGCGTTGGCTCCGAAATAGTAAGAGAGTATCGTGTCAGTATTTGATGGAACTAATGCTACCCTACATCTATTAAAACGTTAATACTAGCCGAGCTCCCAGTAAACCTCAAACTCCTCGTTAATGGAAGTCATTTCTTGCACTAAGTAATAAAATAAATATTGTTTCAAAATTGCCTTCTGTATATCAACTTCACAATAAATGAGAACTCATTATTTGGTAAGTTATTAGGCAAGTCATGAGAAGAATGAGTGGTAGGTTTCAACCTAACAATCTTTTGCCATAAAAATAAAATTTATTTTACCATAAAAAAACACATACGATAAACTTACTCCCATTTTTACTATTTATTATATAAACATCCCATAACTCATCTTCCTCTCCCAACCACCCAGAAACAGAGGAGCTATGGGTACAATCAGAGCGGCCATGGCCGATGCAGCCTTGACCTTCATGTGGGTCTTCAGCGTACCCTTCCTCGGCGTCTTCACACCCATCACCGCCTCCGCCCTGGGCTTCGCCGCCGGCTCTCCGGCCGGGTTTCTCATCGCCACAGCTCTCTCCACCGTCCTCATCCTCATCTTCAGCATCATAGGCAACTTCATGGGCGGTGCCAGCTTCAACCCCTGCTCCACCGCCGCCCTCTACGCCGCCGGCGTGAAGCCCGACTCCTCCCTCCTCTCCATGGCCGTCCGCTTCCCCGCTCAGGCGGCCGGTGGGGTTCAGGGTGCCAAGGCAATTTTGAAATTCATGCCTCAACAGTACAAATTCATGCTTAAAGGTCCTTCCTTGAAGGTGGGTCTGCATTCCGGAGCCATGGCCGAGGGGGTTTTGACCTTTGTGCTCAATTTTGGCCTCCTTTGGGTGTTTCTGAGAGGACCCAGAAACCCATTGTTGAAGGTTTGGTTGCTGGCGTTTTCGACGGTTGTGTTGGTCACTGTTGGGTCTGGGTTCACTGGACCTTCCATGAACCCTGCCAATGCCTTTGGCTGGGCTTATGTCTACAATTGGCACAACTCTTGGGAGCTCTTCTATGTGTACTGGGTTTGCCCCTTGTTGGGTGCTGTAATGGCTGCTAAAGTGTTCCTCTTTCTCCTTCCCCCACCCAAGGAGAAGAAAGCTTGAAGCTTGGAGTAGGAGCAATTAAGTATCACCTTCCATAGCTTGTAGTGGTTAAGTTAAGTGTATATGTGCCTATCTCTTGCTTCTTTTGGCTCCTCCATGGGTGCTTTTCTGATTGTTCTTCAGCTTAATCAAGGGTTGTTTCCATGCCCAATTGAAATGAATGCTATGCATCACACAAGAATGAAAGGGATTTTCCTGTGAATTGACTCTTTCAATTGTACATCATTGCTAAAACGCTTGTGGTTCAAGTTTCTATACGTTTTTGTATTGACACGAACCAAAATCAGGTTTTGATATCATGCTAAAACCTGACCTGATACGAAAACTTAGGTTCTGGTAGAAAAAGTGACAAAACAATACAAGAACTTATGTAACTATTATTCGCGATGAAAGATAAAGATACAAAACAAGATTGAGTTTAGGATGGATTTTTCCATAACAATTTTGGTGACCTTGAAGTTGAAAGGGGGAACTCATGAAGAAAACAGAGCCTTAGAATGCATACAAGGTTTAACCTCCATAAACCTTGTTGCAAGCAAGAACAACCTTTGCACTAGTCCTTGGTTCTGCAAAAACTGTAACAAATGGTATGAACATTAACAAGGACTAGGGCACAAAAGGAGAGATTGTACCATAAGTGACACCAAGAAGAAGCCAAAGCCATGGGAGCTCTCAAACCCATAACCTTCTTCCTCTACTCAAGACCCTCTCTTCACCTACATGGTACTGTTGAGGTGTGCAATGGAGGGTGGATTAAATGGTGACCTGAATGTGAAGATATGGTTCCAGATTCAATGAACCTGGCCATTGGGTGGGTGCACTACCTCAATGGAAAACAAAAAGTTACATGTAGACACCCAAAACAAACATTTCCATTCCCATCATCAGTTTTGAACCCATGTTTCTAAATAAAGCTTGGATCATGAAAGAAAATGAAAAGATAGGAGACCATAACCTAAAAAGGGATGACACCAAAAACAGATGGTGCTTGCTTTCAATAATAATATTTTGATAAAAGATCTAATCATAATAAACAAAAGGTTGTAGGGCTCCAAACAATAATATTTTTCTCAAATTCAAGTCACAACAACGATACGTAATTAATGATCAAAAACAAACAAAGATCAAAACTTTACGAAAGATCAAAACTTTACGACTATGTTAACGAAAGACAATACCGTGATACATTGTAAATGATAGATGGCCACATACATAAAGTTCAAATCTTTGACATAGAAAGCACTGAAAGAACAAAAACCCAATTGGATACTTCCTCCTAGGATTGTGTCCTAAGGAACCAAACAATCAAACAATGAAAAAAAAATCACATATTCAACCAAACCACACATTCTAAAACTTGGACTGAAGCTTCTGAACAATGTTCTTGTCCAACTGAAATGCCTTGGTGAGAACTTCACTGGGAATCGCCGGATTCGACCCGAAAACAGCATTGGCAATGGTGATGACCCCTGGATTCTGGCTGCTCAGAGCAGCAACAGCCACGGCGTTCACAAGTCCCACGTTACGTTGGAAGTGAACAAGTCCTATTGGGAACACAAACACATCACCCTTGTCAAGGACCTTTGTGATGAGCCTGTTTTCGGGGTTCGAGGTCACGAACCCAACGAAGAGAGTGCCCTCCAGAACTGTGAGGATCTCAGAAGCTCTAGGGTGCGTGTGTGGAGGGTTGATGCCCCACGGTGCGTAGTCAATGCGGACCATTGAGATCCCAAGAGTGTTGAGTCCTGGTAGCTGAGCCACACTCACTGGGGTCACTCTGGAGCCCACGGGGTTGGATGTGTTGCCAGCAATGTGGAGTCCATTGAATGTGAAGTCTTTGGCCTCAACTTGGGCAGGGTCTTTGCATACCAAGCCATTCACTCTCTCTGCCAAGAAAATTTTGTATCAGATGAATAGTATATTGTTAAAGTCCAGTCCAATTCAAAAATGTTGCAGGCTAGGACACTTAAAAGGGTGATGTGTTTGTGTTCCCAATAGGACTTGTTCACCAATAGAGTAGCACATGAATTGGCTCGTGATGCTTTCAATTGGGTTCATCTTGTACTGAATATGAATCAATTGCCAGACCCTATCACAGGGCTCGTGGTTCTTGATTCAGAGTAATGAATTTTATTTCCCTCAACAAAAAAAGGACACTTAAAAGGAGGTGTGTGCCCACTAAGACAGACTTACGGACTCCAATTAATTCCGATATCATGTTAAAACTTAATCCAACCCGCTCAAACTAATGAGTAGAGACATACTTAATCCAACTCAAAACTCAAATTAATGAGTGGAGACAAACTTCGACATTCAAAGTCCCCCACATGCGGGCCTTGCACATATTGCACATTAGGGTTGGTAAGGGAGGTTCATGCCCATTAAGACAAACTTATAAGCCCAAACCAACTCTAATATCATGTTTTTTTAATCAGAAAATAAGTAATGCATTAAAAATAATGTGGGTTCCGGGAAGGAAATCACAAATCACTAATCCAACAACAAAACCAAACACGGGAAAGAAAAGTCCAAAAGAAGAAGGAAACAAGAACGTTGCTTAAAAGGGGAGAAGCACGAAAAAAGGATGAAGAGCACAAATAGACTAAGAAGTAGTGTCAGTCGACGAAACCAACCAGCAAGTAAGAGATGAAGCTTGCCCTAATACCATGTTAATCCAACTCAAAAACTCAGATTGGTAGACAATTGTTTTAATATGTATATCAAGTGTTCTCATTATTGCATAACATGACTTTTGGAGTAAAAGTTCTTCACTGATAAAAAAAATGTATATCAAGTAATCAATTCATAAATATACTTTCGACGTGGAGCATACACTTAAACACTAATAAATGCAGCAAGAGTGTGGTATAGATACCTGAGCTAATAGTATCCGCGACACAAAAATCTTGAAGGGGTTTAGGCTCAAATGCAATGACTAGAGAGAAGAAAGTGAGAGCAATTAAGCTTAAGAAGAAGACATATCTTGCCATATTGAGCTAGCTAATATGAATCAAGAAGATCACAAAAGGTATGCAAATGACTTGGATGAAAGTTGAGTTGTTGATATCTGTAGCTCTTCAGGAGATCATATATATATAGTTATATACATGCAGAAGTGACTTATAATTTACTACAATTTTGCATGTATTTTATGAAATGGCCGTCCAACACGTTAAAGAGAAACATCCTTGACTCCTTCAATCTCTCCCTTCCCTTGGACTGTTTCGTTTGGACATATTTGTGTTACCATTTACTAAAAACAATGTGAATATGAAAGGGTCTTGTCCTAAAAGGAGTGTTAATTAGTCTGAAAGGGTCTCTTCCGGCAGCAAGTGTTTAGAATTTTTCTGATTCATGCCAAGTCATAGCTGAACATAAACCTTTAACCTTATTAGTGAAATGTGTCTTTAATCTTTGTCATACATATTTGCTTTTGTTTTATTCGATATGAAATTACAATCTTAACATATAGTTCTGATCAAGTGCATAGCCAGCAAGTTGAGGTTGTGCTTGGGTTGGGCTTAGTCAACGGGCCGGTGGCTCAGGTGTCTGGGCCTGTTGTTGGGGCGACGTTATAAAGGCATCCGAAGCCTCTAATGAGGTGGTGTTTCGGATCTTTTGGTAGGTATGGCCTCCATACCTATCGAGGTTCATCAGAGTAGTCTGTGGAAGGAGGTGTTTCTTCAACCTCCGAAATTTAAGCTTCCGTTTAAAGGTCGTCATTCGAAGAAGGCCGTCTAGAGCTTCGAATCGTCAGAGTCAGCCTCCAACTTTTTTAGCGGATTACTATACTGCTGTAATTAAACCAGCTCGTTCTTTGAGTCGTGAGAGACTTGTAAATTCTGTGGACGTTGGGTAGCAGATTTTACAAACTCAAGCCGCTCAGCTAGCTCATTCAGCTAAAGCTTTTGATGATCCGAACATGACTTCGCAAGGTGAAGAATAAGTCACTGATGACTGATTTTGTGATACATTTTAATTTTTGTTTCGGGTTTTGTTCCCGCAGTTCCTTTTGAGAGCTCCCTTATAATAGTGCTTTTGATTAGATCTTTTTTGAATCTAACTTTTTTCTAATAAATTTTTTTCCAGCTTATCTAAAAAACAACATTGGATCCAAAATCCATGTCGAAACAAGGAAGTGGTAGTAGGTGAATTATTGTTAGGGCAAAACATACATATATACCGTTACCATGCAGAGAGGGACCATTTTTTTCTTCTTTCCCACTGCAGAGAATTGGATACCAAAAAGGAGAGATCTGGTGGAACATTCGGACTTATGAACAGCCGTATATATAATACAGAGAAGTATATATGCTTAGAGGGGTTATTACACGTATAGTATATATATACTCTCACCTAAATGGTTGAAAATGGAAGCTAAGCTTTTGGACTTGTTTGGCTCTGTGGGTGCTATGGTAGTTGGCAATGATTAATGCATGACAATACAATCATATACCCAATCCTCCACTGCTGTGACAGATATGCACCCACGTATAGGTCACCTTCCACTTGACCAAGATATTATGGGGCCTGAATTAGAGTTTCATATCGAAAATATTTGAATTTGTTTATTATTCTTTTATCAATAAAATAAGATTTAAATTAAAACTTCTTATAAGAGGTAGCAGAGGAGTATATGGTGATGATGGTCTAGATACATACAGACCAGAAAAAAAACACCGACATAATAACTCAGTCTCATAAGAATCCCAACTAAGAGAACAACCTGATATAAGATAGAACATTATGGTAGAAGGAACACGGCATCCTGACATGAGAGCAAACCAGACAATAAAGGTCTAAAAACCAGATTTTACAACCATGAAGAACAAACCAAGTAAAATAAAAAGTCTAACACTCGGATATTGCAACCATAAAGCGCACCAAAGAGAAGGTTTTTAACCCGGATTTGTCAACCATTAAGCACAAACGATACTGACAAAAACCAATCAACAACCTAAGAAAGTAGAACACCCTGTCTCATTAGGATCATCAACCTGTCACACAGATTGAGAGACGAACACTAACACATCGACGGTCAACAACGCAAGCGATAAAGACAGTTCTGGTGGGTGGGTAATACCCACCCGAATATAACAACCCAAAAAAACGAATCTGAAAGTAAACAGCTGAGAGGCAGAATGGCCAAACCACCGACGGTCAACACCTTAAACCGGCGAGTCCTAACCACAAAAATGGAAGGAAGCAGATGAATATCAAACAGAAATCGATAAAGGGGAAATGTGGGGACACAATTCTTTAGCTAAAGAGAGGGATATACCAGTATCAGTACCATGACGAACCGTTAGATCATCGACGATCAACATTCGGATGGATGAAGAAACGAGTCCCACGATCGGATCTGAAGCGAAATGCCCGACTAGTAGACGAACCACCAGATGTAGCTACAGCAGCTCCGCAACGATCCACACCCTGTAGGATGAAGAAGCGTGTACCACGACCAGAGCTGGAACTGGACACCTCCAATGACCAGAAATATGCTCCACCGTCGAGACCGTGAGGGCCGGAGCAGACATTGGAGCTAGAACTCAGTCCTCCGAATCCTAAATCTGGTCAACACCGAAAATAGGCCCAAAGGGGGAGGACTGGTATTTATACCGAGTTCGAGCTCAAACCTCCCAGCAGACAACAACAAGTCATAACTCCCGGAATTCCGAAGCTAAAACTCGAGTTGAGCGGTGTTATTAGAAGGCAACAACAAGTCATACCTCTCAAGCCCATCCACAAGTAATTAGAAGATGAGAGGTGTCCTCGATGTGTCTTAGGACACAACCAAAGACACACATGGATCGGGAAACCCATCGCCACCAAGAAAGATCTAGCAGGGTTGGCCTCGAGAGCCAAGCAAAAGATTGGAACTTAGGCGGAGCAACACTCTTCCAAACTACGACGCTCCAGCAATGGTAGAAGATGACCAAAAAAACGATTGATAACGACAACACGAAAAGAAAACAGGGAATTTTGTGGCGCGTGTGGGGCACATACAAACCTAACCAGTCTAACTAGTTTGCATATAAAGACTATTGTTACGAGGGTAGATTCCTCATTCTATACACCCGTTTCAACAAAATCCGACATTGGAACAGGTCAAGTCCAACAAAACCCAACTCTTGTATAACAAAGTCCAATATCACACAATTGTGAATGTACTATCGAACTATTCCCAATGATACTCACTTACATGATTGAAACACCTTAATCAACTGATTATGATAATTTAATTCAATGAGCGAAAATAAAAGAAAAGGGAAAGCCCCCAAAAGGGCCGCCTTTCATATTTCCCCCCTCCCTCTCTCTATATATAGCATCCATGACTCATATATTCATCAAACAATCGCAAGGAATATATTCTTCATCGTGAAGGAGATGCATGCCAAGGAGATTGATCATGAAAGTTTCAAAGGTTAGAGGTCAGTGAACTGAAGCTAGCTAGCTATGGATATGCGATGATGGGTTCGAGAGAGAGAGGTTCAACATATACATGGTAAAAAGGTATTGACGTGCCTCAATCCGAAAGCATAAGTAATCACATATATATTACTCATGTCTTTTGATTGAGCCGCGTCAATATCTCTTGTTTGTTCATCTCCTCGATCTCTCCGGATCCTACCATAAATATATATTGCTATGTAAGTGAGGCTCAATCTCTTCCCTTATAAATAACATATATGTTTCGCTTGAATTTATATATCCTCCATATATATGTTTCTGCATGCATATTTATACGATCTGCGTGTATATGTCTCTCAAATATTAACTATGATCGAATCAGAATCAATATGATCGTTTTTCTTTCCCGAAAACAATGGATCACGAGCTTTATAATACGTACGATTATTGATTGTAAATCTTCATATGTATGTACAAGCATTGTTTGTATCATAATGGATTCAAATTTGATATGCATTTGAGAGAGTAGGTGAGGAGGGTGTATCAGGTCGGCCATGGAAACAACCCATCTTTTTCCACTGACATTTTTTTCCTATTAATTTATACATATATTTAGGAATATATGGAAAGACCATAGGCAAGAAATTAAATAGAAAGGTTTCATATGCTTTTCCAAGGAAAAACATCTGGATCACACACACTTTCTATATGTATATTTTATTTTATTTTATGGGAATCGAAGTGTATAAAATATATTATCATGAACAAGGAAATACTTATGTAGGATACGAATCTGAATCCAGAAAAACATAAGTTAGGGTTTCTTTTTGAATTATTACACAGCAACAGCTCATTTACAGCAGGGGAGAATATTCATCGATCATCTAATGACCTAATTGTCATGGCATGAGTGGTTGCATGATTGAGTGTACAGTATGAATATATACCGTTTTGGGAGAGGCGGTTTTAGGAGGGTTTAGGGTATGTCATGGCATACCCTGCCTCGAGAAAATTGTATATTATTGTAAAGTTTTTAGATATATTTGATTTGATATTCTATGGGCCTAAATCGAAGTTTATATGAAGAAGTTATGACCATTTAAAGATCTGCTGCGTGTATAATCTCATTTTACTTGAATATGTTTTTTTACACTCCAAATGTCTATTACACTTTCCAAAAATCTTATTCACGGTTTTTTGTACGTTGTATAAATTAGATGTAAGACATAATAGTTCAGTAATATACATTGATAAGTATTTATAGGCATTGATAATGAAGTAGTTTTGACTCATTTTTAAAAGAAATCATGTCTCATATTATATCATTTATGTTCTCATATACGTCGCATGACTGATTATATGTTTTTTTTTCTCAAAGTGCTCTATCCATGACGGACCAAATAATGTATGATTGACCGTTCGACTTGCACGACCTGTATGGGTTCATGTATTGTATTTTCTAGCTGAAATTCCTTCATGAAAATTGTAGATATCTGAATTTCATTTGATTTGACATATTACGGGCCCAAATCGGAGCTCCTATTAGAATGTTATGTTATTTGGAAAACCGATCAAACTCTAACACTTCTTAAACCGAATTTGATTTTTTTATACATTTTTTTTGAAACGGGAAAGAGGTTGTATTACGATCTCATCATGCTTACAAGGTGGGACCTAACAGTCCCGGACACCAGCTTTTGTCCCGATCGGTCGTGGCCCATTGGGCGCACATGGTTCCATACATATAGTCTGCTTTGTTTCGCAGATCCGAACTCAAGAGTTCCTCGATCCAACGTTTCGAAAAGCAAGTAAATAACAGAACATAAACTATCTAGCCAAAACATTATTTGCCCTAAACCAAATAAACTGAAATGAAATATAGCCTTGGTTGCGGATTCCCTGAGACTTCTCGGCCTTAGACGTCCCGGGTCTGTGGGTATAGTCCCCTGACGGTCCTTCCCACCCCCGCCCTAGGGATCATTCATCCCCCGGGGGATTGTAGTCCCCCGGGCTGACTTCCCGTTCCTGCACTTGCTCGGTGTTGGTTGGCAGCATCTTGGACTCCGGCTTATGACCCGTCTTAATCACCCTGGGTCTTGGTCCAACAGCATTGGTGAATCGCAGGATCCCTCGGCGGGCCAAGGTGCATTCCTTCAGATCTCCCAATCTCGGATCATGCTTCTTCCACTTTGCCCCGATCTTCATGTGTGATTTTGGGCTTGGGACTACCTCCCCATGGCGTTTGGTTGCCGTTGGAGTCGGGACCAAAACCCTAACGGTAGTACTTCGGTTTCCATGGTTTGCATGTCCCCTACTGGTCGCGAACCTCCTAGGGTTTGCAGGTCCCGTGGAGCGATGAGCCATTCTAGGGTGTAACCCAATTCCCGAGTTAGCATACCCTGGCTGGCAAGCCGATGACCAGGAGAAGCATCGCATCGGATCCCATTGGTAGGGCGGGATCACGGTGTGTACCGGTGACGGGACGGGAGCCCTGCCCTGATTCAAAAACTCCTGTCGTCGGATTCCTTGGTCCCAATCCGGTTGGGGTCGGCGATTGCAGTGACTGGCGGCGAGAGGCCGGGCGGGCTCCGGTATGGGGCGGCTCCAGGGAGACGGGTGAAACCACGTCGGATCGTGGATCACACCATGCATGTACCACCCACGGTTATGCAAGATCAATGTCGGGTTGAGGTGGTCGATCATGAAGGGGCGAGATTGATCGGTCGTGAGGGGGCGAGGGTGGGGGGGAGGTCCGGCAGCCATGGTGCCCTAGAGGGCGAGCCATCGTACTGGCGGCGTGAGATGGGTAAAACCATATTGCTGGTGAGAGAAGGAATAGCGACGAGGAATGAGAGGTTGCAGAACAGTGAGGGGCAGGCGGTGGCGGCGGCGACGGTGGCTGCTATTGTAAACCCTAAATAGGGTAAAGAGAACCTCTCCTACAGGTATGTGGAGAGCTTTTTTCGGGAGAACGTGTCATCCTCTAATGAAGTAAATCACATAGATCTAGCCACAACGGCTCTTCTCCTCCTTCCTGTTTTTATTTTTTTTATACATTTAATCATTATCAATAGTATACCCTCAATTAACTTTTTGGATCCGCCTCTACTTTTTTGCTAAGTTATATATGCTATCCAACTATCTGTTTTCTTAATGTTTTATTTATTAAATTCACACATGTTAATTGTTCTTTCTTTTTGTTGATGAATAAGGATGACAAATTGAACTCACTTGTCTGTCTATATGAGTTCTTAGGACATGTTTTTTTTTTAACTGTCATGTCTTCTTAACCAAATATAATAGTTAATTTATATGGATGAAACGATACTTACTACTAAAACGAATGAGGAAAAGGAACACTAATAAACCGTAATCATCAAGCGTTTCATGCATAACATTTGCAGTTGGAGGCAAAAAAGAGGAAAAAAGAATAGTCGCTAGAAGGAGGGGTCGAACCTCCGACCTTGTGGTTAACAGCCACACGCTCTAACCAACTGAGCTATTCCAGCTTTGATGTTGATGACATTGTATACATTTTATTTATATCAATAGAATCAGAAACTTTATTAGAGTATGTGAAGACTTCTTATTTGTTCATTAAGAATTTAGGAATATACTAATCCTCGTAAGGGTTTAACAAATAAACTTAAAAAAAATAGTTAAGATATATTTCTTAAAAGTGCTACAAAATGTTGAATTACTCTTCTTGTTACCCAACGTGACACCAAAAAACGACATTGTGATGTTGAAACAAGAGCTCTCGAAATGAACTATTGTTTGGTTTCAAAAGGTTACATATTCCGGTGCATATAAAATTAAGGTTTGGATGCTTTTAATCTCGGTTTGGACAATTAATTAGTAAGTGTTTTTGACATTGAAAAACCCGTTCATGGATGAAATATCAAGAAATCAAGATGAAACCAACAACGATATTCATGGACTTGAGTTTATGATTAGTGATAAATGGATGTAAACAACCCTCGTTGAATTATCGAAGTGAAAATTATATATGTTCACAGCTCTAGAGATTATATGAAATTGTTATTGTTATCCGTAAAAATAATGTTGATGATAGAACTAGACAATACTTTTAAAATCAGTTATAAGGAATGAAGCACTTATAGCATCTAAAACTCTTGACATTTATTTGGGTACAATTTGAGTATGTACAACACCAAAATAATTATGGTTGTAATGAGAAAAGTTAGAGATGAATTTCAACTATATTTAAATTTTAAGAAAAATCAAACAACATATTAATAAGACATTACATTGACAAGGAGATTTTCGAAAATATTACTCTAGAGAGTATTAATTTGTTGAGTATCAATTTATACTAGTTTTGCAGCACGTGTGTGGAAAACCATACAAATTAAATGTTAACATGTGTAATTTGGTTTGGAATATGTTTTAGATTACTCTTGAAGTGTTTCAAAATATTCTCAAGTTTAGAATTGAATATGATTTGGGAACTGTTTTAGGTTAATCTTAAAGTGTTCTAAAGTTAGGTTATTTAGTTCTACCTTCAGTCAGAATATTTTAGTCTGGGGCTAAGTTGCTTAAAATTGTTAAATTAATGTTGGCTAGCATGTAAATAGGAAAATAATTGGCTAAATTACCAATTTACCCTCCACATGTAAATATATATACTTTTCATACACATTCAGCTAAACCAAGGCATGCAAATTTCAGAGCTTTGCCAATAATATTGATCCACATAACACAAGTAAGAATAATTTCAATTATAAGATACTTAAATAATAATCCAAACCATGAAGTAGTCATCTTAACTATGAAAGAAAACTATACACTTGCATTAATTCTCCTAAATTCCAAGGATGAAGCCTATTTATGTTTCAGATGCTCCCAAAGGTGTTCTCACCACTGTAGGTCATGTAAAGGAACCCATCTTCATCTTTATGGTCCTCATACAGTGCAGACATTAAGCAAGCTGCAACGACAAAATAACGTAAATTCTTAACACAACTGGTCATAGATGCAAGCGTGAAATAAAGATATTTGATAACTATAAGGTAAATCTCACCGGTTGAAGGAAGTATATCCTTCACGAAAATAAAAATAGCTTTCTCGGGACTGGCCTTAATCCTCTTCCGAACCACATACACAAACTGGCCCACAGTCAGATCGCCAGGAACCAGATACCTAAATGCCAATTTCATAACACAAAGTAAGGATTAGGAATACATCTTATAAGACATGTTGAATTAAGCCTTACAAATATACCACACATATTTCAAACCATAGCTAGCTTCTGAATCAGAAAATATTGTTAGTGACTGAAATCACGAAACAGGACATGGTTATTGGCATCATCAACAAGAGCTATTATGAAAGCTGCAAAAGAGGCCGGTCTTTAATTTTGTTCAGATTTCATCCTCATGTTTCGTTTTGTTCCAATTTAGTTCTTCATATATCCAAATTGTTCCAATTTACTATTCAACAATTTATGGTTTAGGGACTTGAAATCTCCAAACAAATACCAAAAACTAAATCTAAATTATAGTAGTCAGAGAAAAAATAAAGATATAGATTAGGGACAACTAACTTTTTCTTATCAATGCTGGCTATATCACTCTTTTCAGCCCTTTCCACAATCACCTACAAGATAGAAACACTTATATCAGCAATCATGTTAACAACTACTATACAGAGTTAAGAAAAAAAAACTAGTTTCAGAAAGTCAGCAGAATCATACCGGAACTCTATCTGGATACTTCGCTCTGACACGAGCAACTTCAGCCTGCCTCCTTTCTGTCATGTACAAAAATATAACACATGATCTCAAAAGTATAAGAAACAAGAAAATTTTCCTGTTCTCTAGCAAACCTAATTGACCATGTGGTCAATGGCAAGCATGTTATGGCATCATCTCTACCCTACACTACAATGCTAAATTTGGATCACTTCCTAGTAATTGTCATGCCATCAAATTCTCTCCTTTAGTATTGAATCCTATATGAAGCATTTAAATATCAAATTTGGGAGTAATAAATTGCTCTGTTTATTCCTCAATACCCAAACCCAATAATGTATGTATCACACATCCAAATAAAAGTAAGCCTAAACAGAATCTAAACACACAAATCACTATGTTTATATGCACAAACACAACTCCACAACTAAACCCATTACATAAAACTGAGAAAAGGTGCAAACTTTAGAGAATTGATACACCAGCGTAGCATTCAAATAGAAACCCAGAAAAAAATAAACGATCAAAGTTCACAGGATTACGAACACGAAGAACCCATTAAACACAGTACCAAAATCAACGAAATAAATAAGCATAAACAGAAACGAACCCAAAGGGAATTCCATCTGGAAAGAGTTCTTGGCCATGGAGATTGTTCTGCGCACACAAAAACAAGCTTCGATTACGGGTTCTGAATCCAACCCAGTTGATCGTTTGATCGAGAATCGAAATTGAAAAGGGGAGAAGAGAGTGTTTTGCTGTTCCGTACCAGATTGCAGGGGATCGGAGAGTGGCGAATAGTTTGGGGATTCAAAGGGAGATGCTTCAATGGAGACGACGAGGCTGTGGTTTGGGTATTTATGTGCCGTGTAGCTAAATGCGAAACCCAAACGTAAAAGGATTTGGGTTGATGCAAGTTTTTGAGTTATAATAGGACACGGTTTTTGTATCCGAAATAAAATAGAAAACTTGGATTATACTTAAAGTCGGCCATGATTGTTCAGTATCATCATTTAGCGAGCTCTTTGATGACTGTTTTATAAGTAAAATCTCTTTTTTTGGGCGAGTTTCAAAACTATATGACCCTCTCTCTTCCTCTTTAAATAATGACAACATCTGCAATTAGTCGCCTAGTCAAATGAAACTTCTATAAACATAAAATTTATTTGTAGTAACAGCATATCATACCATCAAAATATTTTATTAACACTCGTAGGAAAGATTAGGAAAATGTATAAGAAAAGAATCTTATAAATTGTAGATCACTCCTCTCATATCTCACTGTATTTATAAATAGTTTACAATTAATATCCGTTGTTTCGTTTCCCTCTCTTTAAAACTTTACGGGGATTTCAACTGATAATAGCAGCCGCCACCATCGGTGGTCGCCTGGACTCTGGTCTTGGGGGTTGTCGGTGGGGCTTATCCTCAACGCCAGTCGCCTCATCGATCTTCTCCCTTCACGTCTTTTGAGAATCTCCCCGAGCTATGTCGTCTCTACTGCGTTTATTCAATTTCTCCATCGCATCTACCGTCGACCACTTCCCCTTTGTGGAATGTTACCGCTCGTCGGGATTCGTCATCCTTTGCCTGGGCACCTTCGTCCTCGCTTGTGGGGGGCGGTTCTCTCTCGGGCGAGCTTGCTTTTCCTAGACGGTGTTCGCGGGAAAGGATGAAGGCGGCCTGCTCTCTCCCACTGTCACGCCCAAATTTCAGAGAACCGAACTCGGGACGCGAACATTTTAAAACATAAAAAACACTTGAACCTGTTTTGAATAAAAGCTCTGACATTTCCATTTACTTCTCAAAAAATAATAGTATTTACAATACAAAAACGTCCCAACGAGTGGACAAGGTACAATATCCGTCACTAGACTCAACAAAATAAAGACCAGACTCCGCTCCAAGCTCCACAAGCTTCAAGAGCTAACCTAGTCCGTCCGGTGATCAGTACCTGTAGGAAAAGCAGCTAGGGGTGAGCGTTCGCTCACCTCCACGGATAACAGACTGACTATGGCATAATTAGTAGATAAAGCCAGTAACACCAACGCTAAAACCAACACCAACACCAACACCAAAACCAACACCAACTCAAGTACTCAACTTAACCACGACCCGTTACCTTCCACAACAAACTCAACCTCAAACTCACAAAGTAAGACAACACAGCCAACAATGACCTTCCCCAAAGACAAGAACACGGATCAGGCTAGCCGAAGAATGCTCAGAACCTGCCGAGCCTCGTACGCGGTCAGGCCAGCCGAAGAATGCTCGTAACCTGCCGGGACCCGGTCACGGATCAGGCTAGCCGAAGAATGCTCATAACCTCTCGGGATCCGGACACGGAACAGGCTAGCCGAAGAATGCTCAGAACCTGCCGAGGCTCGAGTTTGGTCAGGCCAGCCCAAGAATGCTCGTAACCTGCCAAAATCCACACCACTCCCCGACACACAGTCGGTTCGGGCAAACACACCCACAACACAAGCAAGTTCAACAAACAGGCACTCAAGGCCACTCAAGACACCTCAACAGTCAAGACTCGAGTTCAACAACCTCATGGGCCGTCATGGCCTCCCAAGACACAACCACTTAACTCACGGCTCAACAACCCCAAGACGCCAAATAATAACACACGGGCTCTCATGGCCACCCCAAACTCAACAATAAATACGCGGGCTCTCATGGCCACCCAAACTCAACAATAAATACACGGGCTCTCATGGCCACCCAAACACCAATTCAAATAACACGGGCTCTCATGGCCACCCAAGACAGAAATTTAAACAGTCAACCTCCGGGCATGGTCATATGCCTCCAGTAATTCAATTATCGCTAAGTTCTCTATTCCTACGACACTACTAAGTGTCACATGCCTTTCCAATAAATACTAAGTTCCCATAACATGCTTTTCTAATATTTAAATAAACCTAAACAACCCACGACACCCCGGTGTCACATGCAGTTCTACTGTTAACTTTCCCTAATCAGGGCCGAGATCCGGCTACTTTTCCCTACCTCGTATATAAATCCAAAAGCGCTCCAACAACACCCGAAGTACACCCAGTCACTCGCCGAGCTTCCCTTTGCCTCGGTCCGTAGCACGATCTAAAAGAACACAAATTCAAAGTACTTTTAAACTAGTACGAATAAACCGAAAATTAACATACTTAACGCCCAAACGTAACCCCGACAATGCCGATCACTCCCAAACTTCCCAAATACTCGATATTGTCGATAAAGGACCCGTAAAGGCCAGATTCGCCCGACATGGCGAATCTGCCCGGGTTTTGGTTAATTGCCTTCCGGGGCTCCAAAAGTCCCCGTTTTCGTTTCTACGGTCTTAGAATAATTCAAGGAACCCAACGCACTTGACGGAATCGAATTCCGACTTCTAAATCAATTTATTAACGTTTAAAATTCCTAAAACCCGTTAATTACAACTTCTCCAATTTAATTCCAAATTTCGATTCGATTTAGGGTAAATGGTCCGGGGAACGTTTTAAACCACCCGGTCATCAAAACCCGAGCACCCGAGCACGTGGGCCCCACCCAAGAGGCTTGGCCGAGACCCTAGGGTTTGAGGGGGGGCTCGGCCACCATGTGGTGGCTGCTGCCAGCTCCGGCCAGCCACCTCATGGCCGGCCGGCCACCACCCACGGTGGCCGGAGCTCCTCCCGAGTCTCTGGTCACCGGAAAACGTCCAATAACTCCTCCAAACACCTCAAAAAGTCTCCAACACCTCCCCAACCTCCATACAACCCTAACCCATAGTTTATAACCAAACCCTAGCTTTTGAGAAATAATCGAAACGACGATCGGTTTAGGTCTTACCGACGAGGAAGACGAGGGGAGAACGTTTCCTTCTTGCTTTGAATCGATCCAATGGTTGAATAATTCCCAAACCCTAGCTTTTGATTCTTCTCTCTTCTTCTCCTTCTTCTTCTCTCTCTAACTCTCTTCTTCTCTCTAATTTAAAACAACTAACAACTAATTAAATTCTATTTTTTTTCTCTTTTAAATCCCCATTTTCTGCCATCACTCTCCTCCACACCTTTTCCCCCCAAAACTAACACCACCGATTAGTTGACAAGTGTCAAGGTGGGTCCCACATTTTGGAAAATATCTAGTTGATATTTTCCAATCAGTTTCACGAAAAACGGACGTTTCGGGCCCCGAACGGGCACTTTTCCCAAGAAATTACGAAACTTGACGGGCTATAAGGAAACGGCTCAACTAAGACCGCTGCGACGACGATTAAGCTTTTTGGATCTCAAACGGTCCTCGAATGGACCAAAACGTCGCTCGGTTGACTTTTCCAGCGAAAAGTCAACATTTCCCAAATTGATCAGAAAGTTGCCATGAGTTCCCCAGAACTCACTTTGGTCGATAACGGGGTCAACTTAAGTCCGGTATGACCCTCGGAGTCAATTTAGGTTAAGTTAAGTGTCTGTCTTAAATTTTTTAAATTTTCCTGTTTTTCGCAGGTTTGACTGACGTTGACCAGAAGTGGTTATTACACCCACCCCATTACCAATCGGTATTGGTCATGTCGGATTCGGTCTCGCTGATGCTTGTCGGACCGATTGGTGGTTTCTGTCCCCTTCTTCCCTAAGGGTCTATCGGTGCAGCGGTTTTTTCTCCCGAGGCTCGGTAGTTACTATCGCTTGTTGTTTGTGGATGCATCCATGAGGGTAGTTTTCGTGGTCGGCTCCGTGGGGGCCTTTGTCGTGGCCATCGCCATGTGGGTCTTTGTCGTGACCACCTTCACGTGGGTCGTGTTTCTTCCACCACCTCTCCAAGAGACTTAGAGCACGCTCTCTTGTGCACGACTCTCTAGGTTCATGTCCTCACCATCCAGGCTTCTCATCCTCAGACGACTCTGCTCTCCCTCTCTAGTTTGTCGGTGTTGTGCTCTCGATCGGCCTTTTGGTTGACGTCTTGGTGTCTCAGGTCTAACAAGCATAAGGGATCCTTGGTTGTCTTTACCTGCCCGACAATATTGACAAGGACCTGGATCCTCGAAAGTGGGGGGCCAATGGTGGTCGGAAACCCATTGGACCCATAAATAGACGAATTGCCTCGGCCTCTCTTCCTAGGTTTGGGACACGTCATCCAGCAAGCCAAGACAACCAGCCGGTCGGGTATTTAGAACTTTGGTCTTGTATATTTGTGCTTATCTCCCGTCGTCATCTCTCTTCTATTATCTTTTATAGAAGTCTTTGTTGGTTTCAGCGTATTGTGTTGGATCACCTGCTTCCACAAACGGGGGATAGCGGCCTATATCTCAACTTGTTTCGAGTTTTATCCCTTGTATTCATTATTGTAATGGTCTGGATATGATTGAATAAAGTATATCAATTTCAAAAATAAATAAATTATCAGCATAAACACTTCTCCTCAATATTATCTTTCGATTATGAATTACTCTCACATCTCACTCTTTTTCCTTACATTCTTTTTTATGTGTTTTTCATCGTTCGGGCCACGATAATTTTAAGCATTCTTCTTCATTTTTTAATTGCACCTCCCTTTGATTTTCGAATAAGGATACACTTTCATAGATTTTTTTAATTCTTTGTTTCTTAGTTTCATTCTAGTTTATGATGTATTTTTAATGTCTTGCTCGTATCAATGGTCCACAGATTTTTGTTCGAACTTGTATTCCCTCTCTTGCATCTTTCTTGTTTTCTCTACTCGTTGTAATAGTATATCTCAAACCCTACTCTTAAGCAATTATGCCAAGAGTGAAGGTTAAAATATATTTTCTTAAATCATCTTATTTTCTTAAAAGCAAAATTAATTCTCGAGTTATGACCTATAGTTTTGGTCGATTAAAAGAGTAAATATCCATATTGATATATATCCTCTTGTTGTTTTAGAGAAATATATAATTTTATTGCTAGCGAAGAAAAAACATGCAACAAAATAAATAGAACCAAGATTGAGGTTAAGTATTCTCAGTTTTCTGATTCGAATAGTTTACCAGTTTAAATACAATCCACTCTATTATAAGCAAACACGAGCATCAAGAACCTTTCCCAAGCGGTCATAAAGTAACATATCCAAACCGATCCATCTGACCGGACTCTATGATTCACATTAAGTTTGAGAGACCCAGCTGGAAGAGCCACTCACCTACCAACAGAACTTGGAAACCGATGACTCAAACGTCTTGCTGAACTCGAGCAAAAGTAAGCAAAAGTAAATGTTATTTTTCAGTTTTAAATCCAAAAGATGCAAACTATATGTAAGCATAGAAGAAAAAAGAGGTTCCCCATTTACTTTGTTGGATAATTGTCCCCATTTTAAATAGTTCCACCAAACATTGTATACAATAGAGAGTCAAAAACTTACATGAACAAAGTGGGACAATGAGATCACAACAGTTTGTGTACTTGCATGTCCCCACTCTTCAACAAATTGGAAATATACACACTTTTGCAATCCCTCCCACTCTCATTTCAAATTTCATAAAGTTTGAAACTTGCATGTCCACACACCAACCACTCCCAAGCTTTCCAATCCCCACCAATGGCTAGTCTCTGACAAGTTTGGTGCCACATTAATTGGCTTGTAAAAACAAACCATCTCCATCTTTTCCAAATCAAAGATCAAACTGAAAGAGAAAGGGAGAGGGAGAGGGAGAAGACATATATACTATACCACAACATAACATTAGCAGCAAAGGAAGGGCTCTATGAGAGGCATCACTGAACCTAGGAAGTGCCTAATTGAAGGGTAAGTGGGTAGCTTGGTAACTAGGGTACCCTCCAACACAAAGACATTACATTACAACAAAACAAAGGAGAGAGTTGAAATTGGGTATGGTGATGATACATAAATGCTGATTGAACAGAACCAACATCCCCCTTCTGAGTTCTGACCACAGCCCCATCATCTATAAATGCTTGCTCCTTAATAAAGGCTCCATTTTTGTCTCCATCACGATTCTTGTACCTTGTCCCATTAATGCTCTCAACTCCCTCTCTTGCTTGGTGGTTGGAGAATTCATTGCTCCTCCTTCAATGCTCCTCTTTAAAGACCCATTTCTTCCTCACCCTCTCTTCTGTTCTCAATGCTCTGCAGTCTAATCTCTCTACAACTTCAACTATAACCAGTGCTCCATTTAAGATTTCTAACATCATCATCTTCTTCTTGTTGTTTTTTGCAGAGGTTAATTATGGATATGGAGGTGCACTAGAATGTGCATGGGGAAGTATAACGGGATATTGGTCCGGTTCAATAAAAAACCAGTGCTCTAAATGTCATGGGCCCTGCTTTTTGATTGAGCCGTGCCAATATCACGTGCCACTCCTCCAACTTCTCCATCAACATTTCAAGGTAATGAAACTCTCTTGGTCTTCTCTTGTCCTGTTGATGCTTGGAAATGTAGTTCATATACCATTTCATTGTGTTTATGCATGATTAATTGTGTGTTGGGTTAAGTGTTTGAATCCAACGTTGATGCAGAGGTTGTTCCTCACAGTTGTTTTTTGATCGACAAAGGCATATTATAAAAACCCACTCTTTGAAGTAAAGAGTGAGAGTGAAGGTGACAGTACATGATGATGGTCTACCTACAGACCTGAAAGATGAACAACCAACCAGAAATAGAAGCGAGCACTGGCATAACAGCTCAACCCCAAGACAAACCTAATAAGGGATGAATACAAAGAAAAGGTTTGCATACCCAAATTTTATGACCATTAAGCTCAGAACAGTAAAATAGGTCTAATTGTTGTTGTTGTTGGGTAAGTGTTGTATGGAGCCATTCTGGTTTTTGTAAATGTAACCTTCCATTTTAGAGAAGTGTTGTTGTGGTCTTCAAGTTTCGTTTAAGTTTTCACAATGAAAGTAGTAGCAAGTTCATGAACATGATGTGTTTCGAATTTTTTACAGTACATCAATTTCAGAAAGGTCAAGATTTTTTCTTGATTTAGTAATAATGTATCAGTCAGAAAGCATTAATCAAATATGGTAACTGCAAGTCAAGAGAATGAAGCTGACAGAGTTAAGCAAGTACAAGGAGAGTTAAGAGATGTGCAATAAACTCTTGAGAATCTCATTATAGTGTGCTCCAGTTACTTACATTGCAGTTGGTTCTTACATATAATGCTTATAAATTATAATGACATCTTACAGAACACCACTATGCAAGAGATCATTGAAACCCAAAAACATTGTATTACTCGAGAATTTATTTTGAGCTCAAGAGATTGATTTACACAGATTGACCCTTCAAGCATCAAAGATTCACCTCCCAATGATCTCTTGCTTTGCTATTTTTACTCACTCTCTGTCACACTTATATACTGGAGTACAAAATTTAGGTAAGAACTTGCTTATCTACTTGTTAACTCGTGCTTATGAATTATGATATGATCCCTCAAAGGTTCTTCTCAGAAAGAACTGCTCCACAAAGCATTTTCACCTTCCCCGCACCGCCTATGGACTTCTCTGATTCTATCAGCAGACCTACATATCCCACTGCAGCTCCAATCAAAGGAAGCCACACATACGTTGCCTGCTTGGGCCTTCCATTCACAATCTGCAACAAAAATGGTCTCTATGTCAATTTTCTTCTATTTTTTATCAGTAAGAAAGCGGGGAAATCCTATTCTAGCCTAATCTGACCTCCACCCACATCTGCTCATGCAGATTTACCCACTGAGGTTCGAACTTCAGACCTCGAGGAGGTGAGAGAGCTCTCTTGACCACCAGGCCAACCCATGTGGGCAAAAATTGGTTTGTATGTCAATTTTCTTTTATTTCTTCAACGAACCCTTTAGTTGCTTCATAATTTCAAATGTATAGAACGTAGGAAGAACTTACCTGGAGGGGTACCACAACATAATCTTCGATCATCGATATGTTGCACGTCGAGTCCAATAAACCAAGATCCCAATGAAACATCCTCATTAGCAAATTTGTGTAGAACGTGCCTGATAAAACCATGCACGCGATGAATATTGATTGTGAAGAAAGAAAATGATAGACCTTACATATGATCCATGATCAAGCTTGATTGTTCATCTAAATATGAAGCAAAGACAAGTAGACCTTACTGGTTAATAGATATATAGGTTGCCAAATCTTTTGAAATGGCGTATAGCTGTCCTGTAGCATGACGAAAATATTTGTTCCCTGACTCGCCAAATTTCCAATACTCGGGTTCATGGTATCTCACTCCCCTGTTTCGAGTCATAAAATGAAAAATATATTGATAACATGCTCGGTTTATAAAGAAAATAAGATTTTTTTATCATAAAAAAACTTACTTTTGGGAGAGTACTGGACCGGATTTCATGCATCCAATGTATACCCTTGGCTTTGATCTGTGTCTGACTAATGTGTGCCCAAGTGTTGCTGTGACAATGTGAAAAATAATTTGCATAGAGTGATTAAGGGCTAAAACTTATACACGGTTAGAACAAGTAACAACTACAGGAAAGATTCTTGATTATTGTTAGGGATAATTGGTACAGTACTTACTGGTTGATTAGAAAATTAAATGGTTTATAATGAACTTAATCCTGACTCACCTATATTTACATGGACATCATCATCAACTTTGACATAGAAATCAGCATCCCACAAAGCCACAGCTGTGGCAAAATATATCTTGGTCTTAGCAGACAATTCAAGGTACCCTTCAACATGTTTCTGTATACACAGTAAAATAGATGGTACAATCAAATACCAAGAACATAGATCATGAGATCAACAATAACTGGGCATTTATGTACATGTAAGAAATAGAGAGAAGTAAAAAAACAGAGATCAAATACAAGAGCATTACCAGCCTCAGGAAATCTCCATGCCTTGAGTTCTCGGCTTCAATAGCTCTGTCCAGAATACCCCCAGCTGTGGCACTAGACATTGAGATATAGAGCAAACAAAATCAAATTAAACCTCTAGATGATGACTATAACTTCACATCGATATAATATTTAAAGAATTATAATATATCCCCACCTGTGACCAATGACGAAGCGAGTGACAATACCTTTCTCTTCCTCCAGCCTCTTTCTTTTCTCACCTATTTTCATGCTCTACTCATTAGAAAACATGTCTAAACAGGCAAAAAGATTGATGGCATTTTAAAAATCCCAAATAGCTAAGTGGAAATAGTGGAGAAGCAGTCAATGAACCTTGTGGCATCCATGTGGCACGAACCGAATCTCTTCTTTTCCTACTACTAAAAGCCGTATTTACTCCTATAACCACTAGGTACTTTCTTTTCTTGGATGATCCAGTGTTCTTCATGTCTTCTGATAAAGGAGAGCCACTCAGTATAGACTCTTGTGCTGCCTTTGCAGCAGCTAATTCCATCTCTAAGTTTGAAACCGTTTTATCTAATGTACTGCATTGAACATCACAAAATCAGTTTTGCATCAATCTCAAATCTAATTCATCACAGGAAAATGTTTATGGAACTTACTGTATAGCATTGTGAGTTTTGTAAACTTCCCCAAAAATATCCTTGGATTCAGGCTTTACTTCCTTCTGATGCAACTAAAGGTTGCAATCAAAATAAAACAGTCAGAATATACATTAATATCGGTAAACATAAAGCATTTCATGCATTATTCAGCTAATAAATCAAGTAACAAAATGATGGAGAAGCAAGGACACTACACTACTCACTGCTTTTGGATTACAACCCTCTGAAATTAACTTCAACTTTTCAGCTTCTGTTACTGTTGTCCTCCCAATTCCTTTAGATTCAGGAACTGTCCACATCCTGTCAACATTTTGTCTTTAACTCGTTAGCATTCAAGCTGCCATCAAACCCCAAGAACCACCCGCCTTAAGAACCTCATATAGCTAAGTTAACAGACATGAAAGCCCTTCTACAAGCTTAGAAACATTGCATGAACAAGTCAACAACCAATGCATATATCTAGACATTCCAAGGTTACCTTTACATTGAATGTTGGATTATAAGAGGCAAAAGTTCCAAAGAACCAGACAAAGGAAATTAAGGAACATAAAAAAAAAAAAGCACGAGAATTTGCTTTTAAAAAAATGAAATTGCAAACTTAAGGCTTTGGAAGTGGGAAATATATACTCTCACAAGCGACTTTTCCGGTCAAAACAATCTGATATACTAAAGGGGTAGAGATAAAATAAAGCAGAAGTCACATGTCTTAGGTTCATGAATCAGGAACTAGAGAAAATGAAATTTTAATGAAGTCTCTTGTGGTCCACACCATCCATAAATCACACACAAACAGATGGGCAAAACAACTTGTTTTAAACAAGAACACAGATGCCATTTATTGACGGCGGTGCAACTGCAAGAAACTGATCAGAGCAAAAAAAAAATCATTCTAATTGTAGATGACACAATTAATAGAGTGATCAGAGAACATTGCAATAAGAGATGACATATCAAAACAGTGAAATCACAGGCAAGAATTAAAATCATGCAATGTGAACCCTCATTGAGTAATTTCATCAAACAGCTTATGGGCACAAAATTATTGGCAATTCTCAAGTAGCCAGTTCTAAGTGTCAATTGAGAAACTAACAAATATAGTAAAACAAAAAAGTCATATTTCGAATCAAGCATTGATCTTATAGTGGAAATTAAACAATGCTTCCGATCAAGACCTATGATTTGCCGAAAATAGCTAATACCCACTTCACAAATCAACCGATTGTTTCCGAGAAATTGCTGGAAATTGAACAAAAGAGATTGAGCTACAAACCTGTCTGTGAAGAGCATTCCAGAACAGAAGCATCCCACGCAAAGCAGAAGAGCCCATTTCTGGGCAATCACGGTTCTGGAAGATTGGTCTCCTCTGCTTTTCAGAGACATGTCTTCTTCCTCTCTTCAGATCTTCTCTCTATTTGTCAATTCTCACCCAGATAAGATCTGCGGAGAAAAACCCATATGCGAACAGGAACGAGAGACGAAACCGAAGAGACCCAGAAGCGGGTTGAGCTGAGAAGCTCAAAATTCAGCCACAGAACAGAGACTTCGAAAGTGCGATTTGGAGATAGATTTGAATCAGAGGAGTTGTGGTGTATATAGAGAGATAAGATGGTGGTCCGTGCTCTGTTATGCTCTCTATCTCTCTGAGATTCTCTCTCCGCTTTGCAGGGAAGGAACCTTTGAGATGAAAGTCGAAAACAGAGGAAGGTGAGGGAGTCCCACTAACTGCTCTGTTTTAACACGCCAAAATTACCAAACGGTCCTTTAATATCTAACTATGAAAAGACAGTATCAGTTGAAATGACACGAATGCCCCTGCTCTTTCACCTCAAGTTCTAATTGACACATACAACTGGTCTAATAAAAAATATTAAAATTTTCTATCAGCGGATACAAATAGTCAGCAACCTCTAAATGATAGGTTGGTAGTGCTAACAGATAAAGCTATTTCCTTCACAAATTTCCAACAACATGTAGTTAGCGTCGATGAGGAGCTTACAACCAGTACAATGTGTCGCCGACTGATGCGATTATTTTATGATTATTATTTTGATTTTCTCTCTTACTTTTGTTCCATCAGCAAACACAAGCAATTTGGTACCGAAGATGCTCTAAATTGAAAACTATCTAAAATGGTGGCAACTATAATGTTAATTACAAAACATAGGAATTACCTTCCCTGTACATACTTCAGTTCAATCTAATGTTTTTCTAACTGATCTAATAAACTTCGATATCAATTATTTGAAGTTGATGATAATTTATACATTACAACTTAGCATTTCGGCTTAATACACTTCAGTTTCTGTCATGTATTTTTTGCTCGATCTAATAACATGGACAACAATTATTACTCCACGTTGTAATGAGCATGGAGGTTTTAACAATGTATTCATAGGCTAATTTAATTATTTTAAAGCTTCATGTTTTATTTGTCTTCCTATATTGATGTGCACAAGCAAATTGCATTGTGACATCTTGCAGTTGTGCATGTGCATTTTCCTAAGGTTCGAGACCAATCCCATGAGATATGCAATGAATGACCTAACTTGTAGGACCACGATCACGTACCATAAACCCCACATGTATTAGTCCAAAAATAGCAACTTACCTGTACGTAACAGTGTATGCTTGTGAAAACTTTCCATTTTTGTTTATAATAGTTTTTTTTTAAAGGCAAAATCGGGGATTGCATTAGATTAATGTGTGAGAACCGGTACAAGTGACAGACTAAGAGTCTTGAGAACAGAATAAGTTCGGGTCTTTCGCAGGACATCCAACGCTCTGAACCCGTAGAAACAGTCTAGTTGACATCCTAGACAAAGATAAAAGTTCATACGATCAAACCGATCATGAAAATTGAAACTAAATATCCAATAAAGAAAATAAAAACTGAAATAAGACCAACTAAAACAATTGAAAGGACGGAAATCTTGCGCTGCTCTTTGTTCTTTCCCGAGGCTTCCCAACACTGGCTGCCTCGGGTCTCGGGGGATAGGCATCCGTCTTGTCTTCCCCCCTCCCCGGGTCCTCTCATTCTCCCTTCACATGTTGTTCTTCGTTGTCCTCCTCGTCCATCAAGTGACGAGTCGATGGCAGCATACCCGAAAGCTCGAACGCTTTCTTCTTGGCGTCCAGTTCTTCGAGAGAGAGATCGCCTCTGCGTGATAATGGATCCTGGTGTAGAGATGGGCCTCTCCCTGATGCATGGGACAAGCGGAGTTGGGGCCAGACCGAAGGACGGGTCCCGTGCAGGTCTGTGTGTTGCCAGTCGCCTATACTCTTCTCGGCGATGGCCTGCCGGGGAGGAGAGGCCACGAGCCTAGGGAGACTAGAGAGTAGACGGGTGAAGGGGCTCGATAGTTCTCCGAGTGGAACTTGTACGACCAACGACGGTGGAAAAGGCAATCCTCAGGGATCGTGATCGTTCTTTGTCTCCACGAAACCAGCCCAAGGGAGGCACACCCAGTGGACGACTTCAATAGAGTAGTGGCAGGGACCATGTTAGACATGGTGGTGGTGACGATAGAGGCTAAAGGAGCGACGTCATGAGAGAATAGGGAGAACTCTAAGAACGTAATATCTGATACTCTTGTATTCAAACAAATTTTTATTTATAATGGTTGATAATAAATATTATAATTAGTTTTACTTTTGAATATCAAAACTGATTCAACAATCGTACGACATGAATTTAAGAATTTCAGACATAGAGTTATGATTACACATGCTATCAACCTAGAACCCACGAAACCATACTTGCAACAATGTGGAGCCAACGAGTTAGGTTTTAGATTTACTACAATTTTTATATTTTTCAAAACCAACAAAAGAGCAAAGCGCACGTGATCAGATCTAGCAGCTTGTTACGTGGCAAGTTGTGGTTGGCGTTTGGTAAGACAACCTTTTCATGCCCAAGACGTATAGCATCCCGCCTAACGTGGGAGCTGCAAAAGTCTGCTTAGCGTACGGGCCCACACCACGAGATGAGAAGACACGTGTTAGTTGTAGAACATTTGACGCTCGTTGAAGCCAGTCAGAGGAGAGACCTGAGACATCCCTTGTGTTTTTCTCTCCCAGAGGTCAGGTGATGTTTTATGAGGGCATTTTCGTCCTCGCATGTATATTTTTTTTTATTTGGGTTTTCGTGGGATTTATAATTTCCTGGAATATAAGTTCTCGAAAACATGCACCTTGAATTCAGCACTTTAAGATTCGGTATAGGACTATCAACTATGGAGTTTTTGTGTGTACTGAAATGAATATATAATTTGAATTTTGAAAAACTATATAGATCCAAGAAATTTCAAACAATAATAACTATAAATTGAATCTAGTGCCGTCGTTAAAATTAAGAAAGATTGGGTTTTGAAAAATGTTCTCTGTCCACCTATTCGTGAGGTTCATTTCTACCCTAGTCAGGTTCTCGTCGCCGTCGTCATAGCCGTCTCCGGCCCTCGCCTGCGCCTTCTCCTTCACCGTTCCCGACCGAGTCACCATCTTCGCTCGCCGTCCTAGTTGCTCCCGTCGCCTTTGGTTGGTCGTCGTCTCCCTTTTCCCTGATGAGACCGCCTTCATGTGGCGACCTCGACGAACTCTCGTCGCCGCTCGCCGTCTCAATCCCTCCCGGTACCGGATCTATCTGCTCCTTGCCGGATTCATTCGGAAATGACAACCAACGACCAGGTCCAATCTGTCGTCGACGAACCTCATCAGCGCCACGCCCCCGATCAGGTTGGGTTCCTGGACGGCGCCACATTCACGCCGTCACCGGATGTAGACTCCTCTCGCTCCCTGCCGAACCACCAGCGGTCTACCGGTCCCCTGGCCCTGAAGGACAAGCCTGGTACGTACCTAACCACCACTGCGGGCTCTGAGTCTCCGGCGCCTGCCTTGGCTCACGGCGAAAGCCGACTGGTAGTGAGGGAGGCTCGGACGGATCTGTCGTCCCGTTCTCGGCCACAACCACCGGAGATAGTGGCTAGACACCGTCCTCCGTCAGATCGGATATCGGACAAGAGTCCTCGGCCAACCGGTGGGCCGGGGTCGAGTGTATGTCAACACGACCCGGATCTCCCCGGTCCCGGATTGGGAGTACGACGATGACGAGGTGGTGGTGTCGGAGGAAGGGGTACCGCTCTTCACCAAGGGCACGTACCAGTTCTCCATGGCAGCTAGGGTTGTAGGGGACCGGGTCCACAATCAGAACGTTGTCTGTGCGATGATGCTATAGAAGTGGAAGGTGAATGGAATCCAGGTGGAATTCATGTCCCCATAGGTCACATGTTATCATTTTCCGTCTGCAGAGACGATGGAAAATATCTGGCATAGGGGTCCCTGGAGTTTCAAGGGTTTCCCCTTGTTGTTGGAGCCACTCAAACAATATGTCCCGGCCAATGAGATTAATTTCTGCCATGTGGAGCTTGGTGTCAGGGCGTTAAACATCCCGGTGGGAGCCAAGAACTCATACATCCGGGGCCTCCTCGCAGATAGTATTGGCACCCAAGTACTATCGGCCCCGATTCCGTTGGCTAGGCGGTAGGATATGTTCCTGTGGCTACGAGTTCGTATGGAGTTGAACCGACCTCTAAGGAGAAAACTCCGACTCAGATTCCCAGGTACCACAACTTCTGCTGTGATTGAACTGCAATATGAGAGGTAAGCGGATTTTTATCGCAGGTGTGGAATGTTAACCCACATAATCTCGGGTTGTACGACTCAGTTACCGGGGATTGGTCGGGAAGAAATCCGGTACGACCCGTCTATCCTGGGCCCAAGGAAAATGGATGTGGATCGGCTGCTGAGGACGGTCTGGAATACACCCCCCCCCCCCCCCCCCGGGTGACACATCTGGTTATTACTTACCTGCTGAGTGACCTGTCCTTGAATCCGATGATCCGATCCAGGGAAATTACTATGGGAGAAAGCCTCTCCGGTGCAGACATTTCGAAGTCTGACAATCTGGCTAGGGTTACCTTAGGAGGGGAAACCAATATAATGCAAGAGGGAGGGCGTCGAGTCTTTGGAGGGCCCCCGGGTTTCACGAAGCCTGACAATCTGGCTAACGTCCACCCTCCTGCTGATACTATTGACCGAGCAGAGCCCGGAGCTACTGTAGTGACCGGGGAGGGGAAGGAGAAAGATCCCCTGTGGAAGGAGAAAGATCCCCAGGCAGGCCTGGGGAAAGGAGGCCTCAACCGAGGAAAGGGTAAGTTGACCACCTTGAAGACTAGGAGCGGGTCTTTGTATGCTCGTCCGCCGGAGTCGAAGAAGTCGTTGGATGATCCGACCCTCCAACAAGACATCGTGTGGCCGGTCTACCAGAAGGAGGATATGGAAGAACAGACGGAGGCACAATAGCCTCCGATGCAAGAATGACCCGACCCGGCAGGGTGGGTGGAGTCGCCCTCAGACTATACCTACAGACCCGGGACAACCAGTGTTGGGAGGTCCCGAGCAGCCTGCAACATCAGCAAAGTTTATTTATCTGTTTTATTTTTATATGCATTATCTTTGGAACAATTTATTTCCTGTTTGCTTTAGGACCTTTTACTTTATGTCTCGTTGTTTTGAGACGATGGTAAGGAGTTGTCTTGAGTTTGTGCCCACGATTTCAAGTGGGCTATTATTATGGGTCCATGAGCGTCGGGCCTGCTACGGTCGGCTCGGACATACATCTAGAACCCAGCGCGGTCACGCCCCGTCCTGTTTATTACCTATTGGTATTTATGAAAGTCTCCGGTTATCCGTTTCAAAAAAAATTAAGAAAGACTTGTTATGATTATTTTTATGTAACACAAGTTTATTATTGATGTGTATGTACCATGACATTGAGATCAAATCACTTCAAAGAAAACTGAACTTTGTGTTGAAATAGGTTAATCATATATTTGTCATGGAAATCTAGTTTGTAGTTAAACGGATATATTTGTGATTTTTTTATGAACGAGGAGGGGTCAAAAACTCAAAAATGAATACGGCCTAAAGTAAAACCAGCAAAATGAACAAAACTCGAGGATCACAATCATGTGATTTCGATGGGGTTATAAACTTTGTTATTATAATGAGGACTCAGTATTGTTATAATCTTTCATAACTTCTCCTCGGTCGAACCTCTATAGTGGACCTCCAAGTGATTCGCAAACCTAACATGAGTGTGGATAATAGTCTCTTATGTACGTCCAACGATCAATGACGCGGAAAACCTCGAATATACATCTGGTCAACCTAGAGCGACGAAGGTGACCGATTCGAGAGAGGAACCAACGCCTCATCCAAAACATCGTATAGATCTAAGACAGAAGTCGAGTTTTACTTTCTAGCATCCAAGACTGTATCCACCCACCTCTCTAATTTGCCTCTCGAAGGACCTTGAGACCCCTCAACAACAACAGAAGCAATAGGCGAAGGGGAAATGTGCTGGAGAACGGAGCAAGTACTAGTTATAACAAGAAGCTGAAGGGTGTTAGTCTCGCTCGAGAGACATGAGCTGGAGATCTAGTCCTCCTACCAGCCCACGACTTGACCATCCCAAGCAAGGGGGGGGGGGGGGGGGGGGGGGGGTAAGAAAGGGTATTTGCTTGAATTAACTTAAGAAGCACATCTACACAAAAATCCAGACATCAAGAGGCGATAACCCATCGACCTGCTGCAACATCCCAAACATTGATAAGAGCCAAGGCCTGGGGGATGCCATCACGGAGCAAGGATGAATGGAAACAAGCACATCGAGCTTCCCTGCAATCTCCGAAATGGAGTCTTTGTTCCAACATACGATTGGGAGGTCGATGATGTCAACCTAGTGAAGTCAACCCCAAAAGAAACTCGTTGAGCGTTGTCCGAGAAAGATAAAAATCATGGACGAAACATCTTCCAATCATGAGTAGAAAGAGTTTTTCAAACGCCCCGTTCCTCGCATGTCACAAGAAGCCCCGCGATCCGAAGTTAATAAGATCAACCCTCAAAATCTCTATCAACCGGAGACCATCCCTAATGGTACAGAGCGAGAAAGAGGTTCTAGCTATACTGATTACACTGAAATTCGGAAACTAATCAAAACAGAAAGCCATCGACATAGTACACGAGTTTGGTCGGCTCTAAAAAGAAGTAAAGTTCTTCGGGATGATAGTGACAGTGGTCGTCTCTTCGGAAGGAGAGTGCTAGGGGCATAAATTTGTGAATTAAATGTTAATATTAATAAAAATACTATGTTATTAACCTCGTTAATAATAATAATAGGGAAACCCTAAATTTTGAGAGAACTCTGATAGAACCTCTCAACCCTAATCCTATAATTTGATTCTTCTGAATTTCTCTGTTTATTTTCTTTCAACATGTATCGTATGTTCATTTTGGGGGGGATTTTGTCGACTCGTCCTTTGATTTCAGATCGATTTGTTCGAGATTTTATTCTTTTTACAGGGCTCAAAGTTTGTGCTGCTATGGAGTTGTTTCAGTGTGTTGTGTTGGCTAGAGGTACTGATGGGTGGTCATACAGTGACTCGCTTATACTGTGGTTTGGGAAGCAGCATCAACGAGACAGAGCTTGGGCGCGACAGACATGAGCTCTAATGATCGCGAGACGCATATGGGAAGCAGTGGTCCGATCTCTAATCCTACTCCTCCTTCTCGTAAAGACCTCCTCGGATACTCCAAAGTTGAGCACGAGAATTACCAGATACGCCCAGTCATATGAATAGGTTAAATCTCGTAAGTATATATTTAGGATAATCATCATTGATATGTCTTTCTTATTTGTACCACTACATCATAAAATTGTGATGGAAAACAATAATATGTGTCTCAGTGTAAACGTCTCGGATTTGTCTATAAAGTCTGAGAGTATGTTTAATCCTTTATTATACTATTTACGTTTTTCGTAATAAAAATGAACACCAATATGCTAAAAAAGAAATGACAAGAGAAGTTCCACAAATATAATCTTCCGTGTAGTTAAGTGATTCTTATTTTGTATATGTAGTATTAGACTATCTATAATGGAATTAGACCGATTCAGTCTACTTCTAGTCTAATTAGGTTATATTTTAGGAAAAGTAAGGGAGATTCGACCCGATTCGTGGGTCTATTGTATTTAGTGTCATAGTGGGAATATACCGACTCAGTTTATTCCGAGTGTATTCTGTAGAATAAAAATAAAAAATATGTTCAAATCGATGTGTTTAGCAAAACGCAAGATGACCCGATCAGAACAAAATACATTTACTAATATTTCTCGTAAGCTTGAATAGGAGTACAACGCAGTACGATCTCCATGTAGGCCTTTTGGACGTTGAGTAATGGGTCTGGGGGTGAAATATGAGATACGACTTCCAATTGTTTTCTCAATATTTTATAATAAAATATGGCAAGTGACATGGATTCGTTAACGTCATTACTACAAGAACATAGCAAGTCTTGTCATAGGACCATGTAGAGACGGTCACGGGACAAAACTAGATGTGTTTTGTAGCAATACCATTAGGGAACCAACGTTACTCGTCATTTTTTATTATGGACAACTAAAGGACAATTTAAAGTCGTCCTGCACATTACACCTCCAAAAACAATTATTGGTCCTCCGTCGTCCCTTGCTTCGCCGTCCTTTATTGCCAAAGGTTGACTTTCTTGTATTATTCGATAAGGAGCCTTCGGCTATTGCCAGGGATGACTATTGTGTCTACATCTCCAACCACAATTTCAACTCCTCTGCCATCCTCAGGTCCGCGATTATATTTTGCCAAAGGTTTGTTCGTCTTGTATCGTGCGATGGCGACCTTATTTTTTTCCAACCTTTTGGTGTATCACTTGCTATCTTTGATTACGGTTGTGTCTACGACTGCATCCGACTTGGATGGTCCCGCACGAGAATCCACCAATGCTGCCAGACGAACTTGTGTCCGTATCTGTCGACATACACCTCCTCAGCAATGTCCATCACATGCGCGTCAGACCAATCGGGTTGGTAAATACGCTTCATCTACCACTATAACTCATTGAAGCTCTTTACCTTCCGGTTGACGACGGTCAAATGATAGTTACAGTTCTCGGCTGATCGCTCAGTCGTGAGGGATTGACGGGTCACGTGGGCGAGCTCCCCCCTTATGGCATCCCAAAGCGCACCGTCAGATTGGTCACGATCTTGCTCCACCTGTCTGAGCCATGCACACACCAATGCGGACTCCTCGGGCCGACTCCAATTCCGGTACAGGCTTAGCATTCTCGACGGGTTGACGTTCAACCCTGCGTACAAGACCATCGACGGGATTTGAGTTCCCGGTTCCGGATGGTCGTCGTATGGGGGGTCGAGCTCGACCCTGACACCGTGGAAGAGCCTTGGAGATGATTGTTGTCGGCCATTGGAGGAGATTTGGACGGTAGATACTCGAGAAGTGGAAAAGAGGCAATGATCGGTGGGGAAACGGTGGTGGTGCAACTTTGGTGTAGACATAGTGTGAAAATGTCTACACCAAAGTAGTGAGGTAGACATAGTGTGAAAATGTGAGATAGAGAAGGTCTGAGGTAGAGAAACGGGTGCAGAATAAGTAGTGAGGAAGCTGAAGAAATGGTTGCAGAAGAATTAGTGAGGAAGACGAAGAAACGGGTGCGAAATAAATAGTGAGAAAGACGAAACGTTGAGTCCATTGAAGCCCTAATCGTGCCACGCAACACACTCTGATTCGTTGGTCACGATACGGCTGGTGCCCGAATCGTCGGTGCGACGGTTCCTTGAGTCTACAAGACCCTCGACGTCAAATATGCACTTTCACACGCAGACCCGACTCACTTTCTCATATTCAACGCAGATTTCCAACGCTACTTCAGATTCGACAACCACGATTTGTTGTTTCGACGTCATTATGGATAGTTTTAATAACATGTTTTTGTGACAAAAAGGAAAAAAAGTATATATCTTCCGACAAAAGGTAATTATTTTGAAATGTATAATGAAGATGCGTTGCTTGAGAAAGAGAGTAGTTGCTGTCTCTTTAGACCAACTATAGCTCTCACTGTCTAAGCAAACTCCTCCAAAGTCTGCCACTTCCTCTTTGGTGCACCTTCTCAACCATTTATCCATACCTACCCTCCTTTCTTCTTTTTGGTACAGCTTTATTTAAGTTTATGAAATTGCATTTTGAGAAAATGGGTGCGATGAACATTTTAAACAAAACTTCAATAATATGTTTTTGAATGATCTTAAAGTATTTATACCATTTGGTTATTATCAGAACCCTCTCCTAATCCTGCTAAGGGTTAAGAGTAAGAATATCCCATAAATTCTTCAAATTTACAAGTTTTTTTTTATCTAAATTAACAAAACTACGTTATTCAGTACATATTATAAAGTTTCTTCAATATTTTAAAGCCTATAGTTATTGTTGATTTGAAATAGAGCTTAGAGCATCCACAACCGTGGGCGGTAAGGTGCTGGCGGGGAGAAAACGCCGGCGAGGAGCTGACGGGGAGAAAACGCCGGCGAGGAGCTCGCTGGCTGGGAGGTTACGGCCGACACTTATCACTGACGGGGAGCAAAAATACGAATAAAAGGATTACTATAAGCCAACGTACCATCGTACCTCGCGGGCTTGGAGAACTAGCTACAAGACAAAAAATAATAATTTTTTATTCTCTCCGCCCGCACTGCTGCATGCTCTTAACCATGTTAAAAGGAGTAGGGTCTTCACCAACAATCATGGAGCTTTTCTTCACATGTGTTTTTCAATGCAATCGATGGAGCATGTGGGATCCCATGATCAGGCCATAATTGCATGTATTGTCCCCCATTTCCTTACTTAACTCATCAAAGTGTAAAGGAGATCAGGTCTAGCTTGTGTTCAACTTTTACCACCCAATAAATAAAAGATGCATTAAAAACAATTCATTTCTTCCATATAACCCTACAAAAGGTTGGATTTGAATTGCAAAACAAATAAGACACTTCTATGAGTTTGTCAAATATAATATTTATAAATAAAATAAACCTATCTTCCTTAATTAGCCCCCCTCATGGGATTCAAATGCCATGTCGGTAGCACTTGAGCTCGAAAATCAACTTGAGAAGGTGGCAATGGCACAAACAAAACATCCTTAAAATTCCTCAACACCCCTTTATTATAAGGATTAGCCGAACCCACAAAACGTTGTCGGAAGTTCTCATAACCCGTCTTGCACAACAACAAGAACAAAATCAGATCAAACTATTTACACGTCATGAGAGCATTTGGATGGATGAGATTAAATACAAACCTGGTTTATAGAAATAAGGTACACGTGAAAAAACATAAGAGCACCTAAGAAACCACCAGCCGAGAAGCTAAAACACGCCAACGCTAGTGTCTCCGGACAATCCTTCACTATGCCCCAAAGCCCCGTACCCTTTCGCAACATGACTCGGTTGATCCTCCAACAAGAGACCGATGAAACATAAGCGAAAAAGGCCAATGTAGATACCACGAACATCAGATAAAACCTATAGTTTCTCTGCACATGACAAATATTAGAGGACCAATTCAACTAAAAACTCAAACGGATGGTTTATGCGTACCAGTGCGATGCACTGGCCGATCCAAGGACAGTGATGATCGAATCTCTGAACACAATTGTCACATACAGCACAATGACAACTCCGAGGAGGCCTGTAGATCTTGCAAACCCTACAATATTTAAGCTTCACTTCGACTCCATTGACACAAACCACTCTCCTCCTTCCTTCACCGATCAATTCAGCACATCCATGATCATCATGTCTAGGGATGATCCCGGGGTCGATCGAACTAACCAAAACCAAGCTCACTAGAACCTGCACATAAATCATATAAACAGTAATCAACTAGTAACATATAGTACAATTATATTACAAGTTTTTTTTGGTACCGACAGTGACTGCTAAGATTAATGCGAAGCTGACAATAAGAGTTGAGTGATGTAGTGAATCATCAACAACATAAGCTGTGAATATCCAAGTGGAGACGATGATCGAGAGAGTTGTGAAGGTCAATCCTCTAGGATCGGGACCGCACACCAAACGGCCCCTGAAGAAGAACACGTTTTTGGCCGGCCAAAAATGGTAAGCTCTGGTCTTCTCCGAATCTCCGTCGCAGCTGTGACGTATCCATTGATCCACGACGACCCTTTTGATCCCCCACATTGTCTGTTTCGTGCTGAGCAGAAAGTTCGCACCTTTATCACCGGCCGTTTCGGGTTTCTCCGGCCCGGAACTTTGTGACGGCGTCGTGAGAGGTGGTTCCGGTGGACCTGACGTGGGGAGTGGTTCCTCTGTTTCTTCTGTTTTCTGTGTTGCCTCCATTTGTTGTATTGTTTGGAAGCCATTGCTGAGAAGATAAAGGAATCAGAACCGAAAATAACTAACTTTTGGAATAAACTGTAAAGCGGTTAACGGTTATATTTCGTCGCGTTGGGTTTATCTGGGCCTGTTGGGTTTTATACTATAGCCCGTGGTGAGGCCTACGTTTCGTGTTTCTCTTGGGCCCATATTGCTGAATGATCACACCTATTCGGCTATTCCACTGCACAAATCAGAAATAGTTTAATTCTAACAATAATTGTAAAAATTTGGTAAAAATTTACGGTCAATTGTTTTTCGTCTCTAACTGATCTTAGTCATGAATATTCACATGATATCAGTTTGTTTTTGAAAAGGATAGTTTTATCCCTTGCTTCATACGTGATTCGTTATTTATAACCCTCGTATATGTATATGCGTGTTTGCAATTTGAAGCCCTTATGTATGCACTATTATGAGAATATTTTCATTTTTTTTACGAAAATGTTAACCACAACTTCACCCAACAATTTATTTTTACACAAAGTGTTGTGGCTAGGGTTGGGAGAGTCGTCGCTGGTATCTGTTGGTGATCAATCACCACTGATCTGATGAGAGATCACCATGGTTTCTCTACATGTATGGCGTGCTAGTTGTTACTTGTACCGGGGATTTATGCAATGGGATTTTGGAGCAGGTACACAGGAGAAAGGTTATGGGTGCACCAGTAATGAAGGGTGCACCAGCTTTCTCTGGGATTGGATATTACAGGGGTCAATATTCATCTACGACACACTGCCTCTCTTTCTTTTCTTTGAAAGTGTAAAGTTTAGCGATTTCATGGCGGCGGTAACTCCCAATTCCGGCAGCCTCCATGCGTCGAGCGGTGAAGGATCAAATGGACTGACGGGGAGCGTTTCTCCCCCGGCGTCCCCATTCTTGCGGGATCATGGAAAAAGCCGATCTCCTGGCCTCATCTCAACGGTCTCTAGTAGGGTAGGCGGTGGAAGTGGGAACTCTAACGACCCTTAGAAGGAAGGGGGTCAGCGAAGTCAAAGGAATGCGATCGAGTGGTTGTTTGGTATTTTGCAGAGGAATCCGACCGTAGGTCCTAGACCACGTCATCGAAGGGTTGTTCACATCCTAGAGAAGATACCACAAGTAATGATCAAAGGTTCACGGCAGTCCTCGTCCGTTCGACTCAAGAGCCTTGGAATCGCTGGGGTTTTATAATGGGGAAGAACGACACAAGACAATGAAGTGGTGGTAACGTTCAGGGTCTATGTCCCAGAAGGTCCCCAAATGACGCTGTCGGAGACAAACGGTGGTGTAGATGCGTCACCGGACGAACATAGGGAAAGACATACATGGCAGCGGCGTGCAGGCAAGGAACCAGTTAGTGTTCCAGATTGGAGCAGTCAGGGGATGGGCTTTCATCATCCTTTAGTGGGCCGAGGCCCAATTGAGGGTAATAATCAGACCCATGAACCAGAAGACCAGGGTAAAAATGGCTCAGGGAGGCCCGGTTTTAAGCTGAATCAAACAAACGGGTTAACCCATTACAACTCGGGTCAGAGAGAGCGTCAAATACAGCGGGGGGGGGGGTGTGTGTTATAAACCCTCGCCACGCCAAATGAGTCCGAAGTGGCCTAATGGGGGGTTGGCCAGCATCACCGCCCCATTGGACATAAGGGGGTCAAGGTTCTACCAAGATCTAGTATGGTACTCTTTAACCTTCTCGGAGGCCAGCAATTTCGCTTATGGAGCCCTATCTTTATCATTTTAGGGAGGACGACGCAAGTTGGAATCCTGGTGGAGTATCTAGTCCACCGCAGTACCCCTACGGAAATGGGTCCGCTCTACCCTAGCTTCCAGTTTAGATTTGTTGTATCGGTGTCTATCGGCGGTACCGCAACACCCCCTTCTGAACGTATCAGCGAAGTGGTTCGGTTCAAAGAGCTAGTTTTCCTTTTGTTTTGATTTATTCTTTCTAGTCTTTCCCTATCAATACCTTTGTTTTGCTATTTAGTGGGTTTTCTGTCATTCATCAGTTTGCATTTATAATATCAAATCGTTTACTTGTAAAAAAAATATTACCCCATTGGTAGATTTACATAAGAAAAATAATTCACTATAAGTTTTATATAGTATATGATACTTTTTTTTTATAATTATTCCTCAATTTTGTTAAGTTTATACATGTTTTTTTGCCGGTTGTTTCCATTTAAAGTAAAAAAGGGAGTTTGATTAATTAAACCAACAAGTTTAAACGTGTGTTAATTTTTTATATTCAAACTAGAAATTTAATCAGTTACTCTGCTCACTTTTTTTCCTGGTTTTTAGGGTTCTTTCTAAACGCTCTTCTCCCCTCAAAACCATTTCCTGTTTTCGCCTCCTTCCGACCATCATGCACTCGTAGCCACCCCCACCCGATGACCCCTGGTGCTCCCCGTATGACTACTTGTCGACCCTCCACGGTCCGACCGATGTGACGGGGAACGTGGATCACGACATAGGAAGACACCTCAGCCCTAACTACGCACCAATGTCCCCTCTCTACCGAAATGTCCTATTCCCCGACATGGAACATGCAGCTCATGACGGCTCCTCTAAAGCTGACACCACTCCAGAGGTATTACACCGATGAAGACGATGCCCCCTTCCTCCAATAGCTGCCACACGATGTTGCTATGCAAAATAGGGCTCGTGGATCCAACAGAACACGATCTGTTGCATCACAATTATTGCACCCCTACCGGTAAGGACCCAGAACAAGAGCCTACCTTATCCGCCGCCCGGAACCCATGAGGTACTATTGGATCCGAGAAAAAGGATCTGCTCCACCTATAACACTCAGGTAGGATCGGGCCTCCCGCCCAATCGAACCATGCCCGTGGAGGATGATCCACCACCATGAGCAGGTGATTGGGGAACTGATCAGTGCCGGATTAAAGGAGCAGGACAACATCGATCACCGCGGTTAACGACCATGCTATTGCGGTGGATACCCGCCCCATTACATGGAAAATGGGAGGCGATCACTGTCAATCCCGAGTCTCTCGTCGGCTTGTGGAGCCCGTTTTAGAGGGCAACCCCCGTGAACAGATGGAGGAGCCCCAACGAGTACCTTTCTTCTACTAGGTCGGATGGATCCAACACCTCCACCCTAGACAGTCTTGACTACAATGACTATGCCAAGGAGGATGACCCTGATGGAGCGTTAGCGAGTCACAATGAGCTACCTCGCAATTTGCCATGAGCCTATTGGGAAATTCGGGGTGTTCAAGAGGAGGCAAACCCCAACCTCTACGGAGCAGACACCTTCTGCTCCTCAGCCTCCTCCTTTCTCAAGGATACTCCTTGGACTACTGTGACAACATCACAGAACTGTTCAAATCGAGACAGAGAAAATTCCCGTGGATTCACGACGCCGATCACAAGTCGAATAGGAAACCACGCCCTAACTTCTTCATGGGTATTATCGGACATCTAGTCATAAGATATGTGTTTCGACCGTCACCGAAATTTTATCTCATCTTGTTAACTTATTTCTGTTATTGTCCAATCAGTGTTCTTCCATTTTGCCATCAATAAAAATTCTTATGGACGCTAAAAAAGCGTACGTTAATCTTTTAAAACCAAATCATATAAATTTAAATAAAAATTGGATGGTTATGGTTATAAGACAACAACTCCGATTTGGTTTTTTCATCAAGTAGAAAGTTTGATTTGTTCAATACTAATGGAGATAGTTAGATGGCATTCGAGTCCCTACGAAGCAAGAAAGGTCACTACTTTTTCATCAAGTAGTGGGTTTGCTACTTATTGACAATGAAAAGGCAAAATGTTGGTAGAGAAATTATATTTATAACGTTTTAGAACTAAGATAGTTTCTTTTGGGAACATATGACGATTGAGGAGGTGAAATTCAACGTTGTCACGCCTTCCTCAGGACCACCTCAGACAAGACAAAAAAATCCATGCTATATAAAGAATATAAATGTTTTATTAACAAAAAAAGTCGAACACGATACATTTTTAACTTAAAATTGCAATTTTCACGAAATACAGTAACTGAACAAGTAAAACAGACCGTGGATCAACACAGACATAAACATATCTTTAAAAAATATGAGTTACTTCGTTTCAAAAAAAAAAAAAAATGAGTTACTCGACTTATACATTCTAACAAATCTACGAAGTTATGTATAACAACCCTATGCAGAAATCCTACTTGTTTCTCTTTGTTGTCCTGATGACAAAACCTATGGTGCCCCCTTACAAAATTTGTGAAGCCGACACGCATGAGAAAGTCTATAAAACGGGCCTCTTACAATCGTTCCTTTCTCATCACCTTTGCTTTCGGCGATGGACTCCATCATCGATCATCCCTGTCTCTTCGTTGCAACCTTTACACGAGAACGTTCGACCCAAGCGAGCGACTCGTAAAGCTAAGAAGACGGTGATAATGGTCGTCCTTGCATCTACTGTTCGTCTGCCATCGCCGCCACCAGTAATGCCACTGTCGCCGCCCCTAATAGCTCCTCCCCTGCTGGTGTTTATTCAGATTCCATTCCAATCGTGGCAGACGACCTAGTCTTCATATGCCGCAACCGTATCCATCACCCGATTGAAAAAGGGACGACTCATCTCAAACTTACGCCTATACACATCGGGGCCATAAATAGGCTCGTCAATTAAATAATCATGCATTAGTCGTTCGTGGCTCTCGACACAACCTCTTTTAGGAAATGTTGTTTACTTTCTACTATTTGCCTTAATGCATCCACCTGAGGCTGAAGTCTTGCTCCGATTTGCTCCCATCTTCGTCAAACTTGTGCCTCTATTTGACGGACACTAACTTCAAATTCATCCATAACTCGATCACAAAAACGGAAGAGAAAGCAAACAATTCGGCTTGTGGATGTGAAGTATGAAGTCTAGAGAACACAATAAATTGTTGGGGGTATATATAGACTTTTTTCTCTTAATTTGGAGATTATTTTCAAATAGCCGTCGAAATCCAACAAGTATTTTTTCCTTCTCGGTCCACATTGGTTGCCCAATGTTTGGGAGCCAGCTATTGCCGATTTTGTCAGAGGAATCAAACCGATCGGTTCCAATTCTTAAATCATGTGATAGGTTTCAAGTCCGCAAAATTTTCTCCTCCACAAATTTCAGGTCACGACTCCTATGATAAGAATTGGAACGATAAATTAACCTTGCTCTAACTGACTATTCACGTCTGAGTTCTTACTATTAGAGCATGCGTAATGAGGGGATCACATAAGAGATCATGATTTGAGGATCATGTGGTGACTGGACTGAATTGTGATGCACGCCCCTTAAACTGAGTTGTGTTCCACAGTATGAGATGCATGTATGAGAATCATGATTTACAGGGAAGCTGAGTGGATACTAACTGGATGATTAATTGATATTTTATTAAATTTATTAAATTTCAATTTCAAACAATAAATACTAAATAAAATTGATAAAATTAATTAATAAAAAATAAATTAACTAAAATACAAATTAAACTTGAACTTGTTATTAAAAAAAATAAATTAACTAAATACGAAACATTACATTGATTAATTAATAATGTGTTGTTTCAAATTTTGAAATCACTTGAGTTATCCATCTATATCGATCCTGGGGAATCATCTCACTCGTCGTCTGAGTGGTAAGTAGCTCGAAACCGATCTCATATATGCTCAACAAGGTCATCAAAGAGTTGTCGGTGGGTCAGATCATTTGTGACACTGAGTCGAGTGTTCAAGCATTGTCGATAGGTTAAGGGCCCTCCTTGATGCCATCATTTAAGTGGTGTCCAATCTGGTATTTCAGGAGGGCGTTGTAATACAAGTCGTCATCTCCTGCGTCATAGCAACCGCGTGCATCCTCTACAATCATGTTGGGTAGAATGATACAAGTGTGCATCATATCAGCCAAAGTCGTCATCTTCCAAACACGAGCGGGCCGAGAAATTATGTGCCACCGTGCTTGGAAGACTCCAAAAGCTCGTTCAATATCTTGCCGAGCACCTTCTTGGACTTCAACAAACAATTTGTGTTTGCGAGTATAAGGATGACAAATTGACTTCACGAACCGACTCCGTGATGGGTAAATGTCGTCAACCAAATAATGTCGGTCGTAGCAATGCCCGTTGATCTCATACTCCACGACTAAGTCACGACCATGAAAAACGTCCTTGAATAAGTGGACGGTGTTGAGGACGTTGATTTCATTGTTTGACCCAACCATCCCGAAAAACGAATGCCAAATCCACAAGTCACGGGACGTTACAACTTCCAGCATAACGGGTGGATACCCGTGGTGGTCTTCCCGACCGTATGGTCCTTGCAATGCGATGGGAAATTCTTCCACTCTAAATGCATGTACTCAAGACTCCCAATCATACTGGGGAACCCTCGGTTGTACCCCTGATTTGAGTAATCAAGTCACGTCCTCCGCTGTTGGATTACACTCATATTCCTCCATGAAAACCTCAATAACGGCCTTACAAAAACGTTTTACACATTCGAGTATGGTACTTACCCCAGTACGTAGGGATTCGTCCAATGAATCGGGCGAGCACCCATACTCTAGCATTCGTATCGCGACGATGCATTTCTGGTGCGTTGGTAACCTCATGCGTCCTGCACCGTCCGGCTTCCGAACGATGTAATCGTCATGCTCCGCTACCTTTTTCATCACCCGTTGAAAGAGTAGTTAGGACATACGAAAACGACGCCTAAACATATTGGGCCCATAGGTTGGGTGCTCGACGAAATAATCCCGCATCAATCAGTTGTGGGCTTCGACACGACCTCTGTCAATCTACCGTCGGGAAGGTTCACCACGTTTGATCCTTTGCATTCATGTGTTGATCTATGGCATTGCTCTCTATCATTCTGTCGATCCTTCGCCGAATTCTTTGTTCCATTGCACGAAGTTCGACTCTCAACTCTTTCTTCGTTTGAGACTCGTCGTCAGACATTTTGGACCGAAATATGCGTGAGAAATTTGGGATTTTGAGATCGAAAGTAAAGAGAAGTGTTAGTTATTTGATGAATAGGGTAAATGGTACTTATAAGTGGGGAAAGAAGAATTTTTATTTATTTATTTAATTTAATTTTAAAAAAACTAGTGTTTCGGACCGTTGGAGTAACAGCACGAATTTCCCCCTCTCAAAAGCTCACGTGTCACGCGTTGATTGGTCCATCGTCGAATCGCTACTCGCAAACCAACAATTCACAATTATAAGTCATAATTCGATGTTCGGATCACGATTCAATGATTCGTGAATCGTAAATCACGCCCATTACACTGCACGAATTGCGACTTACCAACTATTAAATCAGGACTTACGATTCGTAATTCAAGACATGATTTACACATTGTGTGTGCTCTTATAAAAAGGGTCATCCGTTTAATTACCAACTATACTAGCCTATTCCAAATTGAACTTTTCTGGTTGCGGAATCTTGATGGGCCCTACCATTCGCTCAAAAGCAAATATTAACTATCGAGCCAGCCCACCAAGTTGTACTTTTTCGGTCAACGAGCCATAACCCTTCTTTCGACACGTGTAAGCTGTCAAGCAAAGCTGACCTAAAATTCAATTATTTTTCCACAAAAAAGTCGATTGGAGGCAGTCTCATCGTATCATCATCATACACTTGCACTAATCATCAATAATATTTTAAGCCTCTGATCATGTTCTCTTCGCCTGACCCAAAACGCCCTTTACTAATAATCTAATTATTTTTAATCTCATCAATTATTAGCCTTAATCCAATCAATCAAACAGTCTGGAACACAGGACCACGATTCTTCAATACACCCGTCCCCACCCAATCGCTGCTCACCCATTTGAAACGTCCAGTTCTTTACACGAACAATACGGCGGTACAGGTTGCGAAGGTTCCAAAACAGACTTTCACACAAAGACCCGGCTCAACGAGCCACGTGTCACCACTTGATTAGCTCGAGCTCACAAGAGTAACCTACATCGACCGCACCTGATCACGCCTCCTTTCCGTACCACAGCCCCAAACCTCGCTCCGAACCTCGACACGCAGCCCTAAGTTCATCGCATTCGCTCTCCACACGCCTCTCGTCTCTGCCCTAAATGCTCAGAGAAGCTGCCATGAAACCTTGCTAAAGCTTTCTCCATCGACCCAGCTCTCTCTGACCTCGTTATCGTTATCGTTATCGTTATCTCTTCCGGTCAGCCGCAGCATCGCCGTAACCCACTTTCCCCTTTCTGGGAGTGCGTGTGAATGCTCGATCATCATGTATAAATCCTCGTCGGCTTCCTCGATCCTCAGAGCGGCTGCTTCGTCTTCTCGGGCTCGCCTCCTCTCTTCCCCTCTCTCCAGGTCTCTCCCGCCCCCTTCCGCCGCCGGTCAACAGACCCGATCTCTCAGCTTCTACTCCGCCGTCCGCTCCCTCCGGGGCTCCGCTCCTCGCTGGAGCCACGGCGTCGATTGGCGCTCCCCTGCTGGCCTCCGCACTCAGATCAGTGCTGTTGCCCCCGCGGTCCAGCAGTTCCAGAGGAAGATCGCTTCCATGGGTACTGTCACTTCGCTTGGCTCCGATATTTCTGGACTGATTGTTGTTAGTGCTTGATTTTGGGTTTGTGTTTTTTTTTGGGACAATTGAGGGTCTGATAAGAACATGGCACCTGACAAAATCGTGGCTTTGTAGATTTATTTGAGGTAGTAAATGAGACTGTTTACCTTTTAAAAGTAGGTCCTGATTTGGGTTTTGCCTATGCAGTTCATTAAAGCACGCAGATGCTGTTTGTTTAATGTGAGAAAGTGTTGATGGTATCGAAGAAGTGTAGTAAATTGATTTTGTGTTTCTGAAGTTTTAGGGGTGAAAATAGATGGGAGTGATGGTTTTCATCAGTTATGTACTGTTTGTGAAGCTTTATGATACTATTTGCATTGCATAATCTTCAGCTTTAATGACAAGCCTCCAAATTAGTTAGGTTGGTGTAGAATTATGTGTAAACTTTCGTTTCTGTCTTTCATGGGTTTGAACTTATTTTATTGTTTTGCTGGGGTTGGGGATATTGACCTCAGCTTCTTACTAAGGTGGAATTAGATCTCATTTCATTTGCCCTTGTTATTTGAAGGAAATGTTTTTTTAATCATCTTCTATGTGTTTGGTTTCAGCTTCCGAGCATCCTTTTAAAGAAATCTTGACGAGCCTTCCCAAGCCAGGTGGTGGTGAGTTTGGAAAGTTCTACAGCTTCCGCGCCTTGAATGATCCGAGGATTGGTAATACCCTTTAGCTTAGAACAGTAATTACGTTTTATTTTCTGTGTTGTAAAAGACCAGTTTTGATGTTGTAAATTGCTTCATTTTCGGACTTATCCCATTCACTCATTATATAAATTACATCATTACACTTATTTTGATTCTGAAACCAGCTCCATATTTTCTCTATTGTATAGGTCTTTCTTTTGTCAATATTTTGTGTACCTAGTTGTAGCTTCTACTTTGCTTCGGTATTTTATTCTTCAATGGAATCCTCATGCATCCTATCCGTATAGGTTTTTATTTATGCCACTGTAATTTAATTCATTATTGTTTCTTGTGTGGGTAACAGATAAACTTCCATACTCAATAAGAATACTTCTTGAGTCAGCAATTCGAAACTGTGACAACTTCCAAGTTACCAAAGAGGATGTCGAGAAGATTATTGACTGGGAAAAAACTTCTCCTAAACAAGTTGAAATCCCCTTCAAACCTGCTCGTGTTCTCTTGCAGGTATGGGCCATGTCTTCAGTGACAGTAGTTACTATGGGTCTGATGAATGAATTATACTCATCTTTTGACGAGTTTTACTCTTTTATTAGGATTTTACTGGGGTACCTGCTGTGGTAGACCTGGCTTGCATGCGCGATGCCATGAATAAGCTTGGCAGTGATTCTAGGAAGATCAATCCCTTGGTAAGTTTCAAATTTTACCGCCTGCATCTAGTTGTTTAGAATTTTGATGTATGGTAAGCTGTTAATAATATTTCTCACTTCAGAATGGGATATATGGCATATTGGCCAGCCTCAAATCAGCTTTAGATAGATGCATTAATACTCTTTAGTTAAAATGCATATTGAAAAAGTATCCTATTAAGGAAAAGTAATTATCTTGTGTATGGTTTCCACGGAGACCTAGATGAACTGGATTTGCTTATGCACCTTGAAAAATGTTCGTAGTTTTGTCTAATAAGTTTTATCTTCTGCAAACTCTCTCTTTTACTAGATTACTTGACCAAATGGCAGCTTAACTTTTCATGTCAGATATATCAGTTATTCTTTGGTTTGTACTGTTCTTTTCGTTCTCATGCTAAGCAACATCTTGATGCAGGTTCCTGTAGATCTCGTTGTTGATCATTCAGTCCAAGTTGATGTTGCAAGATCTGAAAACGCAGTGCAGGCAAATATGGAGCTTGAGTTCTCGAGGAACAAGGAGAGATTTGCTTTTCTGAAATGGGGTTCTACAGCTTTTAATAATATGTTGGTTGTTCCCCCTGGTTCCGGTATTGTGCACCAGGTAAAACAATATTCAGTCTTGATATTGTATTTTCCTAGAGTTTAACCTATAATATTATGCCCGATTTTCTTTTGTTTCATTTTTCTCCAGTTTCATATTGTATTGTTTTTAAATGTTTGATAAGGAATCTAGGTTCTTTAAACATCTTTCTTTCTTTCCTAGGCCTAATTTTATGTGATATAATACTGCAAAATTTCAGGTTAATCTTGAATATCTTGGACGAGTTGTATTCAACAAAGATGGTGTGATGTACCCTGATAGTGTCGTTGGAACTGATTCACATACCACCATGATTGATGGGTTAGGAGTTGCTGGTTGGGGTGTAGGAGGTATTGAGGCAGAGGCAGTAATGCTTGGCCAGGTAAGTGCTAATTGTTAGCTCGGAACATTGATTATTTTTTCTCTACTGAAGTTTAACTTCTTTTGTATTGTTAAAATGTATACTTCAACTGTAGCTATCTGTTATACTCATGATATATTTGTACAAAAGAAGTATGCTAAAAGAAATCCATGCATGCTCATGTGTACGGTAGTCATGAAGTTGAAGTTGATTTCTAACTTATGCAAGGCAGTGTATGCTAGGATGATGATTTGTTGTATTTGTGTTAGCATTCTGTAGTATCCATTCCTTACTAGCCGTAATTTTGACATTCAACTTTTAGCCTTATCTGATTGCAAAAAAAGACATCTTAATGTGAAAATTAGTTGCTTGAAAGTCGAAACCCTGCAGCTGCAAGCTCGGATAAGATAGCCTCATGATATTAAAGCTGAACTTTGTTATCACATGCCAAATGTTCTTAATTTCTTTTGTAAATTGCTTGGGCTCATTATGGTATCAAATTCTAGTTTTTTTTCCCTGATTTCAAGTTGTCTTTGGCTGACCTCAAATATATCATAAATAATATTGTTCTGTTCCTCACTTATTTCCCTTGATAGCAGTTATCCTACTATTACTTATAACCATATACTGTGAAAATTAACAGCCGATGAGCATGGTGCTGCCTGGTGTTGTGGGGTTCAAGTTATCCGGAAAGTTGCGCAATGGTGTCACAGCTACTGATTTGGTTTTAACAGTCACCCAAATGCTGAGGAAACATGGTGTTGTTGGAAAATTTGTTGAGTTCTATGGTAATTAATTTACATGAGGCTGTATTCAAGTAGTTATATTTGCCAAGCTCCTGTCCTTGCAGATTAAGAATCGTATGTTCTACATGTGTGCAGGGGGTGGTATGAGTGGATTATCGTTGGCAGACAGAGCTACTATTGCCAATATGTCTCCTGAGTATGGTGCAACCATGGGTTTCTTCCCTGTTGATCATGTCACATTGCAGTATCTCAAATTAACAGGAAGAAGTGATGAAACTGTGAGCATCTAATTTTTACATGTATTAGTTTATTCTATAAACAAAATATAGTGGCACCCAGTGACCTTCCCCATGAATTATAGGTGTCAATGATTGAAGCATATCTGCGCGCAAATAATATGTTTGTTGATTACAATGAGGTAAGAGTCATCTTCTCCTCTCTCTTAATGTTGGCTTCTTCTTAGATTTTAAGTAAAAGATGCTAGCAAGCACAAGTTCTTACTCTCTTTGACTGTACATTCAGCCACAACCAGACAGAGCCTATTCTTCTTATCTACAATTGGACCTTTCTGAAGTTGAGCCCTGCATTTCTGGGCCAAAGAGGTATGCTCTTTGTGCTACTTATTAAGTTTGGCTTACCGTTTTTTACTGTTCTAATGATACTATCGTGGAACTTCTTTTTGCATTCTATTAAAGCTGCTATTTTTCGCAGGCCTCATGACAGGGTTCCTTTGAAGGAAATGAAGGCAGATTGGCATTCTTGTCTCGATAACAAAGTTGGGTTTAAGGTGAGTTTAGTACTGATTAAATCTAATTTATCATCATATTGCTATATAGTTACTGCACATGACTACATGTTTAACTTCTTAGTTTAGTTTGAGTTGTCTCTTTGGGTTGCCTTGTAAAATATATTTGTTATTTTTATGTTTGTTTGTTTGTTTATGAGAGTTAAACCACTCAATAAAACCCATTAGATGGACTCATATGTACTATACTAAAAATATTGTCCTGTCAGATAATATTTAGTTTCTTTGAACTTGAGCAACAGCTCAAGCCTTAAGGGGTGCCTTCAAGTTTCAGAAGTGTATTTCCATTCACCATGCCTTGAACCACAATGCCTCGCCTTAGAATGTATTTATTTTCAATCTTATCTCCCTCCGGACCTTGTCTGGCTTATTTGAATAGAACTGACTTGGCATTAAATGATGCCATGGTTAAATTTTGTTTGTATCTTTTTATAGCCTTTGTTATGGTATGTGGACTGGATTTTCCTAAAGCCTTTGTTATGGTATGTGGACTGGATTTTCCTAATTCCGGTATACTATCGAATAAGATTCTAGAGATTAGACTATGTTAATGACAAGGATACTGTACATATATATTACTTTGTTTTATTTCAAATGTACTTGATTCTTCATTTTATGGATGTCAAATTCAACCCAGATAGAGAACAGGTCTATTTAAACAGTAGCTGTGATCCCATTTATATTCATATACTAATACTACATGATTGCTGATTTTCTCTGATTTGAGCTCCCGAATTTCTAATGTGCAGGGCTTTGCAGTACCAAAAGAGGTGCAGGGCAAGGTTGCTAAGTTTTCATTCCATGGAGAACCTGCAGAGCTCAAGCATGGTAGTGTTGTGATTGCTGCAATTACAAGCTGCACCAACACCTCTAACCCTAGTGTCATGCTTGGGGCTGCCCTTGTTGCAAAAAAGGCCACTGAACTAGGCCTTAAGGTTGGGCATTTTTCAAATGACTTATTCATCTCTTAAAATTCATGCTCTGCCTTATTCTTTATCTGCTGCTGCCATTTTGACCACATTGTCATCTGTTTGAGTAAAGCCTGAATATTCATTATGTAGATACATAATTTAAAACTAATAGCTAATCAAATAATGTATTACCAGGTCAAACCATGGGTTAAAACAAGTCTTGCCCCTGGATCTGGAGTTGTCACAAAATATTTACGTCAGAGGTACACCTGACTTATATAAGAAAGTTTTATTATGATATTGACCCCGTTGAAAATATTTTGCTAAACATTTCCTCAACCTCTATTTCCTCTTTTAATTGCAGTGGCTTGCAAGAATATATGAATGAGCAAGGATTTAATATTGTTGGATATGGATGCACAACCTGTATCGGTAATTCAGGAGATCTGGATGAGTCAGTTGCTTCTGCTATTTCAGAGAATGGTAAAGCTAGAATTTTAGTATTTACATCACGTGATTTATAAGAAGATTTTTGCTCTTACAATACTAGCCATGTGGTTTCTCCAATTGTATATCACCAGTAACATTTTTTATTGCTCATTTAAATATCCGTATTTCAATGCAGACATAGTAGCTGCTGCTGTGCTTTCTGGCAACCGGAATTTTGAGGGCCGTGTTCATGCTTTGACGCGTGCTAATTACCTTGCTTCACCTCCGTTGGTTGTTGCCTATGCACTGGCTGGGACAGTACGTACTTATACTTGATTACTAGTATATTAGCTTATTGTTAAGTGTGATTGATCCTGCTTGACTAAAGTGCATGCAACCTTTTGTATCTCATGACACCTATGTAGATTCTTCGTATTGAACAATTTCAACTTGATTTCCAGGTTGATATTGACTTTGAGAAGGAGCCCATTGGAACTGGGAAGGATGGTAAAAGTGTCTTTTTGAGTGACATCTGGCCATCCACAGAAGAAATTGCAGAGGTATCCAGTCTTAAATTTTGGTAGCATACGATTTTCATGTAAAACTGATGTTTAATCACAAGTATTAAGTAATGTTGTGACCTGTTATAGGTTGTCCAATCCAGTGTGCTGCCTGATATGTTCAAAAGCACATACGAATCAATCACAAAGGGCAATCCAATGTGGAATCAACTAGAAGTACCTGCATCCACCCTATACTCATGGGATGACAACTCAACTTACATTCATGAGCCTCCTTACTTCAAGGACATGACCATGAATCCTCCCGGGCCTCATGGAGTGAAGGATGCATACTGCTTGCTCAACTTTGGTGACAGTATCACAACAGATCACATTTCCCCTGCAGGAAGCATCCATAAAGACAGCCCTGCTGCAAAGTTCCTTTTGGAACGTGGGGTGCAACGCAAGGACTTCAATTCTTATGGAAGCCGTCGTGGCAATGACGAAATCATGGCAAGAGGAACTTTTGCTAATATCCGCCTTGTGAACAAGCTCTTGGATGGGGAAGTTGGCCCAAAGACTGTTCACATCCCTACTGGGGAGAAACTTTCTGTTTTTGATGCAGCAATGGTGAGTTCTTACCCAATATCTCTGGATGTTCTATTATGTAACGAACCTTTGGCGATTCTTATCCACTTACCTCTGTTTATCTTTCTCCTTTTTAGAAATACAAGTCAGCTGGACAGGACACCATTGTCTTGGCTGGAGCTGAGTATGGAAGTGGAAGCTCCCGGGATTGGGCAGCCAAGGGCCCTATGCTATTGGTGAGACTTTTGAAGTTTAATGCCTTGATATTATTGTCATGCTTTCTAAACAGGTTTTAGATTCCTTACATTTTGTTCCGTTTAGAGTAACCAATGGAGGGTTGTAACAGGGAGTGAAAGCAGTGATTGCTAAAAGTTTTGAGAGAATTCATCGTAGCAATTTGGTGGGAATGGGTATTATTCCACTCTGCTTCAAGTCAGGGGAGGATGCAAGTACTCTAGGATTGACTGGCCATGAACGTTTCTCCATTGACCTTCCAAGCAAAATCAGTGAGATCAAGCCTGGCCAAGATGTTACTGTGACGACCGACTCTGGAAAATCATTCACATGCACAGTTCGGTTTGACACCGAGGTACCTTCCACCTTCCACCTGTGGCTTATAGTTGAACTATATTATTGTCTGAACACATTTTTGATTATGATCTTGGTTTTAAACTTTTTATGCACAATGTGTTGTTTTGTTCTCCACAGAACTTTAGTGTTTCTGGTTCGTGCAAGACTGATGTTGTAAATTGATCGAAATTGCAGGTAGAGCTGGCTTACTTTGATCATGGAGGCATTCTTCCCTATGTTATTCGCAACCTGAGCAAGCAGCAGTAGTAGCGCAACTGTATTTGGATTGTTCTGAGTTTAGGACCAATTTATATGTGCTTTTATTGGGGACCTGATTCAGCAGTGAATTTACTGCGTTGTTGTTTAGCGGCTACTCCTCCATAAAACGAGCTTTGTTCATTGTAACATTTCACAAGGAATAAATTTCCAATAATAGAAGAAGATTCCCTTCCAAGTGTTGTTTTCATGTAAAGCGAGCTTTATCCATTACAACATTTTAGCTAAAAAGAGAAGAAACTCTCTCTACAGATAGACCCTGAAACAACAAACACTTCGCTGCCACCCCTCTCTCTCCACCGGCGATGGCTATATCTCCGATAATGGCTGTCGTCCGTGGAGGCTTCTTCTCACCTTCTTCCCTTTACCTTCTGTTTTGTGTAGTTCGCTGGTCTCATCGTCTTCCGGTTGCCCGGGAGTTGGAGTTGGCTGCTAGCCCCTGCCCGTTGTGGTTGTATTGGTGGACTGGCTCGTCGGTTTCTCAGTTTCGCGGAGTCATGTCTCCTGCTCTGGCTCGTCTTTGGTCATTGTTGGTTTAGATTGAAAATTTTCAGATCTGCTTCTGGTCTCGGTTCGTGGTTTTCTTGACGTCTCCGGTGTGTCATTTGAGCTGTCGTGGGAAGTGTTTCCTCTTGGATTTATTGTGGTTCTCGGCTCGTACTTGGTGCTCGGTTCCTTTGGCATCTAATATGCGCCCGTGACCTTTGGGCGGTGCTGTTGCTCTCGCTGGTGCCTCTGCTCTCCCTGGTTGGTGGCGGTCCTCACAGATCGGTAGTGCTTTCTTGGGGCTTGGCTTTGGTTGCAGATCCGACGGTCTTGGTCGGAGTTTTGAGCTCGTCTTTTAGACCAGGCGTGTATTTTTCTACTGGTGTTGCTGGCTCTCCGTGTTTCTTTCCTGCTGCTTAACTTCCACGACTTGCTTCAATTCCACAGTGGGAATGGTTTCTGTTCAAGGATTCACCGTGGATTGAACAACTCTCCCCCATTCTTGGGTGTTTTTATTGTTTTTTTTTTTCTCGGTAGATAATCTAGGTGATTAAACCTTGGTTCACCCTTTGTTGGATTTTGGTTTGAGGTGCCCTCCTTGGCATGCTCATATTATGTGTTATGTTTTGCGGGTTTCATGCCGTGTCTTTTGTTTTCGTCTCGAAAGAATTGGATTATTACTAATATATTTGACTTAAAAAATCCATTGCAACATTTCACAGAGAACAAAATTTTCAACAATAGAAGAAGATTCCCTTCCAAATGGTGTTTTCAATTTTTTTTTTCAAGGGAAATTACTTTGCAACCTTGAAACTGTAGGCTAAAATTGACGAATGAGTGACAAGTTCTAGGTTGTTTGCTAGTTCTGTCACTAAGCGTGATGATCTTTGCATAGGAACTCTAAACTTAAAATATGTTGTTTTTCACCTCGTAGGTTGTCACGCCACAATTTCAGTAAACCGAACTCGGGACGCGAACATTTAAAAACATAAAAACACTTGAAACCTGTTTTGAATAAACACTTTAAAATCTCCATTTAGTTAATCAAAATAATATTTACAACTCAAAAATAAGTCCCAGCAAGTGGACAAAGTACAAGGTATCCGTCACTAGACTCAAAAGATAAAAACCCGGACTCCGCTCCTAGCTCCACAAGCTTCGAGAGCTCACCTAGTCCGTCCTGTGATCAGTACCTGCAGGAAAAGCAGCTAGGGGTGAGCGTTCGCTCACCACCACAGATAACAGACTGACTACGGCATAATTAGCAGACAATGCCGGTAACACCAACAACAAACTCAACACCGAGGATCGCTGTCCCCAACTCAAGTACTCCGACTGACATACACCCACGGTGACCTTCCTCGAATGACTCGACACTTGACACGTAAAGTAGACCCGACACAACGATTGACGACCTCCTCCAAAGACACAAAAGACCACCACGCAACACCCAAGATCACAAAGGATCGCACACCAAACAAGATCACGAAGGATCGCATACCAGCTGCTCAGTAACCTCCCCCAAACACACGGACACGGATCAGGCTAGCCAAAGAATGCTTACAACCTGTTGATACTCAAAATCGGATCAGGCTAGCCCAAGAATGCTTACAACCTGTGATACTCAAACTCGGATCAGGCTAGCCAAAGAATGCTTACAACCTGTTGATACTCAAACTTGGTCAGGCCAGCCCAAGAATGCTTGCAACCTACCGGGATTCAAACTTGGTCAGGCCAGCCAACGAATGCTTGCAACCTACCGGGATCCGCAATCACAATCACAAACAAGGTTCAACCAACAGTAACAAGACCAGTTCAACACTCCACATACACTCATGGCCACACGAGACACCAACAGTAAAACACGGACTCGACAACCCAAACCATTCACGGGCACTCACGGCCTCCCAAGACACACCAACAGTAACTCACGGGCTCAACAACCCCACGACACTCACGGCCACTCAAGACACCAACATTAAAGCAACACGGGTTCAACAACCCAACGACACTCACGGCCACCCAGGACACCAATGCTAAAGAAACACAGGTTCAACAACCCAACGGGCCCTCATGGCCACCCAAGACACCAACGGTAAAGTACGGGTTCACAACCCCACGGGCACTCACGGCCACCCAAAACACCAATAATAATACCACGGGCTCTCATGGCCACCCAAGACTCGACAATGATAACACGGGCTCTCATGGCTACCCAAACTCAATAATAATAACACGGGCTCTCATGGCCACCCAAACTCAACAATAATAACACGGCTCTCATGGCCACCCATGACATCAACAATAATACACGGGCTCTCATGGCCACCCAAGACATCAACAATAATACACGGGCTCTCATGGCCACCCAAGACATAAATTAAACAGTCAACCTCCGGGCATGGTCATATGCCTCCAATAATCCTAATGTCGCTAAGTTCTCTGCTCCTACGACACTGCTAAGTGTCACATGCTTTTCTCATAAACGCTACATTCCCGTATCATGCCTTTCTAATATTCGATAAACCTAATTAACCCACGACACCCCGGTGTCACATGCAATTCTACTGTTAACTTTCCCTAGTCAAGGCCGAGATCCGGCTACTTTTCCCTACCTCGTACGTGTTCTCCAAAAAGTCAAACAACGAGCTGCGGTGATGATCTTAGTCACTCACCCAACTTTCCCTTGCCTCGGTCCGTGACACGATCTAAAAGAACACAATTTTAAGGCACTTAACAACTCGCAGGAATAAACTGAAAATCATTAAACTCGATGCCCAAACTTAACCCCGACCATGTCGATCGCTCCCAAACTTCCCAATTACTCGACATTGTCGATAAGGGACCCGTAAAGGCCCGATTCGCTCGACATGGTGAATCTGCCCGGGTTTGTAAATGCCCTTCCGGGGCTCCAAAAATTCCCGTTTTCGTTTCTACGGTCTTAGAATAATTCAAGGGTCCCAGTGTACTTGACAGAATCGAATTCCGACTTCCGAGTCAATTAATTAACGTTTAAAGTTTCTAAACCCGATAATTATAACTTTTCCAATTTAATTCCAATTTTCGATTCGGTTATGGATAAATGGTCCGGGGAACGTTTTAAACCTCCCGAACACTAAACCCGAGCACGTGGGCCCCACCCGAACCACTTGGCCGTGGGCCCTAGGGCTCAAACTGGGGCTCGGCCACCATGGTGGTGGCTGGTCCCAGCTCCGGCCAGCCACCCCATGGCCGGCCGGCCACCACCCACGGTGGCCGGAGCTCCTCCCGAGCCTTCGGTCACCGGAAAACGTCATCTTTCCCCTCCAACACCTCCAAAACGTCTCCAACAATTACCCCAACATCAAAACCACCTTAAACTAATAGTTTCACCCAAACCCTAACATTTGAAAACTATCAAATCGACGATCGGTTCGGTGCTTACCCAAGAGGAGAACGAGGGGAAGACGATTGCTCTTCGTCTTGAGACGATCCAAGGGCTAGATTTCTTCCAACCCTAACTCCTTTCTCCTTCTCTCTTCTTCTTCTTCTTCTTCTTCTTCTTCTTCTTCTTCTTCTTCTTCTTCTTCTTCTTCTTCTTCTTCTTCTTCTTTTTCTTCTCCTTCTCTCTCTAAACTCTCTCTTCCTTTTCTATTTCAAACAAAACTAACACATTTCTCTTTTTTTTTTCTCTTTTAATACATGTGGCCGGCCACCCTTATGTCCCCTCTTAGTTTCCCCCCAAAACTAACACCACCACATAATGGACAAGTGTCAAGGTGGGTCCCACACCTTTTGGAAAATATCTACTTGATATTTTCCAATCAGATTCGCGAAAAACGGACGTTTTGGGCCCCGAACGGGCACTTTTCCCAAGAAATTACGAAACTTGGCGGGCTACAAGGAAACGGATCAACTAAGACCACTGCGACGACGGCTAAGATTTTTGGATCCAAAACGGTCCTCGAATGGACCAAAACGTCGCTCGGTTGACTTTTCCAACGAAAAGTCAACTTTTCCCAAATTGGTCAGAAAGTTGCCCCGAGTCCCCCGGAACTCACTTTGGTCGATAACGGGGTCAACTTAAGTCTGGTATGACCCTCGGGGTCAATTTAGGTTAAATTAAGTGTCTGTCTTAATTTTTTTTTTAAATTTTCCTGTTTTTCGCAGGTTTGACTAGAGTTGACCGGGAGTGGTTATTACAATCTACCCCCCTTAAAGGAATTTCGTCCGCGAAATTTAGAACAACGCCCATATATGATACAATAAATACGTACCCTGATAGGTCTCGTGGTAGGTGGGGGATCCTGGGGTCCGGGAGTCGGTAACTGCGTACATTCTTCCCTCCGAATCCTGCTGCCCCTGACCCGGCGCACTGACTGCTGGGTACCCATAGCTCTGCTGCTGTCTCGGAGCTGGCGCGCTCGTCGATGGCTGATAAAACCTCGACTGCTGACTCTGACGAGGGCGACCCCTGGGTGACTGTACTGTCCGCGACTGCTGCGGTCGCTGCGCCGATGTCGCTCCCAACGGCTCACGGCACCATGCCATTGTGTGTCCCACCCGACCGTACCGGAGACAGCTGGTCTCTTCGGCTCTCGACCCCGAGCCCTGGCCTGTCCGGCACCCTCGCTGCAAGTGGCCTGGCTCCCTGCAGAGATAGCATGTCGGCACCCTCTGTGTTGCGACTGGCCCCATGGACGCCACCGACCCGTGCTGTCTCGATCCACCCTGATGAGTCGGTGGTTGGAAGAACCCCGCGGTTCTCAGCCTCCTTGGGTCTCGTGATTCTGACGGCCCTGTAAAGTCGGTCGGCCGCTGTCGAACCTCGCGGGTCCTGGCCGCATCCCAGATACCCTGCTCCACCGTCGCTGCGGTGTCCACGAGATTTGTATACTTCCGCAACCTCAAGGCGATGACCTTGTCCCGAATCACCGGTCTTAGTCCCCCCTCGAACCTCCTGCAACGGTTCTGCTCGGTCATCACCATCTCCGGCGCGAATCTGGTCAAGGCCGTGAATTTGGCCTCGTATTCTGCCACTGTCATCCCCTCCTGCTCCAGGTCTTGAAATTACCGATGTCGCTCCAACAGAGCCGACTCAGGAAAATGTTGTGCTAGAAACATCTCCTGGAAGATGTCGTAGTCGTGCCCGACAAGGTCCTTCACGCGCCCCCACCAGTGGTAGGCGCTGTCCCTTAGCTGGTGAGCTGCGAGGGACACTCTGCGGCGACCATCCTCGATACCTGACGTATCCAGGTCCCGCGTGACCTGCTCTAGCCACCTCTCGGCTAGATCGGGGTTCGGCTCCCCGACAAAGATGGGTATCCCTAGCTTCAAGAAGTCTAGTAGGGTCCGGGCTGTGTGATCCTCTGCCTGACCGGGCCTCACTGGGACCGCGGCTGCCTCTGGAGCTGGTGAAGCCGACTCTCGGCTGGCGATGACCGCCACCAAACTCTGGACTGTCTTGGTCAGCTCATCCAGGGCAGTCATAACGGGAGGGTCCTCGACCGGCGGAACACTGGGTGTGCCTGTAGACGGTCCCGCATCGCTTCTCCTGTCTTCTCCGACAGGAGTGCCCTGCGCCTCCGCGTACTCGGCGGGCTCAACGGTTGGCACCCTTCTTGGTGTCCCCGCTGACCGTCCCCGCCGGCCTCGCGTGGCCGCCCGACCCCGTGTTCCCGCTGCTCGTCCTCGTCTACCGCGAGCCATAAGTCAGTACTCTCTGCACGGACACACGCAAACGTTCAGTTTGCGACTCAAATAAAGACAACAAGCTCGAATACACTAACGTTCACACCGTTCACGCTAATTATACTTTAATTATAATAACACGTAGGCGGAACCTCAAATTTAACCACACAAACGTACACCAAGCCCTCATCCGGTCCTTTATGCACTTACTTATAACTTTCCGCAACCAAACCAGTGTTCGCTACTCGTCCCTTGCGGGAAAAGTAGTAAAGGGGATGAGCGTTATGCTCACCTCCACGGACACCCGTTCGATTATGGAATACTAGTAACACACCAAAGACTTACCAATCTAGTCAGGGCAAACCACCATCACAAAACTGAAGCCAAACGTCCCACCGCCCATGCTAACAACACCTCAAGTACTCGCTCGAGTAAGATAAACCTCGACACGGGAAACACGTCCTCAAATCAGTAAAACACCACTGCTCACGCTATTAAAGCCTTGAGTATACTAATACGTAAGCGAAAAACTCAACAAAAACCCAACCATACACCAGGCCTACGGCCTCTACAACCCACAACCGCGAACACAACACGTAAAACCAACGCTCAAACCGTACGAACGTGAACCGAGTCACACAACCACAAACCTAAACGCACAACGAAACAATTTTTTTTTTGAAGATAACCGGCTGGACCGGTCTGACAGGTGGACCGGACCATGTGGCATTCCGGGCCGGCACGTCATCCGTGCCGGGCCGGCACGCCAGTCGTGCCGTGCTGGCTGCCGGGCCGGCACACCAGCCGGTCCGTGCTGGCTGCCGGATCGGAACAGCGAGCCCTTCCTGGTCTCGTACCAGGTCGGCCTGTGGTCCGTCCCGTAGCTGCGACAGCTTCGCCCCTAACTGCCCGTAATGGCTACCCTAGGGTACTCGTATCCTACCAGTTTCTTGGCGACCCGCACACTAGTACGTCGCAGACAAACGACCACCAAACACATAACACAAGTACGGCAACTCAAGACCGACCTCAAACACAAGCCAATACGGCCGAGTAACAACATTACACGCCCACCGGGCCAACTAACACCGGACCACGCCCATCGGGCCAATCAACATCAAACACACACGCCCACGGCGTCAAACAAAATCAAAACACGCCCACCGAGCAAACCAATTCTAAGACTTTCCCCTTTTTACTTTAAAACCTCAGACTTGACATCACGCAGTTACAACCCGGTCCAAGCGTCCCCGAACTACGTTGTACCGACTTGATGTCAGCACCGTCACGTTCGACTACAGGAGCGCTCCTGAGTCGACCCGCGACAGCTTAAAAACGTTTCAAATAGCAACAACAATCAGCAAGCCAGCAATAAAACACTGCACATACACACAAACCCAACCAAGACTCATAACACTACGGGTCTACACTGACTCGACCCTCCCCACCTAATTGACGTGCAGTCCGAGGTGTGAAACCTCGAGCTCTGATACCAAGCTGTCACGCCCCAATTTCAGTAAACCGAACTCGGGACGCGAACATTTAAAAACATAAAAACACTTGAAACCTGTTTTGAATAAACACTTTAAAATCTCCATTTAGTTAATCAAAATAATATTTACAACTCAAAAATAAGTCCCAACAAGTGGACAAAGTACAAGGTATCCGTCACTAGACTCAAAAGATAAAAACCCGGACTCCGCTCCTAGCTCCACAAGCTTCGAGAGCTCACCTAGTCCGTCCTGTGATCAGTACCTGCAGGAAAAGCAGCTAGGGGTGAGCGTTCGCTCACCACCACAGATAACAGACTGACTACGGCATAATTAGCAGACAATGCCGGTAACACCAACAACAAACTCAACACCGGGGATCGCTGTCCCCAACTCAAGTACTCCGACTGACACACACCCACGGTGACCTTCCTCGAATGACTCGACACTTGACACGTAAAGTAGACCCGACACAACGATTGACGACCTCCTCCAAAGACACAAGAGAACACCACGCAACACCCAAGATCACAAAGGATCGCACACCAAACAAGATCACGAAGGATCGCATACCAGCTGCTCAGTAACCTCCCCCAAAGACACGGACACGGATCAGGCTAGCCAAAGAATGCTTACAACCTGTTGATACTCAAAATCGGATCAGGCTAGCCCAAGAATGCTTACAACCTGTGATACTCAAACTCGGATCAGGCTAGCCAAAGAATGCTTACAACCTGTTGATACTCAAACTTGGTCAGGCCAGCCCAAGAATGCTTGCAACCTACCGGGATTCAAACTTGGTCATGCCAGCCAACGAATGCTTGCAACCTACCGGGATCCGCAATCACAATCACAAACAAGGTTCAACCAACAGTAACAAGACCAGTTCAATACTCCACAGGCACTCATGGCCACACGAGACACCAACAGTAAAACACGGACTCGACAACCCAAACCATTCACAGGCACTCACGGCCTCCCAAGACACACCAACAGTAACTCACGGGCTCAACAACCCCACGGGCATTCACGGCCTCCCAAGACACACCAACAGTAACTCACGGGCTCAACAACCCCACGACACTCACGGCCACTCAAGACACCAACAATAAAGCAACACGGCTTCAACAACCCAACGACACTCACGGCCACCCAAGACACCAATGCTAATGTAACACGGGTTCAACAACCCAACGGGCCCTCATGGCCACCCAAGACACCAACGGTAAAGTACGGGTTCACAACCCCACGGGCACTCACGGCCACCCAAAACACCAATAATAATACCACGGGCTCTTATGGCCACCCAAGACTCGACAATGATAACACGGGCTCTCATGGCTACCCAAACTCAATAATAATAACACGGGCTCTCATGGCCACCCAAACTCAACAATAATAACACGGCTCTCATGGCCACCCATGACATCAACAATAATACACGGGCTCTCATGGCCACCCAAGACATCAACAATAATACACGGGCTCTCATGGCCACCCAAGACATAAATTAAACAGTCAACCTCCGGGCATGGTCATATGCCTCCAGTAATCCTAATGTCGCTAAGTTCCCTGCTCCTACGACACTGCTAAGTGTCACATGCTTTTCTCATAAACGCTACATTCCCGTATCATGCCTTTCTAATATTCGATAAACCTAATTAACCCACGACACCCCGGTGTCACATGCAATTCTACTGTTAACTTTCCCTAGTTACGGCCGAGATCCGGCTACTTTTCCCTACCTCGTACGTGTTCTCCAAAAAGTCAAACAACGAGCTGCGGTGATGATCTTAGTCACTCACCCAACTTTCCCTTGCCTCGGTCCGTGACACGATCTAAAAGAACACAATTTAAAGGCACTTAACAACTCGCAGGAATAAACTGAAAATCATTAAACTCGATGCCCAAACTTAACCCCGACCATGTCGATCGCTCCCAAACTTCCCAATTACTCGACATTGTCGATAAGGGACCCGTAAAGGCCCGATTCGCCCGACATGGCGAATCTGCCCGGGTTTGTAAATGCCCTTCCGGGGCTCCAAAAATTCTCGTTTTCGTTTCTACGGTTTTAGAATAATTCAAGGGTCCCAGTGTACTTGACAGAATCGAATTCCGACTTCCGAGTCAATTAATTAACGTTTAAAGTTTCTAAACCCGATAATTATAACTTTTCCAATTTAATTCCAATTTTCGATTCGGTTATGGATAAATGGTCCGGGGAACGTTTTAAACCTCCCGAACACTAAACCCGAGCACGTGGGCCCCACCCGAACCACTTGGCCGTGGGCCCTAGGGCTCAAAGTGGGGCTCGGCCACCATGGTGGTGGCTGGTCCCAGCTCCGGCCAGCCACCCCATGGCCGGTCGGCCACCACCCACGGTGGCCGGAGCTCCTCCCGAGCCTTCGGTCACCGGAAAACGTCATCTTTCCCCTCCAACACCTCCAAAACGTCTCCAACAATTACCCCAACATCAAAACCACCTTAAACTAATAGTTTCACCCAAACCCTAACATTTGAAAACTATCAAATCGACGATCGGTTCGGTGCTTACCCAAGAGGAGAACGAGGGGAAGACGATTGCTCTTCGTCTTGAGACGATCCAAGGGCTAGATTTCTTCCAACCCTAACTCTTTTCTCCTTCTCTCTTCTTCTTCTTCTTCTTCTTCTTCTTCTTCTTCTTCTTCTTCTTCTTCTTCTTCTTCTTCTTCTTCTTCTTCTTCTTCTCCTTCTCTCTCTAAACTCTCTCTTCCTTTTCTATTTCAAACAAAACTAACACATTTCTCTTTTTTTTTTCTCTTTTAATACATGTGGCCGGCCACCCTTATGTCCCCTCTTAGTTTCTCCCCAAAACTAACACCACCACATAATGGACAAGTGTCAAGGTGGGTCCCACACCTTTTGGAAAATATCTACTTGATTATACCTCAATTTAGGTTAAATTAAGTGTCTGTCTTAATTTTTTTTAAATTTTCCTGTTTTTCGCAGGTTTGACTGGCGTTGACCAGGAGTGGTTATTACATAGGTTCTTATTAGGAGTTTACTAAAGATTCTTGACTGCTGACTGAATAATTAATATTGTTATGTTGAATTTATTAAATACCGAATTGAAATAGTAAAAAATAAAGAAGTAGATTAATAAATAAAATAAATGAAATAAATAAATTGTCTAATGTTAAAATAAAAAATCTTTAATTTTCAAACTTCAAATTTATTAATCCCCGAAGGAAACAACCCAAAACAAAAAATAATACAACCCCAAACCACACATTAGTTTTCCCCGGGCATTTGCATTCGTATATGGTCGCATATACGAAACCCTAACTATACAACCCCAAACCCCAACCCCTCGATCCATGGTCGCATATGCATTCGTATGATCCTCCGCGATTTTCCCTTTCCTCTTCATGGACTACTTACCCAATAGACGCTCTTGAGGTTGTGGGACACTTTGGTTAGCCGCTCTCTAGCTCGGATCTTTGGATACCCAATCCCGTTGTGACTCACCACCAAGATGTGTAGTATCATCACCGTCGGGATTGGAGGTATAATCGCCGGTGGGGGTAGAAGGGGTGGGGTTAAGCTGTAATTCCCAACTGAATCCAATCATAGTCTCTTGTCCCCGCCGTGCCTTCCCCCGCCAAAAATTTGTCCTCATAGTTTAGAATGTCATACCAATGCTCGAGGTTGAAGATATTCAGTTTTTATTCCTTGGCCTACAGTTCCTTAGCCATGGGGATTTAGTCGGCATCAGAGTAACCGCTTGTACAACTCTACTTCACGCTCTTCAGATGATCGTGGAACTTTTGCACCCTGGGGTAAAACCTGCTCCAATGATTTTTGCATTGTTTCCAATCCATTACCAGCAACGCTTCAATGAGTTGTATCCTCTCGCGATTGAATACTAAAAGGTATTAACCTTGTTGGTTACCCATCGTTGCGCCTCTGGAGGTGCGTAACCATATACGGATGAGGTGTCTGTCCGTCTCAACAATATATTTTCTTCTAGCGCCTCTTGCTTGGGAAGGCCCAAAAAAGGATGATTGAGAAGACATCCGGGTGTTACTGTTGTCGACGTTTGAATTGTTGGGGAGAACTGGGCCTATCAAGGAGGAGCATACAACAAGAAGCCCATAATATACACGTTGGCCACCACACTTGACCCAAAGACTAGCCTATCAGTTCATGGGTCCAAGGTGTAAATTAAGTCTTTCTTTATTCCTTAAGTATCCGATGTGGGTATAATAATCCCCTAAGAACTTGGGAGGTCGACTTTGACGATTTGAGGCTCTAGAAGGCAGCTTCGAATGACGACCCTTGTTCTTCGGAGGTTGGAGAAGAACCTCCTTCCACAGACTACTCTGTTGATTCCCGGATGGATCACTCAGAGCCACCGGTTGGGATGACTGACCCTCTGATTGGCCATCTCCCTGAATACGATCCGAAGGATTACCTGCCTGAAAAAGCCCAATCCCGACATCGGACTTCAAAGGCTCGATAACTTTGGTACCCGCACTAGACTCGACCTTTTTTGGACTTTCATGTTGAGGCGACTGTGCTGGCCCAACAACATCCAAGTTCTTTGGGTTAGTACTGTGCCGGTCCACACAAGCCCCAATAGCACACGATACCGCGCTAACCTTCATATTTTCGGAAACACTGCAGATCGTAGTCTCCACAACAGCTGCACTTGTATTGCAATTAACCGAACTTACGCCAGGCCCAACAGGCCCAACCATATTCGAATCCAGCCCAAGCGCTTCTAACGCTTCATCTTCTTCCTTGCGAGATTCACGTTCAACGTGATTTACTGAATCGCAAACCAGCGAATTAGGATCACCAACAACGAACTCCACCGAATCACGAGAATCATGCGTTCTATCCAGAAGAGCGGATTTCGAAAAACCCCCCTCAGAGTCGTCGCCGGAAACTACACCGGTGATGCTCTGAACCTGTGTCCTCTGTTCCATAGACGTGACAACACCGTCCCCAACACGAAAAACAGGACCTGAAACACTCTCATTACCCTGAACAACCTCCTCATCCAACTTCGACTTCTCCTCTTGACACTCCAAAACGCAACCACTAGAGCTCTGTTTTGCACCTGAAGCAGCAAGGTCAATCGGTTCCTATTTTGGCCACGATCCAACACAACCAATAATTTGAACCCATTAAAATCACCAATTACTTGCAAAGCAACCTCTGGAGATTTGAATTCGCCGAAGCCGAAGTAACAACCACGATGGTTCGGTCTTTTGAGGATTTTAACCGAAACAATCTCCCTATAAACCCCAAGGGAGTTTTGAACCCAATCATCGGTAATATAGTACGGAAGATTATAGACAAACACTTTGGCGGCCGAAGTTTTGATTGCCTGACTCAGATCCAAGGACGAAGCTTTCCTTCGTTTCCTCAGATCGATACGAGACGGGGCCATAGGTTCCGTGAGATCGGATTCCACAACCACCGAAGCGACCTTCTTCCCACGAGATTGATGTTCTGAAGTGATGCCCCCGACACTCCCTTCTTTTCCACTGACACAGGAGGAAACACCTTCTTCCCACTAGACCGGTGCACGACATCGCTTGTTAAAGGCACTCCCTTCTTCACCTTCGTGGCTGATTTGGCTGACTTAGGATGAGCATGCGTACCAGACTTGCGTACCTTCCCAAGCTTGGGAGCACGGGCATCACCCGCACAACCAACACCCTCCTTGACCTCCTTGATTAGAGTACAGTATTGACCATAGAAGGATAGGAGCTGAGAGCAGAAAACAGAGAACGAGAGCATGTTTACACCAACATTTGGTGAATGGAATACTCAAGGAGACTTGATTTTTTAAATGTCTATTCTCTGAGTCGGGAGAGAATTGTAAATCTTGTGGATATTGATAAGCAGGTCTTACAAGGTCAAAGTTTCCGTTCAAGTTGCTTGCAAACTCAAGCTGCTCAGTTAGCTCTACAGCCAAAGCTTTTGACGATCCGGATTTGACTTCGGAAGGTGAAGAGTGGGTCACTGATGGTTGATTTGTATGGTCTATTTTGGTCCACTTTTGTTTTTGTTTCGGGATTTGATCCCGCAGCTCCTTCTGAGAGCTCCCTTGTCATGATTGCCTTTAGTTAGATCCTTCTTGGATTTCACTTTTTGTTGATAAATTTTCCGAGCTTATCCAAAAAAAAAAATCCGATGTGAGACTTCTGACTCATATGTGGACACACCTAACATGAATCAGCGGGGTAACCGTAATACCAGGGACCGAAGTTGGGGTTCATAAAGGGGGTGGTGGTGGTTGAAACCAGGTACCATGTAAGGACTTGGCGAGGCTACATATATAACAGACCTCGCCTGATTATTTGGGCCAACAAAAGCTCCTGACACCGAGCCTCGGCTGTTCTCGACGGTTAGATCTTGTGGTCCAGCGATGGCATTGGTCGTGCACTCGCTCTCGACCTATAAAGCTAGCATATGAAAGAGGAGAACTACCACAACACGTAGTCGCCGATCGTCATCGGAGATGCACCATCCTTTAAATACATCGTTGTTGATGTGCGTAGGCGCGGGAGAGAAAAATGACCTATTTACAAAGAATATAAATCCCATGAGCATCCTCTTGAATCTTTGATGATGAAGATATCATACGACAAGAAGGCGTTGTACGACAACAATATCATAAGACGACGGTTAGGGTCCAAAAGCTTTCTCCCATTTAACTTATTACAATACGAGGACATTTGCATTATATAATAACCAATTTTTATATTTTGTAAAATACTTTTTTTAATAGTAGGTCTCGGTTAAACCGACCCATACTTGAACCACCTAAGTTTCATAAGGATAAAAATAAGTTCTTGTGCCCGTTAAAGATAATTGTCATGTTACTAAGAGAAATAGAATTTATTAACAATAAAGGAAACGGTTTCCCAGTCCCATTCGGAAATGTGAATAAGCTCTGCAAAAACACACTCAAACTCAGTTATTCGTACGTTTGTATCAATGGCTTCCAAAGACACCTCTGAGGTCGAGAAAGACCCTTCTGGTAGATACGTTCGTTTCAACGAAATTCTAGGTCAAGGCGCATTCAAGACGGTCTACAAGGCGTTCGACGAAGCTGCAGGCATAGAAGTTGCATGGAACATCCTCAACATCGAAGACGTGTTGCAGCAAGACCCCGACAAGCTCTACGCCGAGGTCAGCCTCCTCAAGTCTCTGAAACACGACAACATCATCAAACTCTACGACTTCTGGGTCAACGAGGAGAAGAGGACCATCAACATGATATCAGAGCTCTTCACCTCCGGGTCTCTACGACATTACCGGAAGAAGCACAAGAACGTGGAGATGAAGGCCATCAAAAACTGGGCCAGGCAGATCCTCCGCGGCCTCAACTACCTCCACAGCCACGACCCTCCGATCATCCACCGAGACCTCAAGTGCGAGAACATATTCGTTAATGGAAACACCGGGGAGGTCAAGATTGGTGATCTTGGCCTCGCCATTGCGGTCGGTCAAGCCACCACTTGCTCAGCCGCCGGAACTCCTGCTTTCATGGCCCCTGAGCTTTATGATGAAGACTACAACGAGCTCGTGGATGTTTACTCCTTCGGGATGTGCTTGTTGGAGATGGTTACTCGTGAGTTCCCTTACAGGGAGTGTCGAAACTCTGCTCAGATCTACAAGAAGGTGATCTCGGGGGTCAAGCCCGAGTCCTTGGGTAGGGTTAGTGACCCTAAAGTTAAGGGCTTTATTGAGAAGTGCCTTGTCCCGGTCGGTCTGAGATTGCCTGCGGCCGAGCTCTTGAACGACCCTTTTCTTTCCATTGAATGTCCCAAACCTTTGATTTGTGATCACTCTCTTCTTCACTTGCCTAGTTTGATGAGCCTTGCCTCCAAGTCATCGAAGTCCAATGCTATTAGGGTTTCAGCTGGTTCTTCTCAACAAACCCTTATTAGGGTTCCAGCTGCTTCTTCTCAACAAACCCTTATTAGGGTTTCATCCGGTTCTTCTCATCAAACCCTTCCCTCTTATAGCTCTGAGGAGCTGAAGAGGTCTTCTCCTAACTATGTCTTCAGGTTAAGTGGGAGGAAAGTTGATAGCAATCATATTTGCTTCACTCTTCGTGCTGTGAAAGTGCCTGTGATCAGTGAGGGTGATAAAGTGCAAAAGATTGTGTTCCCATTCTATCTTGACTCGGATACTTCAACTTCAATAGCAGAGGAGATGGTTAAGAAGCTTGAGCTCTCTAAAGAGGATGTTCCTGTCGTGGCTGAGATGATCGATAGCTTGATTTGCAGGATCAATGTAGCTCAAAGGACTAATGGTTCAGCTGGTTCTTCTCATCAAACCCTTCCCTTTTATAGCTCAGAGGAGCTCAAGAGGTGTTCTGATAACTATGTTTTGAGGTTAAGGGGAAAGAAAGTTGATAGCAATCACATTTGCTTCACTCTTCGTGCTGCGAAAGTGCCTGTGAGTGATGGTGACAAAGTGCAAAAGATTGTGTTCCCATTCTATCTTGACTTGGATACTTCAACTTCGATAGTTGAGGAGATGGTTGAGAAGCTTGAGTTCTCTAAAGATGATGTTCTTGTCGTGGCTCAGATGATCGATAGCTTGATTTCCAGGATCGATACTAATGGTTCAGTCGATGTAGCTCAAAGGATGAGAAGTGGTGTCTCTATGAAGTCCTCTTATGATGCAAGCTATAAACAGCATAGAGCTCTTCCTCAGCTAGCCAAAGTAAGAGCTCAAGACTCCATGGAATCGATCGTGTCGAATCTATCAGCTAAGCATGGCATCTTTGCTGGGTCTTCTCGCAAACCTGATAGGATGATCGAGGACTTTGAGAGTGTTGATGAGCTCAATATGGAGATTGAGTGCATTGATGCACAATACAGCCAGTGTATTGATGAGCTAAGGAGGATGAACAAAGAAGCTGTGGAGAATGTGAAGAGGAGATGGATGACACATAAATCATCACTTGGTCGTATGGTCTCGACCAGATGTTGATATGTCGTACCTTAGTTTGCACACCTTACATGTTTTATTGTGATATGATCCATATGTATTGTAGTGAAGTTTGTTTATGCCAAATCATATATTATAAGGATAACTTTGTTTCCTAACCTTTACAAACGTTTCATTATCAGATCCTAACCCATGTCAACGTTTGGTCTCAATTCCTAACATAATAGGTTTGGAATTTCTCAGAAACTATAAAAATCCGTCTAAACTCACGATTCCGTCAACTCATCCAAGAGTTGTCATTGTTGGCGTACATTACCCATGGTGCCTTCCTCGACGTGAACTTATCCTCGTTCTCAAGCAACCGAACCCAACGCTCAACGAGTTGACGGAATCGTGAGTTTGGACGTCTTTTTATAGTTTCTGAGAATTTCCAAACCTATTATGTTAGGAATTGAGACCAAACTTTGGTCTGGGTTAGGTTCTGATAATGAAACGTTTGTAAATGTTAGAAACAGAGTTTTCCCTATATTATATTATAAAGATCCAAGAATATATGATATATCTTTATGTTGATGTACAATAATAATAACTTAAAAAAAACGATTAATGATAATTCATGCCCTATCCACGCCTTGTCCCCGATTTTTCCCGTTCCGGTATAGCCCGAATCCGTCCCATATCATACCCCATCAACTATCTTGATCTTGGGCATGTCTCGTCGGATCTTTTACCCATATATTTGAAACATTACTAGAATTTCTTGTTTCTGTTTCATTCAAACATCTCTGCCACATGCTCTTGAAAGACAAGGAATTGGGTTTTAGAAATGGCTTTGAAACTAGGGTTTGATTCACGTGGAGTTGATCATGATGTAATTATCTTTTCTATATGTGCTAAATCTAAGAGCATCCACAGTCGTTGGCGAGGAGGCGCTGGCGGGGAAAAAACGCCGACGAGGAGCTGGCGGGGAGCTTCTCGCTGGCGCCAACGGCTATATTATCCAAAAAAAATCTAAATGCCTATAGAACAACCTTGACCCACTAATTTTTTTTTGAAAATAACACACAAGATAATAAAACATTTATCTCTAAACCCTTATAAAAACCTACCCTAAATCAACTAAAATCACAAACTATCTATTCTCACTATTCATCCTTCTCACAAATCATCGTCCCGACCTGCATTCTTGTTCGTCCGTCAACATGGCCAACCTACCCAACGATGTGGATTTGAATTCCATTTTGGACGAGATACTCGAAGACTGCCTGTCCACCGACGGGGGTTGTTAGAAGACGCTTTGATCGATTCTCCACCACGGAAGCGAAAATACATTGCACGTGACCGGGTAGCCACAAACGAACGATTATGAAGGACTACTTCAACACCAACCCTGTGTACACGGAGGTGCATTTTCGGCGTCGGTTCAGAATACCAAAGGCTGTGTTCCTCCGTATCGTACATGCATTGGAGCAGCACGATGATTACTTCAAGTCAAGGTTAGATGCATGTAACCAAGTTTCATTTTCTCCTTATCAGAAATGTACTGCCGCCATTAGGCAATTATGTTACGGAATTGCAGCTGATGGGTTGGACGAGTACTTGAAGATAAGGGAAACAACGTCTTTGGAATGTTTGAGAAATTTTTGTAGTGGAATCAATATAGTATTTGGTCCTACCTATCGGCGTAAGCCTACACAGGCTGATATGGACCACATTTTGGCGGTTAATGAAGCGCGAGGGTTTTCGGGCATGCTTGGAAGTCTTGACTGCATGCACTGGGAGTGGAAGAATTGCCCAAAGGCACTTCGAGGATCACATTCCCGGAGGGACCACGGTAATCGACCAACTGTTGTCCTCGAGGCGGTTGTTACTCGTGACTTATGGATTTGGCACTCGTTCTTCGTCATGGCGGGCTCGAACAACGATACCTAAGGTCGTCAAAAGAAAACCGGTACCTAAGGTCGTCGAAAGCTGGGACCGTGCCTGTCGGGACTTCTATTATTTTGTCGTCAGCGTCCACAAAATCGACAAAAGGCTCATCAATGGAGATTGTCGTCATCTTGGTCTGGAGAACCTCAAGAGTTTTCGAAGGAGAACTCAAGGCCGTGAAGGTTGGGACTGAGGTGGATGCTAACGGTGTGAGGCAGAGTATACCTCTAAAATGAACCAGATGATCAAGAAAAGAGAGAGATATGAATGCAAATCCGCTTAAGATACCTGTCTTATTAACAAGTCTAAACTTGTTTACTAAATTTGTGTATTTCCGTTTGATGAAGAGGTTCATTTTGTAATACTTGAAAAATGATTCTTATTTTTAGTATATATTTCTCCATTGTTATCATCTCAACATTTTATGTAACATAATTAATGAATCAAAAGAATCAAATTAGTATTAATCAATCAACTACAAAAAAAAACTATATACATTTACGGTAATCTCATCTCTACTCAACTCTCCAAATTAACATAAAATGGCCATATATATCAGTAGTGATCCTCCGGAATGCTCTCTAGAGCTGGCCTCCAGCTCCGGTCGATCTCTCCGTCACCAGCTTTCCTGCTTCTCTTTTCCGTTGTTCTCAGCAACTCCTCCACAGAAGAGTACTCATAATCGTTACTAAAACTTAAAAGTTGCATCAATTCTTTCCGACTCACCACAATTCTAATCCTCATAACTCCTTCCTCAGAATTTTTCTTGCCATCACCGACACGAATCGCCTTAGTGCTCTCAATTTCTTCCTCTACTACCTTGCTACCTCTCAAACAATTCCCCATATTTGGTTCCGAAACAAAACAATAGTAGGCAAAAACAAGAATAGTTCGATGAATGTTATGTTAAGAACAAAGCTACGAACGTATATATATGGATACATGAAAGAGGTCGTGCATGAATATCCGGCTGTCACGCCGCGTGATATCATGCGGGAAAGTGACCCATATTCTAAAGCTACGAAGCTGAGAAAGAAACATCATCAATATATGTCATAATTGTGTATTAATAAAGATAAGCATATGATCTTTGACATATACTATATTTTTATGTCCTTGCCAAAGACAACTTCCTATTCACATGCGAATGATGATGACCTAACCCATGTTGTTATGATGTGCATGCTAATTGGTCAAATGAGTTTGCTTCCATTGGACTAAACTACGTTTTTGATAAGCTTTACTTGTATGCAATAGTGACCACAAATTGATGGTACATCGAACTGTTGAGATATTTTGGCACGACTATTGAGTCTTGGAGAAGTTTTTGCAAATGTAAAGACAAAGATAAACATTCTAATAAGTTGCTTGGAGAAAGAACCTGAAGTGTCTAAGTAATTTTGTCTCCCCTTTACCAACCCTTAAACTAATCAACCTTTGTCATTAAAGTTTGGTTTTGATTTGTGGTTATCTATGGACGGTGAGTTTTAAGTGATGGACCTCAAACCCTACATATAACATGTCATAACTTCTTCTTATGGTTTTTGGTTTGTATGTAGAACTCAAGTATTGTTATGATCCACATCAAATAAACTAAAACGAAATTAATTAAGTACAGGTTAGAATAATACCGAATTATATATTTAATTTGATTTAATTAACTTAAAGAATGCATTTATTTGTTTGTTACTTCTTTTGGTTTGGTATAAAGATTGGGAAGAATCAAAATGATTGGACTCATGGTTAGTAATTACTTGCATGAATTATCGTTAGTGATCATTATTATTTGTGAACGAGATAATATATATTAAAATTGAATTAAATTATGATGTGAAAACTTGTACAATTCAAGAGTCCGCGCCCCTTCTTTTTAGGGTTTGTAGGTTTTCGGTGAAGCGATTTCTTTTTCGTCTCAACCGTGATTTTATAAGATTAACATCTGTTACTTACGGATCAGGACATCTGTCTTAACCTTTTATTTTCTTCTCATATTTGTGTTTGTATTGCCTTTCATCTGATTAATAAAATGATTATATGCTCATAAAAATAGTTTAGTAACTGAAAATGAAACACCATAACACAATTGAATAAAATAAACACAATTCTACCGATTAAAAAAGGCTTGTTGGGTTGGAAATAAAATGATGGGAAACAGTTGGTGGTAAGTAACCGGTGACATGAGGCTTGTCCTACGTATTAAGGGTTTTGTTGCCCTCTAAGCTAAATACATATCCCAATCAAATTCTTATTCGTGGTGTAGAGTAAAAATAGTTCAAATTTATGATAAATCATATCGGAACTTCTTAAGGTAGTCTTCACCATTAAAAAACGATCAACTGAAATACGATTAAGGTGTATTCATTAAGATTCGAATCCAAGTAAGCAATGCATGAAAAGCTAAGAACCAAATCAATAATAATCAATCAACTCCAAAAAAGACTACATGTTTAAGTTGATGTCATCTCTACTGAAGAGTGAAGCCTCACCACGTACAATGAAGAAAAAAATGTCAAGTTGTGTTCCAAAAGAACATGAAATGGCCATGTATATATATATATATATATGATCAGTATCGATCCTCCGGAATGCTCTCCAGAGCCGGCCTCCAGCTCCGGTCCATCTCTCCGTCACCAACTCTCGTGCTTCTCTTCTTCATCGTTCTCAGCAACTCCTCCACCGACGAGTACCGATCACAATCTCTACTCAAATTCAGAAGTTGTTTCAACTCTTTCTGAGTCACCACAACTCTGATCCTCACAACCCCTTCCCTAGAATCGCCTCCTCCTTCACCTAAATCAAAGCTCACTCTCTTGTTCTTGTTCTTGTTCTTGTTCTTCATCTTCTCACCGTTGATGACATGACTCGCCTTACTACGCTCGATTTCCTCCACGACCACTACCTTGCTACCTCTCAAGCAATTCCCCATATTTGCTACCTCTCAAACAAGAATGATTTGATGAATGTTATGTTAACAACAAAGCCAAGAACGTTTATATATATATATATACATATATATATGGATACGAAAGAGGTACGTACGTAGCATATGAATATCCGGCTGTCACGCCGCGTAATATGATATATAGTGACGAGATTCGAAAGCTAAGGAAGCTGAGGAAGAAACAGCACCGATCACTTAAAAATGATATAAGGGTCTTAGCGTATATGATCCTTGACGTATACTATATATTATTATGGTTTTGCAGAGACAAGTTCCTATTCACATGGCAGCTGAGCCAATGATGACCTAACTCGTGATAATTGGTCAAATGGGTTGCTTCCATTAGTCTAAACTCGGCGTTTGATCAGCTTTACTGTTATTTAATACAGTGACCATCGAGCCCGTTGAGTCTTGGGGACGTTTTTGTAATTGTGAAGGCAAAGATAAACATTCCGATAAGCTATTTTTATAATTTTGTCTCCTCTTCACCAACCCTTAAAGATCAATTAACGTTTGATCGTTATGGCATAGGTCTCATGCACTGAATCGTTCACTAGAGATTTTTTGATGGTTATCTTTGAAAGCTTATAGTACAAAAGTAGTATAATTTGGTGCGTGTTCAATCATTCGAGAAAGATACATATGATTCGATTGTCACCTCCAAGTCTCTAATACTTGATTCATATGCAAAAACCCAACTCTAACCCATGTGATAGTTGTACAACTCTATAAGACACATATAGTTTACTTGTACAACTTTATAGGACACATAGTTCGCTTGTAACCTATGTGTATATGTCAAACCTTATTTATATTACACAGTCGTATAGAGTTAATCTTCTTTTACTGTAGTCATCTCGACAAAAAAAATTATTTTACGATTCATTATGATATTACATTAAGGGTTGTTAAGCTTAAATCATTTCACACGTGAATGACATTTGACAGTTGAATTTTTTAATGATCAAATTATCTTTTACTTTGTATCAAGGTGTAGTTCATTCCACATTGATCCTGTCAGAGTTCATCCAACATATTTATATTTTATTTATTTTTATATTATAAGATAATTTGGTCACCAAAAAGATTGAAACCATCCACATGTAAATCGCGTGACAAATATGGATGACCTACATCAAATTTAACAGTATTTGATGCAAAATCAAAATTACTCGTAACAAAATGACAGGTTTTGAAGTTGCCCCATAAATTGATTTTTTTCTTTTCAAATTGACAATTTCCTGTAATTTCTATTTAGTTCGCTTGGATTAAAAATGAGATATACATTGCTTGTTCATCATTTACTAAGATGGAGAGGAATCAAAATGATTGAGTTCATGGTTGGTAATGGTATATCGTACAGCTTTCAATGATGGATATATTTAATCGTAGTGTTGATGTAGTAGCTTCAATAATACCAAATAATAGACCGTACTGTATGAGTACATAATAATGGCCGTACATATTATACAAATGCACACCCGACTAATCATGATTTGTAAGCATAGTATATGCAAGAGCAAGACAAACTCGTACATGTGTATATATAGTGGTAGGGTTTCCTAAACCCGATGTTAACCCTAACGAGTCACATGGGCTGGGCCTATACAACATATTCTAACACCCCCCCTCAAACTCAAGATGGTGGTAATGAACCCAAGTTGAGTTTGTCAACTAAAGGTTTGAACTTTCCTGGGATTAAAGCCTTGGTGAAGATATCTGCAATCTGATCGCTAGAGGATACAGATTGGAGAGCGAGGGTGCCCTGACTGAGATGTTGTCTGACAAAGTGACAATCGATCTCAATATGCTTGATGCGTTCATGGAAGACATCATTATGAGCAATCTGAATAGCACTCTGACTGTCACATTGAATGGTAGTGGCTGACTTGTGAACAACACCCATGTCATGTAGTAACAAACGAAGCCATATGAGTTCGGAAGTAGTATCAGCAAGGGCTCGATACTCAGCTTCCGTGCTGGAGCGGGCAATGGTTGTTTGTTTCTTACTTCTCATGGAAATCAGAGAGTTACCAAGAAAGAAACAGTAACCTGTGGTAGATCGTCGGTCTGTGGGATCGCCTGCCCAATCTGCATCTGAATAGGCCTGTAGGACTAAAGGTGAGCCATAAGAGAAATGTAGTCCTTGTGTTAAGGTGCCTCGAACATAGCGCAAGATCCGAAGAACGGCCTCATAGTGAGTAGTGCGAGGTGCGCACATGAACTGACTGACGATGTGGACAACATATGCAATGTCAGGCCTAGTAACAGTGAGGTATACCAGCCCTCCAACTAATCGGCGATATAAAGTGGGATCCTCGAGAGCTTGACCATCTGATGGAAGATACTTGACATTCGCTTCGATGGGAGTGGAAGCGATCTTGCTATCGGTTAGTCCCCCCTTGGAGATGAGCTCGGCTGCATACTTGGCTTGGGACAAAAGATAACCAGAGGACAGAGAGGAAATCTCCAAACCAAGAAAGTAAGAGAGATGACCCAAATCCTTCATCTCGAACTGGTCGCTTAGATGACGCTTAAGATCCACAATGCCGATAGCATCATCACCAGTAATGATCATATCATCCACATACAGAAGTAAGAGAGTATGGCCCCGAGAGGTCCGACGAACAAAAAGGGAGTTGTCGTGCGGACTGGAGACGAAACCAAAGACTGCCATCGCACTAATGAACTTGGAGTACCATGCCCGTGGAGCCTGCTTGAGTCCATAAATGGATTTGCGCAAACGGAAAACCATGTGTGGGGGATGCTCATAGCTGGGCGGGGGCTTCATATAAACCTCCTCTGTAAGATCTCCATTGAGAAAAGCATTATTCACGTCCATTTGAAAAACGTCCCACTGTCGACCAGCAGCAACAGCAAGAATGGTGCGAACAGAAGTAAGTCTCGCAACAGGAGCAAATGTTTCCTCATAATCAACCCCATGTTCCTGGGTAAATCCACGAGCCACAATACGTGCCTTGTAGCGCTCGATAGAACCATCTGCCTTGGTCTTCACCTTGTATACCCATCTAGAACCGACCACATGTTTGTCTTGAGGTAAAGGTACCAGATCCCATGTATGAGTCTTCACCATGGCCTGTAGTTCCTCAGTCATTGCTTGCTGCCACAGGGGGTTAGTGCAAGCCTCCCGATAGGTGTCAGACTCATATACAGAGGACACTATGGAAGCGACACGAGATGGTAGGGTTACCTCAAAGTCCTGGAGGTGAGATGGGAGTTGCCGATGACGTTGTGGTCGAGTCGGTAGCACAGGATCCTCTAGCACAGGATCCTCTGGCGGAACATGGTCCACGGTAACAGGCAGAGATGTCGAAGCACCTGCAGGAGTTAGCTCAATGGGAGAACCCTCATCATCATCAGAAAACAGATCAATATCAGGATTAGAAAAGAAAGGAGTAGACTCGGGAATGTGAAAGGAAGACATGGAAGAAAACATCTTATGTTCCCAGAATGTGACATGGCGAGAAATGCGAAGACGGTTGGAAACCGGGTCCCAACATCTGTACCCTTTGTGTTCGATCCCATACCCAATAAAGCAACAAAGACGAGAACGAGGTTCAAGTTTAGTACGTTCATGAGGTTGTAGATGAACAAAACAGACACACCCAAAGACACGAAGAAGATCATAAACTGGAGGACGACCATACAAACACTCGTAAGGAGTTTTGTTACCTATGACTGGGGATGGAACCCTGTTGATGGTGTACACGGCTGTGAGGGCAGGCTCCCCCCAAAAACGTTCAGGACATGCAGCTGCAATGGTGAGAGCACGGACCGTATTAAGAATATGGCGATGTTTGCGTTCTGCTCGACCATTTTGTTGCGATGTACCAGGACAGGAGCGTTGAACGATAGTACCGGTGGAAGCAAGTTGTGCAAGGAATGATGACTCTTTACGTTCCATGCCGTTATCCATACGCAGTGTTTTGATAACTTTAGAGAATTGTGTGCGAACCATGGCAGAAAACTCAGAATAAATTTTTTTGAAGTCAGATTTATTATGCATGAGATAAATCCAAGTAAAACGAGTATGATCATCAACAAATATGACAAACCACCGAGACCCCCCCATGGTCGGAACAGGTGCTGCTCCCCACAAGTCAGTATGAACAAGATCAAAGGGTGCAAAGGAAATAGTATTATTAAGGGAAAACGACAGTTTATGATGTTTAGCAAGCTGACAAGACACACAATCACCAAAGTTATGCGAAACTGACCCCAACAACCCACTAGAAATAAGACTACGCAAACGAGAGGAAGAGGGATGACCTAGGCGAGAGTGCCAGAGATCGGCGGAGACGACAGCGCCACAAGTAGACGAGGATGATGATGATGGTGAGGGAATCACCAGTGAGGTGAGTTCGAACAGGCGACCAACTTTACGTCATGTCCCATGGATTTGTCCCGTCAGTGGATCGTGCACAAGAACAGAAGAAGTACGACCAGAAAAGTTAACGTCAAAACCCAAATCACACAATTGACCAACCGATACAAGGTTTAGTGACAAATCTGGGACAAGCAAGGTATTCGGTAGTGATAGCTGGTCTGTGGTTGCAGTACCACAGTGTGTGGCAAGTAAAGTGGAGTTATCAGCAGTACGAATAGACGGAGACTTGGTGACCGGAGTTACACATGTGAGCAAATCTGACTGCGGGCTCATATGATTAAAGCAAGCAGAATCAAGATACCACGTGGATGTGCTACCTGGCGTAGTAGTGGATGAGCTACCTGACGAGGCAGTGTGAGCTGATAGGAACGCTCGGATGTCACTCAAGAGAGCAGTCATGTCAGGAGATTTGGCAGATACAGCAGGTGTAGCAGCAACAGTAGATGAGCTACCTGACGAGGCAGTGTGAGCTGATAGAAGCGCTCGTATGTCACCCAAGAGAGCAGCAATAGTGTCATTGGGCCTGTTGGAAGGCCGATGATCCCCGCGGGAGCCACGCCCCCCCTTAAAGTTTGGAGAGGGCCTGGAGTTACCCCATCGAGGGTTGTTTGAGGACAAAAGGTGACGAGCATGAGTTCTGCATTCAGTTAAGACATATCCAGATCTGTTGCAGAACGTACAGTGGGGATTGATATCGAATTTCTTCATTAGAATACCTGAAAAGAAGACACTGAAATAAAAGGATTAGTTTTTTTTTTGGAAGTCAACGGTCAACGGCGCGTGTGTGGCACGCGGTCAACGAGAGGTGCGCGTGGGAGCGCGTGGGCGCGTGTCTTACATGCACGCTGTCAGTAGAGGTGCGTGTGGGAGCGTGTGGGCGCGTGTCTTCCACGCACGCTGTCAGCAGAGGTGCGCGTGGTAGCGCGTGGGCGCGTGTCTTCCACGCGTCTTCAACCTTCGTTCGAAAGTTGCAGGTTTTGACGTGTTTTCGCGGCGGGTTGCTGGCGGTGGCGGCGGCGTCTTGCGGTTGCGTTACTCCGGCTGCATGGGGGCAAGACACAGGGAGAAGCTGAGACGACGGAGCGTGGTTTGTGGCCGTGCGTGACGATCTCGACGGAGTCGTTGCCGGTGGCAAGGGATGGTTTGGTCGTCGCACGTCGCACTTGGTGACTGCGGAGAATGCAGTCGGAACAACAGCAGGTTGAGGCTGTGGCTCGGGCGGCGGTCGGCTGTGACGGCGGCGGCGGCGGCGGTCAGCTGTGACGGCGGCGGCTGTGAGCTCGTGAATAGCAGGTTGAAAGCGGAAGCGATATTAGAGCGATAGAGGCTCTGATACCATGATAACAATTGTAGAATTGTATTGAAATTGATGAATAATACATACAAGGTACATGTGTATATATAGTGGTAGGGTTTCCTAAACCCGATGCTAACCCTAACGAGCCACATGGGCTGGGCCTATACAACATATTCTAACAATATACATACTCATATTTGGCATAAACTGTGAAAAAATGTGTAGTTATATTAATATTTTAACCATTTATAATTTACCATCAGATGATCGACGATCAACACTCCCATGCTCTTAGTTTTAACTGTTTAAAGCATCTCCAACGGGTCGTGTCAGGGGGTCGTGGCAGGCGCAGACACGGCGCTGACACGCCTCGCTGGCACGACTCATCGTGTCTAAGGGTCGTGCCAAGGGCGGCGTGCCATCCGGTCGTTGCTGATTCCAGCAACGACCCGTCGCCGTGTCAAGGAGGTATTTTAGAGGAAAGAGAAGCCTATTTTGCTCCAAAAACACTTCCTACCATGGCTCTTGACACTAGACCATTGGATGAGCAGTGTTAGGAAGCCGTGTCCAGGAAGCCAAAAAGCACTTCCTAACACTGCTCCTTAACACTATCTAATGTCTAAGCATTGGAGATGCTCTTAAGTACTCGAAACGAAGATGAGATGTGTCCTACACATTAAGGGCTCTACTGCCCTTCATGATGTCATCAACCTAATATGTGTATATATATTATACGCACATGGGTGCTTCTGTCATCTTTGGACTTTAATTTCAGTGCACAGTTCGTTGCAGAATTGTAGTAATTTCTTGACTTTTTCTACCATGTGCTCTGTGCTCTGTGGACCTTTCATTTTCATGTTCCTAATATCTAACTATTTTCCTCCTTATATTTTTGTATATTTATATACGACCGATTGACTAATGAAACCAGTAACCACCCATATTTGGAATATATACTGAGGATAGAAGTATATATATGTATATACACTTATACATAGAGAGAATAAATAAAAGTTATTGGACGGTTTTCTTTTTTGATTATCAGTTTTTTTTTGTGTTACACTTAAATTGATTTAGCTGGATGATACGAGTTTTTATTTTTTGACAAATGAATGAAACGAGTTGATAAGACATCTTGAATTAAACCAGACGTGAAAATTTGACCGTTCGATTGTAAATACTGACAAATTCAACGAGAATTATTCAATAATCCTAAATAAAGATTGTTTAATAAAAAAATTAGTATCCAAAGACTAACACATCATCTACTTCAAACAACTATGTATATGTATAGGTATGAACATGTATTTTACAACTCAATATATAAATGCATAATTTAATATGAGCAGATAATAGTTGAAATAACATTCTTAATAGCCACACCAACTACATTAATGTTGTCATCTTCTACACACAGGAGATATTTATTGCAAGTCCACATTTTTACTAACCACCAACTAACTCCACCTTGATTAACAAACCTGCCTCGTATTTATGACCATCCAACGGCTCCGCTCTTTCCCAGACGCGTATCCAACGGTCAAAACCCACCACTGCTACAGTAATAACAGACAAACACAAGTCAATCAGGTCAAGCAAGCTCGGCCAACTCCTCACGTGCTTTACACGTGATCTTCCCTGACTCGTGACCATCGTCTCACACATGTTCACCGCTCACTGTTAGCACCAACAGTGAAGAAGAAGAAGAAATTGGAGGGGCCAAATGTGATAGCCAATCTTGCTCTGTTTGTCTCCGATTCTACATTCGCAACATGAGGGAGCAGATCTCTGGCCGTTTCTTCCTTCGCCTTGCTCTGATGTTCGTCCTCTGTAAGTTTTTTTAGCTTTGAGCCATACCCTTTTGTTGTTTTTAGCTGAATTTCTGGTTTCTCGCTGTTTTTTCATGGTTTCTTCGAGATTGGGCAACTGGGTCATCGGAAATTGCACTGTTTAGTGTTGGATTTTTGCTAGGTTCTATGTTGTCTGTCTCGTTTGTGGGTTTTGATTGTGGTACTTGATTGTTGCACTTGCACCATGCATTTGTTGAAGTATAAGTCCCACACAGAAAGTGTGTGGACAAATTAAACAATTGATAAGCATATTAGTGCTTCCACCCATCAGTTCGAACTTTTGGGTTGGATAGGGCTTCAACAATATTCTTTAAGAAACAGATTGTGTTTCTAGCATTTGTTTACGGGTTGAATTTTCCATCTACAAGTGTTCAACTTAGCTGCTGTAGGTCATTTAAAGTGTACAAGTGTTCTACAAGTTTCTTTTTTCATGATATAATTTGTATTGTTCTGCACTTCTGCTGTCATGGAAATGAGGGAAAAGGGATAGTGATTGAAGTTTTGAACTTAAAACTCGAGTCTTCTGAAAACGTTTATGTTTTGTTTCCTGTTATATTTGGAAGCAGGCGTCTCTGACAGATTCACATTAGAGTCTTAAGAAGTCAAGTCATTGGAGGTCGAGCATTAGTAAACTCTTCTTTCTTAGTTTGTGTTACAATTTTTTATTCAAATTTGGGTTTAATATCAGTTCCTTAACACATAACCAACAAAACTCCATATATTAGCAGTCTTACATAAGCAAATATGCATGGCATTATGTTAAAGTGAAATTTGGTTCTAGTTATTTCTGCATTGGCTTACAACATGCTCATTTCATTATACATATAACACTATTCTTTGCAGGTGTAAATGAGTCCCTGTGCAGTCCATTTCTTCCTCTTCTAGCTCCTTCACCAATCCCAAGTGTAGAACCTCAACCATTTCTTCCTCTTTTAGCTCCTTCACCGATGACACCGTTCACAAATCTGAGTTTGCCAGTATTATCAGGTATAACTTGCCTTGACTTTCTCATAAACCATTGCTTTCAATGTGACCTAACTTGTTGCTATTATAATCTCGTAGGACTATGTACCCTAAACTTTTCATCTGCTGAAACTATATTGAGCAAAACAGCAACTGATTGCTGGGCTTCCTTTGCACCGTATCTGGCAAATGTGGTATGCTGTCCCCAATTTAGTGCCAGTTTGGTCATCCTCATGGGGCAGTATGGTAAGAACTCTAGGGTTCTTGCCTTAAACGTGTCTCAGGCCAAGCACTGTCTCTCTGATGTGGTCAAGATCCTAGAGGGTCAAGGTGCAAATAAGAATCTTCCTAAAGTATGCTCAATTCATTCAGCAAATCTCGCTGCAGCAACTTGTCCGGTTACTGACATAGATGAGTTTGAGAGCTCAGTGGACTCTTCACGACTTTTGTCTGCTTGTGAAAAAATTGATCTTGTCAATGAATGTTGTGGTCGAGTCTGCCAAAATGCCATATTGGATGCTGCTAGGAAAATTGCCTCAAATGGCATGCCAAGCTTAAACGGTGCTCATGTCTTGGCTGAGCAATCGACTTTGATCAATGATTGTAAGCATGTTGTCCTACGATGGCTGGCCAGTAAACTAGAACCGTCCTCAGCAAATCATGTTCTTCGAGGACTTTCTAACTGCAACGTGAATAAAGGTAGCATGGAAGAAGTGAAAAAAAAAAAACAATTGGAGTTTTTTTACGGGTTATTTTATAGATAGTTTTTTGCGTATTATGGGTCTTTTGCACCTAACTATCACAAACTTTACACTTTTACATCCAGCTACATAAACTTTCAAAAAGTTGCAAATGACTCTTTCTTACCCTAATCTCAAAAAAGACTTCATAACTACCAAAATTACAGACTTACAGTCGTATCAGAAAGGCGGTATTTTTTGAGACTAGTGTCAAGGGCATTTTCGCCGTTTTGGCGGAACAGAGCTATTTGCAATTTTTTTGAAATTTATGTAGCTGTAAATAACGTTTTAGAGTTGGAGATAATTTGTGTAAAAAAACGTGTTATACGTAATAGGTACCTGCAATTAACTTTTTTTGAGTTGATATTCTTTAACATTTCTGCCATTTTTATATGTGGTTCAGTCTGTCCCCTTGCTTTTTCCAAAATGACAAAGCTTGTAAGAGAATGTAGAGGTGTGATTAGTAACAAGACATCTTGCTGCAAATCCATGGAGAGTTATGTATCTCACTTGCAAGAGCAGAGTTTCCTCACCAATTTGCAAGCATTGAATTGTGCTGCATCACTTGGCATGAAATTGCAGAAAGCTAATGTCTCCAAAAATCTCTATGATCTATGTCATATAAATCTCAAGGATTTCTCCCTTCAAGGTCAGTCTTGCCAAATGCTTTTCCAACGACTATTTTTATATCGACTAAATGAGGTGTATCAAAACTATTTAGGCTCAAGACCTTGCTTACGTAGAAGCAAGTTATTTGATTCTTAAAGAATTTATAAGATTGATGTATTAAGTAAGAAACGGGCTCCTTTATGTAGCAGCACTAAATTCTTGACTTCCACATAAAGAGAGAGGCCCAAAAGACTGAATAGAGGTACTGTTGTTGGGACTTTAACTCAAGTCCCAAGGCCCAAGTTCAAGTACTTGACCAGTTGGACAAGCAAGCTTTGGTTTAACGACTATTCATGTTTCAATTTTTCGATAGACCCTATACTGATTAATGATTCTTTGATGATACATTATCTACCATGGTGGAAATTTACAAATGGGACACATCAGTTGGATCTCAAGGTACTATGACTATGAATGTTGTCTTTCCTTACATTTTGTTTCTTGAATTCGCAAGTCTGTTAATCGTTATACTGTGTGTGTGATTGTTAATTAGAGTCTGGATGTCTGTTGCCAAGCTTACCTTCGGATGCAACATACGATAGTACTTCAGGAGTCAGCTTCCTTTGTGATCTCAATGACAACATTGGAGCTCCTTGGCCCTCCAAGTCCTCTGTACTCGCTTCCTCTTGTGATAAAAGTATGCTCAAGATGTTGACTTATAATTTTTGCCCCCCCTTGATCTTGTTTATATTTCTTGTTATTTGATTTATTCCTTTGATTTGTGAAATCACAGCTACCAAACTTCCTGCTCTTCCTGCTGCTACATCTGCACAAAGTGGTAAGTTTGTAACTTTTTATCGAGTTGCTTAATTTATAGAAAACCTTATGAATCCCTCTTATGTGTATCAAAGAATGTAAGGCTTATATTTATAGCTAGGAATAATTGTCAAAAAGTACACTGAGGTATTCACTTTTTGCAATTTGTAGCCCTTATCTTTGATAGCTGCAAAAAAAGTGCCTAAACTTGTTTTTTGTTGGACTTTGTATAAGCTTGTTTCAAAATGACAATTTTACCCCGAAATCAAAATTTTAAAAATAATAAATAAAAAAAATCCAAAACTTCATATCCCTTGGTTTTGGATTATTTGTTTTTTTACTTATTATTTTTAAATTTTAAATTGTAAGGGTGAAATCGTCATTATATTTACATTACAACAAAAACACAAGTTCAAGGTGTGTTTTTACCATTATCAAAGAAGAGAACTGCAAGAACTGAACATCTCAATATACTTTTTGCAATTACCTCTTATAAACTATTCTGAAACATTTTGTATTAAAAGAGTCAAAAACCTTAACCTTGTCATGCACTGCAGGTCTTGCAGTTGAAAGCTTGATGCTTCCTCAGATACTTGTCTCCATCATTGTCCAGATGCTACTTTGACACTGTGTAAGGGCCTGTTTGGCCCTAACCTCATTATGTGTATACAAACATCATTTTTCTATATTTTAATTTTTTATCCTCCTCCCATTTCTATCAGGCCTATTCTCCCTTGGAGAAATGCAATGTAAAAATTTATATATAAAAGAAAAAGTAAAAAAGGTGGAGAAAAAAATACAAAGTTTAATTTATACTGACCAGGAAAGTGATTTCTTGATTGTTTTATTTAAATCAAAGCCTTTTTGAATTAAGATAAAATATACCATTTTGGGTAAGTTGGTTGGCCTCATCATGTGCAAGAGGTGTTTTATTTTGGAAGGGATTTAAAGGAAGATGTGCCCTAAACATCTACTTTGTCTTAGATAATTGCATACTAATCATCTAGGATCAAGTAGCATTTTCAACAATTTTTTTTTAACAATCCAATTAAACTATATAATTTCCCCCACAAAAGTTGGGTAAAGAGATTTAATTGGAAAGAAAAACAAACAAGCATGTCATAATCACATGCACTCTTTTTGTTTTATCTGACATGACAAATATGAACTTTTTTCTTTCATTTGTACAAATCCAAATTTAATATTTGAAGAGAATGGAGATAAACTTAGCTAAATGAATTATTTTACTTTTATAATCAAGTTTGAAACACAAGCTGAACCCACATGTTTCACACAAATGCCCAAACCCAGTAATTTTGACATAACTCTTGCTTGTTAAATTGTAAAATACTCACAAAACAAAAGCCAAGGTAGAACTAGTGGTCATTAAAGAAGAAAGAATGATTCTTTACCCAGCTTGCAAGACTGTTTAAGGCTTTAAGCTCTCTGGAGAATGAGGATCTTCTCTTTTCACCCCCCTCTTGTTTTGTGAAGCTGAAGAGTGTTATGTCCTGTCATGTGTTCTTCAGATAATCATATAAATGGACTCCCACTCCTCTGTACAAGGCTGCATCTGTATTTGGTCCTCCAGGTAAATAATAATCTCCATTTGGGTCTCTTGATTTTCTTTATTGGGGTTTCTGAACATACCCATTTGAATATTGTTCTTCTTCAATACTCTGCACCCAGTTTTGGTCTAGACTGTCCCTTATATCCATATGATGCTTAATCTCAGTTGGCTAGGTTTCATCTTTCTATTTTGACTTGGGTATTGAGAATCTGAAATCAAATTGAATTTCTGATTCTGGGTATTGTTCATTTTCTTGTGGAAAGGTGCATAATTTCTTAAACTCAAGCTACTATGAGTTGAAAAATCAGTCAGCTGAACAATCTCTTCCTGGCCATGGAGGTCTCCTTGACTCTATCCATGAAGGTAGCTCTACTGTGCTGGATTCTTCCTATCTGGGTGTACATGCAAGTAGTTCTTGGTGCTGGAAATGAAGCTCTTTCTTCGCGGAGGCCGAAGGTGGTGAATATAGGAACTTTATTTACTATCGATTCGATTATAGGAAGAGCTGCAAGCCCTGGCATTTTAGCTGCAGTTCATGATGTTAATTCTGACTCTACTGTCCTGCCCGGGACAACACTGAACCTCATCTTACACGATACTAACTGCAGTGGGTTCCAAGGAACTGTGGAAGGTATTTCTGAACCCTTATACTTGTCTGTATTAGTGATTATCTCGCCTAATTGCATAAAATAGGTAAGGACTTTAGAAACAAATTGATTATCATTACTTAAGGGATTTGTATTCAGAACAATTTTGATCTATCTTGTTTAATTTGAGGCTTCCATCATCCAACCCTTTCGATAGCTAGGCAAGTTCTAGCATCATTTGGATGCAAGATCGCAGCTTCAACTCCTCTTGAATTGTTATATGTTCCTAAAGCAAACTTGGGTTCTGCTTTGGCTTCCATTTTCAGCTCTAAGAAAGTCAACATTGCTTATAAAATGATATATAGTTGTTTAAGTGTCAAGATGAAGCAAAAAGGTTTGAACTTTGTGTGTTTAATGGATATGCAATCTACTATGAAGTTTCTCAAGCTTTCTATTATTATTTGTAGGGTAAACGTTATTACACCCCCTCGATAACCTTTGTGTTTTAGGAACCCCTATAAGTGAGGGGTTAGCTGTACCACACTGTCACCTTCCGTTATTCATCCAAAACCCATGGATTCACACTGAACATGTGATGGTGTGATCAGGAACACGTTGCCACCTTTTCAGTGGGTTTTTGATGAATAGCGAAAGATGATAGTGTGTTATTGATAACCCATCACCTATAACAATGTGTTTTTGAGAATCAAAGGTCACCGAGGGTGTGTTAGCAAAGTTACCCCTTATTTAGTACCCTTAAATTGATTATTTCTCTTACCCCTGATGTATGTACCATCTCATTGCCTGAAGTTTCTCATCTCTTGTGTGTCTTGTAGCTTTGCAGCTCATGGAAAATAACGTGGTTGCTGCAATTGGCCCTCAATCCTCAGGAATAGCTCACATAATCTCACACGTTGTCAATGAACTTCATGTCCCGCTTCTCTCATTTGGAGCCACAGATCCCACTCTCTCTTCATCACAGTACCCATATTTCCTCAGAACTACACACAGTGACTATTTTCAGATGAACGCAGTCTCTGATCTAGTCGAGTTTTATGGATGGAAAGAGGTAATTGCTATCTTTGTAAATGATGATTATGGCAGAGGCGGTGTTTCTGCACTGGGTGATGCTCTGGCAGCAAAGCGTGCCAAGATCTCTTACAAAGCAGCCTTAATGCCGGGATCAAATACAAGTGTAATCAACGACTTGCTAGTTAATGTCAATTTGATGGAGGCTCGGGTTTATGTAGTTCATGTTAATCCCGACTCTGGGATCTCAATTTTTTCTGTTGCCAAGAGTCTTGGGATGATGAGTAACGGGTATGTTTGGATTGCTACAGATTGGCTTCCTTCGGTTCTTGATTCTTCAGAGCATGTTAACACTTCCACCATGAGTCTCTTACAAGGGGTTATTGCTCTTCGCCATCACACTCCCGACACTGCTCTCAAAACTCCATTCGTGTCTCGATTCAATGGAGCTTTCAATTCGTATGCACTGTATGCTTATGATTCTGTTTGGCTTGCTGCTCGAGCTCTTGATGTGTTCTTCAGAGAAGGTGGGGCTTTATCTTTCTCTAGCGACCCAAACTTGCATGACACCAGTGGAAGCTCGCTTCGGTTATCATCTCTCCGTGTCTTCCATGGAGGCCAACAGTTGATGAAGACGATCCTGAACACGAGCTTCACAGGTTTAACTGGACGGGTTGAGTTTGATCAGGACAAGAACCTGGTTCAACCGGCATATGATGTTCTTAACATTGGTGGAACTGGGTCACGAAGGATAGGCTACTGGACAAATCGTTCTGGTCTTTCTATTGATTCTCCAGACACCATATACGCAAAGCCTCCCAGTAAATCTAATCAACATCTCTATAGTGTGATTTGGCCCGGTGAAACTGCAGTGACACCCCGAGGATGGGTGTTCCCCAACAACGGGCAGTCTCTGAGGATTGCAGTTCCTAACCGTGCAGGCTTTAAGGACGTTGTGTCCAAGGACACCAACCCTCCAGGGGTTAGAGGGTACTGCATCGATGTCTTTGAAGCTGCCTTAAACTTGTTACCTTACCCCGTACCACGCAAGTACATTTTATTCGGGGACGGTCAGAAAAATCCATCCTATAACGATATTGTGTACGCCATTTCACAAGATGTGAGTTTCTGTTTCTGACAATTTAACAGGTGACTAATTCATTATGTCAAGCTCACTTTGAGACGATGTTTCTTCTTCTTGTTCTTCTTCAGAGCTATGATGCAGCTGTTGGGGACATAGCAATCACTACAAACAGGACAAAGATGGTGGACTTCACACAACCTTACATGGAATCGGGCCTGGTTGTGGTTGCTCCGGTGAAACAGGCCAAGTCCAGTCCTTGGGCTTTCCTCAAGCCGTTCTCTGTAGAGATGTGGTTTGTCACTGCTGGCTTTTTTCTCTTTGTTGGTGCTGTTGTTTGGGTTCTTGAGCATAGGATCAATCACGAGTTCCGCGGCCCCCCAAGTCAACAAGCTATGACTATATTTTGGTAAGCGTCTTGAATTTCTATTAAAGGTGATGATAACGTTCGATCTCCTTATTGATTATATGTGTTGTGATGTTATTGCAGGTTTAGTTTCTCAACAATGTTCTTCTCTCACAGTAAGTAAATCTTTCCCCTGTCTCATATGCTATTTTACTATTTGTTTTCCTCACTTGTGTTGGTCTGGTAGTCAGAGAGCTCTCTCACCTCCTTTAGATGTCGGTCGAGGTTAAATTAGGAATTAGTTTAAGCTAGAGTAGAATTTCCCCGCCTTCTTGCTGATAAGAAAAGACTTTACTAAGCGCAGGAGAGAACACTGTGGGCACGTTGGGACGATTGGTGCTGCTCATATGGCTATTCGTAGTGTTGATTATTAATTCAAGCTACACTGCTAGTTTGACATCGATCCTCACAGTGCAACAACTGACTTCTTGGATAGAAGGGATCGACACCTTGGTTGCAAACAAGGAGCCAATTGGAGTGCAGGAAGGATCATTTACTAAGAACTATCTGATAGAAGAGCTCAACATAGCAGAGTCAAGGATTGTTAGCTTGAGGGATAGGGAGGATTACATGACTGCCCTCGAGCGCGGGCCAAACCGTGGTGGCGTGGCCGCCATAGTTGCTGAACGTCCCTACATCGACCTCTTCTTGTCCAAAACGAAATGCCAGTTCAGGATAGTTGGGGCAGAATTCACAAGGAACGGGTGGGGATTCGTAAGTTTCGAAACCTGACTTTACTTGCGACGCAAGCAAGCAAAAAGATGGTGTAAATATGATTTCCTTTTCTTTTTCTTTTTTCTCTCAGGCATTTCAGAGGGACTCTCCTCTTGCAGTTGACTTGTCGACAGCGATTCTTCAGCTGTCGGAGAATGGTGATCTCCAAAAGATTCGGGACAAATGGCTAACGAGTATGGAATGCTCTTTGGATGCTACTGCAACCGAAACGGATAGGCTTTCCCTCGGGAGCTTCTGGGGGCTGTTTCTCATTTGTGGCGTTACGTGCCTCTTTGCTCTCATTTGCTTCTTCTGCAGGGTGATATGCGAGTTCCGGAGGTTTAGGCAGGAGATCGAGCGGGATGGGATCGAGCGCCCGAGTTCGAGATGGTCTTTCTTGGCAAGGAGTTTCAAAGACTTGATTGAGTATGTAGATAAGAAAGAAACGGACATCGAGATACTTGCCCGGAAGAGTAGTGATAGCAAAAGACATGCCGGCGAGAGCTCGTCAGGGCCGGTTACTTCACTTGCCTAAGTACATATTCCCTGACGGCCGGCCAACGGAAAGGTACAACTTAATGCATATAAGAGCTCCCCGTTAGGGTAACTTGGCTGGTTCTGACGTGCATTGCCATTGTCTAATGAGAGAGATTAGGAGTAGATTAGAAATTGTTCATGAACAAAAACCCCATGAAATTAGAATATAATTTCGAGCATAGTTCACACACACATGAAATTAGAAACATACGGGAGATTATTTCAAACTTGTCTCAAAATATGTAGAAATACAAATTTATTTGAAATATAGTTAAAATATTCAATTTTTATGTAACGATTGTTGTTTTGGTTTCTTTGATCGACAAACCCCAATAATTTACTCAAACAATCTTCTTTAGCACAAACATATTGATCTTACGTTCTTTATTTCTAAAACGTGCGTACAGGTTTAGTTTATTATTAAAAAAACGATAGTTTTTATTAATTTAGATGAAAATCTTTTAAAAAAAAAAATTTAAAAACTCTTAAATACGCCTACCTCCCCCAAACCCTGGAAAAACCTCCTGGAGTGTAGTGTTTAGGGCTTGAGGAGTGTTTTTTAGGTTTGGGTTGGGGTATTTTAGATATTTCTGAATTTTCTAACAGCTTTTCATTCAAATTTGGTCGTTTTTTAATAATAAAAAAAGGTATAAATAAGTTATTAAGTAAAAGGTGGGGGCAACACGTTTGTATCAAAAATGTTGTTCTAAAACATGTTATTTATATTTCCCCTTTTATACTCCCTAAACCAAGGGATAACTTATTTTAAAATATAAGGTGCATAATGCTAGTTTGGTTCTTTAATTTGTGAAATAACCTCTATTTTTTTTAACAGAAACTTGGGTTTGTCTTTAACAAAGGCTACCTGAATTTCTCCTTACTGAACATAACCAGCTTATCGACCCAGTTTTTTTGCTTACCACCCGGGTATTCCATGTAACCGTCTAGGAGTTCATTAAGAACAACATTGTAACTTCACCAAAAATACTAGAAATTTGTATTTCGAAATAAAGCTATTTTGTAAAGAAGCCTCAACGACGACTTAGGTCATGTTGTTGTTACTCTAAACGGCTTATGCAAGATGTGAGTCATACTGGGCAAGAAGGCGACAAAGTTGGGTGTATGTGGCTCGTCCCCATTTGTCACCACCCCTTTTTCTTCGAGGAAGTTACCCCTTTCCCCTCCGAGGGACCCTGCACCTTCTCCGTCAAGACTAGACCTTGCACCTTCTCCATTAAGACCAGACCTAGACGGAATTTCGGGGTAGATCTTCTTGACTTAGTTTCGCGCACTTTTCTTTTGTCGAGCTAGGATCGTGTTTCTTGGTCTGCACTTTCGGCCGACGAATGAAAAGTGTTGCACCTTTGGTTCTTCTCCTTCTCGGGCAGTGCTCAACAAGTGTTATTTGGAGGGCGGCTTCCCCGGAAATGACATCATCGGCCTCCTTGTCGTGTGTTGGATTTGATACTTTATAGCTGCGATTATTGGGAAACTTGGTGGGATGGTCACCATCCACACCCTTGCTCTTTGATGTCTTCTCAATCAGCCAGAGCTTTGGCTCTTGTCTATGGGATGGACGTTTCGACTAGTAGACGGGTGATTATAACTTAGGGATCAGGCTTTGGTGTGGAAGTGCTTTTCCAACATGTACACTCGAACACCCTCCTTTACTTGCCCCATGTTAAGATGGTTGAGTCGTCGACCAAGTCTATTGGGAGGAATAACCTCAGCCTCATATCTCATGTGTGAGCCCCACCACCTTGTAACTCCCTGACAAAAAATATCGTGCAACCCTTTTCTTTGACTGGGCAAATATATCCCGGTTCTTCTATTATTGTAGTTGGTGGGTCCTTACGTTCAACAGAAAGAAAGTCAGACAAGTGGGCCATATAAAAAATACTCGTGAAACAGTACGGCCTCCATTACTGACTTGTATGATAGGCTGTATCAGGTGTTAGTCCCTATCTCTGATGGACCCCCCTGCCGCTCCGGGTTGTCCTTCTTTAACTGGGTGACTTCTCAGAGTTCTCTTTCCCCTTGGTCGATAGATGCACAAGGGAAAGTATTACCCATTTTTTGTTGTTAGATTTGCTGAGCGTTTGGAGATATGTTACAAAAAATCGGTTAAGGAGAGATTCAAGAAGATCATAGCAACGCTGAGTCTTCACTATAGAAATCGGGTTCCATGCCTTATTAGAGCCACTTGACAGTGATGTTTTAGTCTTGTAGCTGCTTTTACTTTCCGTGCTTTAAACCCTTTTCGGGATTCCCCCTTTGTGTTTATTGTTTTGTTGGTAAAAAAATTCTCTCAAATAATAAAAAAAAGGCATACCATATGAGGACTAAATCAGTCAGAATGACAAAATTGTCTTAGACCACATATTCGCGTACTAAATATGGCACAAATCCACCTGGTTCGTTTCCAATTGTTTTCCTTCAACGCCGCCGCGAAAACCTCGTACTGTCTAGCCATTTCATCCGCAAGCTACGAAATTTATATGTAATGTTCATCGTAGACACCGTTTCTCAATCTTTCTTGGGTTCTCTCCAATTTCACAATCCGTCGAAAGATCAACAAAATCAAGTCCGCGACGACCACAATGGGTGCTTTGTTGAGTCTGGTAGACTTTGCTCTCTTCTTCGCCTTCCTGGTCGGGGCGGTGGCGGTGCCGCTGATCTACGCCCCGACCTGCCTCCCCGTCGCATCGTTCCCGGATGTTGTGGTGGATGTCAAGAAGTGGTACGTTCGCGAGTGTGGGGATTACTTGGTGAGCGAGAAGCCTCGGTTCTTCGTGGGCATAGTATGGCTCAAGATCTGCTTGCAATGGCCACTGGCCCTCGTCAACTTATATGCCGTCTCGGCTCGCAAGTCCTGGTTCGGGACTACTTGTCTCATGTATGGCGTCTCTTGCTTATCTGCCATGGTATTTGCTCTTTTCCCTTTTATTTCTACACGTCTTTGGATCGTATTGTTAGAATATAATGATAATTCGGCTTTCAACTATCAGCTTGAGTTTTTAGTTGAGTTGATTTTCTAATATGGTACCAGAGCTTGATTGTTCACGGACCCGGATTCAAACCTCACCATCTACAAAAGTTCTAATTTCTTCTCTATTTATCAAATTTGCTCAAAATAGGCTAGCCCTTATCAATCTTCTAACTGGGTTCATCTCCTATTGTGATGGGTTGATTCCTTGGTTTTGGTGAATTGGGTCTATTTTCAATAGTCCAAATCTATATAGTATGTTATCCGTAGTTTTTAAATGCAAGTCCATAAGATTTAGAATATACTCCGGGATTTCGTCAAAGATAGGTTTATCGACGCTCTAAACCACAAAAAAAAATATTTTATTACAAGACAACATGGTAACAATAGATTAACACAACTGACGATAAACAGACACAAGGAATTAGATACCATACTAGCTGAACGTCCTCAACTAAAGGGGCACATCGGGTGGGTCCATCCCAAGGAAAATAGGCCAGAAAAACCGGCTCAATCTATGGCAACATGGGCTTCCATCCCCTCACCCTAGATCATGGCCCTCAACCAGAGGCTGTTTGGTAGATCTTGTCGGTGATACCAATCTTTCTGTTTTTGTTGGACTGGCTGGCAGGGGTCGGGATCCAAGAAGTCAAAATCCCACAACCCCGAACACCGAAACCCCCACAAACCCGACCACCACCCCTGTAGATCTGGGGTGTGGTGCTCGTTGTGCGTCGTTCTTAAAAAGACGGTCATTTTTATGTAATTTCCCTTACCTCTAAGGTTTTCAAGAGAAGAAGTCATTTTATGCAATGTGATAATGAACATGAGCCCCCATTTTAATGTGTCTACTTATCTTACAATCTGTGGCATACGTAATTTCAGGCAGTTATACTAGGGGAAGTGGTTGGCTCCGGCCGGTCATCTGAGAGGATGTTAATGGTGTACTACTCTTTCACGGGGATTAGTATATTAGCCACGTTGCGCGGCCTCGTACCACACCCGAGCAGGGCCACAACAATCGGAAAGAGGCCTATGGTCGGCCGGAAAAAGAAGGCTTGAGCCTCCGGTGCCATAAATCATATGGAGTGTCCTTCCCTTACACACATTTTTGTTTCGTTTCCTGATTTAACATTTGTTATTGCACATGGATGCTTTGTTGTTCCTCCGAACAAAGATGGAGACTAATGTTGGTTTAAATTTGTTTTATATAGTGTACAGTTCAGGTTTTGTTCTACCACCAAACCTCAAATTGTTGTATGAGATGCTCTAACTTAATCTAAAGTTCAAGAGTATGGTTTCCGTCTTATTAGTCTTAACCTTGTGTGACACAAATATCGTTCATGTAACGATCTTAATCATATGAAATGTATCTTTTATTAATCTGATCAAAACTCTTAAACAAACACCAAACTAAATAGAGATTTCCTCAGGTTACATGAGAGATCTGGAAGGCACGTAACGCCTTAGTTTGGAACATGGTTACCCCTTCTTTACTAGACCTTCAGATAGTGGCGACCAGTTAGATTTGGTCATGGACAAAGGGTTTAGCAAACCTCCCCGCTTCACACCCAGGGAGCCACTTCATGGGTTCTTACTCTAACAGTATCCACGGTCGTCAATGTGAAGGGGACAGTCTTTCAGGAGTCCTTCCAATCAGAATGGAGAGTTATATGTAGATCTGACACCGGGGTGCTCTTGGATGCAGGAAATGCAACCGTACAGGGGTTTGAGAACCAAACATAATTGAGGCTCATACGATTGTCGCTGATTTGGCGACGGCTCGAGACCATGGTTGGAATCGGGTTATCATTCGTAACGATGCTCAAGGAGTTTTGGGACTGCTATCGGCCTCTCCTCTACCCATATCCCAATCAGGTTCATCTTACAAGACGCCCAACTCATTATATTTTAAATCGAGGATGTCAAACTCGACTTTCTGAAAAGATCAACAAACAGTCTCTTATTAGTTAGTCAGGAAAACTCGTTTTGTGTATGCTCTTATGAGGTCCGAGGTTTTCCCAGATGCCCTTGTTTGTCTTCTACATTCAAGAAACCAATAAAGCTTTTCTTTTGATCAAAAGAAAAACCCCGAACCCAATAAGATTCCACAACAAGTCCGAACTACAAACCAAATTCTAACTCATTGTATATCATGTGAGCCAGAAACGCTCGTTCCTAAACTGTTTAAAGGGAAATGTTGCAATACATCATCCCTTCTGACTTGTAAACATACATGAAAGTGACTTGAGTTGAAAAACAGTGCAAGATTCAAAACAAGTTCGAGAAGATGAATGATTAATGAGAGGACCCCATCACCACCAACCAGCCATCACTCCCACAAAGACAAGTGTATCAGAGACCGATAAACCAAACAAAACTAAGAAGAGGCCAATGAAGCAATCCATTTCGAAAAGGCTCTTAAAATAGGAAAATAATGAACTCAACATCGATCTGCAACTGGGTAGGTGCACGCATTTACACCCACCAATATGCTTTTCACAAACAAACAACGAAAAGAGATAAGCCCACACAAACATCAATAGTACTCAGTGTACCCACAATACTCATGCAACAACCAAAACCCTAATCAATAACCCTAGCTACTACTTACTCCACTAGATCGACATATATATATATTTAAAAGAGTCAAAGGTAGAGAAAGATTCCATCTCCTACTAACTTCTTCTTAGCCTTTCTTAATCCTTCTTTAGTCTTGTTTAGGGAAGTCAATACCCGAACCTCTAATCCTTGCACCATTTGCGAACAAGTGTTGCATCAAAAGAGATCATGTAAGGTGCGCTCTTGACTTCTCCACCATATTCTTCTTTGATCGATTACTACAACACGACACGTATCAAATAACATCAGAACATAACAGTATAGACTTATAATCGGGTCTTTAACTATCAGCTTGAGCTTTTAGTCCTCATTATGAGCAAACTCAGTTTGTTCTGATGTCATATTAGAAGAACGGTTCAACTAAAAACTCAAACTGATAATATGGTTAAGGATCTTGTAGTTGCTTACCTAAGCATGAGTTTTGTGAGGGTTTTTCAAGCGGTCTCGCATGATAAAGAAGCCTTGATCCGATCAACGGTGCAGTTAATGAGATTGTTGACAGTTGCTACTGAGCCTAGAGAGAGTTTTGCTGTCGGGACCGAATCGACCAATATCTGGAATGCCACGGTCAGGAGAGATCCACCGGAACCAGGGTGATCACCGTTAATGCCTCCTCCTCCGTGAGATGTGGTGGTTCCGTCGGGGAGAATGGCGAATCCAGAGGGAAGGAGAGCTACATAGTCTGGATCTCCACCGTTTAGTACCACATTCATCGCTACAATGTCAACGGGAGCGTAAATCACCAAAGACCCCGTTGGATCCGTGCAGCTCTCTTGCAATATCAGCATATTGCTCTGGCTTGAATTTGTACTCTACAAACAACAATACAAAACACAATACATTGATCATTAACGTCATAGTATATATGATCGTAAACAAGGGCGGAACCAAAAAAATATTTAAGGGTAGCCAAGGTAAAAGCAAAAAAGAAAACTCGGGGCATTTCTGTAGTGATTCGAACTTATGTTTTCTCGTAAATATCCAAGAGCCTTATATCATTAGACCAAGTTTCTATATGTTAAGAGTACTCTCTGGAATACTTTAAATACTACCCGGTTCCGCCCTTGAACATGGCTATATATACATGTTTACTATAGACTAGAACCCATATGTAAATGATCTACACATAACTTACATTTACTCGAAGCAGCGACACGCAGTTACCGGTATCCCTTCCATTAGCAATGTGAGCCATTTCTTGAACAATCCCGCCATTCGAAAGGATATCCCACTAAAATTAAGGTTCATCACCATAACCATTAGCACAAACGTTTCATGATCAAGGTAAAAAGATTATATGAACATAGGTTTGAATACAAGATATGCAAAATGTGTGTGTACATATATATATACCTCGCTTCTAGAGTTTTCATCGCGGAGGAAATCAAAAACTCTCTTGGGGGAAACAGGAAGCCAGAAGGAGGTAGCCGCGCTGAGAACTATACCGGGAGGCCTTCCAGGGTCGTCCACGCTCTTGCGAGTCATGACCCTAACATCCTCAGCGCCCGTTCCTGACAAGGTCGTCCAAGTGTGAGCTGTAGAGGCACTCACCCCCGCGCAAAAGCTTATCACCATCCTCTCTGCCAGCTTTAGCATGCTCTTCCTCCCTTCCGGATTCGTTATCACTGAGAAGTAGTTACGAAAAGAGACATATATAAGAATAAGACTATGAACATTATTAGGGGTTGTTTCTTGAACAATGTTGATTTCATTACCACCAATGTCATTTGTGGGAATGTTCGTTGCCATGGCACTTGCAAGCCTCTCGCACTGACGGTCTAGTGTAGCAATCCAGCGTTTGGCCCCGAACGCGTGGCCCGAGCTCACTAGCTGCTTGTAGAGAGAGTGAACTCCTCTATCGTCCACTTCCACATTCTCAACCCAAGTGACCTAATTATTCGTAGAACAATCAAGAAATGATCGAAGAAAATAAGGAAATTAGGGAAATCGTATTCTAGTCTAGTCTAATCTCCGCCTACATCTGCTCCCAAGCAGATGTACCTATTGGGATTAGAACTCGTTAAGAGAGCTCTCTTCAAGGAATTGTTCCTTACCTTGGAGTATCCATTGGGCATTTCCTGAACTAAGCATCCTGAGGGCCTCCGGCGGCATCTCAAACCAGGACTTGGACGTAAGTTGTCAAGAGAAACATCGACTACAGCCCATGTCCCGTCGGAGTGCTGTTTACAATACCTTACGAAGTAGCTCTCTCGAGTTGGGACCAGCGGGGAAGCTACTTGGAACTCAGCTTGCATCTGAAGTTCCACCATATATTATAAGTTCATTCAGTAATTAACAATGAGAATATGTATATAGCATAATGAGCTTCAAATTACCACTTGCAATGCTCCATTGTAATTTCCAGCTACCCCGGTCGATAGCACTTCAAGTGTCATAGCTTTTGAGACAATGCCGGAGAAGACGGTACACCATTGACTCTATACACACACCATAAAAGAATAAAATTTAGGTAACCCTAACCCCATAGTCCGTAATGTGAAACATAATTCGTACTCGGTTTAAATGTGTTAAGGGAGAATTGGACCTTATTCAGAAGGAGCATACAACAATTTGGGTCAGATGAGTGACCAATGTGTATATCATGAGTTCTATTTATCGTGTATTTCTCCTGAATAAGGTCCGGTTCTCCATAAACAGTATGAGTTGTAATTAGTACTATGTACGTACCGCGTCCATTAGAATCTCGACAAGGCTAATGTGGTTCATGATAACAACAGAAGTTTCCCTCGAAGCCTCGCATTTGAAACCGGCAGGTTTTGGGCCAATGCCCCTCGGGAAAGTCCTGACATACTCTTCTTCGTTCAACGCTGCGGTGGTGCCATCGAGGTTCATCATCCACAAAGGCTCACTCATCTGGGCCATCCTGATTAGCTCCTCCATTGCAGCCACTGCTAGCTCGATTATGATCGGCTTGTCGGCCTCAGTGGGCATGCTGATTGACCTAAGAAGCTCTCCCGGAGCATACAATTGATCATTTCCGGGCTGTCCTCCGAAGTTCCCAACTCCGAGTTCGAGCTGACGAGGTGGGATCGATGGAGAAAGATGAGGGAAGCTTCCCATTGGCTTCCCCACGTACTTAGCAGCAATTGCTGAAATACGATCAACCTACATGAATTGGGAACATCAACATGTGACAAATTAACCATGTAACAAAATTTTGAACCATGATTCAAAATCATTATATGGGTTTATACCTCTTCCCTTAGTCGAGAATTCTCCAGTCTCAAATGATGCTCATCGAATGACATTTCTCCAATGGCGGTCGGGCCTCCACAGTTAGGGCACGAGGCGTTGCTAAGAGCTTCCCTGTACCTCATGTTGTCTGCTCGGAGCTTTTCATTCTCCGTCCGGAGCTGAGTGTTTTCCTGCCTCTCGTGCTGGGTCTTGAGGATGTTGCGATATGTTCATGAAAGATGATTAGCAAAAGCAAACATTGAAAAGGAAATCACATGAATAGAACAATATATATATATGTGGTTTATCAATGATCATGCTGACTAATAGAGAATTTGTCAAACTCTTCACGTTTCACATTTTCTTGAGATTACAGGTTCAAACCCTAGTGAATACACTTATTTAGGATTTCTCTGTATTTCTCAATGATCAGGCAGAAAAAATGATTGAATTTGAGTACGAGATCTCTCGCAAAGTCGATTGTGACTAGGTCACAACGATTACCTTAAGGTCTAATCGCGACATGACTACAGATTAGACTTCGGATCGGTATCTAAATGTAGTTTTACCTTCATTTGGGTGCGCTTGTTTTGGAACCAAAACTTGACTTGAAGAGGCTCCAACCCTAACTCACGGCTAAGGTCCTTCCTTTGCTTGTCATCCGGGTGTGGACACTCCTTGAAGAAACTACATCAAAATCGAACACGAAATGAATAAAAAGTAAAGCGTTGTGTTGATCTACTAATTCAAAGATAATAAGTCCAAAACGGATATAAGAAGCAGGCTGTCTAAAGACAGACTAAAAACCCGAGAACGATGAACATACGCTTCCATCTCTTGGATCTGGTGTTGTGTATGGCGATGGTATCTCTTCTTCTTATTAGGACGCTGAAGCTCCTGGTCGTCGCCGGAGGCTCCATCGGGGTTTTCGCTGCCGGACTTGCTATCAAACTCCTCGTCCCGAATACGGGCAACGAGATCAGTACTCTCCGACGTGTTCTGGGGCATCTCGAGAGGGAGGGGATGGAGTTCTAGCTGCTGCTGATCCATCATGTTTGGCTGGAACATCATAGGATTATTGTGGAACCTCAGATCTTTAAACATTTTCGACATTTGAGAACCCAAGTAGAGAGCTTTATTGCTTTTCAATCTAATTAAAAATTAACAAACACAAGCGATATATCACATATTGATTTGTATTTCTTCAAGGCTAATATATATATATATATATACACTACGCGTTTTTGTTCGCGAGTACCAATGTGAAAAATAAAGTAAAAACGAAGTATGTGAAGTGAAGAGTATGGACCTGCCCGAGAGTGAGTCCGGAGGAGGAAGATCCGAATCCGGTTCCGACATTCCTTCCGGTCATCATGGACGGCATGTTTCTTGTCGGAATCATGATTCCGGCGGGCATATTTCACTAACCCTAACTCTCTCTCTCTCTCCTTCAACTCGATCTTACCTATATATATATATTGGAGTATGTATAGGGTTATATGGGTGTTTTTGACTTAGAGAAAGAGCCAAGATGAAGGGTCAATCTTGTCTATATATTAGCTAGGGTTTGATTTACGTGCCGGAGCCCGAGAAAAATGCACGGAGATGGGAAAGAGTTGACAAATTGCTGAAGAAACGGCCGCGAATATGTTGGAAAGTGTCCAAAAGCCCAAATAAACGTTTCCTTTTTCGGTCCTGTATTTGCAGAAACAAACATGTTTATGTTTCAAAACCTAAACCAAACCAAAATCAAATACATGAATATGAACTAAAACAATATATTGCTCGAGTTTGAGGAGAGAGTGCATGTAAAAGAAGAGGTGGAGAAATGGTGGGAGTGAGGTTTTGTGGTGGCTAGAAGCTTAAAGGGTATGTGTATACCTTTGTCTCCGGCCGGTGGGTTGATGAGATAGGGCTTGGTTTTGTGTCGGAGAAGATGGGTTTTGGGCACTTTCCGGGAGTGAGATGGTAGTGTTGTAGAGAGAGGGGGAGGAAGAGGAAGAGGAAGAAGAAAGAGATGGATGAGAAGAGGGGGAGGAGTAATTGCAGAGCGTATTGAGAGGGTGCAATTGCATTTAATGGCGTGGAGCTGTAATGGCTATCAAAGAAAGAGAAAGCTTATTTTCGTTTTCGCGTAATTGTGTTATATTTATATATATATATACACAAACGTATGTATATACACGTATATATATACGGACTCGAGATTATTTGAAAACCTTTTACATCAAAATACCAAGAATAAAAGTTTTATTGTGAGATATAAATACAGAAGTTTTTTTTTAGCGAAAGGTGCAGAATTTCATCAATCAACGTGTGTAAGGACAATAAAGTGCATTAGAGACTCTTTGACCACGAAGAACAGGCAAGAACATTTAAGAATGTTCGCTATTCTTTTCACAGTAGAACCGTCCTCGACGGTGTTGGGTGGGCCAGCTATCACAGAGCTATGATGCCTCATGGGCCGCAACAGAAGACGAAGAGGGGGAATGGGATACCGGAGATCCTGAGGGACCTCGACGGTAACGGTGAATGGGGGATGCAGCACATCGTACATAGACCCCTCCCAGAGTCAATCCCTGATTAGTTTGACTTTCTTAACTTTGTAGAATAACTTTCGATTTTAGTGAAAATTGGGACTTATCTTTAATGAAAACTACTCGGATTTCATCTAACAAAGGATGATCAATTTATCAACCCAGGTATCTCATACATCCGGTCGAAAGTTTATTAAAAATAACATCATAACCCCACCAAAAAAACTAGAACTAAAGAATGGTGCTATTATTTCATTTCAAAATGAAGATATGAAACGGTTTTATTGAAATGTATGCTTAATTAGAGTGTTAATAATTAGTTTTTATTGTATCTTTTATTTTCATTAATATAATACCCAATTCCGATCGTATTATTATATATTTTACTGTTTAATTCTCTAGTTTTCATTTTAAGAAAAATATTCATCCAAATGACCTCCATGAATATACAACTATTAAATGTATATATATATTTTTGTGTGTGTGTGATTTTCCATGGCTACTGGTATAGGATTGGGATGAGATGAGGATGGTAACATTATTATTATTGTGGTTCAACGAATGACGGCTACCAAACTCTCTATATATGCCTACCAAAATATTTATTTTTTTCTACTTTCCATTAAATATATATATATATTCTTTTCTTAAATTACATTCACAAATCGAATTAAGAAATATGGATTATTGCGTGTATCCATTCTTTGCCAATGAATGCATCTAGGATTTTGGTAATATTAATAAATATGTATATATGGTGCTGATTCGTGTATATATGTATATTACATGTATTTGTGTGTTTATTTGTTGGTTTCTTACAAGTATGTATTGTTGAATTGGTAGAAATTGGTCTCCATCACCTTTTTACTTGGAGAGATCGACATGAAATTAGATGTGTGGCCACATTCACCTAATTTCGGTATAGTATGACAAACGCAAGAGCTAGTAGTATAGTACACCCCACCCTCGCGAATATGTATACATAGTAGCTTAGGGCTTTCAATTTATTAATTACTACAAGTTACCATTACCAAAATAACCTTACTTGGTGTTGCATTGTGACTTTCAAGCCAATATAATGTCACCCCCATATGACTATGTATACCCTTTTATTGCATATTTGTGTAATGCAATTGAGCCATGGTGATATGGATTATAAAACACGGTAATTAAAGTCCCCAAGGAGACACTTCAATGGTTCAAATCTCATATTTCAAAGGAGTTCGAATTTGGTTCAAGGAATGTATTGTTTGTATGGTGTGTACATCTGTCGAATTGTTTATATGTATTAGGTTGCGCTTTTCTGGTCTGGAGTATGTTACACTATTGTCTGACAAATCTAGAATTTACAATATTTGTATTTATTTTGAGCGGTGAATAGATTGTATGTGTATATTTATACTGATGTGTAATATATGACAAGTACTTTTTCAACTTTATAGAATACATGGTAATCCAAAGTTATAAAGTTATTAAATTTGATATAATTATGATAAAATTATGTAAGTCCATTAACTGAGCAATAGTTTAATATATGTAGAGTTTAGCATGGGTCTTTGTTCAACTTGAGAACAGTCGATCAACAGTTTAGCTTTCTCAAGTGGATCAAGTCTTCAGCGGCAACGCTGACTAAGAGCGTCTAAGGTTGTTGTGTCATGTTTAAGGAGTTCATCACTTTGTCCCCAGGTCCTCTTCAATGGTTTTCTCTTGTCAGGTTTGGCGAGTGCTTGTTCAGGGGTCGTCTTGGGGTGCTTTACCTTGGTGGGGTCCGGTGAGTACTTGTTTTGGAGTCGCGTTTTGGGTCCGATCTGTCCGTTTTCGGGTTGAGGGGCGCAGATCACTTAGCCTTCTTGATTCCAGAGGATCCACCCATGCGATCTCATGTGGTATTGTTCACTAGTCCAATCAAGGTTGTCCGAGCGGTCCCCTGAGGCACTGTTCGCTTGTCTGACGGGTTTGTGGTTGTTGTGGTGGACCGGTGTGGTTGCTTTCTCTTGTTCTATTTGTTGCTTTTGCCTTTTGGGTTGGATTTTTGTTGGCCTTTTTTTGGTGGTTGTGGTTTCTATCCCATGACACATACTTCTTTTTTTAATGCATTTTTTCTCTCTCTGGTAAAAAAACTGAGCAATATATGTATAACAATTAATTGATATACTACTATAAATAGAATTTTTTTTCCTCAAAAACCCTAGGTGTCATATTGTTTTCGTTCACGTTGTGACATCTAAGATTGCCAGTGGGCTTCTTCTTGCCCGGTCTTCTTTTCCTCTCGGCTCTCTTCTCCTTTGTCATTTCGGTTTTCCCATCCCTGTCGATTTTCCGTCCTTAGAAGCAATCAACGATTGGATCGTGTCTTCTCCTTACATAATGGAGTTTTGCGGGTTCCGAAAGGGAACCAGTGCGCCACCACCACCACCTTCTCGCAGCCGGGCAAGGGCCTATTCTTTAGCCTTGGGGTCGGCCCTACGATAGGACTCAATCCTTTGTCTGATCTGATGCCTACATACCTACTCTCAATCTAAGGCAAGATGAATGAGGTTTCACTCGTCGGTAATGAGGATGAGAACGACGGGATCATAGAATCAACATGGGACATGGGAAACATCGTCCTTTTTTTTTGGATAAGCGCAAATTTTTATTTAGAAAGAGTTAGATCCAAGTAGGATCAAACCAAAGACAACCATTACAAAAGAGCTCTCAAAAGGAGCTGCGGGTACAAAAGCCCGAAACAAAAACCAAAAGGCGTCACTAAATCAACCATCAATGACCCATTCTTCATCTTCCGAAGTCAAAGTCGGATCATTGAATGCTTTAGCTGAATGAGGTAGCTGAGCAGCTTTAGCTTGTGAAATCTGCTTCCCAACGTCCACTGGATACCGACCCAAGGGATGGACTGGTTTGATTACACGAGTGTAGTAATCACCTAAAAACTTTGGAGGTCGACTCTGACGATTCGAAGCTCTAGAAGGAACCTGCTTCGAAAGACGATCCTTAATCAACGGTTTAGGATTTGGAGGTTTAAGGAGAGCCTCCTTCCCCCTACTACTCTGTTGAACCCCGACCGGGACGCTAATATCCACTTGATGTGACGAAAGACCTGTTTTAGCTTCCGTAACATCTACAACGGATACTGGTGGTATTGTGGACCCCGGGCCCAAAACCGACCCACGAGAACCTGAAACCGAACCTGCTACGAGCTGGTCCTTACCTCTTGGGCTCAAAAAGGGCCCAATACTACCTGAAACCGGACCTATAATGGACTGGTCCTCACCTATAGGATTTGGGCTAACAATAAACCCACCAAACTTGGGTTGGACAGGCCCAACGTTATGAACAAAATCGTCGGCAACACCAACTTCTTCGCAGGCGTTGTCGACAGAATCCAAACCAGGCGCGTCATGATCCACGCAATCCGAAACTTTCGTCCTTGATTAGCCCGTTCAATATGGCGAGGAAGGTCTAGTGTCACCAACGAGGTTTTCCATGCATCCTCGTCGAGGGCCATGAGTCTCGAACAAGGGGGTCAAGTGGGGGGATAGAAGCCCACATGACCTTGAAATTAACCATATTTTCCAGGTCGTCTTCCTCGGGTTAGAGTCGTTCGTTGTGTCATAACAACTAAAGACAACTACCTAGTAAGACATATAACTCCTAATGTTTACTCAATCGTGCCTGGTTGGTGTGTTAAATTATTCTCAATATTGCTTAATAGGATTTTGTGTATGTGGCTCAGAGTATGGGTACACGTGTTTATGGTGAGCGTTTCAGACCATGTTACCGGTTTTAGGGGCTTGCCCTATATATACTTGTAATTAATCACTTTATATGAATGAAATTATTAGACCTGAAAAAATATTAATTGATATATGAATTAAAGGAACATTATAAGGATAATCATCCTAACTTCATCTTATTCCAATTATGTAGTTTGCACGTGCGATGCACACCATAATGGTTAAAATACAAGTAATTAAGAGTAATTGCATTAAGGAGTGTAATTTCTGGTGATTTAAATGAAGCCTATAAAGCAAAATTGTATTATGGCTCTGGGGATTGAATTAAGGACTGTCAAGCCCAAAAGATATAACCTTATATATCAACATCAATTGTAAGAAAGGAATAAATGGGTGAGAATTGCCATTACTATAATTATTGTTCCAAGCGTTAATGCATTTATGAAGAGTTTGGAAGGAAAGGTGACGATAAATCGAAAGGGTATAAATATTAATACATGTGAGTATGACACTAAGGAATCACATTCATGCTTCTAAAATTAAATAATGACCAATCTTCACATTAATTAGTGCATTGCTTTAATGCAATTAATTTCTTTTCCTTTCCCTTGTTCTCCTTTATGGGCTTAGATCAAATTCATGCACATATATATTCTATTTATGATTTGACAGTACATACATAAATGTATTTGTTTGTCAAAAGGGCACGAGAAAAGAATCATTTGCAAATTAAACTCAATGTGGATGTAACATATGAGTTATCAATGCAGCTTATTATAAGAACGTTGTGTGTAAGATCAAAATCTCTCTCCATATACAATTGGTGTGTTGCATTTTGTATGTGCTGCTAATTTTTCTTTTCCATGAAATCACATTTTTCATAGCACGATATCAATGTGCAATGAATTTTAAATAATAAAAATACAAATAAAACAAAATGGAGTATCTTTCAAGTTTCTTTTATAAGCCGTATATTTAAATATAATCTTTTAAAGTACATTTTATAATAATAGTATAAGGACTAGTAACAGAGACATCCGTGAGATGCAACAATTATTGCCAACATATTCATTTATTTACTGGTTAAGAAGTTAATAGAGTTAAAGCACTCATGAGACCACAAATCACAATAGTACTCATTTGGTACTTGTACAAAGCAAAAATTAAACTGAGTAACAAAGAATGGATGTCCACTTGAGTTAATTCGGTGATGAATATTTGTTTACGTCTTATTTTTTCTTGAGATTATAGAATTAAGGGAAAATGACACATAACCCTGGCTTTCACCGTTTTTCACATCACCCCTTAACTATTTTTTTGTGACATTTAACTTCTTTAACTTCTATTTTTTCACTTTAGTCTAACGGTGTAAAATTTTGGATGGAAACAATCATGTGCAAAGCACATGATATTTTATTTTTATTAAATGACATAACTATCTTTTCATATATACTAACTTAACCTAACTATATTCAAACTCTTATCTCTCCTCTCTCCCTCTTTTTTATTTCCTCTCAACCACACAAAGCTTTCAACTCCGAACTCTCACCTCCAATTATCTCCTCTACTTTTCTCTTATATCAAATACTTCTTCTTGCTCTCACCCTTCTCAATATATAAGTATAAAAACACATTAATGAAAATAAAAGTTATAAAATCTAAAATTGCTTATCAAAATAAGAAGTGACATTTGACCGTCACGATAGAGGACTCGGATTTTGGAAAATAATCTTTTAATAACACAACTTGTTAATACGTAGAACCACGTGTATATATATGGGTTTGTTATGGCATGACATAGACTTGTGAATTAGGTGGAGAAAGAAGAAGAAATGGGAAGTGATGTGTAGTAGGGAATGGAATTGGTCCCTCCAATTCGAGTGAGGGGAGAGAGTAAATGATAGGTGGTGTTGAGAGGTTGCAGAGGCTCTGCATGACATTTACTACGTTCATGCCTCGCTTGCTCACTTCCACTCTCACCAACTCTCTCACTTAACCCAGCTCCCATACAACACTATATTCTTGCCTTTTTCCCTCACGGGTTCAGAATTTATTCCAACTCAACAAATACCTCATGTTTATCACTCCATCGTTGCCCGACCAGATTTAAGAGGCTTTGTCACAAGAGACTTCAAATTCCGGGTCGAGACCGATGTTGTTAAAGTCCTATCCAACCCAAAAGCTCAAGCTGATGGGTGGAGACATCAAGATGTATATCAAGGGGTTAATTAATCATCACACTGTCGATGTGGGACACATACTTCAACACTCCCTCTCACGTGTAGGGCTGGACATCTACACGTGGGCCATAGCAGGATTGGACATCTGCATATGGACCAGAGATCACAGGGTGGAGGTGATAAATGGGCATTAGGCCGAACCATACCATGTTAAAGCCATATCCAACCCAAAAGCTCAAGCTGATGGGTGGAGGCATCAAGATGTATATCAAAGGGTTAATTAATCCTCACACTTTCGATGTGGGACACATACTTCAACAGATGTATATAAAATAGATTTATTCAACCAAATATATTTATTATAAAATTATACATTTTAAATGTTTTTCGGTTGGACTTATATGAGTAGGGATGGAAACGAACGAGCCCGACCTGTCTGATTAGAAAAGATCGGGATAAACCCGGCCCATTGTATAAACGGGCTGGGGAAGGGTTAGTTTGGTCGGGTTTTTAACTGGGCTCGGGCCTGGATCGGGTTTGGTACTACCCGGCACAAACCCCGCCCGATAGGTTACTAAATAATAAAACTCTTATTATTTAGTGTATATATGATGCGTAAAATGGAATCGGAGAAGAAGATGTAAATTATGAATATGATGGCCACCAGAGTTTTTTTATTGTAAAAATCTGGTGAAAATGAAAATGGAATATGAGAAGAGATGTTAACTGTGGAATAAGAAATATGGGGCTGATATTTATAGAATAAAGTGAACAAAAAGAAGTTGAGAAATTGTAACCAACGTGGTCGGTATGGTGGGACCTCTTTGATTTCGTGGTTGCTTTGTAGTTTCTGGTCATGCAGTCAATCAGTACCCTCGGGTCAAGACTCTTGGAAGGAAAAAAAATACAATTCTTATATTGGGCGAGTAGGGTAATACCCGACCCGGTCGGGCACAAAACGGATCGCTCAGCAAGCGGGCCACTATCGGGTCTCGGGCAAGCTCGGACAACAGATATGAAAATTGGGTCGGGTACGAGTATCACAAAACTCGGCCCAGAGCCGACCCATTATCATCCCTATATATGAGTAAGAATTCTCCATACCAATTGCGTTCAAGGAAGATATGAGACCGAGTTAATTAGCTGGGAACGAGAAACAAAATTTAGGCTACAAAATGCTTCCAGAGAAGGGATCTGGAACCCATAAAACTAAACGAGGTCTTATAAGCAATCTCGTCAGGACCCATAAGTATTTATACGGGAAGCGAAATGTTCGTTTTGAGAAACGCTCGTCCATGTTAATCGTGGCCATTGTCAACCCATCTCCTCCGTCATTTCATGGGTTACTCCCCGATCAACTCGTACCCTTCCCACATAAGCCCTCATCATAGGTTCGAGACACAAAGTAGATAACCCAATCTGACTGGAGTAGATTCATCGGTGACGGTAATTGAGCTTTAATGTATCATTCAGATTGTAATCATTCCCTACTTAAACCTGAATTAGCCTGACATTTTATATGTACCAAAATGCTGGAGTTATCTATACTATAATTTGGTGTTATGTTTCAGTTATTTCTGTAACAGAGCTAATTGGTTATCAATAAAGTATTTCGTTAAATAACTATGAAATCTCAACGATATGTATTATAATAAAGGGAAAATATAAGATTGGTACCTTTAACTATGCGTTTTTAACACATTGGTACCCTTAACTAATTTAATCACTAAAAAGGTACCTTAAGTTTCCAATCAGTAACACGTTAGTGTTTTCCGTCCATTTTTGGACGGAAAATGGTCATGTGCAATGCACATGACCTTAAACTTTCAAAAAATTACAAAAATACCCCTCTAAGTTCAAACCTTAATTATTCTTTTACCTTATTTCTCCTACGTAACCTTCATCTCCCCCATTTTATTTCATACATACGTCTCCTTTATTATGTTTCTCCTTCATTCTGTTTCTTCCCCAGCCTTCATCTCCACCACCATGACCATTTTCCGTCCAAAAATGGACGGAAAACACTAAAGTGTTACTGATTTGAAACTTAAGGTATATTTTTAGTGATTAAATTAGTTAAGGGTACCAATGCTTTAAAAACGTATAGTTAAGGGTACCAATTTGATATTTTCCTTATAATAAATAATCATTTATTATCGTTATATTTAATAATATTATTATTATGTTTTTTTTATAAATGATGAATTTATTAATAGGCTTTGAAAAATACAAAACCAAGGATCTTTTTTCCCCAAGATAGGGAAAAAAAGATGACCGCTAAAAGCTATCCCAAATAACTTTCAAAAGAGACTCTACCACAAACGGTAAGAGAATCTTTCTAAAAAAACGAGAAAAAAGTACAAATGAAGAAAGGGAATAATAACCAAGTACAAAGTACTAATCGATAGAAGGGGGAACATCCTTGAACTCTATCTGTAGCAAAGTCCCAGTAGCGACAAAGTGTCTCCAACCTTCATTTTTACGCTGAGCCTCGAGTTTCTCAGTTTCACTCATACAGAGAGAGCGAGTCGAAACTCGAAAAGGCTGGTGAGGTTTCTTTTTTCTTTTCCCTTTAACCTTTTGTATTGTTTCTGGCGACCAAACTGGAAAGTCTTGATCGAAACTAGACAGAGAGTTAAGGGAGGAAGACGATAAAACACAAGAGTTCGATTTGGGGGGAAAATTCATCACCAAATCGGAACACGATGCAAGAGGGCGGACAAAAGTGGCATTAGTGAGCCCAGTTCGCACGTGACTTGACACATGCCTATTAATAACTGATCCAGTATCCAGTGTGTCACGCCCCAAATCCAGTTTCGACCGGATTCAAGACGTGACTCAAGTTGAAATAAGTTAAAGGATAAACTATAGATAAAAGTTCCAAAAATTTCATACCAACTCCGTCAAAAACGACATATCAGAAAGGGGTTTAAAATAACGCGAGTCACAGCTCAACATAAATAGTCAAATAAAATGTGTCCAACACAAGAGACCAACATATCTCTAATGAAAACCCGAAGAGTCCCAAGCTCCCTAGCCTCGACTTCACTAGACATCCGGTACTCTTGTAAAACAGTTAGAAACCAAAGGGGATGAGCTGACGCTCAGTAGGAAAAACCTTAATAACTCAACCCTTAAGTTAAAGATGAGCTGTCTACGAATGTAACCCGAACATCAGAACAATATAATAAATAAGGAGGCGATAAAGATTCAGAAATAATTACAACAACGTAATAGGATCCAAGTGACAGAAATATAACTAGATTTATAATAAATGTTTCAAAAGACGAATAATAGTAGATTGGGAAATATCGGTATCTTGCCAACCACTTGCTTTCTCAAGCCTCCGATCCGTGGATAGATTCTGGGATCACCTCGGTTCCCATAACCCGATCCACCAGAGTATCCACATCACGTCAGATTTTCCCTCGGTCCAGAGGGGGTACATGCACCGAGGCACCGAAACTAATTCGGAAATGCCACCTAAGGACCATATGTCATAGGGGACCAAGTAGTGCACCCACTGGGATGCAGTTCCTTGGGGTGAAACCATAAGTAATCCTTTCCCCGCAGGGTAAAATGTCCAATTGCCCGCAGGCCCAATAATCCATGCCCCGCAGGGTCCCATAACCAATTGCCCGCAGGCCCAATAATCAATGCCCCGCAGGGTCCCATAACCAATTGATATCCCGCAGGATCTGCCAATACTCAACTCTCATAATATCCAGTAACCAATACTCTCACGCTCTAAAACTCGGTCAATAACTCACTGTAACTGTCCAACTCCAACCACCTCATCGGCACCGGATTACCCCCCCGGTGTAGTACCAAACCACGCAAACGAATAGATAACCCAATAAATAAGCATACAATCAGGAATACGAATAAAGGAACAAGTACTTCGTTCACCCATCAAGCATCACACAGCGGAACACACTTTCATCATAACCAAGACAAACAACACCATTTTATGCTTACCGTATACTTACATGTCTCCATTCATCGGTACATCGATCACCTGATTATACCCCTTTGGTACAATCAGTCATACTCGATCATCCGTTCAACCAACAATTATAGCAACATAAACACTCAATCAACAAGTAGATTCAACCATATAAACATCAAGTGAACGAACAAATAGGCAAATGATAAGACAAGTTAATCTAGTTTCATTAGACTCTTAAGTTAACCCGATAACTATCAATCAAGCATGTGAACCTAACACACAACTAATCCGAGAGCTCTTCACAGCCTCTCTACCAGTAAAACAAGTTCCGAAATATTGAAAGCACACTTCACTAATTGTCATCGTCCTAAATATGCATACTAGACTCATCCAATTATTAGTAATTGAAAAGCGATTAATCTAGTTATTCGCATCTTATAGGCAAATCTAGGACCTTTCCGGTTTTATTATCCCAATCATGCACTCTAGGCGGTAATTAAATAATTAAGGCTTTCCCTACCTTGCGGTCTTCCTACGAACAAATACTCCTATCAACAGCTGTCTAGCTCGCCTCGTCACCTCGGCGAAGTCCCAGCTACGAATCTGGGTTTACACACAAACGATCCAAAATCAGATCGGGTCCAGATTACCCAGTTCTTTAAATTAACAGTTCTTCATTTCCGTTGATTAACCGTTTAATCCGATAAAAGTCCGACTTAGTCCCAAGTGTCGTTTAAATCAGTTTAAAAGATTAATTAAACGAGTTTGTCCAAACGGTCTGTATCCGATCCAGTCCCGGAGTCAGGCCCGAGTCCGGACCCGAAGACCAGAGTCAGTCCGGGCCAAGGCCCAGACCAGATTCGAGCCCAAGGCCCCAAATCCTGTCCAGGCCGAAGCCCAGCTGAGCTCCGAGCCCAAGGTCTCGCCGTCGTCCGGTCTGAGCTGAAGACGCCGTGGCTGAGGTTAGGTTTCCGGCGACTCCGGCGGCGGTGGCGTCAGGGTTTCGACGGCGGCTCTGGCGTATGATGGGTTGACAGAGGGACAGGACTCAACGAAAACGAGGGTTGGGGCGAGGTCCGAACCCTCCCGGCCAGATCTGGCGGCCAACCGGCTCGCCGGCGACGTGAATCGCGGATCTGGAACTCGGAGAGTTCCGGCGACGCTCCCGACCTCCTCTGTGAGCCTGACGCCCCTCGAATCGACGCGAGAAGAAGGGGGACATGGGTGGAACCGGTGAGAAGCGACTCACCGTTTGAAGCTCCACCTGTATCAGGCGCGGTGGAGCTCGTCCTCGTCGGCGGCGGCGTCGAATCGAAGAGGAAGACGACGGGTGAGGGTGCTGGGTTTCTTGTATGACGGGTAGAAGAAGACGGAGAAGAAGAAGAGGTGGTGGCCGGGGAAGGAGAGGGAGAACGGCGGCGGGTCTCTGGTTCGAAGGGAGAGAGACGATGTCTCGTCTCAGGAGCTGTGCGCGAAATGGAGCTGAAGGGTGTCGAGCACCCTTTTAAAGCTAGGGTTCGACACCGGTTGGGCCTGGGTCATCTGGGCCTCGTGCGTGAGGCGTGGGCTCGCTCGGCTCAGGCCCACCTCGTGTCTCCTGCCCTGTCCATCCCAGAACCAGCCTTCTTCCTTTCTTTTTTTTTCTTTTCTTTTGCTAAAAAAAACCAAACTTGATGCAAAAACAACCCCTCAAGTATGAGTTCGCACTTTAATACCCTTCTAAACCAAACCGGGTTTTACACAGTGGGCCTGCTAAAGGGTTGTGGGCTTGGGTTGCTGGACCCATAAGCAACCCAACACCCGAATTTACTCTCTGCTTAATAACTGAATTTGCAGGGTCGTCGACTGGAATTGCCAAAATCACACGAGGAAGCTCGACTGTTACTACTGAAATAGCGCGAGGAGAATTCAAGGGATCTGCTGCTGAAATCGTGCGAGGAGAATTCATGGGATCTGCATCTAGATCGCGTATCAATTCAAATTGATTTGAGATTTCAAGCTTTCCCGAAGGAAGCTCGCGTGTTTGACTGACGCTAAACTTCCCCGCCGATGGTACCGGTCTCGACGCCGGAGTGCTCACCGGAGAATGGTGAGCTGGTCTCGTCGCCGGAGTGCTCACCGGAGGAAGGTCAGTTCCCCGTGCTTTTCTAGCGGCCGGGAAGATGGGCTGTAGTTCATTACCTGCGTCTGTCTGATCCAAATCAGCGTCACATGTCCGTTCCAGCTGGTTTGGGTCTCGCCGGAGCTGCCTATCAAGGATTCCATAAACCTTCTCCAAAGGGATCTCTGTAGGTTGTTTGGACTTCTTCTCCGGGGCTTGAATGGTGCTCTATTTCACCACTTTCGAATGTTGGTCACTGGACAACCGAGAACGGGCAAAGGCGACAGAAAGTTTGTGGTCGTTGAAAGTAAAGTCGTTGTAAGAGTCGATCACCATCGAGGTAGCTTCCTTCGATCTGAAATTGACGAACCCGAAGAGGTAGCCTCTTTTGTTTCGCCTCTTGCAGACGATGGCGGAAACAACCTCGCCGTATGTTCCCATCGTGTTCCTTATCCACTCCGCAGTTGTACCAGCCAGGAGGTTGCCAACATATACCCATTGTTATTTATTATTATACTTTTTTTGCTACCACATTTTATAATTAAAGTTTTGACTATGTCACAACTCACAAGGTGTGAACAAACCAAGTCAAGGTCTCTCATAAGGTTAAACAAAAGTCTGAATAACCTGAATTTACTTGTTTTTTTTTCCGACCTACTCAACTTAAATATATGATCAATCGATAGAGAAGGTCAACCATTAAGCTGAGTTTTGTAATAATTTTTTTTATAATTGCGTATGTTTTTTTTAATCGGCAAAACATATTGAAATTTATAAATCCTCTTTTGAGGTGAAAAAAAATCAAATATCCAGTTACAGGCCTTTAAAAGAAACCCAAGACGATCAAAACCGACTTATAAAAGAAACAACAAGACCACAACCAGAATACAACCAGAACACAACCAAACACAATTAAGAAACCTACCTAAGGACCCTAGAACCAAGAGCAACCAAGAAAAAATACAACAACAAACAGGGAAAACGAACCCTGATACTTAAGATTTTTTTGGAAATAAATTTTTTTTCCTTTACATTAGAATTTAGATGACAACGATTACTCGCAAAAAGAAAAAAAAAAGGAAAAATCATATATCAAGATTATTTTTTGCCAATTTTCTGTTCAAAAAACAACATATCTCTTTCCTATGTTCTGTTATATCTCTCTCCTTATAAAAAAAAAAAATCCAGATTATTCTTTTAAATATATTTATTTTCAAAATGAATTATTTAAAAAATTAAAACAATTATTTTACACTTTAAATAAAACTATATAAAAGTACAACTTTTATTTTCTATTTTAAATATTTATTATAATTTGATTCAACAGATAAATAAATAAAAAATTAATTTTTATTCGTGTTTCGGTTATCGATTGGAACTAATATCACTAAAAACATCGAGAAACCCGAACAACAGCTAGAGAACGTCTTCATCTCAACTTTTAAAAAATTGGCATTACTTACGTCGATAAATCTCATATTTATAATTTAAAAAACTGCAATAACAAACACTCTTGTATACACATATCTTTTAAATATCGGAACCGATTCATTACAATTTTTTTTTTGAAATAAAGTTTCATTGGAACCTTAATAAGCCTTACACTGCAAACCGAACAAGCGTTGCATCCGTTGGCATTTCTCGAGAACCCGAAAAACGACCAACGAGATGATAGCTCTCAAACAGGGCGACGCAGCGCCTAGAAACCAACTATCAAGTCGGTCTATCGAATCGACATTCCAAAAAGAACCGCCGATAGATAGCTCCGACCGGTCACACCGCCAAAGGCGACCACCACATCCACCGGATATTCGAGATTCCGGTAGACGGGACATACAACATATCAAACAAAAAGATAAACAACAACTACGACGAACAGGAAAAACTCGCGGTCGGCCTCCGATGACAGCGGCTGATTTCGGAAACGAGAGGGAAAGGTGGACGGCGCAAACGGTGACAAATCTACTCCACTTTGAGCAAGGGCACGGGACTGGTTGGGCGAGCTCGGAATGCAGGAACACAACGCTCGAACTGCAGAGCTCCGACGAACGGTGGGAGGAGATCTACCTGCCTGACCGGAAGAGAAGCGGGGCAAAGAGGCAAGGCCGGGTCGCCGGAGACTGGCCGCAACTCTCCGCCCAGATCTGCCGGACCGGCACTCAAGCCGGGCAGATCTGACTTTTTGTCCCATTACAAAATTTTGCAGTTATCCATAATACCAGGTTTTATCCCTCATTTTGGCTCGTTTTCCAAAGTAAATGTGACGTGTGAACCGTGATGTTTTTCTCGGTAGCGGGACCCTCTACTGGCGGTCGGGTAGGGTCAACGTATTGAGCGGCGATTCTCTTCTAAAATCATAGAAGCGTGAAAGCAAACCGAGAAAGAGCGCGTGGAGTTAGTTGTAGCGTTGAATCTGTTGACTTTAATACATATACACTGTCAACTACTTGCCCTCTCTTTACATCTGTTTATCTATTTTTTCACTTGAGATACGACGACTCCCAAAGTCCAAACTCAACCCGATTCTGATTCTCTCTTCACTTTAAAAGTAGAAACTGAATTGGGGCGGTGACTTTCGGATTACCCAACTTTATTCTCTTTTTTTCCACCGTTAATTTGATAAGGAATATAAGTCAATTTGAATAAAATAATATCACAATTTATATAACATAAATGCGGTGATGATTAAAAATGTTCTCTACTGAGGTGGCCCTCTCTTTAGAGGAACCTTTTGTGTTTACGGTCGTATCTCTATCGGAGCTACAACCTTTTATAGTGACTCTTCAGGATGGACTCTTGTTCTACTCCCGGAAGGATACTGAAAAAGTGGAGGTCGTGGTTATGTATGCCCTGAGCAATTCTACGGTCATTACCATACAGCAGTAGGGACGGGTGGACAAGTTGTGGACGTCAAACCCCCAGAAGGATATTCTCCTCTGTATTATCACTACCGCGTGGAAGCGAGATGCTTAGGGACTCGTCGTCAAGGACCTCGGGCCGGGTATCTTCGGCTTCTACTTCCGGACGACGGAGGCGAGATGATGGGTCCGGGGCAACGAGCCCTAGTGCTTCGTCAGGCGCCCTCTCTTACTCGGTGATCTGAAACCCATGTGCCCGAGACCTGCCTGTATTAGATCGACTGCAATTATGGGTCCACGCTCGGGGTCTGCCGCCTTTGGTTCGGACGAAGGTAACAGTGGAGACGATTGGGGACGCATTGGGGGCTTGTATGGAGGTACCATGCGACCAGTGTGGTATGTGTTGGGAAGGTACCATGAGGGTGTGATATTGGCACATGATGGAGTGTCCTCTCAGGCGGGGACTGGTGTTAAGGTTCAAAGAGTTCCTGGATCCCGTGAAGCTTGACCTCACCCATACGAAACTTCCGAGCTTCTGCTTCAACTGCGGTAAAATGGGGCACGTCGTGCGGGACTGCGAGTGGGAGTTGCGGGACACCGTGAGGTATGATACATCTATCCTGGAGTTTCAGAGGGATAAGCAAATGCAGTCGTATACGACAAACTGGACTGTGCCGCCGCCTATTGTCACACCAGGCTTTGGGAGGTTTCCCCGAGGACTGTATCTAAGGGGTCCTCGTCTCGAGGAAGGAGCCCGTGTATTTCCCCGAATATTGTATCTAACCATACAGAGCCTCGGGTTAACACCCAACCCGGGAAGGTGGACCCTAGCGGGAAATTTTTTGTGACCGACTAACTCTCTGATGGCCGGGTCACTAAAGTTTCAACGCCCATTTCACCTAGGCACAGAGATAATGGATGAACTGCTACCGGAGAAGTGAAAAGGACTGTTGTTGATGCTCCTCGAGATGATCAGGCGGGGGCTGGTAAACAGCCTAGCCAGGAGGAATGATGGGGCACCGAGGCTTCATGGACTGGCTCAAGGAGGGGTCTCTTGTGAAAGTCTTTCCTCATACTACTGATGCCGTCCTTGCTCGAGATTTGGAGCAGGACTTCCAGTACCATCTTCTCACCTCCACCCTTCCTTCCTGCCTATATGGCGCTTTAATACCGTCTATGACGGTGCTGGTATCCTTGATAGACCCTGCCTTCCTGGCTCGCCCGCGCTTTGACATGGTCGGGAGACTCTTGACTCCGCGACCTCCCCAGAAGGATTTTATGCTCCGAACTATCACCAAGGCGTGGGGTTACTCGGAGCCGGGCTTGGTGATCAAGAATGTTGAAGCCAAGGTGTTAGCATTCTACTTATACACCTAGGAGACCCAAGATTGGATTCGAAGGAATGAATCATGGTGCTTCGATGGTCGTCATCTAAAACTAGGAGACGTCGACCCCCTAACACAAGATCTCCCCAACTTGGACGGGCTGCAACTTTGGGTCCATGCCAATGGCTTACCACCCTTGGTTCGAACAAAAGTTAATGGGGAGATGATCGGGGCACCCATGGGAGAATGTGTGGACATCCCGTGTATTAGTGGGGGTTATGTTGGGGAGGGGCGGTCAAGGTGCGATTCTGGCATACCCAGGATCGTCTGTTGTGTCGTTCCTTGTTGTTGAGGTTTTAGGAATCTTAGGATCCGGTCCGGGATACCAAACTGTCTAATTTTGTTTCAATTGTGGTATGATTAAACATGGAGTCTAGGAGCTACTGGGAGTCCCTCGGTTTAATACCTCTATTTTGGAATTCAAATCAGATACAAAGGGAGAGAGTTATGTTACTGACTGGGAGGCTAAACCGAAACCACCCATCTCATCGGGTTTCTTGGCTCTGACCTCTAACATTGTACCTAAGGACCCCTTATCTCAAGGAAAGAGACCAATCGTAACCCCGAACAATGTATCTAACTCATTAGGTAAAGTGGATGAGACTGAGGAGACACTCTGGACAACTCGGGAGGTAGGTCAATCCTCGATGAGTGCATCGACCGACACTTTATGGACTATCCCATATGCGACGTTGGGAACAAAGAGAGGGTTGACTGGTAAACCCTGAGAAGATCAGGTGAGATATGAAAATCAGTCTCGCCAAAATGAATTATAGCTACCCATGCTTCAAAGAGCGTACCTGGGAGGGGTCCCTCGTACAAGTCTGTCCTCCCCCTGGTACTGTTGAGATTAGGGGTGGGAAAAAAACCCGAAACCGCTAAAACCTACCACCACCAACCGTAAACCGCACCGGAAAACCCAAAACCGGAAAGTTAACGGTTGGTTGCGGGTTCTTGACGATCGAACCGGAAAGTTAATGGTTGGTTGTCGGTTCTTGAAACGTCAAACCATCGGTTAACCAACTGAACCGGTACTGTTCATCATATAAATGTGGCTTCATAATAATCACTGATCTGATATAGATGAATGACCCATGAGCACTCTTTTATGTCACACAGATTGCTAACATAGAACACGATGACTTATATGTAATTTTTCTTTTGTTTTGGAGAATGTAGTAATATGTTTTGGCTTGAAATAAAAATAGGTGTATGGTTATTGGTATCTAAATTTGTACTTATATGTAGTAAAGTGGTTGGTTGGTTAAAACTGCTAACCAACCGGTTAATGAACTGGTTGGTTTCACTGTAAAAAAATGGTTTATAGGTTGGGGCTGGTTCCAAGATATATCAAACCGATAATATCGGGTTGGGTTCGTAAAGGGTTACATTGGGTGGTTAACCACCCAATGCCCACCCCTAGTTGAGATCATGTTCGATTGCACTCCTCACAAGTAGAAGACCCCCCCCCCCCCCCCCCTAGGATCAAGCAACATTTAGGCATCATCTTAAGCGGTTCTCTATAGTACTGGATTTTTGTTTCTTTGTTATTTTTTTTATAAATTTGGTTTATGACACCGATGATTTGTCATATAGTTTGTGGGAAATTACCTTCGAGAGGCCCTATCCTGACTTTTTCCTTTTGATTTAATAATGAAAATAGTACCTTTCGCTCAAAAACATTACTATGTAATCATTCTATGATATATAATTTTTCAAAAAATTTACATAATTTAAAACTATTAAAAGAGTATAAAGCTAAAATTAAATCCTTTAAAGTGAAACACTCATAAATCTTCAAATATCACTAACTTTTTTTATCAACATTTTATATATCCTCAAATATCCAAAACTTTTTATACAAATTTCAATCCGAACCATGATGATATATCAAATCAAAAGTACATGAAAGCTCTAAGACCTTCTACATGGGAAAATACTGTTGATTCGACTAAAAAATAATGCAAAATTGATATTTTTGTTTTTTTGCTCCGATTCTTTGTTGACGTTCGACAGATTCGTCAACGTTGATTCCTATCTGTTCTCTCTCTATCTCTCTCCTATTTCTTCTTGTTTCTCTTATCTCTCTCCTTCATCAACGATTCTTCTCTTGATATTTGTTCATTTTCGTCCGAATCAGACTACCACTATAATGAACACCGAATCCGACCCTAAATTTCATTGAATCGACGATACCGAAACCGACCTCACTGTGAAACCTCTAAACACACCCCAACCAAGTCGAATGAACTAATCACGCATATTTCCTTTGAAACTCTTTAACACAATGCATTCAGAGTGATCCATCATGCACATACAAAACCCACTACTAACACCATGGGCATGAGAGATTCATTCATATACGACCTTCATGTAATCAACATGAAACACATAGTAATATACACAATCCATCAACCTGAGCAAGATATCCAACCTACCTCATCAACCCATCATGGTGAAGCACATAACAGTCTCCATTGCAGACTCGGAGATCAAACTGAACTTCATGGTGCTCCCTGCTCTGAGCGACACCGGCCACATAGTGAAATCTCAGGTGGAGCGCGAGATCGGCGTCGAACTCTCAAGGCTGCAAGATCTATCCTGGGGGAACCAGATTCTTCACGATTGGGAGTTCATGGCACTCGCCATGCCCTTGGCCTCCGACCTCCGGCTGACGGTGGCGCCGCTGCCGCCGGAAACGGACATCATCGTCGGCGTCACGTACCCGAGTCTGGACTACGAGGAGGAGTTCTTCGTGAAAGAGACGGACACTGTGATGGACCTGAAGATGCAGATCATGGAGAGCGAGGAGTTCAACGGCAAGAGGACCGACGGTGGGGGCGAGCTTGACCCGAAGGACCTGCTGCTCAAGCGTTTCTTGCTCAAGAGTAATAAACCTGTGTACATGTACGAGGATGATTATGCGTTGTCGAGGTACTGTGTTTACTGGGGATGCGACGTGGAGATGGAGTTGTTTATCGTTCGTGAGGTTGATTAGTGTACGAGGATAGGTTGGTTTGGGTTAGGACCCGATAAAGTGAGGAAATTTAAGCATATAAGATAAATAAAAAGAATTGTTAAGACAAGTAAGTAGCAAAATTGACAACTAGTAGAATTTGAAGTAACTTGAAACTAAAAGTAGTGTTAGAAACAAGATTGAAATATATCGAGGCATGTATTAGCAATTTTCTTAAAACCTTTGCTGTATATACGGAAAGGGTCACCCTGAATACAACGACTTCGTTGGTCGAACTCTAAGCGAGTTGGAGGACGAGAGAGAGTAAAATGACTTTCGATATTTGGTGTTTTCGATGTGTTTTTTGGAATGACTAATAAGATTGGTATATATAGCTCGCAGTTAGAGTCGATAAGGATAAGTGTATAACATCTATGAAATTTCTCTTGAGAAAGTATATTTATTTTGCTGATTGACTAATAGACGCGATGACCATGAACTATAATATCGTTTGTGCAAATGATGATATACTTTGTACATATATCAAAAAACACGATTTTGGTTTTCATGGATATGTTCGTTATGGTCATGAACATCACCGGTTCTACGGGAGTTTATGATGACTATCCTTGTTAGTCTCCCTTGATGCGACCCCACTTTACTCTCACATAGGTGAGTCCTTAGGCCAATACTCTTGATGTACAAGGATCCATTAAAAACAATGCTTATCCTTTACACATTTTATATCATTGTTTTTGGATCATAGGAATGGAATCGGGGTTGGACTCCTATAGTCACCTTACAAGGTTTATGCAATTCGGTTGTCCCATTAAATCCAGATCTTGGGATCTCCAGTCGACTAGGTTCGTTTTTTGTTCACATACCGGCTTAAATGTTTACGGGCTATAGTCACATTATCTTGGATGCCTTTCCAACTAAATCTTGATTTAGTGTTTAGGTTAATGGGGTCGACCTTACATTATCAAGTAATTATTATGCAAGGATTTTCCCCTATTAAAGTCATAAGGTTGATATTAGTAAGGTCAAAATCGTCATTTTACTTTCAACTAACTGTCACATGGCTAACAGAATGGAATATTTCGTCTATTTTTACTAACTGAATCGCGTGACCAATACTTTATGTATGACATATGTGATTTTACAAATATGAGTAGTGTAGTGTTCGTGGCCAATACTTAAGAATAAGTTTTAATATTTAACCATTTATTATTTGCAAGAAATTTGACGATACATGTTAAGAGAAAAGAAAAACAAAAAAAAACATATAAAAATACCTCCCATAGCATAAAGATGGGTTAATAGTGTTTTGCCACTTCAACCATGACATGATTAGACTTTCATGTGAACATGTTAGAGTTAACAGAGGTACAAATACAACATGGGTCAGACTGAAAGAGATCAATCACCCAAACCATAAGATATAGCTTGACTTTTGTGTATAAACTGTTGAAAGAAGGTCCGATTCTTTGGGTCTTTTACTGAAAATTCTCCAAAAAGTTGAGGTTCGACCAACTCGTATATAGTTATGGGGATGCGTGACCAATAAGGGGGTGACGAGGGAAACTTGTAAACAAGGCAAAAAGGTAGTGGAGGTAGGCAAAGGGTGTGAAAAACCCTTTCTGGTGATTAATGTTGTAATCAGATAACTAAAATCGGAGAAACATGCTTATAAGTTGCTTATAAGTAACCTAACTGCACTTTAGGACGAAAGTGGAAAGCGTTATCATTATTTTTCATTTTCAAAGCAAGTTCTTACTCATTTTTTTATATAATTTTTTTCTAATTAAAGCTTGGTGTTGAGGAAATTTGGGGGGCATTTTGTTTTGTATAGGAATATTCATTTGGACTTGTTTGGTCCAATCAAAAATATGCTTCTTTTTTTCTTTACAAGTTACTAACTTAATCTATTCTTAATGTCTTCAAGAAGGTGTGAGCCTTGTGCTATTGAGGTGTTCCTTTAAGCAGTAAAAATATGTTTGTATGTTTTTCAGTCCATAAATAAAATAAATCGAAATTTTTATTTACCGTTCTCTATAATTTCTGATTTGAAAATTGAAAAGAAAAGATCTTCTTGAACATATCAAATATGATATGACATTATATATTACGGGGACTCAATATAAAATATAAACATGATATTTAAAATTAGAAGGCTTGGATTTTTATTTTTTGGCTAATTCCTTTTTAGCATTAAACAAGTGTTTGTTTTATTGAAAAAAAGAATCAAACAACAACAATCGTTTTAACCAGAGTGAGAATAGGAAAAGGGAAAGGTATAGTATTGGTCAAGGCCGAAGCGGTCAAAACCAACCCTATAGTTACACTATCTGGTTGATACATGTATAAAATTATGGGAGGTTCCCTATTCACTTGGTGAGGCGCACATGATATATATACTTCTTAACCTAGCTCGACTCGGATAGACATGTGTTGTCTAACGAACACGTTGGTCCTTAGGTGGAGACTCTTGGTGGGGAGGTGAGGATGATGCTAGACATCCAAGGAGGTCCCTAAGGAAAAAAAATGAGATTTGGGATCGAGCTTTTTCAGATCCCCTTGGGACGAGATGTGTCTCCTCAACAACATCCTGCTCTCCCGTCTGATACCCATTAGAACTAGTGAGGCTGCATAACAGACCTTGCCTGTATTTGGAGGCACCAAGGGCTCATGTTCTTGAACCACGACAATGCAATGCCATCATCGACTTCCCACAGGCTGTTGCTTTCATTGTTGCCCACAACCGGTGGTCCCAATCTCTGTGATTCAGATCGGGGGATGAGTGGACCTAACACAGAGATCCACAGTACTCGAAGCCATCATTCTCTTTTCTCCAGAGTCATCTCATCTTCCCGATGAAACTGGTGGTTCGTAGAGCGAGAGAGGAGGTGTGGGATCGCGGCAAAGTCACTGCACGCGGTGGTGGGGTAGCGAAGCGCCTTCGATCCGTTTCCCTTTCTATTCTACGAGTGGATCTGGAGGGTGGATGGACTAGACATAACATCGGGAGGAAGACGTCAATGACCGCGATGTCTTGGAACCCTAAAAAGATATAGCATCCCAAAAGTATTTTCAGTCATTTTTTTTTCGTGGGGGTGGTTTAATTAGTTTTTTTCTTTTATTATTCATTTTTGGGTAATTGTTTTTGTAAGCATATATAGAAACATAGTTATAGCACACACAAATACTTAAATTTGAAATTATGACTTGAAAGAGATTTTACTTCAAATCAATTAGAGTACTCTAATACACTACGATAAAATAATTCAAACCTAAATCAAATAAAAATAAAAATTAAAACAACTATTTGGTCGGAAGCTTCGGAGGAGCCGTGTGGTCAAATCCGGTAGCTGCTCGTCCTGTGTGGATCGTTTTGTTGGAGCTCACCGCTGGAGCTGCTATGGTACTGGCGAACTAGCTGGCCAACGTTCGTCATAGGTAGTTGTCATGGTACCCCTTGGTTGGAGTGTGTGACTTTGGTGTTTGAGGGTTTTCAAACAGAGTCCGATAGTTATTTCCCCATTTTCAGCCGTGTCACCTCCAGATCCAGCCTTCGTGGCGGATGTTCTGGACATCACTCATTTTTTGAGGATTTGTGGTTCGGCGGCAACAGTCTCAAGGAGTTTGGTATGAGTATTGGTGTTGGCCACCGAAGTACCTGACAGTACTGTATATCGGTGGAGCCTCTTTCGTGTCATCGGAGGTGACTAGTTTTAGTTTTGATCAAGGTTCTAAAAACTGTTAGGTGCTAGTCGGACGGCTAGGGCCTTTTGGTGACTAAATGGGGATGAATCGGAGATTAGTCGAATTAATCGGGTCGACCATCAAGGAAATGATGCCTATGCGGGGATTGGTCGGGATTTTTAAAACATTGGTTCTGGTCGTGAGACGCGTTTCTTCATCCTCCCAAGTGTTGGTCGTTGTGGTTTTGATCTAGTCACGTCTGGTGGTTCGTTTGGTTTTCTGGCATTTCATTACAGATCTGGTCGGGATGCGTTTCTTCATCCACCAGGGTGTTGATCGTTGTGGATCTTGTGGTTCTTCGTGGTACTGGCATACCCTCTCTTGAGCTTAAGATTTGTGTCCCCGTATTGTCTCTTTATCGTTATCTGTTTGGTATTCATCTGCTTCCTTTAACTATCGTGGTTAGGACTCGTCGGTTTTAGGTGTTGACTACCAGTGAGTGGTTTGGCCATTATACCTTTTAGTTGTTTACATTCATATTCTATTTTTGGGTGTAGTGTGTTCGAGTGGGTATTACCCACCAGAAATATCTTTGTTGCTTGGGGTGTTGGTCGCTGACATGTTAGTATCCTCTACTAGTCTATGTGATAGGTTGATGGTCCTGATGACACATGATGTTCACTTTCTTAGGCATTCAGTTGGGTTTATGTCAGTATCTCTTATGCTTAATGGTTGAAAAATCCAGGTTAATGACTTTTTTTTGCTTGGGCGCTTCATGGTCGTAAAATCCGGATGTTACACTTTTCTATTTTTACTTATTTTGTGCTTCATGGTTGTAAAAAATGGTTATTTAGACTTTCATTGTCTAGTTTGCTCCCTTGTTGGGTTGCCGAGCTTCTTTTCATATGAATACTCTTTCTTGCATCTGGTTGTTCTTTGCTTGTGTTCTACCTTGATCCTTTGTACGAATCTGAAATGGTGTGGTGCTTGTAACATGCTCTGATATGTTGTTGTAGTTATTCTTGTTTAAATTTTATACCTAAAACCTGGTTTAACTCTTTTTCCACCTTTAAAAAGGTTTCACTTATAAATATGTAATAGTTGATAAAAAAAAATATGGAGTAATATGTATGGACTAAATCATATTTTATTTTTTATAATTAAAATAATATTCAGAAAATTCATTTTTACAGTATGTACATGAACAAGACTATTTATACATTGAATTGAAGAAACATAATAATTAGTTTCCAGAAAAGGAAAAAATAAATATTAATTTCTCGAGCCAAAGGAATAGAGAATGTCTGGCTCCAACCATACTAAACACACTATGTGGTTGAATTTACACCATCGGTACTTCTCTTTGCAAGTAGCAATAAACACAATGCATATTGTACACTAGTTTCAGATGATTAAATTCATACCGTTGAATAGATTTAAGATAAAACCCTTTTGTGTTACAAATTAATAAGAACTCATTTCATTCATTACATTGTCAAGACAGATGATTTTCATTTAAAATATATATATATATTTATATAAAATATAAATATACTCAATTTTATATTTATTTTACAATCAAAATCACTCTTAAAATACACAAATTTCATTCTTTTTTTGGTGAGACTAACAAATGCTATATATATTCATAAATCACATCAAAAAGTCAAATTAATCCTGAGTTGTAAATCCAAATAAATGTTTAGTTGATCATTAAATTAGCTGACGTGGCAGAAAGATACTATCATGGAAATATGTTTCAAAATTGGTTAGATGACAAGTATAAGATAACCTTTGGAAACCCAAAGAAAAACACTTTTATTTAGGAAATGGAAATAAATATCAAAGATTGGATATGGGTGGGTGAACCCATGTTGAAGGATGGTGTGCCCATCAGTTGGTTTGGATATGGGCCCAGTAAGGGGCCCATCAAGAAATGATGTCAGGCCAATACCTTCCTCTTGGGGTCTCCTCTGCTATCCACATGGCCTTGAATTAGACTTGTGCATAAAAGATTGAAAGTCACACTGTGGAAACGACAAATAAACCATATGTAAAACTGGCTTGGTTACAAGGTAACATATAAAAGGGTCGTGTTTTGAAAACCTAGGGTAAAAGTGATTTGCCAATTAAAATTGTGATACTTGTAGTATGAGGGAAAACTCGTTTCGGAGTAATGTAAGTCTATTTTGATCATTTGTTAAATATCATGAGTCATATCGCTAACGTTCTTTTTCAGACGAAAGAGATTGGAATTATACAAATTCATAATAGAAATTGCATAAAAAATAAAATAAAAGACAAAATCAAGGGATGATCATGGATAGTTTCGGTGAACAATTTCAATTCTCTGATCCTAAGATTATACGGATAAACAAGCACGATTTTAATTATTATGGCCAATGCCATGATGAAGAAATTATATGTCATGTAGATGACATATTGTGGCTCAATCTAATACATACTACATTGTCTAACTATCAATCAGTGGAGGATAATGGTTAGTTGACGCCTAGTTACGTGAGGTATCTGGGTTCGGCCATTCCATGCTGAAGTGGTGCCCCATACCTGGATTTTGATTGGCTATTAAGGATATAACAAACCAAAGTATCCCTAGTGTAGAAAAAAAAAATATCCATGGACAAGAAAACCGAGGCGGCCACAGTTGAAGAAGAACATGGGTAAGTGCTCATACTAAAGCCTGATACGAACCCGTTGAAGGAATTATCGGGACTTGAGCACCATGAACCGGCGGTGGGGTTGGTCTAGGATCATCAAGAACTGAATCCAAACTCCCCCTCCCTAGTAGAGATCGTAGCGGTCTGTGTTGGCCTTGACGTAACCCTGATGGTGTTGCCACTAGAGTGCTCGTGGCCTCCGACATGACCTTAAGGGGAATGTCCCTCACATGTTCCTATAGTTGGATACGATCTAAAATAGGGTGCTTTCACATCCCCTATGGTATGTCTTATAGGATGAAGGGAGCTTGGTTGAAATGCCACGATTCCTATCACCAAACCTTAACCTTGGTTGTCTGAAAGAGAAGAAAAAGGCGAAGACATTAGAAATAATTCATTAACTATAATGACTTTCGAAGCCGTTCCCAAGCCTTTGTGATGACCTAGAGCATCAACGTCCAATTGTACGGTTGAGGCATATGGAGACGACCGGCCATACCATGCAACATGAAAACCGGAGAGGCCTCGTCTGTCGGTTTGTACAGAACTTCAATCATTGTATCCTCATCCAAGTCAATCGAGCATGCAAATAATCCTTCATGAAGGTCACCGAGGGAGGACATTTGAATCGGTACGACAAAAGCACTACGTAGTGTGGGAGCAGTCACCGGGGAGGGCTGTCGTGGAGGGGGAGGAATCGTCGTCGTGGCCGAGTCCCTATGGATGGAAGGATGAGTCAGCATCACAAAAGGATCCCCGTGGAGAAGATAAGCACCTAGTGGGGCATGAATATCCGGAAGCGGGTGGGGGGGGGGGGGGGGGGGGGGAGGGGGTTGTTACTAATGAGGGGTCACTTTGGAGAGGAGAGGAAACCGTTTGCTTTTTGTAGGCTTACGGCTTGCCTTGGGTTTGATAACCTCACGGGAAGATCGAGGAGGCATTACCAATTGAGTGGCTGTAAAGAGCGATAGTGGTTGATTGGTTGTAGGCAACCGAAATGGAGAACTTGTCAACAGTAACGATGGGACCATGTTGCAAGACAACGATGACATCATTAGGGCATAAGGGAAACTAGATAATTCCTTAGGTTTTTGGGATGGAGTCACCAGTTTTCATCATCTAAAAAAACGTATTCAATTAATGTTCAAAATAATAAATAAAACAAATAAGACGATAAAAGATATTGACTTTCAAGTATATGATACAAAGTTGCATAATACAAGTTCAATATGATTATTTTCTAAACCAAAATCTAGTCAGTCATGAGCTATCTTCCACGAACGGAGACACGAGGACGACATAGACAACTGCTCGATGCATCCTAAACATTTCCTTCCGTCTTATGTGCGGGCTCTTCCTTTATTCGCTCAATCATTGACTGCTCAAACGTCTATTAATCGTTGACTTGTCATCTAACATTTATGTGTAGTACGAAATAGAAATTCAAAAGTCAAGCGAATTCGTAGATTTTTTTAAAAGAGATTTTTTTTTCTCATTTGTCCAAATCAAGGTCAAAGCAGCCCGGTCCTGTTTGTTTTGACCTCGTAGCTTTTGTTGATGATGAGGTGAGAGTCAAAGGTTGAAGAAAACTAGGCACACCATTGCATAATTGACAGTGCATGGTCAACTTCACCATTTTTTGTGGCTCAAGTGAGCAGCCAAATACTATACAGTGGGTGCTCTGACACGTTTTTGAAGGTCTCTTCTCCATCTGCAAATTTCGGTTGGTAGTTGTCATTTATTAACACACCTTGTTTCAACTTCACGCCATCTCTCCAATATTGGAACTCTAAACATGCTTTGTTGGTCGCGAGAAATGTATCGTATTTTACTAACATATTTGTTCTTGAGAGACAGATTAAATGCATAATTAATTCCTCAGAGATTTTGGTGTGATTTTATTATGAAATTGAATCATTTTGAGTTGGTGGGAGACAAAAAAATACATGACTGGCCTCTTTGCCAGAAATGGTTCACTAGAACTTTCCACTCTCATTATTTAATAGTTTTATTTATTTATTTATGTTACTTATTTATATTTTTTTTGTAAATGCAACATTATAATTAGTGGATAATTGAGAAATGGGTGGGTTTTGGTTTGTTTGGAAAGTGTGACGTTCGGAAACTTTCCCCACCTTTTCACCTTGGCATTAGGCTAAAGTCATGGTTCTAATTTAATGGTTGATTATGATTTGTCCACAAATCAATTGATCTGTTTTAATTTCACACCGAAAAATGTTTTTATGTGGAAGAGTGTTTTGTCTGATAATCATTAATAAGGACAGCAACAACAAATATAGAGAAAAACCCGTCCAACCAAGATTATATTCCCAGACCGTCATGTGAAATAGGTGTACCAATATTTTAGGCTAAGAGACTGACTTCTATTTGGTAAATTAGGAGGGATACGATGATAACAGTAATTAAGCTCAAAAAAGTAGGCCCAAGGATCTAAATGCTCATCCGGGTCTGTTGAGTTAGAACGGGTTATCTCTCGCCAAGAGACATGGACCGACCAGATGGGCCCACAAACGGGTCGAAAGGGTGGTCCCCTTAGCCTTCGACCCTCGATAACGCCTATCATTACTCCCGATGAGGTTGTTTGGAAGCCTTCATCGATGATCGGGAGGAGGATGGGTAGCGGCCGTTCTTGATGTCTGGATCAACATACACAAGCTTGGAGACCCTTTTCTTTAGTCATTCTTTCATGACTACTACTCTTTTAGCCTTTTCTCTAGTCAAATCCTCTACACTTTTGGACCTGCGTGATCCTTGGGTCACTTATTGATAGAGGATTCCTCCAGTGTTGGTCTTACTTGATCCCCTCGATGGTCGTCCTTAGTCACGAGCTGGGGCTGCTGAGTTAACATAGGCTCATTTTGTGATTCCTTACTGATAGGCGGTAGTGATAGTAGATTTGTGGTGAGGCCTCAGTGTGGTGGGAATGGCGTACTATGATGTGTCGTTGAACCCAAGACTCTATCTAAGGACATGTAGGGGTGGAAAAGCATCAAAATCCAGGGTCAGGGCTATCATACTATATATCTGGCCTAAGTTAGGCAAGACTGTAACTTGAATAATCTTCGGAACTAGGGAAGGTACTACTGATCCATTCCCAACTCTTTCTCGTCCTCCTTGTGCCAATGGTTAGGCACGCCTATAGGTCGAGTAATCAAGCAAGAACGTAGCTTGGACATTTTTAGATCTCAAGCTCGGTGAATAAGAGCCTCGTAAAGGTGGAGCCTCGGGGGGTGCTGATCTATCCATCTCCCCGAAGCTTCTCGAGGTTTAGATTGATGCTGGATTTTTAGGGGGATTGTCTCCTTCTACATGCATGGCTAAAAGGAGGGTTGGTGTTGATGGATGTGCCACTCAATCTGTCTAGAGATGGTGTTATATCAATGTATTCGCTAAATACAGATAATACAGGGCAGAACCCTCACATCCGAGATCATAGTACGAGACCCCACCAATGGTAGGTATACCGACATTTTAAGACAACTAACAAACTCATATTAGGCAACTTAAGAGAACAACAACGGAACAAACTATTAAGGAGCATAAAGCAGACGCGAGGATCTAAATACCTAATGGGTGGTTGTCTTAAACTGCTAGAACATTTCGGACGACCCCAAACCAAGGAAGAGATGGCGGCGAGACCAGTCCTTTTCGAGCCCAATGGGTTTCCACCCTTATTGGGCCCCGGTTCCCAAGGCTCAAAATACTCGGCGAGAATACAAGGGAGACCTCACCGGAGAGGAACAACTTGTGCGTGGTGGTGGCAACGGAGACATGTGGAAACGAGCAAAAACTTAGGCATGACGACAGCAAAATGAGAGAAATCTGAAACTAGAAGGAGGGAAACCGAATCTCCTGGTATCGAGAAGCCTGGTTGATGGGGGTGAGAGCCAGAGAGAGTCATGTAGGGATGTGCAACCTCTATACATCCCAAAGAAATGATGGAAATAAAACGCCCTAGAAGAAGGTGGCCACTTGCAACCCTCGATGGTACGACAGCGACGCCTGTGAGGCGACGATGGCGGAAGCAACATGGAACGTAGGAAATGACGACTAGGAGACTGGCGGCTCAAATATATCCAGTAACTGCCTGATCTATCATCGATAAAGATGGGATAAGTTCGTGGCTGAGCTCCTCGCTAGAGAATGGTGTGGAGAAAACTTATACCTGGTTATCGTCGTTTTTGATGGCCTCAGGATGGCGTGACATACGTGACATACGCTGACATAGGCTTGCGGGAAGAGCTTTCCTGATTGAGGTCAAGGCTGGCGGCGAAAGTGATGGAGCTGAGGATGAGGAACGTGGGTAGAGGCGAACATGTACAGGTGGAGGATGGAGGGCACCGGTAGAGAGGCATATGCAACACCGATGGGATACGGGAGGAGGTTAGTGGGTTTGAGGAGCACGAACAAAAAAGTCTTTGGTGTTAGAGCACGACATTCGTTTGAAAGCGAGAGGTAAGAGGAGATGAAAAAGGATGAGGGAGAAGCCCCACCGACAACCCCATGGCTAAAATCAGGACGATTCCTGGTAGCAACAATTGCAAAACCAAAAAAGAACCCTTTAGGACTTTAGGTTTAGAGATATGTGTAGATAAATATATCCATTATTTTCTATCCAAATACTTCATCGTTAGTTATTCATATAATTTACTAGCTTATAATTGTTGATTTTAACGGTAGTTTGAACAAGCAAATAAATACATTTTAAATTTTCAGACAAATGTTATCGTGACAACTGTTTATGTTGACCTCATAAATTCAATTTTTACCATTTGTCTTCGTATCTGTTTGAGTTTTTCAGATCATTTCGTCAAGTTTCCTTCTATATATAAACGAGTCTAAAAACATGGATCAAATTCATTACCGAGACAGACCGCTTGCTAACTCGTTTCACCTACGTGAGTGTCAGTAGAGAAATAACACATAAACATTTATACAAATAAACACGTGTTCGTAAGCATTTAAAATGTGTGTAATCAATGTCCAAATTGTAGTGTGTGGGAGAGAAGAGAAGGCCTAAACTGCCACTGGCCCATTGTAGACTTGGATAATTCATAGGGGGCGTGCCTACATCTGAAAACTAAATGTTTTAGGCCCAATAATAACTGGACACATATAAGTTAGGCGGGCCGAAATGGAGAGGGTGTGGAGTGGGCCCAACCTGCCCTACTGTATATATAGGTGCCACAGCTGAGCTGCCTAATCCTATGGTGTCTAAAGTCTATGGTTCATCATGTATACTTGTAATTTAATGTTGTAGATTAAAAAAAATGGTTGAGTTTGAACATTTAGAGTTGAGTTTCTCAACATTGGATATTTCGAATGTTAAGAAACCTGAATCAGCTCTACACTTGAATTCGATCGCAAAACTCCCAGCTACCCTGCTCGACTCACCTCCTTCATACGAGGATTGCACTCCAGCTCCAAAAAAACCCTCGTCAATGTGATTTGATCATGCAATCCTCCTATTCAGGGTTTGTTCCAAATGGAAGGTACTCGGCTTCCTCGGGCTTGACTTTATGACTGCAAATACAATACTGAAAAATAACCATTAGTTTCTTTATATCTTATAATCGAATCATAAATTTGTGTCTGGTCTCAAATGTAATGTTTAGTGGAAAAATTAAATTGAACAAGCAATCATCATCAACATTGTATTATCTTAATTATTCCCATCTGTTCAATTTTTCTAAAAAGAAATCGTTATACATAGTATATTGTCACGACTAGATTGATATCATGAACAACCTTTTTTTAAAGGGGTAGGTACTCATTAATCTGAACAACAAATTACAATACCCACAATTAAGGGTGAAATCGAAACAAACTAGGGGTAAGGCCGGAAGTCCCCACCTAAGAAATAGATAGGTACTCCGATAAACATTACTAAGAAAATTAGAGAGTTTATAAGATAATGTAGAAAACGATAAACACAAGTGATAAGCTCGATTTTACAAGTCCTAAGAGCTGAAAAGCTCAGAAGGTGGTTGTCTTGACTTGCTGGATAACGGGTCCCAAACCACGGCCAGGTGACCGGAAGGACGCGTCTACTTTTGGGCCCAAGGGGTTTCTATTGCCCATTGGTCCCAAGTCTTCGAGGGTCCGGGTCGGGGTCCTCTTCGATACTGAGAGATAGGCCATAACGGGCTGGGATTCCACGCGTCTGGTGGTACTGAGCTCTACAAATGGGGGTGCTGGGAGACCATGGCACCGAGGAAGGTAGCCTAGAGATGCCCCACTCCGACGAGGCTTGTTCCATCCTAAACAGACTTTGATGGCTATCTGCCTCACCTATTATAATAGTACGACTCGAAACTGGTCGTGACTTGGTACCTCCATGCAAGAGCAGACCTCCATACTTAATTGAGAGCCCGGTCATAGAAAGGTTGTCATCAATATTTTCCGGTAAGGCCCTTTTCGGAGGGGCCATAGCCCTTTCCTCCAGACCAAATCTGATTTCCTCAAGGTCCGACGATACTGCTCCGGTACCGGTGGGTACATCAGTTAGAATTGTAGGCGTAGAGAGAGGGTGACGTAACAGACTGTTCCATCGCCGACTGATCCTATACCGGGGTCCGGGCACATGGGTGGAAAAAACTGGAATCTGGGCGGCTAAGATGTGGTAATAGGACAGTCAAATCTGGTTCGCCTAGACTTTGCATGTCATGTTCAAGAGAGACGCCCTACATGGGTCGACCGGTAGAGAGAGGCATGTGGCAAAGAAGAGAACAAAGTGATATTTTGGGGCGGTGAGGGGAGACGGTGAGTTCGGGTTGGGGTGGCTAGGACGACGTCATGGAGGTGAGGACGGGTAGGCCAACAGGTACTCAAAACGCCAGACATAGTTGAAGAAGGAAGAGAAGAACAATCGAGGAATGAGAAAAACGACTAGGGGATGGGTAGAGGATAGCCGGAAGGACAAGGGGGAGGCCGGAAAAAACAAAGACTTGTCCTGAAAAGAACGAAGACATAAAAAAAACTCTGACTAGACAAAGAGCACAAAAAAAAATGGAGGGGCTCAAGACTATGAACAACCTTGTAGACTAAACGAAAACAAAAAACAGTTAATATTAAAGACTAAATTAAAAGCCTCAAATGAAGTTGTGGAAGAGGACTAGAAAGTGTAGCCCAATGTAGACTTGAGCACTCAACTTTGTGCAACCTCTTCACATTCGTTATAGACTCATTAATTGTGCGTGGTTGAAAATGTTGATAATCCTGATTAAAGGTCAACCTCTTGATCACAAAATTATATTTTTTTCTTCAATTCTTTAGAAATTCAATTTTGAGCTGCACGTATCCTTTCTAAAAATTTATAAATTCAACATCTCAATTTTTAGTATCAAATTCTTATCGATTCAAGTTTTTATTCCGAATTTTGAATTGAGCTTCGAGCCGAAGTTCCGAGATTACCAATACTCTAACTACCTCAACCCTCCCTACCCCACACACACCCCTTACAACATTCTACATTATATACCCATTTCCTCTCAATTATTAAATCCACCTTTTATTTTAATAAAACACTATTTAGCAAAACAAAAATATAACCTCCATCCTCAACCTCTTAGCACCTCTCTCTCTCTCCTCCGATAGTTTTTGGCTATGGAGGACTCCTTGAACTCATCCCTGCAAAACAGGCCGGCACGTAGCGATCACCAGGAGCACGAAGCGGCGGCGGTGGAGGCGGAGGAGGAGAGTGGCTGGACGGCTTATTTTGAGGATTTCTCCGACCAACAACATCAACAACATAGTCCTTGTTCCAGCCTCGGCACTTCCTTGGTCTCCGATGCATCCTCTTGTGCTGCATGGAGGTTGTCCGACCAGAACCGACCCAAGACCCCGAAGAAACTAAGGTTCAAAACCACGAGAACTAAAGAGATCTCTCACGACGACTCTCTCGAGGACACCGCCAGCTCTCCTCTCAATAGTCCTAAGGTCAGTTTGATAGCCGAAGGTTCAATTATAATTATATATTCTAACAGTCGATCATATGATCAGTTTCAACAACTATGATGTTTGTGTACTAAATTTTCTTTATTCCAATCTTTGTAACATCAACACTTAGGTTAGTGATGCGAAACCAATGGATATGAATCAAAGAACACGAGACGATCATAACAAGAACAGTTCTCTGGTAATATCTCGACATCCTTGAATACATCGAAGCATGGTGTTTTTGTTTTCGAGAAACAAGATCGATATACTTGTTTGGTGAATCCTTTTTTGCAGGGGAAAGGGTACTTATCGGATCGGGAGATGAAGTTTAATAGCAATAACAATGATTGTACCGACGATCACTTGAAGAAGAGGGGATTGTGCTTGGTTCCTATGTCCATGTTAGTGAACTATATTGGTTAATTATTACAATCTCCTCTTCCTCTTACTCCTCCTTCTCTCTCTCGGATCATGATCGAGATCATGAAGAGCACACTTGTTTGAAACCTTGTAAAGAAAATTCATGTGTTGTCCATATGTTGATTATATGATTAATACAAGGATATATATAATATATCATATACTATCTTCTCCTATTTTCTCTTTCTTTCTAACTTTTATCTTGTGTTGTTCATTCCTTGCTTATGATCAGAATCCTCTTCTTTGTTGGGTTTCTTGTTAATTCTAACTATTTCCTTATTGGGTAATAAAAAAAAAACCTTTTTTTCTTGATTAGACTTGATCTGATTCTACCTATAAAACTCATGTTGATAGGGTATTAATCACTGTTGTAAAAGTTTTCGTCTAGCCCGTCTAAGCCCCAAAATCTATAAAACGTCTGACTCACCGCCATGCCTAAGCCTCAAAATCTGAAAATCATCTGACTCGTCGTCCCGTCTGATTAGTAGGAAACTTGAGACTCTGATTTTTGAAATTGGACCTTTGAAAAAGAGATGAAAAGGTGAATGACACGATATGTTTGGTGGTTTATCATTATAATTTAGATTTTTATGAAAATAAAAAGTAAAATCAAAATGAAAGCATTATTTGGTTTAATTTTTTTTTTGTATTTTGATACTTGATATATTCTTGTATTATACAAATATAGTATATATTTTGAATTTTTGATTATATTTGTGTAATATATATTTATTAATAATTAAAAATATAAGAAATTAAATCTGCTTAGGCCCCGATTAGTCCCCACCTAACGTCTAAGAGTCATCACCGTCCGACTAGCGCCTAACGTTTTTTACAACCTTATTACTGATCAAGAATAGTATATTATGTGTATAGCTGAATCGAATGGAGCTCGATTTTGTCATGCTTTGACTCGGTTTGAAAATAAGTAGCTTGACTTGAACTCGTATAACTTATATAATTATGTTTTGAGTTTGGATCGAAATAAATATTGAATATCAAATTCAGCTCGATCCAACTACTTGTTTTTTTATTACAAATATTAAATAAGTTGAAAGTTATATTTTGTAATAAATAAGTATATATATAGTTAAAGTTAGGGAGTCTTGAAAATTTAGATCGAGGCCATAAATTTTATCGAACCTTTAATTAATCAAGTTCGACTCGTCTTAATGCTGAATATAATAAATTAATATTAAAAAAAATTATAAAAATTTGATTATTATATTACCATCCGACTCAAAATTTAGCCACATCAAATCAAAGTTTTGAACACTTCATTATTTGGTCTGATAAACTTTGGTATTATCAACTAAAAACCAATTCTTCTTCATGTCATAATAACTTCTTTGATGAAAGAAAAATAAAAAGATAGCACTGATTATGACTTGTTATATACGTGGCTGTATATTTCATATACATACCTATAATCTTTTTCAATTAAATATCTTATCTCAATATTAATACACTACTTTCATTGATTAAATAAACTTCCAATTCTATATGACGATTTAAACACATCGGACATTCAATGTCAAGGAAATTGATGACAAAGGCATGACACTTCCACTAATGGAGTAAACTAAATAGCAATTATCATTAAGCCTTTCAGTACAAGTAAAATTAAGCCTAATTAAGCAGCATCTTACCTTTTTCTTCCCCTCTCCTTAAATTTTTGTTCTCATGATTAGTTGAAAAGAAAGTTGATTGATTATATTAAGATGTAAGAGGATATATAGTTTGTGGTGTCAGTAATAGGTTTAACTTGTCCCTATAGGGTAGTCATTTGATTAATTATAATAATCAATTTTGTTTTAGAAAAATCACAACAGTGCCTATCCACAGTCCACACACAAAATTAATACTAAAAAATAGAGGAAAAATCATTATAGAATCTGAAGGATGTAAGTTCCTTGTACCCTCAAAATAAACGATATTTAAATAAATAAATAAAAACAGTGTAGATTGATAGGTTAAAATAGTAATGAATCTTCAAGCTGTTGCAGGCCATTTATTTAAAAATTCAGAATGGAAGACCCCTCCATGTGCATAGCCATTGAAGGCAGGTGAGCTCAGAAGACCACGGACATGTTTAGGACATTCTGCAATTGATTCTCTTCTTAGTTGACTCTACCAATTCCTTTTCTATTATATATGTATATTTTTTAGATATTTCTTTATTGGTTTCTAAATTAAGCATGCTTTAGTCTCATCATCAAATGTATTTATCATTTCGTTAATTATTATTAAGGACAATTTCACTTCAATATTTAGAGTTTCCTGATTTTTGTGTATCACCTCAATAATCTAAATTTTTATTAGTTTATTAGAGTATTCTAAAAAAAATTTGTATCATCTCAGTACTTTAAACTTTCATTAATTTCAATTTAGTATCCATCGTTAACTTCACTCTATATTTAATTGTGAGTAAAGAATATTATAGTCATTTTACTTGTTTCGGATGAAAAATCATATGGAAAGTTAACAGTGGTATTAAAATGAAATTAATAAAAACTTAGGCTATTGGGGTGACACAAAAAAGATTTAGGGTACTCTAAATGAATGAATGAAAGTTTAGAGTATTGAGGTGAATTTTTTTTTTTAGAGTCTCGGCTCCTACTTCCCGTGGGGTTTTAGCCGCCGGAGGTGGCGGCTGGACCTTCGAGTTGTGGAGCCTTGCCAGGGTTGGTTGTAGACCCGACATCGCTTCCTCCTGTTGCAGAGCTCTTGTGCGTTTGCAGGGGTCGCTTTGGTCCTCGTCTAGAATTTTGGTCCCTACGATCGAGCAAGGTGGGTATGGGCGGTGGTGGGCAGCTCCGGCGGCTCATCACGCTGCAGATTCGGCCATCCGGTTACCTTTAGCGACGATATGGAGTTCGTGCGTGTTGGATTCCTTGGGTCAAGGTCCCTTCTTGGCTCGGTATTGCCGGCGGTGGTCAATTCCGGCGATTCGTCTCGCTAGAGTTTCAGCCTTCCCGGTCTCCTTGGCATGGTTCTAAAGCTTCTCCTTGCTACCACGATTGGGTGTGCGCTAGTTGCACAGTTTGTGTCACTAATTGCACGTTTGGTGTGCACTTGTTGCACAGTTTAGTGTGCCCGTTATGTGGCACGGTTTGGTGTGCACATTGTTGCACGTTTGACGTGCACGTTATTTCCACATTTTAGGGCGCCCTGTTTTGCGTTCTAGTTTCGGTAGGAAGTCGGTAATATTATAGGCTAGTTAGTCTGGAGTCTGTAATATTTACCGTTTGCTTGTGCGCTTTCATTAGATTGTACGTATGCCACTTTAACTGATATATAAAATTGATGCCTCCCTTTTTTTCATCAACAAATAAAAAAAAAATATAATTTTTTTAAAGTTATGAGGTGGAATTACCCCTTATTATTTTCAATATATTACCTACTATTCACGGTACAATTATGGATGATTAAATCTTGCTACCAACTCCTTTTCTTATGTGTAATATAATTATTCAACTTTCACGTATGTGCAATATAATTACTTAACGCCACGTATTACCATGTCATTGGGATGCACTGGTCTGAGAGTCGGATCTTTCCGATTCTAACATAGGAATCGAATCGTCCTAGACCTGAGAACAGAACACTACGAACCATCATCTAAGCTTATAAAAGAACATGAAGTACGAGGCTCATAAGTGTCAAGTATTTTAGAGTTACCTATCATGTAATATGTGGTACTATAATCAAGGACCCATTGAGAGGGAGATTGGGACGAAATGAGGTACTTAGTTAGATTACCTGACTCAACATCAGAGGTGACATAGTGATATGAGTGCGTGGATGTGTCCTGGTACTAGCGGAGACGGTCATACTCGACTGTAGATATAGAGATGGTCCGATCAGAAGGAGTAGCAGCAACATTAGTAGATGATCGTGGGAGTAAGTTCGGACACAATCTTTTGGTATGCTTTGGTTTATTACAATAGAAGCAGATAACTCCCTATATCTCTTGATTTCGATTTCCCCAACTAATCTCCTGTTTTCGATTATTCCAAATACCAGGACTGTTTCCTCGACCACTTCCCCTGTGAGTGCCTCTCCCAAAAGAGAGAGAATTGAGAGAGCCCCGCGAGTGACCAATAAGAGCATTATGAACCTGAGGGGTAAATGACACTTCTTCTTTCTGGTTATATGTACGAAGAACTCTGTTAAACACCTCGACCAACAAGGTTGCTTTGTGCTTTGTGCTAGAGAGGATTTGAGATTTGGCGGACTCAAACTGAGAGCCAAATCTTGCAAGAAAGCTTATGATCTCCATTTGTGATCGTTTATTCGTGATATTATGGGTATGCTTTCCATCCAAATTTTATCTGTGGTATCTTCGGCCATTCAAATAAGTAAAAAGTAGAATTGAATAATAATAGATGAAAAATACTCGGACCAGGCTGCCAGAAGCAGGAAAATAAAGATACTGACTTTCATTGAACGTGAACAAAGTACATACCAAACAATACAGGATCGATTATAACATAACGCAGACGCAAACCCCTCTCTTCAACCCTAGCCGCCGCCCCCGCCCCTTTGAGATATTCGTTTCCTACCGCCTGAACGGTTACCTTTAGCGGGGATCTGGAGCTCGCGTTTTCTGGATTCCTCGGGTCAAGGTCCCTTGTCAGACGGTGGCGACTTTGATTCAGCTAGGTTTTTTTTCCTTTCGTCTTTTTTTTACAGTTTTTTAATAACTGCACTTGATGCAAATCTGGTGTGCACTAGTTGCACGGATTGTGTGCACTAGTTGCACGTTCGGTGTGCACTTGTTGCACTGTTTGGTGTGCCCGTATGTGGCACGGTTTGGTATGCACGTTGTTGCACTTTTGACGTGCACGTGTTTGCACGTTCTAGGGCGTCCTATGTGCGTTCTAGTAGGGAGTTTCGATAATACTATATTATAGGCTCGTTAGTTTGGAGTCTGTAATTTTATCGTTTGCTTGTGCGCTTTCATCAAATTATACGTATATCGCTTTGATTGATATATAAAATGGATGCCTCCTGTTTTTCGTCAAAAAAAAAACATACCAAACAATACATTTTAGTGTACACACAAAATGTAATAAATATACACTTACCGTAAGTGGAATTCAAGATCTCTCGTGTGAAAGATTAACTCATGACTAATGTGATACCTCCTTGAAAACTACCCATATATATTTGGTTGTATGTAACAACTTCATTTTTTTTTTTCTGATAATCATTTTGTGCAGTGACTAGCATTTTTTTGTAAACAATTTTTATTATATTTGTTCTGTGTGAGATTATAGCCGTTCTTACATGCATGATTGAATTTTCACACGTAAATCAGTGAGGATTTAAGCTCACCCGAAGCCATAAATATAGACGACAAACGTAAAGCTGGATTTATATGTGAGTCACATATATATTATAAACAATTGTTTTGTCCACCCACATAAAATTCTTAGATATTTGTTTATTAGTTGATTAAATGGTTTGATTGGGGCCAAAGTTAGTGGTGGAAAGCGCACCGTATTGTCTAAAGTGATGTTTTGTTGTTAATTAGTGAGAAAAGATGTTTCCAATCCATGTGCCAACTTGATGTTTATTATCAAAAAGATGATCCTCCCAACATTAAAGCACAACACTACACCACCGAATTCATTTTTTTAATACCAAATCCAGCGATGACAAGTTAGTTATATCGCCCTCTCCTTCCTTGAATTTAGTGGATAAAATCGTAACGAAATAAGTTTCGATATCTTAAGCGGTAATCATGGGTCCTAACTACTCTTGATTTTTATTTTGGCGATTCTAATTGGGTTTAACCTTTTCTTGCATTTCCTAACTGTGACATTTCCATTTTTTGCGCAAACTAATATTTTCCGTATATTTTGACGATTCTGTTAAAAAAAATGCTACTGTGCACGTGATCAGCACGTGTCAAAAACCTAAAGGAATTCATTAAAATAGACGGAAATTGTTAGTTTTTCGCAATAAAAAGGTCAAGCGTAGTTGGGAAGTGTAAGGAAAGGTTAAGCCCAGTTAAAATCGTCAAAACAAACCTCAAGAAGAGCTTGGACCCATGGTTTCCCCATATCTTAAATTTTTTATTTCGAAATAAGTTTCGATAGTATAAACACTATTCGACTTATAGTATCCAAAGCATGATTCGATTTGAAATACATGAATGTGGTATGGATGTAATTGTTTGAGGTCGGTATCATTAAGATACATGCATGATAGGGTTGGAAAATTATTAATGGTCTTTGATGATCGGTCCCAAATCACAATCTCACGAACACGATCGAAATGGCTGTATTTGAGAATGGTTAAGAACGAATTAATGGATTCCATTTGGCCTTAAGCGGAATCGATTAGCATCTTGTGTTAGGTGATCAATCAAACACTTAACAATTAATTATATGGATTTGGATTTCCAAGTGGTAGATCACAAGTCTAATTCAGGTTTAGTTTTCACAAGTTAGCATCACTGTATTTGAAATGTATTATAACCTTATCGCTTCTCATTGGCGTTCTATTTAATTGGGTCATAAAATATATATTTTTTAGCGAAAGTTGCAATTTTATAAATATTTATATCAATACATCGATATGCACAGGGGAACATGCTCCTAGGCCACTAAGGTTTGACAGAAAGAGAAATGGTCCACTGAACCTTTTTTCACTGGAACCGTCACAGACGGTATTTGAACGCCATATAGGCAATGACAGAATAAGAAAAGGGGGAAGAGGGTACTGGAAATTCGAAGGATCTCAACAGTGGTGATGGTGGGAGGCAAAACATCTTCATGGGACCCCTCCCAGGGCCAGTCCCCGATGCTCATCCAGCCTCTCATTCCTCCTGAAGGGGCTGCTTTACCATCCTTACTTGCTACTCCTGAGGTGCTTCAGCTGCTGGCCTCTTGAGTGCTCCAGTGCCCTCTTCAGGTCCAGTAGATGCTGGAGCTTCAGCATCCTTTAGTCTCAGACCCTCGCGTGCTCCACCACCTAACTCGCCATACAAAATTGAGAAATTACCCGATAGAGAAAGATTATAGTTGTGGGCCGCATGACCCAAACAACCATAAAACTCCAAGATCATCGAGCGCCGAAAAGGTAGGTTGATAGGATGCCAGAAGCGGACTCAGATCTTCCATTCCCAACAAAGCCCCCCACCTGTTCGCCTGCACAGTGTCGCAACCCCCTAAAGTGTCACCCACCCTAGTATTAGTAGTGAACCTGGAAACCGTTTGAGGTAGACCCTAGACATGGACCATAGTTGGATCCTCTCCGTGATAGTAGCAAGGAGACCCTCCGAAGGGATGTCCGTCTAAATTAAGGATAATGTCGGTAACACCAGGGTTTCGCTCGGCGTACCTTACCAAACGTCGCCCGGGAAGCGAAGTAGAAGCGTACACCCCTGAAGTAAATCACTCGCAACACCACCAATCCATTAGTCGACGACCCCCAGCCTTTGGGAATGACCCGCAACATCAGGTCGTCCTGTATTGGCCGAGGAAATGGGAGCCAACCTGCTTGCCCATATTGCAAGCATACCGAGGAGGGGAGGGAAATGTAGGGTCTTGGATGATGATTTCCTCATTCGGTAGAAAGGAGCACGCTTCCAACGAGACCCTGATGTCTTCCAAGGACGAAAACGACGCGGTAATCAACATTGACATACGCTCATAGTCCGGGTGTGATATCTCACCCGATGGTACCTGGTGGTTCTCCGCCCCAGGTCCTACCAAACCTTGGCGTATACCTGACCAAGAGGAGGAAGGCGAGGAGGGACCTTCATACTCCACCAGTGGCATGACCAGAGAAGTCATCAACGATAGTAAGGAAGTTGTCCCCTGTGGCTTCACCCTTGAGGGTGCCGGTTTTCTAGGCCTTCGTCCCCGTACCCTTGGTAATGTAGCTTGAGACGAGACCTCAGACAAAGAAGTTCCCTGATTAAACACCAATCGAGTGAGGGTCGACAATGGTGGCGAGTGGCTCGGGGGAGGCACAAATTGTAGGGAAACCACCAGAGCTGGGGTAGCATGCGACGACGCAGACTTGTGCTTGCGCAGTGATCTCTTGTGATGGATAACGTCTTGGGAAGGGCGAGGATGAGGGGTAAGGACGGGCAGAAATGACAAGTTGGAGGACCCTGTCAGTAGCAGAGAGGGTGGGGGATGTGGGGGAGAAGACGATGTAGTGGATGGCTTTCTGAAAGGCTTTCTCCCACGTGTCGGGTTAGTGAATTATGTGAGCGGGCATAAAAGGGGAACCAATGAGGGGCGTGGAAACGCCAAACATACCGGTGTGGTGGGAGCAATCGACAACATGGTGAGAACAATCGAGAGCACTGGATTAGTAGAGTTCGGTGAGAGAATCGTTAGGACACATAAAGAACAACCGAAGCTTCTATGAATTTTCTTTTATATATTTATGTAATAGATTGTTGATTATGAATCAAGTATTTCGCTCAAAAAATAAACAATTTGTTTCAGATATATATTTTAATAATCTTAGGTTGATAGAGGTATAAATGAATGAGTCTTTAATAAGATTGTTCGAGATCGATTTAGTAAATATCCGATTTGTGTTCATCGCAATCGTGTTCGAGGTGAAAGTGAGAAAAAAATCAGTGTTCCCATCCCTTTGCCCTAAAGAACACACCTATGGTAGGACCTATACCAAGCCTAATATAGTTATAATTGGAACTAGAAGAACATGAAAGTCCTATTCCTTGTATATTTGCGTGATTTGCGGGACACTTAAGGCTGAGGCAACAAATTGATAGCTTAATAAAGATTGAAGGTTACAATTTCCAAACCATGGCCCACGAAAATGGTGAAAGTGACGATTGATTAGTGATATATAATCATGCCCAAGCCATGTTTAAAGTTATATTTGAGCAAGATTTAGCAGTGATTTATGTTTCTAATATGGAATTTGAAAAGGATTAATTAAAAAAAAGCATGTCGTTAAAATTCGTGACACCGGGAAAGCAATATTATTATTAAGTCTTTTTTTCTCTGTCTCGTGTGATTCTCATGTTAATAAAAAAGCCAGAATTCCTGTAAATTAATGATGAGTGATACGAACTTTAAGATCCGTCATTAACATTATTTTAAACCATATTGTTCCCGTGAGTCCAATTTCTTTGCTTGCAAACATGGCTAAGCATCGAATCAATTCTGTTACTGCCCGAGTCCAAGTCAAGCATATGAACTCATAAACGAGTAAAATTGTGTACGGTCGATTAACTAGTAATGATATTGAAAAACGTAATCAATTATACAGTAATTTTGCTCTTTAAAGAAACGGTTTCAAGCTTTTTGTAACCCTAGCCGCCACACCCCTTAAGACTCGTCTCTATTGGTGATAGTCACGAATACGGTTATGGTTATTGTTGGTGACGACCTCTTCTTCTCCCCCCTTTGTTTGTGTTTTGTTGGTTCTCTCCGAACCCATCTCCGACCATCTCTATTTCCTCCGGCTGTTTGTCTCCGTCTCCAGCAACATGGACGGGATCTAGAGTAGGACACGTTTCTCGACCTCTCAGGTTGTAGATCGACGTGGATCTACAAGAGTCGTTCATGGTCTTAGGGTGCTCGTGCCCGTGCAGTTTAGGTCCTCCAGCTCCGACTACTCTGAACTCTAGTGAGTCTCTGCGTCTCGACTTTGTCCTTTCGTGGGGCGCGTTTCTTGACATCTTTTCGTAGATCTTGGGGATATGGTCTAGCCGCGCCTCCCATGGCGCTGATGGTGTTGGCCTAAACTCGGCGGCGTTTGGTATCGGTACGGTGCTGTGCGGATCTGTCCGGTGAACTTCGCTCCTCGTCGGCTTCGGTGTAGCTTCGTGCTCGGTGGTTTGTTTTTGGGATGTTTTTGGCTTTTGGAGGAGTGTCACCCTTCTTCGGGATGCAGTTATCTGCTCTTCGCTTCTGTTGCGCTCCTTTGTGTTCAGTGTTGTTGTTGAGGGTTGGATCTCTGGGGCCTCATCCCAGATCTGCCTTTTGTGGAAGATCCGGTGGGTCGGGCTTTTCAGGCGGTCTATCTGGCCCATTGAGTTCCCGACCCTCTAGGTTGTGGCGAGTTCTCTTTCGGATGCAACATGTGGTCCACCTTCCTCTCGCTCCTTGATTCGTAAGTTCTCACCTCCCTCGTCCTCATGTAGTGACGGGGGTTCGGTTTTCCCGGTGTTGGCTAGAGTCGAGTTTCTTGTTGGTTTGGCTTTGTACGTAGTTGAACCGTTTTGTTTTGAGGTCGATGGGTATGGCTTCTTCATTTGCGGTGCTAGCCGCCTGTGTGTTGACATCAACGGATGGTGTCGGTAAACTGATTTACTCTGTGATTTGGGACTGATGTAGCTTGGACAACGTGCTCTTAGTTCTTAATGGTTGGAAATCCTAGGCTAGTCCTTGCTTGTTTTTTTCGTTAAGAGCTTCATGGTTGAAAAATTAGGCGTTAGACCTTTTTACTGTATTCCTTGTTCTTAAAGTTTGTAAAATCTGGTTTTCAGACCTTGTATTCCGTTTTCCCCTTGTTGGACCCATCTTGAGGTTGTGTTTTCATGCCAGTGCTCCGATTTGTATCTGTATTGTGGTTGTGCCCCTACAATTGGCTGCATCCATTTTTGTTTTTTGTGATTTGTAGTTAGATCTTTTTGTACTCCTCTTTCACCTCCAAAGAGGTTTTAATTTAAATTTGTATTACCGATAAAAAAAATTATTACATAATTTTTAGTGGTCTTGGCCAGGCGGTGTGCTATTTATCAATTTTTAATCGGGCCGACCATTGGCCAGACACCGGCTTTAATCAAACCGACCAGATTATTCTAGATCTATGATGAAGCAAATGAAAAAGGAGAGAGGGGAGATAATCTCAACAATAGAGGAATACAATTGACGGTGTGGAACAAAAAGGAGATCAAACTGACGTGATTTGCAAGTAACGATTATATTTGCACATTCTTGTAAATAAGCAGCATCAAAGTATGTTAAGGAGAAACTTCCTAGCAAGGATAAACTAAGTCTCTCTTATGTGGCCAGCCTCCTCCCTTTTTTCTCTCGTCCAAGTGCCAACCCTAAAAAATCTTTTCAACGCCGCCCCCTTTGTGTCATCATCGGCGACGACCACGGCCACCAGTCATGGCTATCGTCGGTGATAGCTTACTCCTCCTCCCCTAGCCCTCTTCCCCCTTGTCCCCCTCCCCCACACCACACCATCACCTCCACTCCCACCCCCCGTACCCCTTATTCCCCTTTCCTCTCAAGGCCGGCGTCGGTTTATCGTCGTCTTCGGTGGCCGGCGTCTGTGTCTGTCTCCGGCTGATGCTGTTTTGGTTCCTACAGTCGCGCAAAGGTGGGTTTGAGCGGTGGTGGGCAACTCTGGCGACTCGTCACGCTGCAGATCCGGCCTGAACGGTTACCTTTAGCGGGGATCTGGAGTTCGCGTTATTTTGGATTCCTCAGGTCAAGGTCCCTTGTCGAAAGGTGGCGACTCTGAATTAGCTAGGTTTTTTCCTTTCGTTTTACAGCTTTTCAATAACTGCACTTGGTGCAGATTGGGTGTACAATAGTTGCAGGGTTTGTGTGCACTAGTTGCACGTTTGATGTTCACTTGTTGCACGATTTGGTGTGCCCATTATGTGGCACGGTTTGGTGTGCACGTTGTTACACTTTTGACGTGCACGTGTTTGCACCTTCTAGGGCGCCATAATTGCGCTCTGGTAGGGAGTCGGTAATATTATATTATAGGTTATTAGTTTGGAGTCTGTAATTTTATCGTTTGCTTGTACGCTTTCATCAGATTGAACGTATGTCACTTTTATTGATATATAAAATTGATGTCTCCGCTTTTCGTCAAAAAAAAAAAAACTCTACAACAAATACAGTGGAATCACACTAGCTAATTTAGTTTATCCTATAAATATTTAAACATTTACACTGTCACTTGTTTACTTTCATAACTATCTGATATGAGATCGAGACTTACATTCATCTTAACACCCTTTGTTTTAGGGAAATCACTGTACAATATATCAGAACATGAAGATACACATACAAACACGTAGACATAAAAAACAGACAAACTCTATGTCAAAACATAATCAACGTAACGTATAGTGCACATAAACAAGTGCAATAGTGTACAAACACCTGCACCAAATGTAGTTATTATCTCATACAAAATCGAAATCAAAATCTCGCAATGCAGACTTGAGTTTTGACCGCGCTTACATTGACATATTTAAATTAAGCAAATTGCATGAGTTGGGATGCATGAACACCCCACAAAGCCCTAGGTTATTTCAATTGCTTTCTGTTTGGTTTTAGGTCAGATCAGTCTGAGTGACATTGAATAAAGAAAGTGGAAAGTGATACGCAACCTGTCAAAATATTGTTCTGGTGTGCCCAACTGCACCATCTCCAACCAGTTTCATTGTTTATTCATGTTAAGAGCAATGGTAGCGTCCAGATTTGTGGATGAGAAGCTCCTTTCATTGCACAATTCCTCCAAAATATATAATCAATGTCACCTTCGAACTCATGTCAATGACTTACCCTTTTCAACCACTCTGGTTTATCTTGAAACAACAAACCAATTAATTTAGTCCAAATGTAATTAACTCGAGGCACGTTCAGATTTGAGGCAAAATCATTGAGCGTCGTCTTTTCAAGAGCGTCGCGATGAAACACATCACAATCATATATGGTAGTTTTAATTGGCGATAACGCCGAATCTTAGCAGTTTCAGAAAGATCATTTGTAGGTTCTAATTACGTTCTATTTTTTGTCACAGATCCCAACAAAAAGGTGGTACACGTTTATAAAAAATAACAATCACGTGTAAAATAATTATGAAAAAGTGGTGCTCCTTGTAACAAAATACCACCTTTATGTTATTTTTTGTAACGAAATACCACAATTATGTTAGTTTTTGTAACAAAACATCTTCTTTGTGTTAGGATCTGTGACATGAGCGTAGTTAAAACCTAAAAATAACCTTTTTGAAATAATTAGGATTCAACGTTTTTTTTTAATTAAACCGTATACATATATATGTTGCTGGTTGTTGAACCATGGAGTAATAATCTTGATTAGCTCAAGGTAGATGAATATTGAGGCATTGATCATTAGCCTAGACATTACTCATGACATCTACAAACCATGGAGCAATGATCTTGTAGTTCTATCCAATAATAATGACTCTCCAACCAATAGATACGCTAACTCGATATTTCATGTTACATACTAGTATAAACCAAGTCATGATCATATTGACATTTAGTACAATGATGCTCTACTAGAGCTGAGGTATAATAAGAGTGATATCATCATTCTAAGGTCATTCACTCCTTGTAGCAATGATCAATAAGTTAGTCAGAATGAAATTAGTTTTTTTTTTACCTAGCTATACATAGTGTTCCTGATTTTCATCTTTTTTTTATCAGCAAATAGGATTAATTTTCCTTTGAGAATAAGGAAAAGGACGAGGGATCGAAACCCTTGAATACAATACAGACAAGCCACAAAAAAACAATAGAAGAAGTCAGGGTCTAACAAAAATCTGTACCCAGATTTTACAAATTTGAAACATAGAAAGAAGAAAAACTACAATAGAAAATTTGTAACTAAGATTTACCAAACATGAAAAGCTGAAAACAAACAAACCAAGGACCACGGGCTCGTTGGGCTTAAAAATAGGCCCAACTAACGGGAAACACCCTAAGAGACTAAGCCTTACCAAAGTCGCTGCACCGAAACGGATCTTCACGAAACCACCAACGAGCACCACTAGCGCTTCCACCGTTGACCCCCATCGCTCAGATATGCCAACAGGCAGAAACCACCGTCGTTGGTGGCCCCGACTACACAGGATCGAGGAAAAGGAGAGCTAAGGGGGGAAGGGTGAAGCTTCCATGATTTTCATCTAATTATACCTAATTATTTTTCATCTATATGATACCCTAATTTTTTAAAAATCTCTCTTTACTATTTTTCCGCTAGTTTATAGACGGAAAAGAGACCATGTGTCATATACATGACCTTATTTTTTTTCCTCAAAAATAAGATGAATACCGTTATACATATTTGTTATTTTTCTTTCATTTTCATTCTCTATTAGTATTAGGAAAATAATGACAGTGTTATTGAAAATAACCATGTGTATAAGGATATTTTGTCATTTTTAAGAAAAAAAAAGTAATGTGCGTACAAAAACTAATGAAAATGTAATAAAGTGGAAATCTTAGAAATTTAGAATATCTTCTAGACGAAAAAAATAATAATGTGTAACCGGATGAAAATCATTAGGTGAAATTTTCCCAAGTGAATATGATTATATAAAATAATCAAGTGTACAAATTGAAACAATGAAGCCATAGACATCACACAAATTGAAGCAATTCTTATTGTCCCTACCAAATGTGACTATAACTTAATTTTGGACTTGCATTTAGTGGAAACATCCTTAGACAGAACAAAAAAACTAATGTCACACGTGCTGAAAGCCGTGGCATGCAACTTGAAGATCTTGAGGAAACCAACTTTCCCCGGTAGAGTTGCCGAGGATGTCATGTTCAAGCTTCCAGCTTCCAAATCACCGACGAAAAACGGGCTCGAGATCAACCTACTGACCATTAAATCAGCAGAAGTAGTGACATTGATTTCGCCCCTCGCGGGAACGAACCGTTGCTCTATCGGGACCTCGGCGATGGTCACTCCATGATAGTCAACATTGCTCGTCGTGTTCTCGAACTTGAAGCTCCCATAGTTGCGGTTTTTGATCGTGACGAGGAACCCTATAGTGACGTTTATGGGTATGTCGGTGAAGCTGAAGGTTATGTTCTCTAGACCGATCGGTCGAGCTGTTATGATGGGTTGCTTGGGCTTGAAGACTGTGAAGAACAATGTTAGGGCAACGGCTAGTGTGACTATTAATCCGATTGCCGTTGCAATTAGGCAGATTTTGAGCCCTTTTCGGATTTCCATGTTCGGATGATGATGATGGGGAGAATAAGGATGTCTGGATTGGGATTGAGAGGGTTTGATGAATTTAAGGAAGGTGGTGTTCGGAGGAGTTTGTGTTGATGTTCTTCCATTTTGGGGGGTAGGTTTTGTTGATTCCTTGGTTTGGAGTTGATGAATGTTGTTTTGGCTTATCCTCTGATCAGGATATTCATTTGTTTGGCTTGAGTTTTGTGTTCTGAGTACTTTTGATTCTCTATAGAATAAGGATTTTTTAGGGGTCAAGTTTAGAGCATCCCATCGAACTAGGAGCGTGCATAAAAAATCGAATCTGATATGAATCCGAACCATTTTTTTAACTAAATCTGGACAAAATTCGAACCGATTTTCGTGTACTCGTGATCCGGGTTCGGATTCTATGATTAAAATACAGTGGTTTTCGGTTAATAACCGGACAGTGTTCACACAATGGTTACCCAACAACGATAGAGTTGTGACGACGCCCAGGCAACAATAGGACTTTGTGGAGTTCTGGCACTCGAGACGCGTACTAATCATTAGACTGTTTTTGTATTTCGTCTATTGTTTCGACCTAGAAAGAAAATATTAAACTATATTTCATCCAACGAATATAATAAAAATATTGTTGTGTATTGGGAAAGAGACGAGATATGAGTATCCCCTCAACCTAATCCGTGGATTTAAGACATGTTCTTTTTTACATTAAATCTCAAATTATCCAACTCAATATGATCATATCGGAATATCAAAACACATCAAATTTAGATTATTTCTTTTCAAACTCGCTCAAACCTGAAATTGTGTGACAATTCTGCCAAGATTCAGAATTATCCAAACGGATCATTTGATTGATCGGATTCAAACAATTTCTGCTAAAAAAAATGTTTGGGTATGGAGTTTTGTTTTCGTTTAGGACCAAGAGTTCATCTGTTCATGTGCACCTATCACATACCACCCTAATTCCATAATTATTCAAACACCTTATCAATTTGAGATACCACATTTTCATTGCCCTCAATTTTTTCTAAATAAATATAAAGTTCCATCCCCGTTCAGGCCCAACCAATAGCCCATATGTACCTCTTTCATTTCCAGGAATCAAGTTGGAAAGATAAGCCCAAAAGGCCTGAGTATTTAGCAGACAATAACAAGAGAGGAGACGACAGTAAATTGGGCTGAGCAAGTAATGGGCAGGGCCCAGTCCAATCCAAAGCACATACCATGTTGAATTAACAAATTGCTTGTATTCATTAAATGGGTAGTAAATAAGTAATAACTAAAAACCACAATTCTATGAACTTTAGGATTTCTCTTTGAGCCCGAGGGTTTTTAGCCCGCAAAGGGAAAAATCTTAACCATCAAAGAGAAAAACCCTAGACGTCATCAAGAGATTTCCACCACTCTCATCGTCGTTCAAGCCGAGTCTAAGAGACTGTATCGAGCCTCTTGTTTTGTTATGAAATCGTGTTCTCCAGGTACGCGGTACTATCGTCATATCTCCGTCTTCTAGCTTGTTTATGCACCAGTGTTTTGAGGTTTCGATAACCATGTTCATGGTTTGGAACTACCGAGATGTTGGATCGACCACAAACCAACAACAACTAAAGATTTATCAACCGAACACGCACACGAGCTGAGTGAAGAAGGTCTTGAAGCAACCCTATTTGTGGGTTTAGGATCCGAGGGGTGGGACGATAAGACGAGACCTGGGGCAACCGGTGTTGGGACGTCTCGGAGCACTCTACTTTTATCTGCTTTACAATTATTCATGTTTTAGTTTGGACTGTACTTTTCATTTCAGTGGTTGGACTTTTTCTTTTCTGTTTTGTTCTTTTGAAATGCTAATAAGGGGATATCTTGGGGTAGTTTCTACGATTCAAAGTAGATTATTTCTACGGGTCCATGAGAGTTGAGTTGACTACGGTCAGCACGGACAATATTCTGGAGCTCAAGGCTTTTACGCCCTACTTTGTATAGTTTATGTTTCGTAATAATACACTTTCTCAATTTACTCGTTTAAAAAAAACTAAAAACCATATTACTATTTTTTCCAATAAATAAATAAATAACCATATTATTAATGATTTAATGTCCAGACTCAGAACATAAAGCATTAATACATTAAAAAAAGATCATTGCTAAAAACAAATAAAAAAATAAATCAGTTCAAGACACAAAAAACAAATACATTGCCTAATATGACAGCTCACACAACAAGAAACACATCAAATCTCCACATTATTCCTCTTATTACACTTCCTTTTATTTTTATGTTACAAAATAAAACAAAAAGGTCTGTGTGTAACGTCCGGTCCGGTCCACTTATGCGTTTCTAAAATAAATTTTAAGATTTTTAGTTTATTTTTCGGTTTCTTAATTTCCTCTTGCTCTTCAAATTCTCCTTGTAATTATAGTTAACGAGAATTTCCAACAAATATCACATTATTCAAACAATTTTCGTATTTTTATTCGATATTTTTGTCGAACATAGCAGAATGGAGCCGGCCAGCTACGAGGCGTTTTAGAAAAACAATCTGCCTCATAGCTTTCCTCTTTCATTCGTCCACTCTTGTCTGCGTGTTTCCGAATCTGGGATTCGATCAAGATGAACGATTTGCTCACGGTGAGTTCGATTTCAGCTCTGCTTTCGTCTCCGTGTATAGAAATATTGGAAATTTAGTGTCTTTTCGTTGATTGCCCGGTCAATTTGATCAGAAACTGTGTGCTGTGCTTGTTTTGTGGCTTGTTTGTGAATTTGAACTGTTTTAGAAGATACCCATTTGGGATTCAGGTCGATTTGTGAAGTTAATTGCTCGGATGTCTTCTGTACTGCTCTGTTTGGTTGCTGAGAAAAAATCTCTGGAGAAGTTGACTGGACTTTGATTTGTTTTGGATCGTAGAGAATGTTGAAATTTTACCTCGGTTGAGCGAGGATATGTTGTTTGGCTAAATTGATTGGAGAGGGGAGTAATCAATTTTGTCTGTTTGGCTCAAATGTGACCATGCCGACCTTGTGATAAAAATCGAAGCTTTTCTGCCTTTGATTTGCTGATTTTATATCCGTTCAGTTTTGTGAAGTTTCCCGTCAAGTTTTCCTAGCTTTTGGGGTTTATACTGTATCCAATTGTTTCTTCATTTGAGTATAATCGAACTTGTTTTCCCTACAACTTCACAAATTTGTATGATTGCGTCTTGTTATAGGATTCATTTGTTGGTGATGCCAAAGGCCAGCCTTCCCGAGAAAATGATATCGAGATGGGAACACGGGTTACTGGCAATAACTCGGACATGGGGATGGAAGCTTTCAATAAGCAGGTATGTCAAGTGCATTACGGTTTGGTCAAGTTGCGAAATCCAAATTACTGAGAATAGTGGAACTTTTCTCCTATGGTTTTTGTTGTTCTTGTTCACATTTTTGCTCCTTAGCAACTGCCTCTTATAGTCACGCTTCCTTACCTTTTTCTGTTTCGATTTGTTTTTTTGTTGCTGTTTGTAGATTCAAGACATTGAGAAACAAATAGAGAAGGTCTCCGCACTACTAAAGAAGCTTAAGGTATTCACAATGCTTCTCATGGCCTGTCCTGGGACTGTAGTTTGCATTCATACTTAGAAATGTTTCTACAAATAATGTAGTGAATTATATTTGCTTACTTTGTTATGGGAAACTAAGATTTCACTGTAACAGGAAGCTAATGAGGAATCAAAGTCTGTTACAAAAGCATCTGCTATGAAAGGTAACACAATCGACCAAACATATCAACATTTTAAACCTTTGAAGTTTGAGTTTTCATAGCTGTTTTGTAGATCAATGTTCTGATTAAACATACATGTTACCGTTCTGTTGGTAGTTTTACCTTTCACTTGCTTATAGTTGCTTGAAATCATGTTCAGCAATCAAGAAGCGCATGGAAAAGGACATTGATGAAGTGGGAAAGATTGCACGTAATGTCAAGGCCAAATTACAGGCTGTTAACAAAGACGTATGCATTCCATCATTTGTTAATGGATCTTGCATTCATGTTAGATCGATTATCTTGTTCCAGAATATGCACTGACTCTCTTGTCTTCTCCAGAACATGGCTAACCGAGAAAAGCCTGGATGTGAGAAAGGAACAGCTGTTGACAGATCAAGGATGAATATGACAAAGTATTGTCTTGCAAATTATGATATTTTTGTCTTCGAATTTTTGTATGCTTCTTAGTTCACTTACCTATGAAGTTCTTAATTGTAATGCAGTGCCTTGATAAAAAAATTCAAGGATCTAATGACTGAATTTCAGGTACAATTCTTTATTATGCTGTGTATAAGTGTATTTGACATTTGTTATGTCTTCTGATCAATGTTTTGTGTTTCAGACTCTTAGACAAAGGATACAGGACGAATATCGTGAAGTTGTAGAGAGAAGGGTCATTACAGGTCTAACTATTTTAGCCTACAAAAGTTAACATAGTTAAACACTACGAAGTTCAAAAGGGAAAATTGTTTAATTTTTGTACCTTATTGTCTTAATATTTTATCTTTGGTTGTGCAGTTACGGGGACTAGACCAGATGAAGAGGTGAGATTAAATCCTGAATCTGAGATCTAATACATGTAGATATTGTTTTAACTTGGAAATTTTGCGTGGCTCTACTAGACAATTGACAACCTCATAGAAACTGGAAACAGTGAGCAAATCTTCCAAAATGCAATTCAAGAAATGGGACGAGGACAGGTAACCCTCCGTAATTATTCCATATGCTACTAAATCTTCTCTGTTCTGTGATTTTGAAGTTTATCATAATACAATGAAATAAGTTTAGACAGGGGTTCGTGACATGTAACCGAATATGTTCTTTGATCAGAAGTATGTTCATACTTAGCCTCATCTAAACTACAAAATTACAAAGAAACTACTGGTCTAAGGAAGCTATTGTTCATGTTAGAATATAAAACTATAATTGGGCTTTCAGCTATTAGCTTTGAGCTTTTAGTTCAGTTGGTCCTTTACTATGGTATTAGAGCCTGGTTCCTCACGGACTCGAGTTCTAGTCCCACTATCTTCAAAATGTATTATTGTTTCTCTATTTATCTCATTTGCCCATACTGAGCCTCTAATTAAGTCAAATACCTTATATGTCTTCTCAATGGCTCATCCCTCCTAAATAATTTACATCCAAACTTGTAAACGGACTTGTCCGTGAAGGCGCGTGTTAGAATATAAAACTATAATTGGGCCTTTGACTATCAGCTTGAGCTTTGAGTTGAATTGGTCCTCTAATAGTTCAAGCTTCATGTTATGGCCTCATTTCATGTTATTTTGTAAGATCAAAGTATGGCACATGCTTAATCGACAATTCTATCACTTGGAGTCTTTAATTTAGTGCCCATTCAACCAAGTTTCTGATTTGGGGACATTGTTACAGGTCCTAAATACGGTGGAAGAAATTCAGGAGAGACATGATGCTGTAAAAGAAATTGAGAAAAAGCTCCTCGACTTGCACCAGGTACATCAATGCTTTGACCACTAAGTGGCCCAAAACCAGCAAGGCTGATGTGTTTTTAATTCTTCTTTCAGATTTACCTCGACATGGCTGTTTTAGTTGAGGCCCAAGGAGAGATTCTGGATAACATTGAGAGTCAGGTTTGCTCCTAAATCTTACCCCTTTTAAGGTTGTGTGTGTACAAGGAGGAACAATATGATATGGTCTGTGTCTTTGTGTGTTAACGGCGATCTTGTTCAGGTCTCGAATGCAGTAGATCATGTCCAGTCAGGGACAACTGCCCTTAAAAAGGCAAAGTCACTACAGAGGAACTCGAGGAAATGGATGTGCATTGCAATTATTATACTGTTGATTATAGTTGCTATTATAGTCGTTGGTGTCATCAAACCTTGGAAGAGTGGTGGTGCTTGAGTCTTCATCTTTTTGTTTTGACCTTTTTGTAGTGAAACTATTCTGTGTTCTTGGTTGTGTGAGAGTGATTGACTTTTAAGGTTTTTGTGTAAAACTTGGTTTGTGTTGTGGTGGTATTGTTGTGGAACATGTTTGGACCAATGTTTTTAATAGAAAGTTTATGTCTCTAAGTACAGTCTTTGTTCACTTGTCTTTTTTCAAGGGATAATTGCAAAAAAGTACACTGAAGTATTCACTTTATATAACCTGTAGCCTTCTTTGATAATTGCAAAAAAAAAACTTGAACTTGTCTTGTTGTTGCACTTTGTATAAATTAGTTTCAGAATGACGATTTTATCCTTGAAAATTTAAATTAAAAAACAATAATCAAAGAACAAAAGTCAAAAATTTCAAATAATTTATCTCTTTGTATGGAATTAAGAGATGAAAATTTGGAAGGCTGTTTTTTCTTGTTTTTTAAATATAAAGTGTAAGGGTAAAATTGTTGTATTACAAATTACAATAAAAGACAGGTTCAAGAACTTTTTTACAATCACAAAAAAATGACTATATATTGCAAAAAAATGAATACATCATAATAAAAAAAATTCAATTGTCCTTTCTCCAATGACTTTTATGTGCTTTGTTCATGTAAATACATTTGTGTTCCTTGTTTGCCTAATGATTGGCCATGGTTTTGCTGAATCATTTTGTTCATTCCTGAGTTTGTCAACAAAAAATATTAATTTACAGTTCACAACCCTAAACTTTTGATTTTGAGTGTGTTACCATATACTTTTTTTTTTGATAATTGTTACCATATACTTCTAAATTTGGTGCAAAGATTGTTAAGTTGTATAGAATGTGCTAAATATAAGGTCTAAGGAATATAAAATGATGAAATTACCCTTTAGGGGAGGTGGTTGGGCACTGGAAGGTCTAATTTTATCATTTTATATTCCTTAAACCTCAAATGTAACAAGTTCTTGACAACATAACCAAATGAAATGAATTTAAACCTAGGTTAATAAATTGAAAAACATACAAGTTATGTGTAGTAATCCACGTGGTAGTAAAATGTTATGTCCTGTTTAAGAAAGGAAACAATGTAGGTAGACCTATGACTGTCCTAGTTTGGAGAAATACTAAACCATTTTTTCAGTTCATGTAATATGGTAATTTTCTACTTGACTAATAGTAATGATGCATGTTTTGTTTGTTTCGATTGCATTCTGATCCCTATATCTACTTTTATATGTCACATAGTAATGAGGCACGTTTTGTGTTTCCCAATCACATTATGGTCCCCATGTCCCATCTCATAGTGCATGTCGATTTTAGTCATTTTTTAGTCATGCACGCAAATGAAAGGGTTGTGACCACTTGCCACGCAAAACGTGACTATTTGCCCATGCACTGGACTAATACCACCGTGAGAGGTTGAGCAAGTCGCCTGATAAAGTCACTAGTAGAAGTTATTGCATGCATCTTAAGTTGAAAAACTGGTGCTTCTTTTACAGTGATAATGTGTTGGACTAATGGGGTCTTGTAATTGTAGGTGGTAAATGCAGTTGACCATGTAAAGATGGGAACAGATGCTCTGACTGTTGCCAAGAGCTTGCAGAAGAGATCCAGAAAATGCATGATGATCTCTATCATCTTGCTCCTCATTATTGCCCTCATCATTGTCCTCTCCATCTTGAAACCCTGGAAGAAGTAACCTCATCAGTATATCCAAATGGAAAGGCACATATGTCAGACTTATGTAACATGTTTTACACTACAGATACATATAAGGTACAATAGCCTCTTCTGTTTCCTGCAAACTTACACTGAAATTAAATTGTCATGACAAAACATCATTGATTCCATAGATAGCCCATTTGATATCATGTACTTTATACAGAACTGAAATAAATCTGGGGAAGGATACAAAAATCTATAATCGTAGACATGTGCTGATACTTTCATGTCATTGTCTAAGCCCACTTGGATGAGTTGTTTCTAAATTTCACTCAAGCTATAGGCTGTTCTAAGGGCCCCCATCAGCTTTTGCAATTCTCTTTCTGGTCCAGTTTCTCAACCATAATATCTTAATGGGAAAATGTTATTTACACTACCCTTGGCAATCTTTGATTCTCAAAAACACCGCCTACAGGTGAGGGGGTATCAGTAACACATGGTCACCGTTCGTTATTAATATAAAAAAAAAAAAATAACCCGGATTCACACTGAATAGGTGATGGTTTTATTGGAAACAGCCACCTTTTTCATTTATCAGTGGTGTTTTGAAACAAAATGGACGAAGTCCAAGGTTTTTTTTTATGAACGGAAGGTGACAGTGTATTACTGATAACCCTCACCTTTACCGTGTGTATTTGAGAATCAAAGGTCACCGAAGGCGTGTTAAAAAAGTTACACCTATCTTATTCATGTTAACATGAACATACCCCTAGTTTTCTTCTCTGAAGGCTCTAATTTCTGTAGAACTTAATTAATCTCTGATATTGTCATCCCAATCCTCACATGTAATTTGATTTGAAGTTTGTAAGATATGACACTTACTATTGCCACGGGAAGTTAAAATTCCATATTAAGAGCTCCGTAAATCATACAAATAACCAGAACAAGATTTATAGCTTAACCTCGATAGTCTTTCTTCACAGCAGAGATATTGCAGCCTCAAGGTTAGAACTCAAGCCTTAGATATGGAAGCCAAACCCTTAGCTGCTCAATAGTTGAGGTGAATCATAAGCAGAGATATTGCAGCCTCAAGGTTAGAACCCAAGCCTTAGATATGGAAGCCAAACCCTTATCTGCTCAATAGTTGAGGTGAATCATAAAACATTGACATCAAGATCGAAACTCACTGCAACCATTTGGCCAGCCAAATGACTGACCTTTGCCCTACCACGCTGGTGCACACGAGACATGATTTCTGTACATGTTTGAATATAATACAAAGAGATAAGGTCATAAAATCACATTTTTGCTCAAAGATTATCATTAGAAAAATCAGAGCCAAATTAAAACGTAATATCACACAAAGAGCATGCAGGAGAGTTAAATACTAGGGCTAATCATGTGCCTAACAGAAGTGAAAATAGTAGCCACTAGCAGAGCAATCAAAATAAAATAAGCAAAGCAGATTAGCAAGCCAGGAAATAGAAAAGAGAGGCATTATATCATCTTCATTTTGCTTGCAAGCCCTTCTCTGCTTCAGGAAGAAAAGATCTCAAGCATGTCATGCCATAAAAGAGCCTCCATTGAATATATGTAAATTTTCACATACTAGTACAAACAAAAATAGGCAGTAACTAAACATTGCAGAGCAGCAAGCTAAACTTTCAACAATTGAATTGAAATATAAGCTCTTGCATTTGATGCCAAAAAGAGCTCCACTGAATATTTGTAAGTTTCACATACTAACAAATAAAGAGAGACAGAAACTAAGACAAAGCAACCAACAAAATAGAAACAAAACATTGCAGAGCAGCAAGCTAACTTTCAACAATTGATAAGTTACTATGCACCAGCAAAAATCTTTGAAAAGTAAACCCAAAAAGTGCAGAATCATTGAAATTTTGATTAAAAAATGCAGCATTTCTCAGTCCAGTCAATTCAATCACTGAACTTCCTCTCACAAGCCTTAATCCAATCAGGTTCACAAATAACAAATAAAAAATGAAACTTTGCTATCGGACACATAAAAAACGCTTGAGCGAAGATCGGACCCAGAAAATTTTGCTAACCCTTTTGATAATTATGAACTTAAACAGCTCAACAAATCAAACACCTATATTCGTATATGCCCTTTTCTTTTCCCGAGCTTTCCCAGCAGCCAAACACAAAAGCTAAACGCATCCAATCAAACAGATTGAGATCATACCTCTCGCAGCCGTGGAAACCGTAAGCTGAGTTTGTCTGTACGCAATTGGAATTGGATCGGTAGAGAGATCGAGATCTGAGAGTCGCAACAATCACATCAGCACTAAAAGATGAAAGGAAAGGTACATCTAATCTAACGTCTATCAGACACGTTTGGAGATTTAATCTCAACCGTTCAAAATGCACACTTTTTTCTTTACTTATAATTTCAAAATATCATTCATAAAATCTGATAGTTACAAGTACTTATTCATCTGTACAAGCCCTTTTCAATTAATTATTCTTAATTTTAAAATTTTACACCCAACCATTTATTTTGTTTCTATACTTTTACTAAGTGAAATATAAACACAATGTAAAAGTTATTTTCTTTTGTGAAATGAAATTTAAGGGAATTGTGATTAACGCCTTAAATTTGTGTGAATAATCGTAGAGAGAAAAACGTATAATTCGAATAATCACAGGATGTAAATTTTAATTTGTTTGTCGCTCGACAAATAAAGTGGCGCATGTCTTGCCCAGGAATGTTAATGTGTGGGATACAGTTGACTGGGTCATTATGAACGTTTCAGATGTTTTGTATCACACCCTCTCGGATGATCTAATTTAATACAATCCACATTTTTCTTCAAAAAAACTATAATTATCATTAAATTTGACATTATACCTCGATTTTCATCATATCTAAGAGTATTTTCAGTGCTACACGTCAATCCTTGACGATCAACCTCAAAACGTTGACATTTATTATAATATTAACAACAATCATCGACGTAATTAATCCACATATGCACATTATTTTCCCTTGTTAGGCACAAATTCATGCGAGCTAAATCATCACGCACTACAAGTGCTGCACATTAGAAAAGAAAATTCATGATTCTTCTGGTCCTGTCTAAAAAAATCCTACGGAACCTTTGTTTTGCAAGAGTCGCCGCCACCGGTGGCCTCTCGGGATGTCGGTGGGGGATTGCCTTTTGTAGCTACCAGAGCTCTGGTCCCTTTCATCACGACGTATTATCGTCACAGTCCATCCCATGCCTCATCCTCCTATGCAATTTCTTCCCCCCTTATCGGTCGGAAACTTCTCGTCCCTTCTCAACCTCTGCTTCCTCTCCTTTCCCCGACCCTCATCTTCCTTCTCATCGGACTGCAACAGAACCTATCTCGCTCTGTTTGTCGCCAAATTCCTTCTCCGTGGGCTACCGAGTTTTGTTGTGACCGGCCTTCCCCTTTTAGGACAACCTCTGCTCTGGTCGAAAAAGCTAGATCTAGTAGGATCGGCCCCTCTACTAGTACGTTTCACCCTCCCCATCTTCTGGTTCGAATGCACACTGATGACCTCCACTACCCGCCAGCACCGGACGAGTCCCTTGCTTCCCAACGTCTTCCTCTCAGCTTTCTGATCTGGTCATGCCGTCCCAGAGCTCCCAGTCCCCTTTTTCTGCGTCTGGACTTTGGCATGGACAAAATCATAGTATCCCATCCATGGGGATGGATGGTCGGCTTTTTTCCTGAATCTATGGCTGGGCCTCACTTGATAAGCCCTTTACATGGTCGTCCCAGCCCATGCTGGAATCGAATTCTCCATTTAATATCTCTTTGCATCGTGAATCTGACAACCCCTCTCCTTTATATTGGGACGGAGACCGAGTTCTCATCGGTAACGAGACTGTTGTGCCCATATGACTAACTTTTGGGCGTTTCCCAACCGACCCACGGTAAATGCCACCCTGACTACCATTGTGTTTCTGCCTGGTGACCTCCGAACCGTTGAATCCGCCGCCTCTTCACCATCGTCGCCCTAAAGGGTAGCTACCTGAACCGTCAGGCCGACGGGATCCTTGCCTAGGACCTCGAACTGGACCCTGGCCCTCGAAGGTAGGGGCCCAATAGGGAAAGGAATCCCATTGGAACCAGATTCAGATGAGTCGTAATGAAGGCATCCTTCTGCGAGTACAACTTTCTATCGAGGGGTCGGGCCATACGGGAGGCTTCTGGTCATCACCTCGCGAGTCACGGCAACCACTCGATTTGGTATTCAAAACCTTGGCTTAGCGTTATTGTGTTTGTCTATCGTTGTTGTATCTCTTCTATCATAGTTGATAGAAGCTTTAGTTACGTTCAGTTGAGCGTACCGAACCACTTATTCTTACAAACGAGAGATATCGGCCATTATTTAAGGTTCTATCCCTTGATCTTATGATTATAATTTCCATAAATGATTTAATGAAATTGAAAACCTACCTTTCCTCGTGACTTACAAACAACATAAGAAATTTCACCAGCAGAAAACAACTTAACCATTTTATAACAATATTTTGAATTCATACAATACACTCATGAGAGCTTCAAAAGAGCAAATGATAACGCATATTACATTGCATATATAGGCCAAATGCTGCCCGAAATGGTGATCCAATTATCACCCTTATTCATATCATTTCTTCAACTAAAAACATTATTGCAACTTATAGCATTCCTCCACAAAGCACATCCATCGCAGCATGGCCTCTTCACACCATTCTCCATCTTCTACATTCTCGGTTTCGCCACCACAACTCTTCCATCTCCAACCTCTCCGGCCCCTGACCTCGTCCATGTCTCCTTGAACTGCTCCTCTGTTACTCCTGCAAATCATCATATTTATAATGAATCCAATCAAACGTTTAGCTATCAGTTTGAACTTTTAATTGAATCAATCTGACGGGTATTACCTTTGCCCATAGCGGCAGTGGAAGAGATACCTCCTTGGACAATCTTGAGGTACCTATCATAAAAGTTAGCACCGGACCATTTCTGGTGAGCCAAAGTGTCCACACCATTGTTCCTCTCCTCCCTCTGGATCCTCTCCACGTACGCCAGCATTCCCCTCCTGGCGAAGTCCCTGGCAAACGTGTCTATCACCAGCGCGTCAGCGTGAAACCCTGCCAGAGTTATGAACTGCCAGCAATACCCCAACCTCGCGATCCGAGGTATGAACTCCATCATCTGCTGATCGCTCATCCCCGACGCGTCCCAGTTGAACGACGGTGACAAGTTGTACGCCAGCATCGCCTCCGGCCGCCTCGACTTCATCCCCTGAGAGAAATCGGTGCACTCCACCATGTCAGGGCTCGACGTCTCCATCCAGATGACGTCGCAGTGGGGCGCGAAGGCCCAGCCCCGCACGACCGCGGCCGAGACCGAGCCCTTGAACCTGTAGAACCCTTCTCTGGTCCTGGGCAAGTCCCAGTCCCAGAAAAGGTTCTTCAGGCCGAGCAGGGCCGCGATCTCGCGGCCCTGCTCGTTCGACAGGCACTTGTCGAAGGTGGAGTGGTGCATCCACTCGTTCAACTTCCTCGTCTTCTCGGCTTCCCCGACGTTCATGTTCTTGATCGAGTCTATCACGCATTGGGAGAATGTTTTGAGCTGTGCCATCTCGAGCCAGTTGTCTTCGATGGCTTGGAGCTGAGCTCCGGTTTTCCCGGAGGCCATTCCCTCCGCCAGCATGGTGGCTAGGTTTCTTCCCTTGAGCGCCGGGTTCGTGACGCCCAATATGAACTGGTGGTCTCTCGGGTCGACATTGGTTTGGATCAGAGTAGCGGCCACGGCGTCGGTTCTGGCCACCAGGACCGTCTCCACCCCCATGACGTCGAATTGCAGCCTGGCGGCGACTAGGCGGTTGATGTGCTCGCTGACGGCGACGAGGACCTTCCCAGCCATGTGGCCGCATTTCTTGGTGACTGAGCTCTGATCTTCAATATGGACCCCGGCCGCGCCGCGCTCCACGAACAGCTTGCAGAGCTTGACGGTGGCCGTGGTGCCGCCGAAACCGGTGTCTCCGTCGGCGATGATGGGTTTGAGGTAGTCTATGTATGGTGTCTGAGCCCTCTGTTCGCGGGACATGCTCATGCGAGCCTCCCGCTGCTTGCGGTCGTGGTATTGTTGGGCGAAGAAGAGATGCTCGACCTTGTTGGGGACGGTGTCGTAAGGGTAGTCGGCGAGGTCGGGGCCGGGCTCGTTGGTGGAGGTGTGGGTGGAGGAGCATTGCCAGCCGGAGACATAGATGCTGTCCAAATGCTTGGCCATCATGGTGACCTGGACTGGGTCTAGTGCACCAAAAGTTCTGGTAGAGTATCAGGTCAGGTCAGAATCATATCTAATTAATAAGATTATCTATTTTGTTGTAACAGTTCGATCTGATGTAAGTGATCGTTTTAAAAAATAATTACCTCGAGGCAGTGCCTTGGGCTTGGTGGGTCTTGAGAGTCCTCCATAGCTTCTTGGCCAACTCGTTCGAGCCATAGCTCTGCTTCAAATTTCCCCGGAGAGACACCACGTCTCTTGCTGAGTACGGCCGTTGGGTTAGCCTGAACCTCTCCGTGTTCCACCATGCCTGCACCTCCGCGATCTCAGCTTCGAACCTTCCTTCTTCCTCCATTATCTGTTCAAGATTGCAAATTGTGTACTTGTTAAGCAATGCCTTGGAAGCTCATTGTCACATGAAATGTGACATGAAAAAACACACCTACATTATCAAATTTATAAAATCATACTATAACTTACCATCGAAGGGACTGAAGAGAAAGATGCAGCCATGGCTAGAACACTCAAGGGTTGGAGAAAGGAAGATAGTTGTGTGTGAAGAAGCTCTGGCTCATGCAATGGTTGTAGCTTCAACTCCAAGTCCTCATCAATTTATAGCAAAACGTGAGAAGCCGATAGGTCTAGAGGATGAGAAGGGAAAGGAAATATCTTAGATTGTAATGTAGTGGTAGGGATGAAATTTCCGCGGAAATGGTCCAAGGGACGTGCATGTGCAGGCAATTAGGTGGTGGGCCTCGGCCTTCCGATTACACTGTGCCTCAATATGTCTTGTTCCTTTTACTCTGATATCACCCACTTTCCCAACAGCTATGCCCGGCTCTATCTTTCATGCGTTTATTATTGCTCCATTATAGGGTTTCTATGTAGACCGAATGGCGACAGGGCGGGTTCAGGGCGGGTTTTTAGTCCAGATACACACATATTCGATCCTTATATTTATGTTCGGTTTTGAATCTGAGAGTTTCAAGTACACCTTAGTTATGACTTTTCCGATATGTTACGAGTTTTGACAGATGGGTTCAAGATGGATTTTATGTTTCGTTTTGAATCTGAAAGTTTTCATCTATCAAATTTGAAAGTTTTATATCTTATTTTAAGCAAATTGAAGATATGAATCTCCAATCAGTTTGGAGTATTTTATCACGGATCTTTGCTATAAACGTGCTGGTGGGGTTGGAATCCCAAGAAAAATGAGGCAAGAGATAAGGCTTTGCCAATTTGGCATTGCCCATGCAATTATCAATCACATCCCTACTATATATATTTCCACTTGTGACACTTGACACTTTAATTAAATGTCTCTTTGTTACTTATAACAACATTTTATTTTCATAATATTCTAGTTTTCCAACCATTTTCTGATATAACAAGTAAATATTGTATTATCGATTTAGAATTAATGAGTGCATTAATTTGATGTTTTTATCGGTAACTTATAGTGTTTTAGATTAGAAACTCGTTCGCCATTCTTGGTCGACCGTCTAGATCCAGCATGTATGTAGGAAAGATGTTAGAATTTTTGGATAAGTTGTACAAGATGGGCTGAGAAGAATAAAAGAAGAGCAAGTAGGAAGAAGATGAGGAGAATGATTATATTTTGGGATTTGTGTAAACAAATTGAGTATAACATACTCGATGTTGAGGCAGCTTGAAAGTGGTCCTTGTGGATTTTAGCGAAATGTAAGATAATGTATTGCATATATTGGTACGACATGTATGGGTTACGAATTGAGCCATTCGAGGAGGAAATTACGAACGTTCCTATCACCTCATCATATATTGTTGGAGCTCCAATTGGAATGTTATTTTTTCTGTTGTCGGAATTGAAATGAGAGGTTGTTAGCATCCATTTGTTGCACCTTCTTTTCCTACAATATTATTGGTGGAATGAATCACTATAGTGGGTCGGGTACGAATTAAATCGGAAATGATCGAGAATGGAAATATAATTTGTAACTGGTAAAAGTTCGATAAGTTACTAAAGTTTTTTGATCGGGTCATTAGATGTTTGCATTTTGATTTGTTATGGAAGAGAAGAGATGTAAATAGTTTTTACTTTTGCTAGTTCGAGACTTAGAGCATCCGCTCTTTCAACCTCGCTAAGGCTGTGTAGAGGAGGCAGAAAAGAGAAGAAAAAAATCTCTTTTTCTTCTTTCTGTATACAGATATAATTTTATTTGCAGTCCAATAAATTGGTGTAGGCTGAAAGGTTAATACGAAAAAAATAATAATTAATTATAAAATTCAAGAATGTAAAGGGAAGTCATACTATTATTATAAAACCGAAAGCGATATTACACGAGTTGTTTATTATCGAAACAAAAACTAAACATTGATTTTGGATTCGAGAGATCGTTCCTAAACGAGGAGTTCGTTACAATACTGGAGCCATCTAAGGTAGTCTTTCACGAGGTTCCACCATTCAAACTTTGTTGAATGGTTGACCCATACGCTCCTTGTACGTCGTCACAACGCAGCTCTGATTTGGGCATCGGTTTGACCCGATTTTCGAGCATGGAGTAGGTCGCGGTAGATTAAATTGGACCGCTTCATCTTTTAGCAGGTCTTACCCCAGTGGTCTCTCACCTGCCTTTGGGTTCGTGCGGGGGGGGGGGGGGGGGTATCGGCCTTTCAGCGACAAAGTGGTCGTATACCCTCGGCCACTACTCAATGTTGGGCCTGTGTCGTGCATGTTGAAGCCATACTAGACACAATATCGTTTCTTCTTCGGGGGACTTTGGTATGTGGCGACGAGCGAGATCAATTTGGCGACGATTAGGAGGGGAAATGAGGAGGATGATGGGGGAGAGAATTCAATGACGATTAGTGTGATTTTGGTGGAAGGATGGGAATGTATTTATAGGTGGAAATTGGAAAAACAACACCAAACCGTCGGATGGAACAAGGGTGTTTTAGTAATTTTTCAAGGTTGGGTAATATTGTCACGTAAATCGAGGAGATTGGATGAAAGTTAAATTGTAATGAAATTGGACCGAAATATAATGCAAATGCAACAAAAATTTAACGCAAATGTAACAGAAATTCAAAGGAAAATTTCATTAAATTATGGAATCAATCAACGGAAATTGAAAAACAACGAGACAACTAACGGGAGAGAAACAACAGTCACATTCCAAGATTTTGCGCCAAATGTGTAATGACTTAATAATGTGTCGTACGCTCCACAGGAAACATGATTGAAGTGTCCCTAGCCCTCTCCTCTTTATAGAGCTCGAATAACGGTTGGAGGTCGGCGAGAAGCTTGTTCTTTTTAATCGTGGATTACACAACAAATGCATGTACATCCTTTAGAATGGTTGCAATCCCCCTACTCTGATAGAGAGATCCGCTTCCATTAACGCCAACACTTTCCATTTCCCCTTGTCCTCACAACTTTGGAGGCCTTCTGACCTATAGGCCCGATATTTGAAGCAAAGCTTGTCCCATCGTTTTTCTCTCTCTCGCTGTAGAACACGGGTTCCTCAACCTGCGTTCTCTTGTTGGATTCGATTGAAAATGATTGGATGGGTTTAAACGCCACTGCATGAGTTTCTCTTAAGTGTCGGGGCGTCCACTTAGATTGATCTTTCAAAGATTCCACCTATGTTTCTATATGAAATCGTGCCCCATTCTCCTTCCTACACATCTCCTCAGCCAGTTGCATAACTTGGTCATCAAATCGCCCACTTCAGTAGTCGTTGGTTATTTGTATGTTCCACCCTTGGAACTTCATCACTCGTGGGTTCACCAAATGCTAGTGGTCTCTGCAATTCTTTCCGGACCGGGTCAAATCGTTTCGTCCCCGCATGAGACCAACATCTCTCCCGATGTCCTCCAAGTAACCGTCTTTCTTATAATTATTCCAAGCTATTAAGTCAAATAAATAACCATCCAAATACGAACAAGACATACATCCTCCTCCACACTCTATTTCACGCGCATCCCTTATGGTTTCATTTGGTTCGACATAAAACTTGACATCTTGCGGGTTTAACACAAATTACGGGATCCGAAAATTACACCGGTCGCCAAGTAGTAATCGGAAGTAATTCCAGAATATTGAGCCCAAGAGAGCAAAAGGCAAACACTCAATATTTAAAGTTCGTAGCCAAGCTGCTTCGGTAAAATTCTAATTTTTAGTTTTGAAAATGAGAAAACAATGAAATAAAGAAAATATAGAATTTGGTTGAGAGTTTTCTTATCGTATTGAATCAAGTGATGAGAAATCAAGGGCACGAGTTCATAAAGCTCATTCCATAGCATTGAACACGTGCGATTGTTGTGATGTTGACTTATAATAAAGGCAACAAGTTATCTCAAAAATAGTTCTAACTTCTTTCGATTGGTGTTTTGTTGAGGCCGGGGTCAGATTGGTAGACTCCGACCTCCGCTGCTCCTAGGACTTGGCTTGTGCCCAATAGTAATACCGGGTTCTCTTTTGTGCGAATATCGGTCTTGGCTGGAATTGTGATGTAAGAACCGCCCCCGGTCGATCCCGGTCGAACCAGTGAAATCTGGCGAAAGTGACTTTCCGTCGGAAAAGTCAACCGGTGACTCCGGGAGTCATTCGGGACCTTTCCGGGACCCAAAAAGCTTAGCCGTCGTTATGGTTAGCTTAATGAGGTTGTTTCCTTTCAAATGACTCGTTTTGTGAAAAGTCAACTTTGGATCAAACTAGGCCTAATTAGAGACTAAACCGTTTTAAATTAAATGTGCTGGAAATTAGTAAGGCCAAGGTGGCCCCCACATGGACACTTGTCCATGGTGGCTTGGAGGAGAAGAAATGGGTCTAGAAAGACACATTTGCCCTCATATGTGCCAAAAGAGAGGTAAAAAAAGCAAGGGGCAAATTAGACTTTTCTCAACTAGGTTTTAAGTCCACTTGGAGCAAATAATTCAGCTCATTTCTCTTGGTGGCCGAAATTCACAAGGAAGAGGAGAGAAGGAGAGCTTCATAACTTGAAGAAGAAGAAAGGGAGGAAAAGAGGAAGCTTGGATTGATTTCTCCACCAAAACTACTCAAAAATCTCATATTCTTCTTCATCTATTCATTCCTAAGGTAGGTAACACCTAAAAACCTACTTTCAATTGAGTCTGGGGTTGTGAGTTTCATAGAAATTGCATGAACTAGTGCTAGGTTTTATGGGTTTGAGTTTGTGATGTTTAAATGCTTGATTTATGAGGAGAAAATGGATGTTTTGGACGGAAATCACTTGGGTAATTGTTGTTTTGATGAAACCCACTATGGGTAGTGAAGTATTGAGGTTTATGGGACCGATTTGGAGGTTTTTGGTTGATAAAAATGGAGTTTTTGGGGTTGAATTCGTGGAGAAGAAGCTGGAGGAAGAAGAAGGGCAAGTTTGTTCGGACCCGTCACAGATCTATGACGGGTACCGTGACGGAGTGCGTCACGGCTCCGTGGCGGAGGCCGTGACGGCACACGTCACGGTTCCGTGACGTCACCCGTGACGGTGAGCATCACGGTTCCATGACCTAGACCGTCAAGGCTCCGTGACCCGAACCGTGTTGGATCAGATTTGAACCTTTTAGGTCCATTTTGGGTGTTTTTCGAGTAATTAGAAAGGTTATCCTTAACCGAACGTTTGGGGGTTTAACTTGGGTGTTTACCTCCTAAACCACCCTTGAATTATTGTTAATTCTCATACTATTTGTGATCTTAGACATTGTTCCCAAGCACGACGGAGGAGACTACTAGGGGGCTCACGTGACTAAGCGTTTGGATAACATTTGAGGTAGGGAAGAGTAGTAAATACCGTTTTAATTAAGGAATGTCATTAGAATGCATATAGGATGTGAATAACCGGAATAACTGTAGACTCACATGTAGGATGTGAATAACTAGAATAACCGCTTTCAATCATGGGAATTGTCGTGCTGTAGAATCACATGTGGCCATGTCGTGCCTTAGGATTGTGTGTTGGTTGTGGCTAATAGTCCTTTAATGTCGATGTGTATTATGTTCCTTAGTTAATTAAAGAATCATGTTATGCCATTAGGATGTAATGAATGTGATGCATGTGATATGAATTGTTGTCTTGTGATATGATCGAGTGAATGAATGTGATGAATGTGATATGAATTGTTGTCTTGTGATATGATTGAGTGAATGAATGTGATATGACTTGTGGTGTTGTGATATGATCGGGTGAATGATAGACCGATGTGGTGTGCTCGGTAAGTATGTCGGGAAGATATGATGGTACGATAAGTACGGTATAATATGTTCAGTATAGTATTGCGTGGTGTGATTTGTGCCCCGTGCTATGAGAAGATACCCGACCGACAGAGAATTCCAGTCCGGTATGTTGTGAGATTTACCCCAATGTTGTGTGTCCGGGAAGACATCTAGATCAATGGTGTATTCCGGTATGATGTGTGGTTTCACCCCGATGCTGTGTGTCCGGGAAGTGTATTCCGGTGTGATGTGTTGTTTCACCCCGATGTTGTGTGTCCGGGAAGACATCTAGAACGATGGTGTATTCCGGTATGATGTATTTGTTTCACCCCGATGCTGTGTGTCCGGGAAGACATCTAGACCGATAGTGTATTCCGGTATGATGTATGTGTTTCACCCCGATGCTGTGTGTCCGGGAAGATATCTAGACCGATGCCGTGTTCCGGTACGATATGTTGAGTTATGCGTGGTGATCGGAGTATCAGGGTATACCTGTCCTTTTTCCGTATGATGTCGGGTTTGAGTGATGTTCGTAGTTGGCGTTGTAGTATAATATTATGTTGTTTGTGTGTTTCTTTAGCTTGTTTCTGTTGTCGATAATGTTGCGTTCCTGTTGATTACTATTTGTGTTGTCATTTACTAGTATGAACTATTGATCGAGTAATTGTGGTGACGGAGCAGGAGTTCTTCCCCTTTACTACTTTTTCCTACTGAGCGAAAGCTCACCCCCCTCTTTTTACTGTTTTTCATGTTTCGATCGTTAGTCGGTTTAGAGGACGTCTCGGAGCTCGGGAGCTCATTGAGAGTCCGGGTTTTTTACTTAGTAGTGACGTACTTACTCTTTTGTACTAGACCTTGCTTTCTTTATTTTGGATTTAGAGCGTTGACTCATGTTACTGGAGTTGTTGATTTGGAACTAAATTCGGAGATTTATGGTGTTTAAATTTACTTTTACTTTTAAATTTATTATTATTTTTATTCTCTTTAGTTCACGTCTCGAGTCCGGTCAAAACCGGATTTGGGGCGTGACACGTGAGGAGGACCAGGCGCGAGTTCAGCTCTTGGACTTCTGGATTGAGGGTTTGCTTTTTTTAGGTTTAAGCAAGGTCTTGGACTTTTGTTTAGTTCTCTCCGCCCTTTTCCTTTCATCTTTACGCGTATTGGCTTCGCTTCTTCTCGAACTGATGTGGTTCGAGCTCGTCGGTTATAGGTGTTGGCTGCCAACGAGGTTCATGGGCGCTTTTTTCCCTTTTCAGAAGTCAATTATTAGGGTTTGGATGGTTTCGAGGCTTTGAGTCCTTTTCTTTCAAGGTTGGAGACTAGTTCTCCTCTAGGTCTTGGCTCGAGCAGCAGGAGGCTTTCTCCCGTTGTGCTTCATGGTGGTCAAATTTGAGTATTTTAAACCCGGTTTTTTAGAAATTTTGTGCTTCATGGTTGATATATCTGGGTTTCAGACATGTTGTGATTTATAGTTTCTTTGGAGTGCTTTTGCGATGTTTCATGGTTGTTTTTGTTCCTATGGGTTGGTATGCCTTTCTTGTTGTTGTATTTCTTTTAAGGTGTTCTTCTGGATTTGCATACCTTATCTTGGTTCTTTCAGTTCTCTCATGTATTCTCTTATAAATTGACATATGATCGTCTTAAGGTTTCTTTTTGTGGATCTGTAACTGGATCTTGTAATTTCTCTTTCACCTCACAAAAAGTTTTAATTAAATTTATTTTGCCGACAAAAAATAAAGTGAAACTTCAAACCCATAGTCACCACACCAAACTGAACAACAATTGTACACAACATGAACATGCCTCACTAGTCCCTCCCATGTCATTACCATCAAAACCCAAAAGCACCATCGATCACCCTTAAATATTACTATTACCTTTTCGATCAGTAATAATTACAATTACGAGACAATCAAGACCGATTATTAGAGAACCAACCCAATTAAAAAACTGAATGTAGTTTTATATTCTGGGCGATTATATTACTTCACTTGCTACCCTAGTTGAGTTACTAGCACTGGCCCCTTTGTATAACCAAAGAAGCATGACAACAAAAGTTCCATATAATGTTTATACTTCTGATCCAAACTCACTCTTTATTTTCAGGTTTCAATTCGGTGGTTGTGGAGTACGTACAAGTCCAATACTTTTTTATTTCCTCCGCCGATCTCCCCGGAATTCTCCCAGCAATCAGAGGCCACCTCTCGCCGACCAGATTATACATCCTTGTGATCAGATTTTTCTCATCTTCAGAGAATTCGAGTTTAGATCTTTCTTCTGTATTAAACATCAAACCAATTGGCTAATACAACATGAACAATTCCACAACTTTTCACATGGGTGTGATTGAAACAAAATGAAAAGTATAAATGTGAATCAATACTGATTAAAAAGAGAAGAATACCTCTAGAAGAAGAAGAGGAGTGATGATATGAGTCAGCCATGAGGATATAGACAGTGTATGGTGCTAAGGAAGAAAGTTTTGTGTTGGTGGAAGAAGTTGAGTGAGAGTCAAGGAGGATAATAAGTGTATTAATAGGAGAAGAATGGGTGGTGAGGAACACTATGTGCAACTGAAGAAGAAGAAGAAGAATGGTAGTTAGGCTGAGAGGGAGTAGTTGAGGACCCTCTTGCTCTTTGGGGGCACTTGGCTACTTTTGATTATGGCATCTTTTACCTTTATTTTATGCATGAATCATATTCAAATCTTATCTGAACTGTCGATCTAACTTCTATCTGACGTCTGTTAAACGTTAAATTCTCGAGTTTGAATAAGTACGAAATCTTGATACATGTGGGAGATTAAATTATGACACTAAAGAGAGAGTGGTTGCAGCTTTGATGCTTGATGTTTTGTGGATACATTAGGCTAACATGTTTGGTGGTGTAGTTTATAGAGGTAAGATCAGTTTGAACAAATGGTAATTAGGAAAATGCCAAATGAGGTGACTAACATGTGCTTGGCAAATATCCTTAAAATAGCAACACATGATGCACATCTACACCCTTTCCTACCAACTCTCCTATTTAAGATTAACTTCAAAGGTATATTATAATGGGGAGGTGATACATATGTGAAAAGAAAAAAATGTGTTTTACTTCCAGTCGGTGAGCTCTGATTAATTTGGGCCAGATACGTGAAATGGGCTGATAGTAGAATGGTTTCTTTATGTTGGACCAACATTTTAAACATAACATGATACAATTTTCACTCACTTATCTTTCCAAATTCATATACTAAAATATAGTAAATATTCGAACATGTGACCTTAAAAGAGATAGACGGTGATAAGATTAACTTAGGTGGGCAACATGATCCTGACCAAGGTTACAAAAAGTGTTAGGTAAGGTTACAAAAAGTGTTAGGTGTAAAGGGATTAAGCAGAGCCTAGGCGAATTTAATTTTATTATTAATAATCATATATTACAAAAATATAATAAGAATTATATTTGTATAATATAAAAATATATCAAGTATCAAAATACGAAAAAAAAAATATCCTACTAAATCGAATAATGTTCTCGTTTTGATTTTATTCTTTATTTTAATTATAATCTAAATTATAATGATAATTTTTTATATAAATGATAACTGGAAAAATATATTCACTATCTTTTCTGTAAATATAAAATGGTTTATAAACGCATAATTGTATTTTTTTCCGTAACAAAAAAAAACATTAAACAAACCACCAAAAAGGGATACGTGTCATATTTATTTTATCAAGAAATTCAAGACCATTACAAACATTCCGTGTCTCTCATCTTTTCATCTCTTTTTCAGAGGTCCAACCTTACAAACCAAAGTCTCAAGTTTCCGATTAGTCGAACGGGATGACGAGTTGGGTGGTTTTCAGATTTTGAAGGCTAAGCGGGACAACGAGTCAACTGTTTTTGTAGATTTTAGGGCTTAGGCGACTAATCTAACTTTCATTCATTTCTGCTCCCAAACAGATGTACCCACTAAGAGGTGAAACCATGAAAGAGCTCTCTTCACCATAAGACTAACTCAAGCAAACAACCTAATCTTAACATATAGTAGAGGTTCCAAGGTTGATTACGCAGAAGTGATGAATATAGTACTTGGACAAGGGCTGATCATCTTTCATTTCAATACCCAAGTGCCACAATGCCATGTCTTCAGGCACATCACCCAAGTCCTTGCCCTTAACGCTCTCCCAACTTCCTTCAATCCTGCGCTTCAAATCGAGCACTGTGTCGGTTTCTTTCACATCATATTCAAATTCAAGACGTAGTTCAGATGCTACGACTTTGATCAGGACACTTTCATGGCTCGGGAGTGGCTGGACTTGGAGGCGAAGGGACACCGAGCCCTTGAAGTTATAATGATCGATGATGGTTAAGTCGTTCAACTCGGAGGCACCGGACCATAGAGTCTGCCTAGTGACTTCAATGCCCGTGTAGTCTTCGATCTTTTGCTTCAGCTCTTCGATGTTGGCTGTCACTGGCATTTGAATCTCGGGTTTCACCTCTGCTCCTCTGATTATGAATGTCACGTCTTTCTTCATACTTGTCGCAATTAGGGTTTTGCTGCTTAGTTTCGATATCATGTAATGGTTGATTTGTGTTTTAAATGATATGTAGTCACTCTAAATGCGACTGAAGCAACTAGCATGTAGATTTGATGACAAAAGTGCTCTGTTCAGCGCATGATCTTCTGATTGGAAAATAATGGAAGAGAGAATTGCATGACTTTGATTTAATTAAGGGGTAAATGTAAAAAAAGAGCAAGTCTGGTCCATAACTTGGGAAAGTTAGTACCTTATACAAAAAGTGTTGGAAGAAATTGGTCTGTAACACTGTTTTAATAATTAAATTTAACCGAAAATTTTAAATTTGGTCATGTAGGCGTCAAGTGACTTCTCAATTTTATGAAATTACTAATTTTTTTACCTTAATATTTTAAATCTTTCATATTTTATTTAGAGTAACTCAATTTTTTTTTGTCACCTTAATATATGTTAAATTTTTATTAATTTCTTTAAGGTACCCTAAATTTTTTTTGTCACCTCAATCCTAAAATTTCATTAGTTCCATTTTACTGCCCATTGTTAACTTTGTATCAGATTTTTCATCCAAAACAGGTAAAAATAACCATAATACTCTTCACTAACAACTAAATTTAGGGTAAAGTTAATAGTGAGTACTAAAATGGAATTAATGAAAGTTTAGGATATTAAAGTGACACAAAAAAAGATATATGCTACTCTAAATGAATTAATAAAAGTTTGAGGTATTATGACAAAAAAAAAATTAAGACAGTTTAAATGAAATAGGAAAGATAGAGAATACTAGATGAAATTATCTTTATTTTAATGCTCTCATCACATCTTTACAAAAATGTCATTTTTTTTCACTTCAAAAAGAATGAGAAGTACAATTCTTTAAACAAAAATTGCAGTATCAAGTTCTATATCATCTTCACAAGAGTAAACATGTCGTTTCCAAATACAAATTACAACGTTTATTTTTTAATACAAGATACCAACTTACAAAAAATCTCAACCAGACTATCTTTTTCTACAATATACCCTTTAATTTAAAACCATTTTCTCATGTCCATGGGATAAAAAAAATGGACCTTCATAAGTCATAACATAACTATGACTAATAATATCTTGCATATACTCATTCTTCGTAAATCCAAATACATATCATGATCATTACAAACCATGCAAATATCATGAAAACATGTGTATATTAGTTAGCAGTAACATTAGTAATAACAAGCTAGTAACCCTAATATTGATTCTGAACATGGAAGCTTTGGACACGTCGATAATGGTGGACTGTGGAGGAGGGTGGAAGCTGAGGCTGAAAGCAGAAGGCTACACCACAGTGCACCTCGTGAAAGAAGCGGTAGAAGAAGCCATTGGCATTCCCATATCGAGGCAGAGTCTCTGTCACGGGTCTGGAGTCTTGCTAGACCACGAACTCATCCACGGCGGCGTCAGCGCCGTCTTCCTCACCGTCAAGCCACTCCCTGACGGCACCAAGTTCTGGGTAAGCGTACGTTGTCGGTACCCGACGAATGCTGATTACGAGGAAGGGTTCGAGGTTAAGGAGACCGATACGGTGATGGAGCTGAAGCGAAAGATTGTTGCGAGCGAACGGTTTGTGAAGATGCTCGTTGAGAAAGTGTCTCGTGTGGCTCCTGAGGAGGTTCTTGCTGAGGACTTGGTGTTGTGGCGCACTGAGGATCGGGAGATGAGAGGAGATGATTCTCTGTTGTCTGAGTTTCATGTTCATGAGGGTTGTAACATTGATGTGGCCGTGCTTGCCATCCACCGTGAGGTTTCGGATCCGGACGGGTCTTTGGCGGCGGCTCGGAAAGCGTAGTTGTAGGATAAGCTGCACAAGGTGTCGCTTTCATGGCTTAAAAGTTTCAATAAGTTGAGATGATGTATCAACATTCCATTAATGTCTAGGGTTCCCTTACTTTATTGTTTGTTAAGGTAAACTCATGGTTTATTGTCTATATTCTTTTTTAGATAAAAGTTGCAATATCAGCTACAAAAATGTGTATCTGGAGAAATTCTTTGATTATGAAATATAAAAGAGTCATGAAATTAAAAAAAAAAAAAACCCTATCGCTACAGTAGCTTCTCTTCACTTGCAGTCGCGCTCCGGCGATGGCAGTTGCCCAAGGACATGGCTATCGCCGGAGGCCGAGCCTTCTTGTCCCCTTCCTCTCTTTCTTCCCCTTCCTTTTCGTCTCTTCTTCTTCTTCTTCTTCTTCTTCTTCTTCTTCTTCTTCTTCTTCTTCTTCTTCTTCTTCTTCTAGCTTCTCCCGTTTCTGCAGAGCTGGTTCCTCTCAGGGCTTGAAGCTGGCCGGTGTGAGCTCCTCTTCTGTCGGTCTCGGCGTTGGTCCTCGTCCATTCTCTGCAACTCCAGCTCGTCTTCTCCCATCCACTTTAGATCTGGATCGCAAGTGCTCGTGGTCAGCTCCGGCAAGAGACCGTTGACTGCCCCGGTGGTGTCAGCTTCTTTTCTGGTCGGCGTGGGTCACTGCATCGGTGGTATCGTCTTCCCTCCAGGTCAGTTACTGGTCGGTTCAGTTTGGCAGGGGCGGCGGGATCGGTGGCTCGCGAAGTTTGGTGCCGAGTAGGTCCTGTGTGGTTGGGTCGGGCGTGGTGGGAAGCAGGTCGGATTCTGGGTTGAAGTGCTTCAGGGCTGGGCTCGTTTGATTTGGTTGGGCTTGGTTCCTCTGTTGGGCCGGGTCTGTCAGCTGGTTCCGTTAGGCCGGGTCAGGCGACTCTGGTTCGGGTTGACCCGGTTCTACTTGGTCTGTCAGCTGGTTCTTTTGGGCCGGGTCAGGCGACTCCGGTTCGGGTTGACCTGTTTCTACTTGGTCGGGTGGTTTTCGCCCCAGTTCTGGTGTGGGTTTGGGTCGGGCCTTTCCACCCACTCTTGGTGCGTTTTCTTGTTAGGGGAAGCCCGTCTTCGTTGGCTGCTTCAGGGCTCCGCATTGTTTCTGCTGTGTGGTTGATGGTTGCTGCTACTGTGTGCGGATTCAGTTTCTTCGCAGCTTCGGGAGTTGGGTTTGTTTATGACTTGAGTGGGAGGTCTTTCTCCATCGTGGTGAAGATTGGCCAGGTCGTTTCTTCACTTTTCTCCTGTTTTGCTGTGTTGTTGGGGTTGGTTGGTAAAGTTTGGGTTGCTCGTGGGAGGCTTTCCTTTTCGGGATTGTGGCGGCTCACCTCTATCTTCTGCCCGCTGGTAAGGCACTCGGCTTCGTAGTGGTCTTTTATCTTTGCGCGACTTCTTCTGGTACCTTGAGGTAACTCCTGCTGGTTCTATAGTCTCTACTTATGCTCGGTAGAAATATCGGTCATCTCCTTCGAGTGTCTTGGTGTTGGCCAGAACTCTGGAAGGACTGACCGTACTAGTCTATGGTATTAGGTACATTGGGATGTCCTTGGAGGTCTGTTCTTTCTCTTCGCCTTGTCTGATTAGATCGCGCCCCCTGTTTTTCTTTCTTTCCTTTGCGTTTTGGCTTCGCTTCCTCTCGACCCGGTCGTGGGTAGAGCTCGTCGGTTCACAGGTGTTGGCCGCCGGCGATCTCATCGGGCATTGTCTGCCCTCTTCAGAAGCCAGCCGCTTGGTTTAGTAAGGTCAATTGAGTTTGGGAGTTGTTTCTTTTCCTTCTTGGCGTGGTTTAAGAGTTTAGATGGTTGTTGTCGTAGGCCGCTGGAACGTCCTTTTCTTTCGAGCTTCATGGTGGTTGAATCCGGGTAGTTTAGACCCTTTCATTTGGTGTTTGTTAGCTTCAGTGTCTGTGTACCCTTTCATTTTTTGTGTATGTTATCTTCAGGGTCTGTGTACCCATTCTCAGTTGGTGGTTGTTTTCTTCAGGGTCTACATACCCATCCTTGGTATTTGTGTATTTCTCCTGGTGTGGGGCTTCATGAGATTCCGAGAGGAATGCTCTTTCATGTATCTTGCTCTTCTTCTGTAAAGTCTCTGTAGCTAGAGACTTTTTGTCCTCCCTCTTCAATCTTTGAAAGGGGAGAGATTTATAATACTGCTTTGCTGATAAAAAAAAGAGTCATGAAATTGTAGAGTCCCAATAAGTCCCTTTACAGAAAACTTTGAGACAAGTAATCCAGTGCAACCAGTTTTGGAAGTGCCATAAAGGCATACTAAAATCAAAATTAAAATAGGACGAAACCAATGATTGATGCTCAAGATGTAGCCTTCACGCTCCATTCGATGTATTTAACCCTGCGATCATTGATTTCAAGACGAACTAAACTATGACGAAACCAATAATCGTTGTTCAAGGTGTGGCCTTCATGCTCAATTCGTTGTATTAAACCAAACCAGCGATCATTGATTTCAAGAGGAGACAAAAAAAAACAATTCGATTAGCCAGATCCATAATCGATAGAGGGGTCGAGGAGGGTGCAGAGGTAGATGTCAGGGGAGAGGCGGTGTCCAGGACGATAATGACGGCTTCAGCGACGACGACGACGTCTTTAGGGGGTGCGGTGGTGGAGGCCAGGGAGGAGGACGCGCCAGTGGCGGCTTCAACGACAATGGGGATTGATCAGGATGATGACCCGATACAGGAAGGTTGCGGGACTCTAAGACGGGCATATTAACCCGAACTGTCTTTTCTTTTGTTTTCTAACGATGTAATTAACATTGCCAACATTTCAAACAACACAGACACAAATCACTACAATTTTTTTTATATATGATACTCAGGCAACGGGGGTCGGTTTTAACTGATGGCTGCCTGTTTTTAAATCACAAAACCGGTCCTAACCGTTTAAGGGGCCGTTTCATAAATTTTGATCGGCTCCGGCCGTGTTTCTGATGATTCTAGTGATTTTGATGACGATTCTGATCGGTTCTGGTCGATAACGGTTAAAACGGGTTAAAATGATCACCCCCAATACTCATTAGGAAAAGGTGTCAATCACATGTCTATTTTCGTAATTAGCCCGTAATTTGAAACCCTTTTCTCTTGTTCATGTGATAAATCAGAGAAAGAACACACCTTCATAACAACTCTATGACTATTATCTTCCATGCACCTCGAACACTATAGCTTCTTTACACTAATTTGGCATGAAGCAATCCTCCTTCCAAAACCATGCAAATATTATGAAACCATGGATACATGTGAGCTGTGCCTATTAATGAGCATAGTAACAACAAAAACAAGAAGCTACCATTGATTTTCCAACATGGAACCTGTGCACACCGCAATAACGGTGGACTGTGGAAACGGGTGGAAGGTGAGGCTGAAAGCAGACGGCCCGACGACGGTTTACCTGGTGAAAGACGCGCTAGAAGAAGAGATCGGCGTCCCAATAGACCGGCAGAGCCTCTCCTACGGGTGGGAAGACTTGCCGGACAACGAACTCATCCACGGCGGCGTCAGCGCCGTCTTCCTCACCGTCAAGCCGCTCCCTGCCGGCACCAAGTTCTTGATAAGCGTGGACTGTCTGTACCCGAAAGACGCTGATTACAATGAAGAGGTCGAGGTTGAGGAAACCGATACGGTGATGGAGTTGAAGCGGAAGATTCTTGCGAGCGACCTGTTCGCGAAGATGCTTGCGAAGAAAGTGCCCCATGTGGCTCCTCGGGAGGTTCTCCCCGAGGACTTGGTGTTGTGGCGCTTTGAGGATTGGGAAATGAAAAGCGTTGGCTCTCCGCTGTCGAAGTATCATGTTTATCACGGTTGCTCCGTTGATCTGGAGGTGCATGCCGTTCACCGGAAGGTTTCTGGTCCGGACGGCGAGGAGGGATCAACTTAGGTGTTGTTTTCACAGTTTAAATAAGTTGACAAGATGTAGCAACATTCCATTAATGTCTAGGGTTACTTTAGTTTATTGTTTTCTAACGCTTCTTGGAAGTGTCTATGGTCTAGTTAATGGGACTGTGATCATCACCCTATTAGGAACATAATCTTTGGCTTATTAGAAAATAGTGTGTTTTCGGAAATTATCGGGGTTTAATTATAGCTTATTTGAAGAATATCAAGCTAGTTATCAAAGGTAATAATGTATTATTTGATGGTTCTGTATATTAGCACTAGTATATATTTATACAAGAATGATATAAGTCATACAAGAAAATTATGAAACATGTAGTAATATGATTGAGGTCAACGGTCCGTACAAGAAAAGGAGGATATAATTGAGGGGCCTTGATTAAGAGAGGGAGAGAATCAAAGTGGCAGTATGTCTGTCAATACACCCCTTTTCAGTTGGAGTATGGGGATCGATAATGTCCAACTTGCGAAATAAATCTTAAAAGCGATTGTAACCAGGAGATTTTGTGAAAATATCTGCCAATTGATGACGATGTAATATTGGGCGAGAGGTAAGAATCGAAGTCTGTAGGAGCTAACGAACAAAATTACAGTCTATTCCAATGTGTTTGGTCCGTTCATGAAACACAAGGTTGGAAGCAATATATGAATGGTTGTACAATTATGTAAAAGAGGGGTGTATCTGCAGGCTGAGGGGTACATAAGTTGTGGAGCAGGTCTCGAAGCCATACAATCTCATGGCTAGTGACTGTCATGGCACGATATTCGACCTCAGTCGAAGAACAAGATACGACATTATATTACTTAAAGCGCCACAAGATAGGTGAAAAGCCTAAGTAGAGAATGTAACATGTGGTAAATCTCCTAGTGTCCGGGCATCCCGCTCAATCAACATCACAATATGCTTGTAAAGATAAAAGGGTGTCGGATGAGAGAAAGATACCCTATCCTAGACATCCTTTGAGATATCGAAGTATATGTAGGACTGCATTGGAATGGGGTTTCCTTGAAGCGTGCATGAACTAGCTCAAAATGTGTATTACATAGAAGATGTTTAAACATGTGATGGTTAGGTACAATAGGCGACTGACGAGGCGGCGATACTAGCTGGTGTCCTGACAAGCTGGTCCAGTGGTTGCAGAAAGACGGTGTTCTCGTGGTAAGGGAAATTTGACAAGTTTGCAACCCGTGAGCCCACAATCGGACAAGATGCCAATGACATGTGTTGGGTGAGTACGATACCACTCGGGGAGCGAGATATCTCGAGACCTAGGAAATAATATGGTGCTCCCAAATCTTTGATACAAAATTTCTGATCCAAGTATAGTTTATGATTCTGGATGCGTTTATCATTAGTACATGTGATGACGATGTCATCGACATTTATGACTATACGGTAAGGAAAGATCCCTCATTTGTGTACATGAACAGAGCATGGTCTATTGAGAAAGGTCGAAAACCTAGGGAAAGTATAGATTTAGTGAGCTTGGGATACCAGTTCCGAGAAATTTGACGAATCTCGTATATTGACTTGTGGAGGCAAAAAACGCGAGTATCTCCCTGTTTGGAAAAACCTTGAGGAACCTTTATGTAAACTTCTTCCTTCATGTCCCCATGTAAGAAAGTATTATTGACGTGTAGTTAGTGTTGGGCCAATGCTTGGCAACGACGACTGCACGAAGGCAACGAAATGTGACCATTTTAGCTACAGGGGCATAGGTCTTTGTGTAGTCAACCTATGTGAATCATTTAGCAACTAATCGAGCTTTAAAACATTCAATCGCACATCCAGGTCGATATTTGACCTTATACACCCATTTGAAATCAATATTGCGCTTTCCAAGGAGAAGTGAGGTTACACTCCAAGTTTTGTTGGCTTCCAAAGAGTAATTTCCCGTGTCATAACATCTCTCCAGTGTTTATGTCTGAAAGCCTGGTGAAATGTGAAAACATGGTTGGGAGAAAATATTTTATAACAAATTGATTGAGTTAGAGTACACCGTAGAGAGTGTCGAATGAGGGGTAAGCGAGGGAGTAGGCTCTAGTGAAGCGAGGGAAGGCGAAAGGTCATAATCGTAATTAGATAATAAAGAAGACGTGTGAAGATTTATTCTTTCACGAGAAGATGCTTGGTCCAAAACATCATGGGGATAGGATTCTGTCCTGGCTCAGTTATGGAGAGTACTACCAATGGTCACCGAAGGGAGCCGGTCATGGGAGGAAGGCGAGGACCAGCAATGGCCACCGTGGAACGTCGACGCTAGCTGCCTCTATTTCCCAAGAGAAAGAACCCGAGGAACCGAGAGTATGTCCCTCTAGTATGGTGTCAGGTCGCTATGAGAGAGACGATCCAAACGACGTCGCCTCACTTACTCGCAACGACGTCGCCTCACTTACTCGCAACACAGGACCGGTCAACGTGTCAGCTGGCAGTGGTTACGCGTCACGTCGAGGCCGTTAGAGTCGTCGAGTCTGTTAGGCTGACGTGTCTGTCTGTTACGCCATGTGGCTGGCAAGAGCTGGACTATAAAGCGCCGAGTCAGCATCGTCTTCTTCATCTTTAGCCTTATTGTTCAGTTAGAGAGTCTTGTAGAGAGAGAGCGAGCTCGGCCATCACCGGAGCCGTCTGTAATTTCTCAAGACTATCAATAAAACCTTCATTCTTCTTCTCCAATTCATCTAGAGCCTGACATATGGAAGAGTTGGGAAGCCTCGCTAATCAGGAGGTGGTGGTACCTCCGACGAAGATTTGCGGATATGGGTTGAACTTCACCTACGCCGCACCAACCTAAAGTAGTGGCTCGTCCTCTTAAAAACAGAGTTGTGGGATTCTTCTTTTGCACGGATCAGGAGTGAGCCACGTATCTACCAGAAAAACCTAGGGTATTTAGATGGTCCCTGGTGTTATTTGTTGACCTTAATCGGAACATCCTAATTAGAACTCTAGTTGCTAAGCACAATCCTAATTTGAATTAGTTATCGAGTACAGCTCTAATTAAACTATAGGTTATCAAATATAACTCTAACTACCAAGTACAACTCTAATTAAAGTTTGGCTAGGTTACCAAGTACAACTCATTAAGACGTCAAGCTTGAGATTCAATTCGAAAGGGTTTGGCAAGTTTTCAACATCTATCTTGTATAAAATAATACATAATTACTCCAAAAATATTAAAATGATAAGTAATTGTGATCAACAGGACCGTCTTAAGTTTTAAGCGAGTTAAGCAACCGCTTAAGGCCTTATATCAAAAAAGTCTCATAAAAATTAAATAATCAATCGTTTAAGGCCTTGGATCAAAAACGACCCCAAAATATTAAGGATTTGGTACTACTTGATTAAGTATAATCAAACAAAAATATTAGACTTTTAATTTTGAAATTATGCAAATTTGTGTCAATATTGATCTCGATTCAAAATTTGTTTTTAGAAAAGAAAAAAAACAATTCTCATCCCAAAGGAAGAACACTTTTCTTGATTGTTGAACGTTCTAACAACTCTATGGATCTTTATTTAGCAGTGAAAATTATGGTTAACGAAAAAAAACATGAAAGTTCAATTTACCAGTGATTAGTGGACTAAAAATAGGGACCAAACAAAAGAATAGAACGATACAAAAGAAAAGAAGTGTGAATATTTATATAAACACGCTATAGTATTTGTTTGAATAATGACAAACAATTTAACAACTTCATTAAGAAAATGTTTAAACCAAAATAATATGAGAAATTAAGGTGTGAAAGAGAAACCATTCCAAAATTATTGCAATAAAAGAGGTATTACGAAAGTTTCATTACACTATTAATCGAGATAGTAAGTAGAGTTGACTTTATATACATATTACATGAAGTTGTATTATTCAGACTCATGATTCACTCATTAGCGAGAGAGAGGTTTCCTAATTGTTGACATAAAGATGCTCAACGGATAGCAAAGACTAGAGGCCATGAACATGAATGAAGATTTATTTCAAGTTCATTAGTCTAAAATCAAAAGGACCAATAAACATGAATTTGTTTATAAGCTTCTTTAATCTTTAGATAGCAAAACCAATTAAATAAAGTTGGACATATATCCCGAGGTAACCAGGAGAATGTGTTGAGCTTGTCCATTGAGCTTGTCCTTTTTAAATGGTGGGTTTCAATACTGAATACCTTTAGTTCTCGAAAATTCTCACCTACTTACTACCCACCATTATTCTAATTTCAAAGGGGTTTCTTGTTTTTGGTTATATTTGATTGATCATAGTTAAAAACTATATTTATTATTTTAAAATTATTTTAAATGTGGAGATTTCTAGAAGATAATGACAATAGCTATCCATACACGACGTCACATATATTCTAGATAATTTAATGTAATTTTATAGAATTATTTTGAATATATATTATTTAGGGATAGATATAAATCCTTAAATATTTGGATTATTGTATGGAATTCTAGATGATAAATCTTACCCATCGAGGGTATCTTGTTAGAAACTAATATCCAACATCCATTTTAGATTTTTTATGGTTATAAATAGATGGTTAAGCTCATTTTTTAAATATCATCTAGTATAATTTTTTATATGAACAAATTTACTTATTATTCTATTATATTATTTCATAAGAAAAAAGTTATCGATCAAATTCTCGTTTTAGGCCTCAATAGTCATTGGGTTGGCCCTGGTGATCAGGAAAACACAATGTCTAATACACCAACTTCATAAACCCTAAACTTCCAAGATAATTCATACTAACTACTAAGTAAGCATATAGCATTCTTGATTCGATGTTGATTTTATTCTTCACTTAGCTAGTAACCCACTACTCTGAAACATAGCTCGATCACCTATACCTAAGAACCCTAATTCATCCCCAAATTAATCCTGCAACCCTCATGAATGTAGTAGTGTGATAGCTTCTTGGTGTCCTTCATCTCCCAATTCATGTACCAGAGCGTCATGGAATGGCTAGCCAAGCTCATTCCAACATGTTTCTTCACCCAATCAGAGTTCCCTATCTTGTTCTTGAACTGGAGCACTGTTTCACTTTCAGTTACCTCTACACTTGGGTTTTTGGCATCTACAAAAATCACAATGTTGAAAGTAGCATCGCCGCCGGTCAATGGATCGACTTCGAGCTTCACTGGATAAAAGTCTTGTTGGGTCTCGAGGTAGGGTTGGAGATGAACCAACTCGCAGCGGAAAATCAATGAAAACCAAGAGACGATTAAAACCATGAAACAACTAACAAAGAATGGATTCACAAGAGAAAAATTCAGCACTAGTTCTTACCAAAACAAGAACACCGGTTAACGAATGATTGGCTTGAGTCTCCAAGACGCCTACGTATCCACATGGGAATCAAAGCCACGTAGTTCTTCTCTTTGAGGACTCAAGAACACAAACATGGAGGTGGAAACTAGCCAAACCCGAAATGGCCATGGAAGAGGGAGAGAAAATGTGTTTCCTATTCTTGTCTTGTGTTTGTTATGTTGAAAAAAGATGACTTAAACATAACAAAACCCATACTTGTCCAACTAAAGGCATGGGACAAGTATGGTGTCAAGTAAGGTGTAAATAGGACAAAGTATGGCAAGACAAGATTGGGTTAGGTGGTGAATCACCAACACCTTAATCCTTGTCTTGCTTACTTAGTACTAATTAATCAAGACTTGATTAATTAGTTCCATGGGCCTTGGTTGCATGGGCCTTTCATGGGCCTCTTGGAACATGGCCCATGGCCATTTCCAACGAGGTCCCGTGATTCGCTCATCGCCTCCAAGCCTTCCATACCGGAAATGTCCAACATTATCCGACGCGATCAATCCCAAGACTCCAAGCCTTGTCTCGATCCGTAAAGTCCTATTCACTTACGGGCACATGACCCAAAACCCAGTTTTGGTCATATCCCGAGACAACTCCCTTTTGGCCATTCTCCATATATGTGTCAATGAGTTTCATCCTCCGGTGTGACCCTTAGGTTTATGCATGTCAATAGATCAACGTAAAATCCCATTTTACTTGATCCTATTTAAGTGGCAACTAACGAGACTTTAGTATTGCCTGACACTGCATAGCGAATCGACCCTGTCGATTCTAACCTTTCCGTCGTCCCTGTCATTATCCTTTTATCTCCGATATCCTGATTGAGATAAGGCATAGAGCCGTCATCCTTATTATTCTCAATCACCGTTCCTTGATATGTGAGATGACTGAAGATATGATACCCAGTATCATGTGCATGACCATGCTATTCTTCCAGTCACTCTCGATCAAGCGGCCGAGAACCGATATCTTTCTCATACCTTAGTATGAGGGATAAATCCCTTAGCCGTCTTTCGTGTCACTCATGTAGCCCGTCCCCAAGCCAATCCTGGCCGTTATGGAAGCCCTGTTACGGACAACGTTAGGCTCAGGTCAAACTCAGTTGTTGACTACATAGCGATCACAAAGACTCCTTGGTCTAAGGATACATGACAAGCTACAACACTGAATATGTTCATGACTTAATCTATGGCACATATTCAGGGCGGGTCGTCCAATATCATGTCCCACATGATATCTATGATCAGACTCCGGAATCCCATTCCAATGACTAACAGAACGTAAGCCATAAAGAGCCATCTTTCATACTAGTCGCTTCTAGTGAAGCTTTGTTGACTAGAGACCCATCGAGTGTGATCTATCTCGATCTATGGTTCTATTCGCATGGTGGGCATAGATCAGAGCACACGTCGATATATTACTCCAACACATAAGTAATATAAAGCCGCTTTAATTTTATTGCTAACGATGATATGTACATTTGGACATTTAGGATTGAACTACGGGCACTAAGACTAACAATCTCCCACTTGCCCTAGTTCCAATCTAAACTCCAATATGTCCCCATCGACTTTACATGTCTAACATGTTCAGGCAGTGACACTGCCTTAGTCAAAGGGTTGGCTATGTTATCATCTGTTGCAATATCGGTTATCTTCACTTCACCTCAGTTCAGTATTTATCTGATGAGGTGGATACGCCGCAGTACATGTTTGGATTTGTTATACGATCTAGGCTTTTAGCTTGCGCAATGGCCCTTGTGTTGTCGCAAGATGGATTCACCAGGCTAGATGGGTTTTTAATTACACCCAGCCCTGCCATGAATTTCCAAATCCACATAGCCTCCTTAGCTGCCTCTGCAGCATCCATGTACTTGGCCTCTATCGTAGATTCTGCAATGATATCTTGCTTTACGCTCTCCCAGCTAAAGCTCTACCATTCAGCGTAAACACATATCCTGATTGACTTCTAAAGTCATCTGGATTTGTCTTGGAAAACTAGCGTCTACTCATCCTTCGACGACTAGTTCAACATCATCTTTCCCCCGGGTTAGAATGATGTCTACTGGTACAACATAAGGCTTACGAGACGTCTGGTCTCATACATGTCATGGCATATATGATCGATCCTACCCCCAGACGCATAGGATTCTCATCATCCTTTTCAGCTCATCAGGTGTCTTAGGACACTAAGTCTTGTTGAGATGAATGCCATGACTAGTGGGTAAGAGTCCTTTCTTTGAATCGAGCATTAAGAACCTACTCAATGCCTTGTTCACATAGGTTCCCTGACTTAAATCCAAGACCCTCTTGGTGCGATCTCTACATATCTTAATCCTTAAGATATAAGAAGCATCGCCTAAGTCCTTTATTGAAAAACACTTCCTCAACCAAGCTTTAGTCTCGTGCAAGGTTGGGATGTCGTTTTCAATGAGAACCAGAAAGGTAATCTTGCTCCCACTAGCCTTCTTATAAACGCAAGATTCATCCTCGTTCTTGATTAATCCAAATCCAATTACAGCTTCATCAAAACGAAAGATCCAACTCCGAGAAGTTCGTTTCAATCCATAAATGGATTGCAACAACTTATAAATTTTTCCTTTATTCTTCGGATCGTCAAAACCTTTGGGCCGAGACATATAAACGTACTTAGTCAAATTTCCATTTAGGAAAGCGGTTTTGACATCCACTTGCCATATCTCGTAATTATAATACGCAGTTATGTCAAGAAGAATTTGGATCGATTTTGACCATAGCCACTAGGGAGAAGGTTTCCTCATAGTCAATCCATGCCTATAACCTTTCGCCACCAGTTGAGCTTTGTAGGTCAGAGGGTTTCCATCCATGTCCATCTTCACCTTGAAGATCCATTTGCATCCGATGGTCTTCACACCATTGATGGGATCAACCGGTTCCCAGACTCGGTTGTCCGACATGGATTGCATTTCCTCCCTCATGGCTCCCAGCCATAACTCGGAGTCGGGCCCATCCACGACTTCTTGAAAGGTGGCTGGATCATCGTGATCCACCATGACTTCATTGTCACCTCCGGATACCATATATTGGAGGTGGAAGATTGATCCTTTCAAATCGCCTTGGACCTTCCGGAATTGTAACAGGAATTGGTTCTTACTCTACGACAATCTCTGGCTCCTTTCTACTGGGTTGCCAATTGGTTTAGACAGATCTGTACCATCCTGAATTTCTTCGAGATGCACAGTCCTCCCAATGACGTCTTTGGAAACAAAACTCCTTTTCCATAAAGACCCCACCCCAAGCGACGAACACCATGTTCTCACTGGGATTGTAGAAGTAGTATCCCCTTATTGCTTTGGGATACCACACGAAGGTGCATATCTCAGATCTTGGTTCGAGCTTAGTCGAAACCAAATGTTTCACATAAGCCTCGCAACCACAAATCTTTAGGAAGGACAAAGCGGGCATCATCCCGTACCATTTAAAAATGGTGTCCCTTCCACACCCTTCGTCGAAGCCCGATTCACTATGAATGCGGTCGTCTCTAGAGCATAACCCCTGAAAGAGATTGGGAGATCAGTCCAACTAATCTTGGAACGGACCATTGTCTAACAATGTCCGATTTCTCCGTTTGGCTACACCTTTCAACTACAGTGTCCCAGGAGGAGTCCATTCCAAAAGGATCTCATTCTCTTTTATATGATCTAATAACTCTGTGGTCAAGTATTTTCCACCTCAATCCAATCGAAGTGCCTTAATACCTTTGTCGAGCTGGTTTTCTACTTTAGTCTTAAACTCTTTGAATTTATCAAAAGCTTCAGACTTATGTCTCAGCGAATAGACATAACCATATTTACTGTAATCATCAGTAAATGTGATAAAGTAGCTAAAACCCCTCCTGGCAAGTGAACTTATTGGTCTACACACATTCGAGTGTATCAGCCCCAATAATTGACCCGCCCTTTCATCGCGATCGATAAAGGGCACTTTAGTCATTTTGCTCATCAAACAAACCTTGCACCTATCGATCGAATGGAATTCGAATGAACCTGAAAGCCCGCACTTCTGAAGTGCTGATAGGCGCTTCTTGTTTATGCGACCCAAATGACAGTACCATAACAGAGTTAGGTTTAAATCGTTGGATTTAGACCTCTTGGTATTAACGGAATATATAGAACTTGAGGCATTGTTACCCATATCTATATATGTACAATCCTCCAACCATGTCAGTACTGGTATAAAACATATCATTGCATAGAACATTGAAAACTCCATTTCCAATATTAACATTATATCCTTCCTTGTCAAACACGGATACAGATATAATATTCCTACTAAAAGTAGGTATGCAATATACATTATACAATACTAAGACAAGGCCTCTTGGCAAAGCAAGACTCATGGATCCTACAGCAGTTGCCACAACTCTGAGGTCCATTTCGTGCTTTCCAAATCTCTCCTACTTTCAGCCACCATATATTAGTGCATGTGTGAGATTCAGTCATGGTATCTAATACCCATAAATCTTTGGAAGTAGAGAGATGTAGCTCTATAGAGTTAATACCGAATGAAGGCACGGTCCCACCGCCCTTCCTTAGATCATCCAGGTTTCCTGATGAAGGCGTAGTCCTACTGCCCTTCTTCAGATCATCCAGGCTATTTGATGAAGGCGCAGTCCCACTGCCCTTCTTCAGATCAGCCGTGAACTTCCTGTAATCCCGGTTCCAATGACCAGGCTGTTGGCAGTAGAAGCAGACATTCTCAGGTGTCTCATCTTTCCTGCCAAGTGCGCATGGGCTCAGCCCTTGCCACTTCCAATTCCCTTGTTGACCATCAGAATATCCTTGGATCCCAGATCCCTGAGATATTCTTCTCATCAGTTAATGACACTTCATGTAACTCTGATATGGTCTTAGAGACAGCCTTGTCAAGGACATATTCTTTGCGTTCAGACTTGAGGACTATCCTCAAAATTCTGTACCAGTCCAAATAGTTAGTCCCATTTAGCTTGACCCTGTCAAGAATGGTTTTTAATGACAAACTATTAATGTTCGCTGAATTTGCCATTTGATCTACAACAGATAAAATTCAATCAGTAAACTGAATAAATTTTATGAAGATCAAGCTTAAACACCAACAATCGATTCTAAACCTTTAGAATCTGAAACCAAGATCCTTGATTCACTCGATTAAGCTGAACTAATGCTCACCACTTAATCGAGCTATGTAGGTAGGACTCCATCCAATCACATCCAATGTGACTCTTGGCTAGGGTATGTACTTATGTACACGACTTACCCTATTTGTTACCCTAGCTCAACCTCAGGCTGAGAATCGTAGTCGGGTCCACCAATTTTCAACTATGGCCCGTCACTATGTAGGTGCTCCGCTAATGCGCACGACACCCACATATGTCGTCCAAACCTACTACCCCGCTTCCCCATGGATGCTCCGCTAATGCGCACGACACCCATAGGACGAGGAGGTAGTAAGGTGTTGATTATTGGGAGGTATCGGACATGACCCGCTTTTACTTGTCCAGTTGTGTTCAAAACTTTGGCACATCCTAGATGCGATGAGCACATCAACTACATTCCAAATGCAATGATGCCTCAAATTACATCCAATGTAATTCTTCCTTTGAACCCGTCAACTACATCCAATGTAATGACGGTTCTTAGGGTTCACACACAAGGATTAAAATTCCAATTTTATCTTTGCATGTGAGGTGATCTGCTCGGTAAATAAAGTTAAGCATGCAATTCTAAAACACATAGAATTAATCATGCATAAACTAAACCAAGCATAAAGCGATAAATGTGCGCATAATAGCCCCCTAAACTAACTCCCACTAGCTTCTTGAGCTCCACCGACTCCAAGCCGATGCCAACACCCGAAAAGCCACCAAATGACCTTTTCGCCCTTTCTTCGTGTTGAGTAAAATATTACAATTTAATACACGACTCGCAGGTCGGGAATAAATAAATATTACAAACAAGTGGTTCGACGACCACACCTTGAAAGAATAATTACACGCTAACTCTAACGGCTCGCAGGCCGTGAAAAGCGATAAATAATTAAATCGAGCTCGGGGCTATTATGTACACCATGCCAACATCACATCACACATCGTGTTATCAAACAAGCATGTTATCAAACATCATGTGATTTTCCGGTTTTAATTAATAGCCAAGTTTCGAAATTTTTTGATGCTCGGTTTATCGAAACCGTTCAAAAATGAAACTTTTGAACATTTGATCTTCGAGTTCGTCATGACGGTTCCAAACTCGTCATAACTAACAAAACGGTTTAGCCTTGGCATATCAACCATCCAATGGTCATGCTTGGCCTAGCTCCGTCCAACGGAGCCCCGTTCGGTCCCGGTTTCGGCTCCCCGAGAGTCCCGCTCCCGAGACCCGAAAAAAAAAATCAAAATTTCCAGATTTGAAATAATTTTTAAAAATTCATTTTACATGCATTAAATCCATAAACTAGAATTTAAAACATGTTATCAAACAATTTAGCAAAACAACATGCCAAAAACGAAACTTTCAAGCAAAATCGAAACTTTGAACACCGTCTTGTGAATCCCGAAGGTAGCACGGCTCTGATACCACTGTTGGGTCTCGAGGTAGGGTTGGAGATGAACCAACTCGCAGCGGAAAATCAATGAAAACCAAGAGACGATTAAAACCATGAAACAACTAACAAAGAATGGATTCACAAGAGAAAAATTCAGCACTAGTTCTTACCAAAACAAGAACACCGGTTAACGAATAATTGGCTTGAGTCTCCAAGACGCCTACGTATCCACATGGGAATCAAAGCCACGTAGTTCTTCTCTTTGAGGACTCAAGAACACAAACATGGAGGTGGAAACTAGCCAAACCCGAAATGGCCATGGAAGAGGGAGAGAAAATGTGTTTCCTATTCTTGTCTTGTGTTTGTTATGTTGAAAAAAGATGACTTAAACATAACAAAACCCATACTTGTCCAACTAAAGGCATGGGACAAGTATGGTGTCAAGTAAGGTGTAAATAGGACAAAGTATGGCAAGACAAGATTGGGTTAGGTGGTGAATCACCAACACCTTAATCCTTGTCTTGCTTACTTAGTACTAATTAATCAAGACTTGATTAATTAGTTCCATGGGCCTTGGTTGCATGGGCCTTTCATGGGCCTCTTGGAACATGGCCCATGGCCATTTCCAACGAGGTCCCGTGATTCGCTCATCGCCTCCAAGCCTTCCATACCGGAAATGTCCAACATTATCCGACGCGATCAATCCCAAGACTCCAAGCCTTGTCTCGATCCGTAAAGTCCTATTCACTTACGGGCACATGACCCAAAACCCAGTTTTGGTCATATCCCGAGACAACTCCCTTTTGGCCATTCTCCATATATGTGTCAATGAGTTTCATCCTCCGGTGTGACCCTTAGGTTTATGCATGTCAATAGATCAACGTAAAATCCCATTTTACTTGATCCTATTTAAGTGGCAACTAACGAGACTTTAGTATTGCCTGACACTGCATAGCGAATCGACCCTGTCGATTCTAACCTTTCCGTCGTCCCTGTCATTATCCTTTTATCTCCGATATCCTGATTGAGATAAGGCATAGAGCCGTCATCCTTATTATTCTCAATCACCGTTCCTTGATATGTGAGATGACTGAAGATATGATACCCAGTATCATGTGCATGACCATGCTATTCTTCCAGTCACTCTCGATCAAGCGGCCGAGAACCGATATCTTTCCCATACCTTAGTATGAGGGATAAATCCCTTAGCCGTCTTTCGTGTCACTCATGTAGCCCATCCCCAAGCCAATCCTGGCCGTTATGGAAGCCCTGTTACGGACAACGTTAGGCTCAGGTCAAACTCAGTTGTTGACTACATAGCGATCACAAAGACTCCTTGGTCTAAGGATACATGACAAGCTACAACACTGAATATGTTCATGACTTAATCTATGGCACATATTCAGGGCGGGTCGTCCAATATCATGTCCCACATGATATCTATGATCAGACTCCGGAATCTCATTCCAATGACTAACAGAACGTAAGCCATAAAGAGCCATCTTTCATACTAGTCGCTTCTAGTGAAGCTTTGTTGACTAGGGACCTATCGAGTGTGATCTATCTCGATCTATGGTTCTATTCGCATGGTGGGCATAAATCAGAGCACACGTCGATATATTACTCCAACACATAAGTAATATAAAGCCGCTTTAATTTTATTGAAGAGTATTATGGTCATTATAAGGTATTAAAAAGATTTAGCGCTTATCAAAAAAAATGAATTAATAAAAATTTAGGGTATTGGGGCAACAAAAAAAAGTTCAAGGTACTCTAAATGAAAACAATGACTCTCTCCTTCCCTAACTTTTGCCACGAGCTCCTATCATTTTACGAGGTATACTGTAAGATTGTCACAGTTTCTCATGGGATTGGGAAGGGTTCAGGCACTTCAGTTAGGAAGGGACGTAAGGTCAAGTCGTCATCGATGATGCAAGGACCTGGTAGGTCTTCTCTAGCCACGGTTCCGGTGAAAGTAAAAGGGGTGATTGGAGGAGACAAAGGTGCGGCTCGAGAGTTGAGGCCCACCAAGGTGAACTCTCACGGTGAGAAAGGACTGAGCTCTGGGTCTGTTGAGGGTAGCAGCAGTGGCGACGCACGGGGTGAGGAACTCCGACGCTCTGTAGCACCTGCAACACGACCCGTTTCACAGTGTGATGGACGGAAGCCGAAGATTCAACACGATGAGATCTTCATCTGCAATCTGCCGACTCAAACCAAAGCTTCGTGGATACAAAACGTCTTCAGAGTGTTTGGCGAAGTCCTTGCATCCTCTATTCCGTCCCGATCAAATCGAAAGGGCAAATTCTTTGGTGTGTAAAGTTTGGTTCGATGGAAGCGGCAAGCCAAGTCATTGCCAGCCTCAATGGTTTGAAAATCAATGGAAACACTTTGCTTGTCGTCGTGGCACATCGCTGGAAAGGAAGGATCCGAACGCAGCATGCCTTTTCTCGACCCGTGTCGCCATTATTGGAACAACATACTTCGCTGGTGACTTGTTCTCAGACAAAATCGGTGGAGAAATCAAACTTGGCTTTGCCGGAATCGGTGCCAGAAACGATGGCAACACGGAGTGACGGGATTCCCAATCCATCTCCTGCAATTCCGGGATTGACATCACAGACAAATCCGGGATCTGATAACCAACCAATATGTAATTTGGATTTGTTATCCAATTTGACAAATTCGCAACAAATCACGCCCATGTTTGAAGATTCTACTGCGTCTGCGACTAGGGCAGAAGGGTCGAGCACTTTCGTGATGATTGGGCCGATTTTGGAACAATCTCTTCAGATTGAGAGTGATGTCGCAGACCAAAAGAACGTGGGCCGGTTGGTGACAAGCATGGGCCAAACCAGGGTTGACAGTGTAGTTGGGTCAAAGCAAGCGGCTCAGCTGGGTTTTGGGTCATCACCTTTGGGCCCAAATCACCAACCCTTGGTGTATAATGCCAACTCAGGCCAACAGATAGTTTCATCGCAAGTTGAGGTGTTGGCGGATGAATCTGAACATGTGGAGGTGCAACCCAAAAAAATCATTGTGATAGATCCCTGTTTGGTTGAAACTGGAGGACGGGTCGGGGATTATAGGGATAGCCCATGGAAGGATGCTCTTCTCAGCCCCTCAATTTGTCGGCCTCCGGTTAGTAAATCAAGGCATTTTACAACGATGGATAAGGAGAAATTCCTATTGCTGGTAGTTAAAAAAGTCATAGGGGAAAAGGGTTGTTCCTACTATATTCAAACCTGAACTTCTACTCAGAGCGAACAAGAACAACTAGCAGCGCATCGTAGAAACGAAATTTGGAGACAGATTGTCAATACGGGGAAGTTGACGATTGATTGATCTCTCTAGAATTCTTTTCAAAGTTCTCAAAACTGGTGCCTATTCGAACAGTTCTTGGCCTAATGGAAAAAGAAGATCTACACCTTCAAAAAATGGACGTGAAGACTGCTTTCCTTCAGTGTGAGTTATAATAAGAGATCTACATGAGGCAACCAGAGGGTTACGTGGTCAAAGGCAAGAAGAAGATGGTGTGCAAGCTCCAAAAGAATATGTACGGTTTAAAGCAAGCTCCAAGACAGTGGTATAAGAAGTTCGACAACTTCATGAATAAATCCAAGTTCATGAGGTGTGAGACAGATTATTGTTGGTGTAAGAACCGCCCCCGATCGACGCCGGTCGAACCGGTGAATTTTGGCTAAAGTTGACTTTTCGTCGGAAAAGTCAACCGATGACTACGGGAGTCATTCGGGACCTTTCCGGGACCCAAAAAGCTTAGCCGTCGTTACGGTTAGCTTAGTTGGGTCGTTTCCTTTCAAATGACTAATTTTGTGAAAAAGTCAAATCCGGGTCACCGGGGTCAAAATCGGAACTTTATCGAATTTAAATAAATGGGCTGAGATATTTTGGGGTAGAGGTGGACCCCACATGGACATGTGTCCATGGTGGCTTGGAGGAGAAGAAAAGGGTCTAGAAAGACTCATTTAACCCTCATTTGTTGGGCATAAGAGGTAAAAGAGCAAGGGGCAAATTGGTCCATTCTAAATTAGGTTAAAGAGCCACTTGAGAGCACATTTCAGCTCATTTATCATTGTTGGCCGAAAATTGCAAGGAATAAGAGAGAAGGAGAACACCATTACTTGAAGAAGAAGAAAGTGAAGAAAGGGAGCTCATTTGGGCGATCTTCAACACTAAACTTCTCCAATATTCCTTCATTCTCATCCCCTCTTCATTCCTAAGACGTCGTTCCCGAGCGTGGAGGAGGAGTCTACTAGACGACTCGCGTTGGCTTGCGTTTGGACAGCGATTGAAGTAGGGAAGAGTAGTAAATACCGTTTTAAATTATGGAATATTACTAGAATGCATATAAGATATAAATAACCGGAATGATTATAGACTCACTTGTAGGATGCGAATAACTAGAGTAACCATTTAACATATGAAACCACTTGCGGGCCAGATCGTGCTCGTAAGTGTGGGAATTGTCGTGCTGTAGGATGCGAATAACTAGAATGCAAGGGAAATTTCCCCGACCCGCACCCGAGCCACGTCGCTCCGGATCACCCGATAAGAGACAGTCAGGCCACAATCCAGTCGGGCATGTTCCAACTAGGGATGGAAAAATAACCCGAACCCGACGGGTACCCAACGTACCGTACCCGATCGGGTAGGGTATTGACCGGGTATTTTTTTAACCGGGGAGGGTATTACCCGTTTACCGGGTACATTGACCGGGTACGGGTAGGGTCCGGTTTTGGCCTTACCCGCCCCGAACCCTACCCGATCTTATATGTATATATAAATAAATAAATAAGTTCACAATTATATTCCTAATAATAAGTCAATTACAATTAAAAAGTTGTATGATTATAACTCATAAGTCCATGATACCCTACATTTCATTTGGGTTTATTGGTCATCGAAAAGAAAACTTGAAAATGATTACTTTTGCTTGATTGCTACTTGATTTTTGGATTGTTGTATGTTGAGACTTGAGATGTGGAAAAAATTCTTAAGTTTCATATTTTTTGCTACTTAAATTTAAATTTTTTTGATCAAGCTTCTTAAATTTAAATGGAATGGTTATTTAGTTCCTATTTTTTTTTTGTCTTATAACCCACATATCATATGAACAAGTCGGGTTGGGTAATACTCGACCCGAACGGGTAGAGATCGGGTAGAGTATTGACTGGGTATTGACCGGGTATGGGTAGGGTACGAGTATCACAAAACTCGACTCATACCCTACCCATTGCCATCCCTAGTTCCAATTATGTCATTACCAATACTCGGCCCAGCACCTTGCGTTCCAGTCCACGCCTTCTTCAGCCCGGGTCCAGTCCCTGTCCGCGGGGTCCAAATAGGCCCATCTGCCCAGGCCTGTCGTGCGTCCGTAAGGAAACCGCGGCTCAAGCCCAACAGAGCCTCTGATTCCTTATAAACCCTAAGCGTCGCGACCTTCTTCCCCTTGCTTCGCCGCTACGCAATCTTCTCTAGTGACTCCGTCGCCGGAGTCGAGTCCGAGGAGATGATGATCGGTTGCAGACCATTCTCCCCCTCCCGCACCGTGTCCTCCTCGATGTCGGACCGCTCCTCGCTTAGTCCCGTGTTCCATCGGAACACGCCGTCGCACGCCACCGTCCTCTCCGGCAATCTCTTGCCAGCAGTCCTCTGTCGCGGCCCCTTCACGAGGGTTCTACAGAGGATACCCCTCGTTGCAGCGTGGAGTCTCATCTCCACTCCCCGGGCCTCTCGATCTCTGGGTCCCTCCTCTGAGATGAGAAGGTCACTGGTGAACCACCCTCGTGACGCGGCGTCAATGGCTCCGCATATGTGAGGGACTTTTCCTCCTCCGAGTTGGATCCCGCCGGAGTGACGCCGTCCACCTCGAGCTCCTTCCTCGTCTGCTCCGGCTCCGAACTGCTCGGTTCTCGGAGGAGCTCCGCATCAAAGGCCACCTCTCCACCGGGGCTATGTTGTTGCTGTGAGTTGAGGTATTCTCAAAATTCTCTCTATAATAATAATAATAAAGCTATGTTGATTCTAAGATGCTCAATTAAGTTAAATCTTTCCTTAAACACGGCCATAGAGTCTGCATGAAACAAAACACTACAAATGTATGGAAAGGAAAGATTTGAAAAATCATATATGATCATATATCTCTACAGACATGTCATAGAATCTGCATGACATATTTTCCTTAAACACGATTCTAAACAAAATGATCACTCATTTACTACCATATTATCTCTAAAATAAATACATTTATTCCGAATTTCTCTAATCACTATACGTTGAAATAATCCCATAAGATTTGCATGCCAAAACTAACTCACCCGATATTGCCGCAAACGTGAACTCTCCGATCTCTATAACTTTTTTTAGTTCCATATTCATATTTGATTCGAGATAGAGAACATGAAGGTTACTGTGGAGGTGCTGACCGGAGCCCTTTTCTACGTTCACGTGGCCGGTGATGCGACGGTGGCTGATCTGAAGAATGAGATCGAGGCCCAGCATGAGCTTCCCCGTGACCGTCTGATCTTGATGCCTGGCAATAACAATGGCGCACGTTTGAGTCTGTTCAACGGTTGTGATGATGATGAAGCTGGTGTTCGTCTAGCTGATTGTGGGGTCCAAGAAGGGACCCACATGTATCTGTTCTTCAAGCCTGTTGATGATCCTGGCGTCGGATCCGGTAATCCGCCGGCGGGTTCTTCGAGCCCTGTGACGGTCAAGGATTTGTAGGTGATTTTGTTTTTCTTAATTTTTGGTAAAGAAATAATTTGGAAATAAAGTTTTAGGATATTTTGGTATTTGATAAGTTGAGATTACTTGGTAGGTGTTTTTTTTTATGAACTAAAAGACGACTCGTATTGAATTTTAGAAGAGTCGCGTAAGTGGAAGGGGTACATGAACAAGTTTTTGTTGATCAGCAATAGAGAATTTATTAAGACAATAAAGAGCAGGAGGGGAGTTTTATACCCCCGTTAATAAAATAAGAAAATTTTGTTAAGAAACGTCCTTCCTTTTAGGGGTTTTTTTTGGTGTTGACCGGAATTGGGTTTCGAAAGACCGAGTTTGAACTCCATCTTCTGAAAGTCGTCTCTCTCTATGCTTCAGGGTGGTTAAATCTGCATGCTTCTAGATCCTTTTTTTCTTAATTAGCGCTTCATGGTTGATAAATTTGGGCAATAGACCCTGTTTTCTTGTTCCTATTAGCCCGACTTTCTTGGTGGCTTCCTGCATGAAGATGGGTGGTTTATGTGTTAATTTTTTCTGGTGCTGTCTTTTTCTTGTGTTGGTTTTTTTGTATCTCTTATAAGTTGACTATCACCTGCGATTGTTTTGATGATATGTAGCTGGATAATGTGTAACTCCTCTTTCGTTTCAAAAGAGGTTTCAATTGATTCCATATTTACCATTATATGGCGTTATTTAGTATTTCTCCTTATTAGAGTGGTATAGTTAACTCTAAGAGTATCTTCAACGGTCGTGGCAGCTGGGTCCTTGCATGCGCTGCCACGACTGGTCGTGCCAAGGCCTCGTGTCAGGGGCGGTTTGACAAGGGGTCGTTGCAGCATCTTGCAATGATGCGTCGCGTCGTGGCAGCCACAACGGCTAGTCGGCGAGCCATTGCGAAGCTGGCACGTGTCAGCGTCGATTAAAAAAACTATATTTTCCTATAAATACAGATTTACCCCACCCCAAAAAATCAATCTCTCACTTGTTTCACAAGCTCCTTTTCTCATTCTATTCTTCTCCAAATTCCCTCGTTTTTTCCTTCGATTCGCAATAGACGAGAATCGCTGCCTCCAATTCGTATCAGAGTCATTGAACGACGCCGACTCTCACCACACCGAAGAAGACGTCATGGCCAATATCGCGTCATACACCAACCTCCTCAACTCGAGCCAATCATCGTCGCTTCCCCCATACAACCCTACCCACTACTCCCAATGGCCAGAGTCGCAATTCCCCAACGTGCAACCTTCCCAATCAGTTCCGGGCACACAACCTTCTCAATCTGTTTCGGCCACGCAATCGAGGATGAAGAGGAAGGGGAAGGAGAAGAAGGTTGCATCTACATCGACGAAAGCACCTTTGCGGCTGAAGTGGTCATCGTGGAGGAGGAAAGATTGGCGAGTTCGTGGCGCAACAATTCGCTGGACCCTATCACCGCAAAGAACCAGAGGAATGACATGTACTGTAAAAAAGTACATGCCGATTTCTTGTCGACGCGCAAGGCAGACGACCCACCTTGGGAGTAGACTACTTGCAAGGACCATTGCATTAGTGCAACAGAAGAGTCACAAAATTACAGGAGAAGTATGCCAGCTTTGAGAACGATCTCAGAAGCGTGAGGAGCGAGGCTGACGTCATTGCAGCGGATGAAAGGGCGTACAGGAAGGAGGAAGACCACGAGTTCAACCTCAAGAATGTTTAGAATATCGTGAGGGAGAAACCGAAGTGGCAGCAGAAGAAGGTTCCACAATGTGACATCGACATTGAGCTTGACTGCAATCTCGACGCAGAAAGTGAAGTAAGCAAGCGGACAAGGTTAGACGAGTCTCACAACTACACTTCGGGCGACGGGTACGACCACGAGTTGAGCTCGCTTGAAAGGGAGGAGCGACCGATCGGCCATAAAAGAGCCAAGGCTAAGGCTCGAGGCAAAGGAAAACAAGTGGACCCCCTACCCCAGCCGGCAGTGGTACCACCCGAGCAAATGCAGTTTTTGAACGAGTATGTTGAGCGGGAATCGATGATAGTTAAGAAGAAACAGAATCTCGCCGATACCAGAATGAAGATGCAGGTGCAAGTCATGGAGATGTTGGACAAAGTGGTTAGCCAAGACACCACCGACATGTCCGAGGAGGATAAGAAGACTCGTCGCGCACTCATTGAAAGTTTAGGGAGACGATTTAGGGAGTCGCTTTAGTTCGGTTTTTATTCTATGTAATAAAAAAATTAATCTAGTTGTTTTTGTTGTAGTTTGGGTTTTATTTTACTTAATAAAAAAAATTAAAAATTCATCCCATGTAGAGCACAATACTGACATACTGCTCGGGAAGAGTCGGCAGATTGGGTTGCAATATCAAATATATTATATTAATGAATTTCACCTGCTGCTGAAATGAAAAACAAAAAAATACACAAAACTTAGACCAGAGAGCAAGACACACAAACCAAAAGTTATAAGAGTGTTTACAGACAAACTTCACATGCAATCCAGCTCTAGTTTTATTATTGTAATCTTCCAAAGTATATTTGTTTCAACTCTAAAATAAGGACCACAACTCTCGTTTTTATGTCACATCACATCATATTCTAAGAGTTGGAGTCAATGTTTATTTCCTTCCAGCTGTATGATCCATTATTCCAATAATATGAGATTGGTATGTGTATATCCAGTGATGAGCTCAATTATATACATGGGTGATTTGGTTGGGTATGACTAAATCACTAATTTTTATTCTTGTACAAAATTAATTGAAACAAAGATAATTGAGTTTTTATTTTAGAAAAGTTATGCTTTCATTCATCCATTTCCCAAAATCAAGGGATAACACTCGATACAAACCGTGATATTTGAGACAAAACAGGTGATCCGATACACTTGATTGGAAAATAAAAGATTCTATACAACAAGGTAGGATAGATTCGGCAACTAAAAATACGCGCTATGATGTAGAAATGGAATTATAGAGAGCGTTTTTCAGTACTTAAAATTTAAAGTGTTATTAGTATTTAAAATATAACAATTTGATCGAAGATTAAACACAGAGAAAAATAAGTTTTTTTGTTGTCTTATTAATTAATTTATTTATTTATTTTATTGCTTTCTGGTTCTTCTGCCTCCGAGTTCTTAACGGAATAGTGAAAGTGAATAATGAAGGGAATAAAAGATAATTGGGATGACTCTGGTTCCTAACCTTTTTCAACGTTTCGTTTTGACGTCCTAACCCAGACCAACGTTTCGTTACAGTTCCACACACGAAAGGTTGGAACCTTTTACAAAACCTGATATGAACCGTTCAAATTAACGATTTCGTTAACATAGGAAGTGAAAAGTCGAAACTACAATTCCATTCACATTAACCTTTCAGCTTCTCTTTCCCTAAATAATGCATTATTTTGAAATTCAGTGTTGAAAAATTGTTGGATATGTATACTAAGTGTTCTAATTGCATGTTTAACGGGCATGGGGAGCTGAAAGGTTAACGTGAATGGAGTTGTAGTTTCGACTTTTCACTTCCTATGTTAACGAAATCGTTAATTTGAACGGTTCATATCAGGTTTTGTAAAAGTTCCAACATTTCGTGTATGGAACTGTAACGAAATGTTGGTCTGGGTTAAAACGTCAAAACGAAACGTTCAAAAAGGTTAGGACCCAGAGTTTTCCCAAGATAATTCTATGCTTGTGGATGTATTGTGTCTCGGAGATGTTGATAATGTTTTGTTTATTTATGTAGTAAAATAAGTGTCTGTTTTTCCAAGGGACATGGCATATGGCACAACAATCAAGGTCTGCGGCTAAGCACATGCAGATTGATTAATCTAATCTCTGGATTAGGATCATTACTTGTATCTGCATGTTTTGGATTAATCAGATGTGATTAACAATTTTCACTCCGAGCTTCAAGGGATCTTGTGGTGATATTGCTGATTAGTCAACCTAGTAGCATGAAGATTACTTTAAAGCAAGCTAGGAAAATGAGTCTACAAGTTACTATATTCAATGATGTTTGGTATAATGGTTTCCTGGTTTTGTGATGTTTAGTTTGTTGCTAACAATGGAAGCAAGACAGACATGTTTATCCAAATAATATGTTTAAGTTGATTGAGAAATATTTGGGAATGTCCTCCCCGAGAAATAAGTGTCTTGTTGTGTTAGGGCTTTGGTTTCTAGTTTGAGTCTAATCACATTGGGATTAAAATTTGATTAGGGATTACAATTAGTAGAAATTGTAATGAATTGTAAATACAATGAGACTTGTCATTTGTGTTTATAAATATTTCAAGAAATCTCCCAAGGTAAGAATATAAAATTATAATTAAGTTTTTAACTATTTGTGTGCAAGATTCTAATTAAGTTGATCCAAGCAAGCAATAAGATGTGACTTGCATTTCCGTTGGATCCAAGCATGTGGCGCAAGACAGTTTTGTTGTTTATATTTTTCGATTTTGGCCTGCCTTGATAGTGTTTTAGTTTCCTTTTGTTTAAATGTTGTTCGTGTTATTTGTGAGTTAGTCAATGGCTCGTGGGAGCTTTTTTTTTTTTTTCCTATCGGTAGTGTTAATTTAATTGAAACCTCCATCGAGAAGAAAGAGGAGTTACAGGAAGATCCAGCTATTAATCCACAAAAAAAACCTCAAGTCGATCATTTGTCGACTTATAAGGGAACACAAGAACCACAGAACACCAAACTAACCAAGAACTACAACAAAGACAACCAACCAAGATTACAACCACTGGACAGAACAACAACCAAAATTACAACCGAACAACAGAACAAGAACCAGATAAAACAACCAAAGACCATAAAGAGATAATCCTTAAGCAACCACCAAGAAGAAAAACCAGCACGAAAAAATAGCAAGAACCCTAGTTTTGTCCAACTTGAAGCACCGAAATGAATAAGAGATGTCTGAAAACCAAGAGTAAACCACCAGGAAGTGTAAGATGGGGAACCATCAACAAAACCTGACCATCCAAGAAAAACCGAGCAGTCGACCTAACATACCCCTTTGAAAAAAGAGGTACGCTCTAGTGCGATCGGACGGCGGCCAGCACCGCAAGCCCTAAGACAAGCAATGGAAAACTCATCACTTGTAAAGCCCACTTCTAACACCCGAAAACCACATAACCCAACGGGGATCAAAGACCACCCTGAGAGTCGCAGGCCAACACCTTAATAACAAATCGACCTATTTCAAAGCCAAATGAATTGTGGAATTGGATGAAAGAAGCAATTTAACTCAGAATAAGTTAGGAAAGTAAGGGGAGTCCTCACCACTCGGAGTTGATCTCCGACCTAATGGGCAGACAGAACCAACACCTAAGCCTAAGGACTTGTAAATCTTCACAGAGAATCTGTTACCGAAATGCTTCAACTGGCAACAAGGCTCTATCCACAGCAAACCAAATCTCCATAAGGGGCCGAAATACTTCCCATGGTAGACAAAGCCAATCACCATTGAAGGGGCTTCCTGCACCACCGAGCATCACCAAATGTTCCCGACCAAACCACACGCTACCAAATCTCGAGCCACAGGTTGTGTCTTAACCAACCGGACAGAAGAGCCCTAACACCGAACCACCAGAAGACAGAAGAAAAGAGCAACCTGGATTATTGGATCTGATGGGAAGAAACAATTCCTCACCAGAAAAGTGATGTCCGATCTACAAAAGGCGAATAGCTTCGGCGAAAAAGCACACTCCGGCCAGACTTAGAGAAGAACCTCCCAAGCAGAGTCGGCGACAGCATCTGGAGAGCAGATCCGACGACAGCAACTGAGGAGCGAGACAGGGTAACCCTTCGGCCTGAAAAAGCAACGTCGGAGAATGCAAAAACGATCGGTCGGCCAACAGTTCTGAGACGAACGAGTCGTTGAAGGGTCTCAAAAGAATACTCCCAATACATATCTCCTAGGCTACAAAATATCACAAATAATAACACAAATAAAAGAATACATATATAAATTGTAAGAAGCATATATACTCATACTCACATTACTCACTTGGATGCTCTGAGATATTCTTGATGCTACCAATAAAATAAACAAAACACATAGTTCCACAAACTGTATAGGTCGTGTCCTTTTGCTGTCAAATTGATCACTAAAAAACGTTCCCATTTCACGATCCTCACACCTTTCCACAAAAATGTGCATCTCATTACAAGTAGTAAGATAAAACCATCCAAATACAACCATTTCTTCGACGAACCATCTTTTGTTTTATCCCAAATGCATCTACTCCTCGGCCGTCAGCTGCCATGGGTGGCAGCAGGTAACCAATAATCATCGCGACACTTATAAAATTCGAACAAAATTAATGTAATGAAGTTGGTTTGGCATCGAAGAGTAGGTATTCGTATTCCCAATTGTTTTTCTCAATCAATCCGTTAACTTGGATTCTTCAATGTCCATGACAATATTTTTAGTCCCACTTCTGCGTTGGTCCATCTCTATCCACATTCATCAACCCTTAATCTATAGTGAGGATCTAGTTAAAAAAATGTAACGAATCGTACTAATATCGATTAAAGAATCGCTAACATTGACTCATACAAGAGCCTAGAGTTGGCACATGTGTGAGTGCATGGTTGGACCAATCAAATGTAACACGTCGCTGTTTTTGCATCTAGCTATAGTCCGAACAGCAGGGACAAAACCTTAACTAATCCAAACTTTATTGGTTTGGTTTTGATTTTAATAATTGTGCTGCTTCCCCGTCCTGGTCTTGTATCTCACTTCAAAAGCACTATAAATCTCGATCCCCGGTCGATTTCTAAACAACAACAGCAACAACAACAACAACAACAACAATAACGACAACAACAAGAAAATGGGAAGGATGAGTTGTGTCGGGATCTTGGTATTGGGTTTGCTCGCACTTGTAGCATCGGCCGATGCTCAGCTCCAGATGAATTTCTACGCTAAGAGCTGCCCGAAAGCCGAGAAGATTGTTCTTGACTACGTGAACAAGCACATCCACAATGCGCCTTCCTTGGCCGCAGCTTTCATAAGGATGCACTTCCACGATTGTTTCGTTAGGGTTCGTGTCCTCTCCACACTCTTATAGAGTCATGTGTATTTGTTTATTTTCATGAACTCACTTTAGTGTGTGTACTCTTGTCTTTTTTTTGGTTTCTCGACCAGGGTTGCGATGCATCGGTGCTGATCAACTCAACGACGGCCGAAAAGACCGCTATTCCGAACCAGACCTTGAGAGGCTTCGCCTTCATCGACAGCATCAAGAGCCTCCTCGAAGCAGAATGTCCCGGCGTCGTCTCTTGCGCCGATGTTCTTACCTTGGTTGCTAGGGATTCTATCGTTGCCACGGTAAGGACATTATCTTGCCTTGTTTCGTTCTGAAACTATATTAAAGAACCAACTTAACTAAAAACTCGAACTGAAACATTTTCTTGATCATGGTACGTTTTTGTGACGACAAAGGGAGGTCCGTCATGGAAAGTTCCGACCGGGAGAAGAGACGGGACGGTCTCGAATGCCTCGGAGGCCTTGGCCAACATCCCACCTCCCACCAGCAACATCTCCAATCTCCAAACACTTTTCGGCAACCAAGGTCTTGACCTGAAGGACCTGGTCTTGCTGTCAGGTAAATTATCAGCTTAAGTTTTTAGGTGAGTCGGTCTGGTCTGTCTCATTTTTCTAACGACATGATTGAATCTCAGGGGCGCACACGATCGGTATCTCCCACTGCCCGTCATTCTCGAACCGGCTCTACAACTTCACCGGCGTCCGGGACCAAGATCCGGCCTTGGACAGCGAGTACGCGGCGAACCTGAAGGCCAACAAGTGCAAGACTCAAAACGACAACACCACGATCGTGGAGATGGACCCCGGGAGCCGCAAGACGTTCGACCTGAGCTACTACAAGCTGTTGCTCAAGAGGAGGGGTCTGTTCCAGTCCGACTCGGCGCTGCTCACAAGCTCGACCACGCTGAACTACATCAACCAGATCCTGCAAGGTCCGGTTCAGACATTCTTGGACGAGTTCTCGACCTCGATGGAGAAGATGGGGAGGATCAATGTCAAGACAGGGACTGTCGGAGTCATCAGGAAGAAGTGTGCTTTGGCCAACAGTTAAATCTGGGAACTGAAACATTCTTGTCAACCAGATTGTTTTGTGCTTTGCGTTTGTGTGAGAGTCAATGATTTAGTTCGAAATAAAGGTTTGTGAGTGTAAGTGAATTTCTTGTAATAAGTATTCAATAATGGAGTTGTTGCTTTTTTTCATTTTTTTTTTTTGCTTTCCTCTTTAGTATTTCATACAATGATTTGTTTTATAAAGTTGCATTGTATTTCTTTATAGGTTTTGACCCATGTTGCTGTTCTATTGTTAAGTGTATTGATTGGACTGTATGGACCATTGATGTTGGAAAAAAATCTGCATGTTAAATTGATTGAGTTTTGACCAAAAAACTATATATTTTCCAATTTTATTTACATTTTAATCATAAGTTTAATATTCTCTTATTTTTGCATGAGTTTCGAACCTGGATCTCAAAGTGATGACACCTTAGTACAATGGCGTGGCAAGTTGCCGTTGCAACTTTGAAGTTTAGTTTTGTAGGGGCAAATTAAAACAGCATGAGATGTGACCTAACACATATTAATGCTTCATTCGTTTGTCTTGTTATCTTTGTTGTCTTTTTCTTCCGACAACCGAACATGGAATGGAGAGCTAAAAGGAATAATTGTTGATAAAATTGAATTTACAATTCAAAACTACCCTTGAGATGGGACCTTATTAACGGTCGCATTATTCATTCATCTGCGATTAATAATGGGTATTTAGATTAGAATATTTTGCATGAGTTGTTTTGAAATGAGAGAGGCGGTTATTTTTATGGAAAAGTTCTCAAAATACGCAAGGAAGTACATCAGGTGTAGTAGATTATGATCATGACTACACAAATACAAAATGAGTTTGATTGACAAGTCAATCGGAGGTTCCATTTATTGACCTATAAATATACTTGTATTTAATATTCTCGAGAGGATCACCTATAAATATACATTGACCTGAGGTTAGATGTTGAGGCCTCATGTCGATGTCCAGCCCGTGGATTGCACCCACCTCCCGTTCATCTAGGTCAACTCCATGTAGCCTTCCTTATATAATTAGGTGTCGTGTGTGTCACGAGTCCTAATACCACCGATCAACCACCCCTGGGGTTGGTGGGTATGCAATATATCTCTTGTTCGTCCCTAGGGGATAGAGTTGCAGCTATCTTTACTTTGTCCTACCTCGTCCCACCATCCGCTGTCAAATCCCGAATCACCATGCCTTCCAACTTTCCAAACTTGAACAAAATAAATGGGTCATTACCAATCAGCCACAACATACCCAAAATCGTGGTGGTGCCACCATCTCTAATAATACGCCTAAGTCCCTGACGGAGGAGCCATTGGGTTTTTCAGACGCTAGACCAAAAATGGCTAGGGTTATTACCCAAACGCTGAAGAAAAAAATCACCTTACGTGAATTATCTGGTCTTGAAGACCCGAGCTATCAAGCTATCTGGTTCCATCAGCCGAAGCCATCCCATCTTGGTGAGTAGTGCCAAGTTTATGTCATACATGTCCCTGAGTCCGAGCCCACCCTCATCCTTTGGTCGACATAACTTGGCCCAACCAATATTGGGTCAGGACAATGTGAATCTTAGCAATCAATCCTCGGAGAATGAGAAACACGCTTATTGTGTAGATCGGGGTGGCCTGAAGAACCGATACGATCATCACCTGTTTTCCTGTCGGTGAGAGTATTTGCTCGTCCCAAGTGGATATGCGAGTGAGAAATTGATCGCATATGAATTAGAGGCTATGTCCTCGACTGCGTACAAATAAGTTAGGGACCCCAAAAGATATAGGGCCTTGCAAAATTTTAGGAATACCCACTGTGGCGCAACACGTAAGCATGCTAGCGGCAAAGGTGTTAGAGCAGAAAAAAAAATGTGGACAACTTGGCCTTTTTAATCACCTGATCGGTGAGGGTACCAAAGGATTCCAAAATGACCCGAAGTTGTTTAGCCTCATCCCAGTCTGCTCGTAAAAATATGTAATAATCGTCCATAAAGAAGATACGAGTAATTAAAGGTGCCCTTCTCGGTCACCGAGCACCCATGTATTTTCCCTTCTATTTATTTTCGATTGAGCATCTGAGATAGCTCGTCCATGTAGAAGAGAAATAGGTATGGAGATAGTGGGTCCATCTACCGTATTCCTCTTCCCACCGTGAAGGACTGGGCCATCTTTCCCCTCAGGCAAACTGAATCTCGAACTGATCGGAGGCAAGCAAGGACAAGGACCCTTTAATGTAGACTAAAGCCAAACACATAGTAAGTATAAATGAACACTCAAATTGATCCTACTTTTTCCTCATATCGAGCTTCAATTCCATGAATCTCATGGTCCCTAGTGTTCGCCGACAGAGGGAGTGAATCACCTCATATGAGCTAAAGATATTGTCCTAAAGTTGATTGTCCTGTGACAAAGCCCCCTGATTAACCGCTATTAAGGGACTGAGAAGGGGCTTGAGCCTATTAGCAAGAACCTTAGAAAGCATTCGGAATATCACATTGCAAAGTACGTTTGGTTTCAGGTTCGCTACCTTCTGGGGGTTCTGCCTTTTGGAATCAGAACAAGGGTTGTGCTATTGATATCCCGTCCATCTCCTCCGTCTCCACCGCCTCTCGGACGAAGCTGGTCACCTCTCCTTAGTAAACTGGTCAATAATGTTGATAAAATACCAATTTGAGGCCATCCGGGCCTAGAGATTTATTCGGCCTCATTTGAAATACTGCCCCCGAACCTCCTCATCCTCCACCCGTATTGTGAGGTCAATATTCTGGCTGTCCGAGATCATTTTAGGGACTGACATAGGCAATCCATGATCCCCTACATCCGATCGATAAAGATCTATTTGAGATAGTTCAAGAGTAACTCATGCATCCCATTGTCCCAGTCCAACTTCACTATATCATCTATCTGCGAGGTTCGGATACCATTCCAGCGTTTCGTAGCTATCGCACGAAATTTTTTAGTGTTTTGTCCCTGTCCACAAGCCAATGTTGTTTGTCCCGCTGACACCAGAAGGCCTCTTGACGGGATATAGATGTCTCGTACTGCTTCTGAATTTCCATGCGACGACGAATGACCCACGCCCCTCTTGATCTTGTCATCCATTGAGTAAGACCAATAAGCTTTGGCACCACCGAGTCCTATTGATGTTTTACTTATACACCATATGACCCCACGTATCCAACGACCTCCCCATTTGTTTGATATGATGCTTGATATGTGTCCCTGCCAGTTGACCCCATTTCTATTACACCATCAATCACAACGAGAATCCTCCACTCAAATGTTCTCAAAACGAAACTGTCGCGGGGCGGGCAGTTCCTCATCTGTATGCAAGAGAACCAACATACGATCCTACATGATATACCCCACATTGTAAAGTCGATTTTGTGGAAAACACTCCCAAATCCCCAAGGACATGATCCCCGGTTCAGACGGATTTTCATTTGAGTGGTTGGATCCTACCCTCGATTCCACGTGAACTGATAGCCCTCCATGAGAATATCCTCAACCTCAATGTCCGTGAGGGCGTGCATAAAATCTTATATGAGAGAGATGGGGTAAAGGAAACCCCCTCGTTTCTCCAACGGATCCAAGATCCCATTGAAATCCCTCATCATAACTCATTATGGTGTGTTATGTTCTCCCGTCAACCCCGACGAAGAAAATCACACGCACGGTGAAGCTGAGCTCGATCCAACTCCCCGTAAATCCATGTGAACCTTAGAGCATGTACAACAGAAAGGACCTTGGTCAGGGAGTGGGAGTGCAGACCTTGTGCTGACTGGACAAAAGTCAGGGAGTGGGAGTGCAGAAAAGTGGGTGTTTTGCAACAGAAAGGACCTCGAGGTCCTGGGAGTGCAAAACAATGCTGACTGGATTATTATTTGATATTTTCCTGTTTTATCTAATTATTTATCAGAAACCGTTTAAATTATATAAACAAATGTGAAAAAAATAATTAATGACAATAAATAAATAATAAATAAATTTAACACGAATAAAAATTAACTTTTTAATAATGGAAAAGAAATCAATAAAATATGTGTATAGAATAATATGGTCAACTATATAATATTCATAGTAGTTGCTATAACGAAAAATCTTTGAGTCAGGCCGGATATAAATACACACAAAAACGATAATATGGTCAAATATATATTACATAAAAATATTATTTTATTTGAAATATCATCCAACACTAAATTATATAATATATAATCTATTAAAAAGAAGATTTGATTTTAAATTTTAATATGCATTTCATTCCAAAATTAAAATTATATCATATTGATTATAATGAAACATAATAACAAAAGCCTATCTAGCTCAATGGTAGAACACAAGGCTTTAAGTTGTGAGGTTGGGGGTTCGAATCCCACAATTAACAAAACTTTTTGTTCAAAAAAAAAAAATCAGGGTGGGCAGGTGTCGGCCCAAGACAGGCCCAGCGTGGCCAGGGAGCGAAGGAGCGAGGAGTGCGGGCCGGCCCGCAATCGAGGAGCGCTGGCTGAGGAGCGAGGAACGAGCCCAGTGTTTCTGGGGCGCGAACCGCAAAAAACAAAGCCCACAACGGAGCGGGCCTCGCTCCTCGGCCCAGGCGCGCGCGAAATGGGGCGCGGGCACGCTCCGTTGTTCTTGCTCTTAGAAGAGGCTTTGATCCGGAAAAGAGGTAGACGTTAATATGATATTGTTTCTGCGACCCCACCACTACCCGAACCTGGTCCCCCTATAGTGTGATTCCCCATTTATGGCCAACTGTTGGTAATCCAGTACCTCCATGAAACCCGAGATTCCGACGTAGGTACGCCAGTTTTAAGGTTGAGTTCTGATCATCCGATTGGTACATTTTTGTAAGAAACAAGACGTCTAGCCGCATCCGTCCAACTGAATTCTTCGATTGTTATCGATTCTTTCAAGTACCTAGCCCTCGATAGTCCCAGGCCAGGCACTTCATCGATGGTGAAGGAGGGGGTAAGATGGTGAAATGAGGAAGGACGAGGGGACGGTACACCTACACAGGCAATGGCCGAAGATACTATTGACATTGTCGACGATGGTGACGCCCACTATAACCCTAGACGAGAGATGTTGGGTTAAATGAGAGCATATTTGTTAGGTAAATGTTAATTTTGCATTAGTTACACATTGTGAATTTACGTATTACGTCATGCAACAATGTTTCTTTCTGAAATTTAGATTAGTAAATTAACATGTTTATAGATGTAAGGACATGGTCAAATTTGAAAGAACTCATTGTCACCCTTCCTGTCATGAAACAAATCATTCCTTAACAAAACAAAAGGTTAATACAATATATGAAGAATGACACTTGTTCTTCCCAAAATCCAAATACTAACGCTTGTTATCAAAAGAAACAAATCTAGTTTTTTTTTCTATTATTATGCCTATGCCTCCAAGAGAAACTTTTAACATAGCCTTTCAGTATTTAAATCTCTAAACAAACGCAAATTTCTGTATCATTTCTTCTTGCACGAGAGATAGATACCAGCTATAATGGCCACTCCGGCTGCTGCAACACTAACAATCTTCACAACAGAAACACCTGGTTTCTGCTCTGGAACCTCCAAAAGCTCCTCAAGCTACAAATAAACATGAGATCAGTGGATGGATATGTCTCCTTTAAACACTTTCAATACTTATTCAAGTAATATCTAGATGGGATAATTGCTAAAAAAGTACCTTCAAATATTTATTTTTTGCAACTTATAGCCCACTTCTTTGGTATTTGCAAAAAAAAAAGATCCATGAACTTGTCTTTTTGTTGCACTTTGTATAAATTTGTTTCAAAATGATACCCTTGAAAGTTTAAATTAAAAAATAATAACTAAAGAACAAAAAACCCAAATCGTCATATCCCTTAAATTTCTTATTCCGTGTACTGTACAAAAAATAAGAAAATTAAGGGATGTAAAATTTTGGATTTTTGTTTTTTTTCTTATTATTTTTAAAATATAAATGGTAAGGGTAAATTATCATTTTCAAACAAATTGCAACAAAAAGATAGGTTCAAGGTACTTTTTTGCAATTATCAAAGAATAGAGTTACAAGTTGTGAAAATTGGACACATCAGGGTACATTTTTGCAATTATTCCTTATATAAAAACCCAGATATGAAGTGAATACTCACTGCAACAGGTTGCTCCCAATTCTTCTTGATTCCTTGAAGATGTCCCCTACCAACAACAGCAACAACTGAACTGTGCTCCCTGGCGACTCCCAGCAATTTGCAGGACATGTACCTGAATTGCAAACAAATATATATATCAAATAAAATAAATAAATTATGGATATAACTTTTTCCCTTCAGCTTTCACCATTATATTTCGGCCCGGTTCATCTTATAAACTTATTTTCATCCCAGGTGTGAGCTTTTGCAGTACATCTACCAGAACAGAAACAAGGCTTTGATTGGTGTGCTCCATTCTTAAACTTTTGAGATTATAACTGAGATCTGTCAGATAGATATTATATAATGAAGTCAAGAAAAGCTAGAGCACTCTACCCTCGGCTTATACTTAGAGGAGGACACTGAGCCTTAGTATTTAGCTAGCTTGCGCTTCAGATCTTGCTCAAAAGTACGAGCTAGACATTATGAAAATATATTTATTATTTTTATTTCATTTGAAATTGTTCTGGTAAATTGAAATTAATTGACTGCTACAATATTTTTGATGACATAAAACAGAGTTTAGCATGTAACAGTTGAATATTTTGGTACTCAAGCACTCAAGAGGCAGAAAAGAAATTTTTTTCACCATTATCATTCCATTCGCCCTTAACCATGAAGCCCAACAATCTCTATATCTAATTCACACGGATTCCTCAACATGTCACTGGTTCCTATATGACCAATATGAATTGGTAGTCATACAGAATTATAATGGTTAAAGCTATTACCGATCTCGCTCATGTACGAGGGTTTCCATTAGAGTCGGGAACTTCTTGCTCATCTCTTGAATAACAAGGGTAAGTGCATCACTGTCATTCAACTCCTTCAGCTGAAGATAGGCAACACCGAGTTTACAAAAAAAAAAAACTAAAATCCAACAACAGTGAAATGGATACCCGAAAAGGTGTAGTGAGAAAGTACGGAAGATTACCATTTTGTTGAGTTCTTCAGCACTTGGTACAAATACTGCCTGAAAAAATATGCTGAATATGAATTTTGTTTTGTGCCAAAGTGGCATTTTTCCCCATGTCCGCCGGATTGTTATCTGTGCAATGAAAATGCAAACCATACTTGAGGACCAGTAAATTCATATGCAGATATACATAATTATAGAGCAACAATCAGGTGAAAATCAAAGGTTGGGATGAAATCTGAAAACCGTCTGAGTGCATTGGATTGAAGTTTTTACCGGTTAAGATGTTTCCAAACTTAAAGTTGTAAACTTGGCTTAATATTGGAAAGTTCAAAACTTAATCTCAGCCATTAAAATTGCAATCCAATGGCTAAGATAAATTTCCAGTTTTTATATTGAACCTTCCAAAACTTGGCTAGTACTTCATTTTGGGTAGACCGTCAAAAGGCAATGAAACACCTTATCCAGGTAGATTGAAAAACAGGAGATTCTAAACACATTTAATACACATTTTGCATGGTGTCAACTGGTATGATTTGTATCAAGGCTATAAAAAAATTAAGAATATTTTAAAGAGAAAATTGTGAGAGGTGAGTGAGTAGAAATGATATGAAAGTTGTCTTCTGAACTCTATCTTTTAGTGGTTTTGGGAATGGGAGCATCATCGAGTTACTCAGACTGGTTTAAATGATGCCGCTGCTGGATGATTATTCATTACACCAAAGTATTGGACATCAATACGAGGCTAGTAGTTGTGAAGGATTTCTATTAAATTGAGCAAAGAAGAATAGTTTACACATTAGCAAATCTAATTAGATGCTTAGAAAGGTTTTGCTGGCCTAAGCTACCTGAACAGGACGATCTCCAAGTATCACCTTGCCCCCATACTTGGATGCTTCTTCATAAGCAATACGAAACTCTGAACCAGGTAGAACTTCGAGCTTACCGGCAACCTAAAACAATGATAACAATCCATGATCAGGTGATTGACTATACTATCAACCCTACATAAAAATAATAATTTGATATCAACTATATACTTCAGCAAAAGAAGGAACACCAATGACACAGGTTTGCAAGAAACCAACCATGGGAATCTTGTATGGACTTCAGGTAATAAAAGTAAACCAAAAGAAGAGAGGGTTCAATTACATACCTTTGCAAGAAACCAACTATAGAGTATTTGAAAGAGATTATGTTTCTTCTTCCACATATCAACCATTTCAGCTGTAGTTGGTATCTGAAAAATTAAAATGGTTGATATTTAAATACAGCATGATATAAGAATGCATAGCATGATGAAAACCCATGTTAGTATTAAAGCCACAAATAATTTAGAGGGAAACCAAGAAAATCAGAACTCAATGATTTGCAGATATAGTAATCAATACATATATGTTTACAGAATTTAAACCACACACCTTTAGAGTTTTAGTGGTAAGTATAGTAACTCTACTTGAGCACAATTCCAAGAAAACGACCTGCAGGGATACGCATAGTATGAAGCATTAGGACACTACAGGCATTCAGCAAATCTGCTAAATCATCCATCCATGAATTGAATTTCAGTGAGTGTTAAAGAGAAGCACCTGTGGTTTCAAGGAACTGACTATAGCTTCAACTTCTCTGCATGAATCCTACAGCAACAATAACAAAATCAACCAACAGCTTCCATTTTATCAATCTATCTTACAAGAAACAAACATGTATGCAAGACCTAACCAACCAAGATAATTCAGTATTCCAACTTATTTACATATAGGTAAAATAGGCCAAATACACGAGCAAGCAAACATAAAATCAAATGCATCATATCCTAATAAGCTAAACAGGGCAAACAAACAAACAAATGCTAACATTTTCGATCCCACATTTGTTTTCAAATTTCAACTTCAATTACAATCTAATTCCCAAATTAACATGATCAACCTAGAAAATTTATTGTTTCAATCAAGTTTGGTCACAAACTTAGCAACAAAAATCAAAGAAATTAAGAAAAATAACAAATATAAAATGCGGTTAACAATAATGTTCAATTGCCCCCATTCAGATACCAACAAGCACAACCTAAACAGAAACCTAAGTCTCAAACCCGTTATTCCATTTTCATGTGCATCTCAAGAAATCGATTACATTCAAGCAAATTACCTGAGAAACATGGGCTGTTCCCACCAAATACACATCGCAAACGCCACCTTCCGCCATAGATTCGCACGTGAGCCTCACCACGTTTCGCATCATCTCCTCCGGAATCTCCCTGCTCCCAATTTCGTCACTCCCCTCCGCGGCCTCGTTTCGCGGCTCCTCCTCCACTCCCCCCTCGGCGGCCTCAGTAACCGCCGATGGTTCTTCGTTTCTGACATCACCCACGCTCGCGAAGCTCTCGGACAAGTTCTCCATGGCGGGGTCGGGATCCTCGATGTGCACGAAGTCCTCTCCCTCCGGCGCATCCGAGTCGATCGCCGGCTGAATCGGGTCCATGGTGGTGATCTTGCGGGGGACGCTTCTGGTGGCGGAGACGGTGGTTCTGGTGGAGAATTGTCGGCGCAGCGGGACGGTGGTGGTTCTGGCCCGGACAAGGCGGAGACAGGCGGTTGGGAAGCGAGTCGACTCGAGCGAGCTGAGTGGGGTGTGGGTCAGTAGCCGAGTTAAGTGATGCATATAACAAAAAATGTGAATCGGATTACAGAAACAGATCGGAACGTGTCCTCTCACTACTTATAGTCGTATCCAATAGGACCAATACCATTTAAAATCATTTATCTCATATTTTTTAATCGATATTTTCTATTCCTTCGATAAAAAATATTTGCTACTTTGAATTTTAATTCCTTTCCAATTTACTGTTGTTTGATCTTTATACCGTAGATATCAGTTATTATTTTATTTATTTATTTATTACCTTATAGGGAGGATCTCCTTCTTTGGGGGAGAAGATTGAAGGATTTATTTTGTAACCACACGATACTGAGTTTTTCAGTTGTTGTTTAGGTTTTTCTAGTGTTGTGTTTTTGGATTTGTCTCTCTTCGTCGCGGATGGTAATTTCTGTATCTCCTTGTGCTTTTCATATGGCTTGTTGGAATTCTGCTCATCCCTAGATTCAGGTTTATTTCGATTTCTTTAGTAAGGGTCCGTCGTTTTTTAGGTGTTGGTCTTTGATGGGCTATACTAGGTCTTTAGGCTTTGGATATCGAGGAGTCATGTTTCTTTGGGTTTTGAGTTTCGGTGATTTCTCACTAGATTATCTCTGCCGATCAGCGATGTTGGTCGTCGACGTGTCGGTTTCCCACATCTCCCTGAGTTTGGGTACCGATGAGATACAGTATTCCACTCAGGTTTGGGTAAAGTTTTGGGTTTTCAATGGAGGGCGGCTAGCTTATTTGTGCTTCATGGTAGCTAAATTTGGGTAGTAGACCTCTTTTATGCGCTTCATGGTTGCTAAATTTGTGCCAGAAAGAGAAAAAAGGGTTTTTGGATGTTTGACCACCACCCCACTATCTACACTACCTTCTCTCCAATAACTTTATAGGATAAAAACATATGACGATAAAAAAAACGTATTCAAGGAGATGTTCTAATGGTTCCAGCCTCACCCCTCATAAGAGAAATTTAGGGTTCGAATATAGATGAATAACTGTATTTATTATAGTTGCGGTGCACACGTTTGTGGTATTGTTTGTATATATTACTTTTGTTTGGTAAGTTAATAATGTAATATTATCTTCTGTTTGATTATATGAGTATGACAAATACTCATCGTTCATTTCAAAAACAAATATAAAAAAATAACAATATTCAAAGGACAAATGGCTTTTTTTTTTCAAAAGTTAAATTATCCGATAATAATGTTGTGTTGTAAGTTGAGCCATTTGCTCCTCGTAAAAGATTAAAACTACGAATTGACCACCTTTTCTGTTGACTTCATTGACCATGCAAGTCCTTACACTAAATATAAATACTCCTACCCTACCCAAGAAAAAAAAACATCACCTCTAGAAAACTCATACTTTCACCGGAATAATGTCGTCAGATACAGTCTCCGCCGTCGTTGCCAACGACTCCGAAAAGGCGAGGAAGAAGATCATCCTGAAGGCGGCCGAAGGAGCGGAGTTTGAAGTGGACGAGGCTGTGGCAATGGAGTTCAAGACCGTGAAAAACCTCTTAGAGGATGAGTCCGGCTAGGTGGTGCCGCTGCCGGACGTCGACGTAGTGGCAGAGCTAGGTTTTTTGGTGAGGGGCATCAAAAAAATTTCAATAATAATACACAACGATCAAAAAAATTTGAGGAGGGACACAACTAAAAAATTATAAAAATTTAAGGGCTATTTTTCAAATAATTCAAAAGTTAGTAGCAAATTTTTTTAAAAGAAAATATTTGAGAGGGGCACGTGCCCCCGGGCCCTACTTAGCTCCGCCACTGCATCGACGACCCGGTCCTGGCTAAGATGGTCGAGTTCGTCACCAAGCACGTCGAGCTCCGAGCAGCGGGCGCCCCAGACGAGGACGTCAAGTCTTACAACGCCGGTTTCTTGAAGAACGAGAAGGGCGATTCCCTCCGGTAGCTGGTTCTCGCCGCCGAGTACCTCGGCAACAAGGAGCTTCTGGACCTGGCGAACCAGCACGTCGCCGATGCGACGGAGAGCCTGAGTAATTTGACAATAGAGGATTTTCTTTCGCTTGAAATCACCGACGAGGACATGGCGAGAATTCTCGAGTTCGCGGCCATGATAGCTGAAATTAAATAAGGTCTTAAACATTGGAGAGCTCTATAGAGTTGGAAATGTTTAATGAAGAGGCCTAACAATAAATGTGCTGCTCCATGCATGTAATGGAGTGTTACGTATTTGGATTAGGGTATGGTGTCATGAATCTGTATCTGTATCTGTATCTTTATCTTATCAATTTGAGTGTTAAATGTATTTGATTTTTGTCAAGTTGTTTTCGGGTATTATCCGTAAACCTACGTATGAACTAGGCAGGATTAAAATATCCACTAAACAATTATCTGGGTTGAACTTAGATCGTGGAGGGTGATTATGTATAAACACTTGCTCAAAATAGAAAGCCCTTTAATTTATATGTATACGTGTATGATATATTAAAAATTTATATATAACTACTCGTACCTCGTAAGTAAATGCAATTTTTCATATCAATACTAGGGATCGCAAAAAAACCCCGAACCCGATGGGTACCCGGTGTTCCCGATCCGATCGGGGCGGGTTCGGGACGGGTATTTCTTGGTTCGGGGCGGGGCAAAACCCGGTCAACGGGTATTTGACCGGGATCGGGGCGGGGACGGGTTTGGCACTTGTCGCCCCGACCCCGCCCCGATATTAGTCCTATACATACAAGTATACCTTTCATCATATTATCACAAGTGGTCTAGTGGTAGAAGCTGACCTCTACCACATAGTCAAACTCAGGTTTGAGTCCCACGAATTGAATGTTCTAATTTCATTTTGTTTCAAATCACAAAAGGAATGCAACAGGTGAGACTCGAAACCAAGACCACCCTCAGGCTTAATGGACCACCTGACTGCTAGGCTATAAGGAAAATTATTATTGGTGTTTCTTTCTTTATACATATATTATTTTTCCGGTACACTTGAAATAAAAACTAAAGGTACCACATCGCCCAAAGTTCAAAAGATGTCAAACTAACTTCTCTATATAATGAAGTTTCTGTTTTTCATTTACAATACATCAAAACTCGTTTCATAAATCTAATTTTTGATTTACGAAATTATAAGGAATTATGGGATATTTTTGGAAGAAAAAAATCGAAAAACATGCAAGAATTTTTCAAAAAAATAAATTGAGGGGGGGCACGTGCCTCCCTAGGGCCCATGTGGCTCCGCCACTGGTTTTCCTCTTCAAGGGTCGGCGACGATAGTGAAGATATCATTAATGGCGGCCTACAACTTATGGTACCACGGTTGTGGGTTTCGTGGCAACTCAGGTTATGGTGATGTGGTTCGTGGGTTTCACTGTAACTAGAGTTTAGGTGTCTGTATTAATGAATCAACTCAACTAAAAACTTAAACTTATATAGGAGTTTTTCTCTTTCTAGAAAAACCCTAAACATGGCCAAGGTGTCTTTTGCGTCTAGGAAGTGTACCATCGGCAGCCACTCAGGTTCCGCCCTCGGGGGTTGACGGTGAAAGTGTGCCCTCCATGTATGCCGCTTGCTCGGTTCTTCTCTCCCTCTCCCTTTGCATCTGTTTATAGCTTCTCCTTCCTGCTCCCTCTGCCTCGCCATCCATCTTCATCCTCTAGCCTTGCATCGTCGGTCACGCTGCCTCTGCACATCTTCCTCCCCCCCCCCCCCTTTACGTCTGTTTTCATCATTGGCTCGTCCTCTCTCTCTTCGAGGAAGCCTCAAGCTCATTCTTTAGGTTCGGATATGCTCTGATTGGGAGCTTTCAAGTCTCCTCTGCCCGCTTTTCTCCGTTGAGGAACAATCTCCAGTCGTTGCAGTATTCATCGGGTCTCCCCATGTCCCTTTCGAGGTCGATCGACTTCCCCTAGCTCCCCTGAGCTGGGCTTTACTAGGTTTGGATGTCCAAGACGCGCATGCTCTAACCGGTTATAAAAAAAGCCTCATCTGGTTAGAAGTCGTTGACCGGAGTTGTTCTCTAGCTGTGGAACTTTCCCCGAGGCCAACTGCAACCACGCCTGGGTTAACAGGGCCCTCAGAAGACCTCTCGACTTGGGTTGTGTTGGCTTTTCTTTTTAACGGTGCAGCTTGCAACTACAGTGACTTTAACTCCGGCCACGTCGCTTTAGCGGATGACCTCAGCTCTAACCACGCCTGAACCTCATCGCTGACAATCCCAACGTCTACCGGCTACGGATATAGACGGTCGTGAGTCCATATTGATCTCTAACTCTCCCCAGCAACCGAAAAAGTTTCATGCCCCCTACCGCCCCTGCTATCTGTTCACCAGAGGCTGTTTCTCTCTCCCACGGATGACTCGGCCTCGCTTGGTATGAGTCGTGCATCCCGTAGTCTGGAAAATAGCTTGTCAGTCCCGGAATGACCTGAAAGGGGCCTACCTTCTTGTGCCATGAACTCCCCGGGTTGGTTGAGGACAATTGGGGGATGGGTCGCCTACGTCACAAAACGTACTCATCCTTCTTCTTTTTCTTCTTCGTTGTCGACAGATTTGAAGTACCCGAGCTCTTTGGGGGCTACTAGGAGGGAATTTCCCCTGCTTAGATCTTCGATGAGAATTCTCATCTACCCTTTTCGCCACCGGAAAGAATCAACTAAGTATGTTTTATTGTGCAAGTTCCTGTCTGATTTCTGTTCGATGCAGCCAGACCCATCAATTTTGGACAGCTCTACATCCCCCGTCCCAAATGTACTCGAAGTCCTCTTAGAATGCCATCACTTTCTAATCTCGGTGTTGTGGACCTCAATATGCATGTGCTGCCAGCTTCAAGGGCTCTCCGCTTGTCGATGTACGTTTTTCAGGATCGAAAATGACCCTGACCCAAACCCTAGGAAGTAGGGGCCCAATAGAGGATGGAAGTCTATTGGGCCCAGAATCGAGTGAACCCCCTAACGCCTCAACCTTTCAGCGGTTCTATTTGGAATGGGCATGTCCCATGGACCGATCACTTTGAACCCCCGCGAACCAGAACAAACCACCATCACCTATGTGGTAGATGCATTGAGTATACCTCTCAGCTTCTCATTACTTGTAGGTGAGATTGGCAGTTTGCTCTTTAGTTCTCCAATGGTGTGGGGTTTCCTCATTTCTCCTTTCCTCTCTTGTGTTATTCATATCTTTTGTGGTTTTTTATTTGTGGGGTGCGTCGTCTACGTAAATCTTGGTCTCGCATTTTTCTTTTGGGTCTCTGGTTCCTATGGGTAGCTCGGAACGCTGGGATCTTCCAGGGATCTTTGGTCCCTGATCCTTTTATCATTCTGCGGAGAATCCAGTTTGGGGTGCTTACGTTGATTCAAGCAGAACGACAAGCTCCGTCTCCTAGTTGTTGAATGGTGTCACCACCTTAGGCTCCTTTTCAGCATGATTGAGCTTTTCCTCCCTCCTCTCAGTTCAAGATGTTTCTCCTTTTTCTGAGCAGTGTGATTGTCTCTGTCTCTCTATTTTTTTTGGCCCTTTTGGGTCTGTTGGACTTTTAGGTTCTTGTTGTTGGTTTGGTGGTTTCCTTTCCAGAACCCACACCACTATTTTAATTCATTATTTTTTGATAAAATAAAATAAAATAAAACAAACACGTAAATGATGGGTAGGCAGGATTGGGAAGGAACGAGGAGGCATATGTGAAGGCGTAGGTCATGTCATGTAAGGATTTTCCTAAAAAACCGTTCATTAAAGTGGCCATTGAAATAATGCTCGAAATCGAGCATGGAATTGTAATCACGCGGATCTGTTTGTTTAAGGCATCCAAAGAATCGTCATTTATAGTATGTCATGGAGATAGCTAGAAGAAAGATATAGGTACAAGAAACTTGAGTTAGATAAAGAGGTTGTGGAGATGTAGAAAGTTGGGTGAATAAAGAATGTTGAAGTGGTACGTATAATTAGTTTAGAAGAGAGGTGTGAATTTGGGGTAGGGGTGGTTGTGTATTTATAGGGAAAAAATTAGGGATTTTTTGAATTATGGTATCGTCGTGGGCCGACTAGTCGTTGAGCCAATGACGACTCGTCGCGCCGTCACAGGATTCAGAGGCGACAGCTTGCGACGACTGTCCAAACCATGACTCCAACGACGATTAGTCGTGACAGCAAACTGTAACAAGACCTACGACGACACGTAAACCATGGAGATGCTCTAAAAGTGTACCATTAAAACTGATACAAGAAATAAAATCTATGATTTAGAGAACAAACAATCGTAGCGAAAAGGGTAAAAATTGGTCCGTTGAATCCCTAGGGTTCTCTCCTATTATCTACGGAGCTTTCTAGCTTCCATCTTTCTTCTCCGTCGGTTTCTACCACGTTCTCAGCAACACAAGCTGGTCTTCATTCCTCGAGGTACGTTAACGCAGCTATCTCTGGAAAAGCCTCTGTTTGTTTGCCGAGAAAACGCATGAAATCTGAGATTCTAACTTCATGCCACTGTCTGGGTATTTTTGTCTAATTTAATTTCATCAACACAATCGCGAAACTGTGAAATGCGATGGAAACCTTTTATCGAATCGACATTCATAATGTTCGTCCAACTATTCGTATGAAAATGAAAATTTGTATGCATTTATATCATACAGGGCAAAATTATTGACACATTATTGAAATTTTGCAAAATTGTTCGACATTTAGGTGTCAAATTGACTATTTTGCTGCTTTATATTGCAGGAAATTATCATCACAACTTTGGGTTGAAGTTATTATTAATCTGGGAAGCTTGTTTATCTATATCTTATATCCATTTTCATTGGAGGTAGTGGTTTTATAACATCTGGGATTCTTATATTATCTGAATTGACAATCATGGTTGAACCCAAACCCTATAAGACCAAGTTGTGCAAGATTTTCATGACAAGGGGACACTGCCCGCGGCAAGTCTGCTCATTTGCCCATGGTGATATGGAGCTTCGACAGTTCATGGGCTCTTTCAATGGTAAAATTGTTGTTAGTGTCATGGTTTTTCTTAGCTGTAGGTGTTAATGATATGGTATGGTAACTTTTAGCAATCAAGATAGTTTTTGTTTGTTTGTTTAGTTGATGTTGAAGATGCACTAATTTCATATAGTGATAGGCTCATGGGAGTAAAAATAAATGAGAAGTCCTGATCCACTTATTTTGTTTCTAGAAGTATTATTCCAAACAAAGGATATTTAGTGCCGAATTCTATATATATAAAATCAATGACAATGGACAAGTAAAAAAAATGTAATACATACATAGGTCCTTGGATCATTATAAGTAAGTAATCAACTATTCAACATTTCAGTTTTTGATGCTTCAGCACAATATTGCTATAGTTACTACATTTACTGGATCTCTCTAAAGTTAGCTCTCATTGTACAATCACTAATGCAAATTTGGTTCTAATGTTGTCATACCACTTCTCTCAATTATTCTACATTAGTGAAATGAAAACCATACTCCGATGAAAGATTTTGAATTATTTGATGCACCACATCAGCAATGTTTTCTTTAATTTAACGAATGAGATGTCATATTAAGTGAGCTGTGTATTTTTCCTTCAGTACAAATAACACTGGCTGGCTTCATTATGATCCCCCCTTTTGGCACTTCTAGTTTATTTCAATGAGTCTATGAACAGTGAAGCTTTTTTATATATATAAAGGATTTGGGTAGGTCTCTGTGGAATATATCTGCTTCCATAATATTTAGATGACATGCAGGTCGGATAAAATATCCATGTGGTCTTATAGCAAGTTCTGCAGTTGTGTAGTCGTGGCGCTCTTGGTATTGACTTCATTTTTGACGTCTCTTTGAATGACATTGCAAAGGGATTCTTGCATGGAGAAAAGAGTGCAAAATATATTGGAACTATTGCCAGAGGGAACCAAATATTATTGCATGTCAGACGAAATATATCTGTATCATAAATATGGCACCAAGGAGAAATCTCTTCATTCAGATTCCATTATAATATTACTGATCAACAAGAAGATGAAGATGTGGACTATTATTTATCAAATGATTCTTTGATATATGAAGAGTAGCTCAAATGTTTTAAGCTCAAACGTGGGTTTTTCTACTATATGTATTCATTTCTCATTGGTGCTATTTCTATGGGTCCTTTTGGACTGGGGAGGAGGCTTTATTTCTGTTCATTATTGTGTTACTCATGTTATGCAATGTAATGGTAAGCTTAGCCCCATCATTAATTTGAGGGTCCTTTGGTTGTTACATACGGCAAAAATAATGTAACATTGACTTATTTTCTTACACTGAAAACTCATCTCCTTCTCTATGCAGGCAGGCGGGACAGTCGTGATTTAAGAGATAAGCTTGGCAGAAGGCAGTCAACAATGCAGAGGCATTCCCCAGGAAGATACACAAGACCCCGACACTCATTTCGCGGTTAGAAAAACATTTTTCTTCTTCCTGCTTTTTTGTGTATGCATGGTGTAACACATTTTTTCCATTAGATGTGTTTGGCTTTTATTTTTATAGCGGTTCATTTGTCTAACTGCATGATCTATTTCTCACTATCTCGGTAAAAGGGATCATTTAAGAATGGTGTAATCTTATATCAAGTTGCCAAGTTCTCAATTATTGCCACCTTATGAATACATTTTGGTTATCATGAAAATGACCATTCTTGTATTTTTTTTTTGTTATTTTTCCATGCTTATTTACTTTTAATTATATTTATCATGTTGAGATTTAAATTGCAGGATACAGTCCTTCACGTCTTGCAAGAAGCAGGTAATTGATACACTCTTCTTCCCCCTTTCCTCAATTCTGTATTCTTTTGGTGTACAACAAGTTATTTAAGCGTTTAGGTATTGATAAGGTTGTAAAAACACTAAGCGCTAGTTGGGTAGATAGGGCCTTTGAGTATTAATCAGATTTGTATTTTTTAATTTTTCATTAAATAAATTCGTACATATATACAATCAAAATATGAATTATTTTATATAATAATAATAAATATTTAAGATGTAAAAATTAAAGTATTTTATTATCTATAACTAATAGTTTTAATATTAACTTTACAAATAATACTCACAAATATTTATGATGTATTTTGATATTTGTTAATAATAAATATTATTTAAAAAAAGATATATAAAATCGATTAACAATTCAGCTTTAAGATAAAAAAAATAAGTATTATAATATTTTTTAATGATAACATATTATTTAACGAATCAATAAAACAACAATTATAAATATTTTAGTAAAAAAAAAACAAGCAGGACATTGTTGGATTCGAACTCAGGATAAAGTAGTGTTGAATGGATTCGTGCTCTACCACCGAGCTAGGGTAGCTGTATTGTCTAATCTTGAATGAAACTACATATAATAGTCTAAAACCATCCAAATCTGCCTAGAACTGCCCAATTTGACAAAATCGCGTTGGTGTTGTAAAAATCAGCTCCTGTTATGGGATGGGTGTTGTAGCATTTGTTGGAGAGAACGCAAGGTCTCATATAGCATTTGTTAGAGAGAACACAAGATCTCATGTAGCATTCGTTTGATAGAACACAAGATCTCAGTTAACATTCATTAGAGAGAACGCACGATCTTGATAGCTACCTTTCGGCTTTGTTTTTTGGTTTATAATTCTTGATATCCTTAAATGACAAACTTATAAATAGGAATTATAGGATGGACTTCCAAACTAACACAAAGATAGTGTAGCTTCCCATGATCACAACACCTTAAGTAATAACCCATAACTAATAAATAACTACCCATGATCACTACAAGTAAATAAGAATGATAATGCTAGTAGGAAAAATATTGTCATTTTCTTATATGATAAAAACATAATGGGAAATAGGGAGAAATCCATGTAAGCAAATTATCCACAAAACGGGACTGACTTCTTTTTACTAAATATTAATTTTCTTTTCTTGTTCTTTCAGTGAAAGGAAAAACAAGAGAAATTCCCACTTGGATGGGCACAGTGCTTTTTCTGGAAGCTTGAGAAACTCAGATGGGAGCGAAAATCGAGCTAAAGAACGGAATGTGACATCTTCGAGTGCCAAAGGTGTTTTCCAGGAACAGGTTTGAAGAATTTTATCCAATATTTAATCTGAAACTTGCATAAAATGGTTGTTCTGATTCTCTGCTAGAAATTAATTTGCTTTTGTTTACCCGATACAGTTGAAGCAAGTGCTGTCAGATATTGACAAGCTCAAGCAGTTGAAAGTTCAGCTCGAAGTGAGTTTCAATTCTTTGCAATTGTGCTTTGGTTCTACTTTTGTGTCTATCCATGTCCTTAAGAGTATACTTGATTCAAGGAGGCAAAAAATAAATGTCTTTTTGTATTACTTACATTTTTTTGTTCCTCCCTTTTATCTTTATTCAAACTTGGCATATCTCTAACTCTTTGTTTTATGTGTTCTTCAAAGGTCAATTTGGAGGAGACATCCCAGGAAGCTGATAGTCTTACTTCTAAAATTCAAGAGCTTGAGTCTCAATTAGATGACGAGAAAGAGAAATGCAAAAGGTACTTACAAATTAATCAATAGAAACTTCTTTTCCTTACCATATCATGTTGCAAGTTTTAACTATGGGTTCCTTGTTCGTGAATAATTTTCCCCTTCAAAATTTCTTGTAATTTCAGGATTACATCAAAGGTCAAGAAGTTTGTCAAAGCACATAGTCGGCACTCCCGAATACAAAATGATTTGAAGAGGCAAATATTTTGTTTCGTTGTTTCGTCTTTTTGCTTCTTTTGGTTTTGATGTTTTTATATGCATGTTACAATGTCTTTGGCTGAATGGTCTTAATTTTTGCCAACCATTTGAATTTGTAGATCAGAAGTCAGACTTCAGAAACTAGGAGATCAACTTGGCTCAGAAGTTATGAGACTTTGTTCCAATGAAGAGGATTTGAACATCAATATTGTAAGTGAAGGAGAAAATGCCGCTCTTCATGTCAACCTTCAAAGTGAGCCACAGAAAGATGCTTTCTCAAGCAAGAAGAGGTCACGAATGGACGGAAATGCCACTGAAGAATTGAAACAAGGTGGTTCTTAATCTTTTTTGCTTAACGTTTCCAGGAATGAAAATTTGTGGGATATGATATTTGCTTTTGTTACTGATACTAGCGTTCAAAATTTTAATATGTTCAGCAAAAGGAGGAGGATATCAGGACGGATCTAAGAAACATTCTCGGTGGAGTTCTCATCCTTCACAATCAAGAGATGACAAGGAAGATGATGCAGCTAACAATGGAAGCAATGGTCATACAACCTTAGCATATGAAGCCAGACAGAAGAAAATGAGGACCTCTGATGCAAATAAGGTAAAGTTTTTTTTAAGGGTAATTGCAGATAGCTGTTGCGTACTATACGTCTTTTGCACATACTACCCCAACTTTAAACTTTTATATCCAGCTACCTAAACTTCCAAAAAATTGCAGATAACTCTTTTTTGCCAAAAAATGCCCTTAAACCTAATCTCAAAAAAGACTTCATAACTGCCAATAACATTTACAATTAGATGTAAAAACGGTTGAGTAAATGTAACAAGACTCCTTGAAAGATACTATTAAAAATGACGAAAAAGGGCTATCTGCAAATTTTTGAAAATTTAGGGTAAATAATGTTTTAAAGTTGATGATATTTATGTAGAAGCCTTTATTTGCTATTAACCCTTTATTTTACTATGTAGAAGCTTTGTTTGGCTACCAATATCTGTGTCAATTCAAAATTCCAAACTCATCTAATACCTCCTGCCATAATCACCTACTTATGTTCATGAATGAGTTGCAAACTTTAAATTTATTGATATACAGAAAAGCGGGGAGTTTTTCATATATTCATTATCTGAATCACTATTTTTATGCTAGATTAACTGAGCTATTAGAGAAACCCCTAAGTCAAACCAATCCCATAATAGATATCCATACTCAAATGTCAACTTTCTTGATTGTCATGCAGTCAAAGGCTTCAGAACTGGAGCTTCTAGTACCAACAACCAGCATGGCTGCTCATGCAATCGACGAAGTTGACATTTTAGTGGAGGATGATACAGAGGTGGTCGAAACTGCTACAGGAAACGAGAAAGGGTCTACATATATTTCCAAGAGGTTTCCATTTCCACTTCCTCTACCGCCTCCAATTCCTCGAAATAGCTATGCACAGGTTAGTAAAACCAATAGCTTTGACTTGAAGCACTTCAATGATGTGGCATCGGAGACTAACATCGATTTTGCTTGCAGTATGAAGGTGATGACGTGGAAGTAGATGTGGATGGAGCCAAGGAAGAGACCGTGCTTGTGGACATTGTTTGATGATGCCTGGCTCAGAGTTTTGATGCATCAAACAGTAAATTTCTGTCTAGTTTAGAATGTCAGAACCAGACATGATTAGGTTTCATGTGTAAAAAGTTCAGGTTCTATGCCTCAAATGACTGGACTGGACTGTTTGGTAGCAATGTGAAGAACAGAATGTAGATTGACTTGCTTAAAATGAACCATTTTCTGACAAATACTTGAGATAAAATTAGCAATACTATAATGTGTACACGTGTCAAAGACCCAATTCGTGGCTGACCAAGCAGATAAGACCCCACATCCATATGTTCCACTGGCCATTGGGTTGGAGTTTTAACAATAACCACCCAAACGCGATTCATTAATCTTACTTCTCGTCCAACCAAGCAGCACCAGTGGCCGTCGGGATGGTCTAAATGCTGGCCGCCGAGAACGATACTGCGCCGGAGCCGGGCCAGGACGAGCCGGCGGCGCCGAGAGTCCTCACCATCATCTCATACGTATTGCAGAAGCTGGTGGCCAGAAACGACCCGCTTGTGAATGAGCAGCCAAGCTCGAGCCCGGGTTGGGTGGTGGGGAAGAGCTTGGACGCGTTTCACGGCATCCGAGCACCGAACATAAGCATACCCAAGTACTTGGAGAGGATATACAAGTACACAAATTGCAGCCCGTCGTGTTTCGTTGTTGGGTTTGTGTATATCGACAGGTTGCTCCACAGATACCCAAACTCGCTGATGATTTCACTCAATGTGCACAGGTTGGTGGTGACCTGTGTCATGGTTGCTTCCAAGATGCTCGATGATGTGTGAGTGAGCTCTGAACCCCTTTTTGATGTGGGTTTTGTGATTGATTGATGAATGTGGGTAATGCATACCATGTGTTTGATGAAATGTCTGTGTGGGTTTTGCCTTTTGCTTACTCTGGAATTGATTGATTTCTTGATGGGGTTTTTGTTCCTTTCCCTGTTTAATTTTGTGGGTATGGTTTATATTGGAGGCCAATTGAAGAATTGAAGAGTTTTATGCATAAAGATTGGATTTTTATATGGGATTTGCATGTCTCATGTTCACAGAGTCAAGTTTTAGAGTATCAATCATCAAATGCTTATACTTGTACTTATGTTTATACTTTTGATGTGCATTCTGTGGATTTGCAATGTTGCAGGCACTACAACAATGCATTCTATGCCCGGGTAGGGGGAGTGAGCAATGCAGAGCTCAACAAGCTTGAAATGGAGCTGCTGTTCCTATTGGATTTTGGGCTCGGGGTCAGTTCCAGGGTCTTCGAGAGCTATTGCTCGCACTTGGAAAAAGAGATGTCCTTGAATGGAGGCGGGATGGAGATCGAGAAGCCGATAAAGTCTCACTCCCTTGACGATGTTACTGAGATATCAGTGGATGATACCACCGATTCTTCACCTCCTCAGTAACAAGATGGATTGACCTGACAAGCTGAGTTTCTGGAGTCCTTTTCTTGTCTTGCTTTACCTTGTAATAGAGTCTATCAGCTTATTCAATTGTTCATAATCAACTTTGAAATTCAATTGCAATTTTGAGGTATTGTTTACATGAGTAATAGATGTCCATATAATACCTATGGCCCTGAATTGAATGAGACATGCTTTACTTACAAGCATTGATAATTAGTCAGGTTATAAGTTTTTCTCTTGGATTGAATTTGCTATTATCGTGGAATTTGGTCACTGGGATTGTTAGAAAATATGTAGCTATGCATCCTTCTTTGACATTGTGATTCAGTAGCACACGTATAGCTGACAGGTAGCTCACACATAGCCTCCAAAACCATCCGAGTTCCTTGACTTGTTGATCATGTAATGTGTATAAATACCCATCACTTGTAATCTAATTTCATCAGATCAATACATACATTTGCATGGTATCAGAGCCTTACGCCTTGGCTCTCGTCTGAATGTCTTGAGTTGCTTGGTTTTGACCGGAGAACTTCAAGTTTCAGGTGTGCCCATTCTTTCCGGCACCGTCTCTTGTTGCTCTATTTCGATAAGAGAGTAAACCTGCCCCATCAATACTTGGCCACTCCGTCCGACCGACCACTGTGGTAGTGTATTTCCTTTTGCCGAGTAGATTGCGTCTTTACTGCCTCATTTCAAAAAGTGTGTTGGAGTTTTTATTTGTTGCAGAAAGAAAGCTTAAAAAGCTTTTTGTGGTCTCTGTACTGTACGTACCACTTAGGGGTGTCCATGGGCCGGGACCCCGTCCCGTGGCTAATTTTTTGAACCGACCCGTAGTGACCGGGTTCTAAAAATTTAATCCGTTCTCGGCCCCAGGCCCAAAAAGACACCTTTGAACCCGCCCGTCCAAATTATGGGCCGGTTCACCGGGTTGGACCAACCCATCCGAATTTGTTAACAATTGATCACATTAACCGTGAGTAGTAGCACGTATACTTTCAAATATTTTCTCATTATCCAAAAACTCTTAAAAAACCATCAAAGAGTGCTTAGAAGCTCTCAATTTGATCACTTCTTAATTATGAAAAAACTCTCTACCCTATTAAAATTTTATCAAAAGTTCAAGGATTAAAAACGTCAAACAGGGAGTTCAAGTTGACTGAAAACAGATTATGATTACAAAAGATGAGTTAAACTCAACACAAAACTATGCCATGTTCTATTACAAAATTGGTAATCATCTTCAAAATCTCAAACAAGCAATCTTCATCTTTATATGTAAAAGTGATTAAAATCGTAAGAGTGTAGCTTTAGGCATTGAACTTGTACCATATCCGGGTGGTCCGGGTTATGTGGGAAAGCATGTGATGGATCCGCAACCCGGACCGCTCACTCCGGGTTTGGTAATTTTGAACCCGGCCCCGTCCTCGTAACCCATGGGGACAAACCCACTGGGGGCGGGTGAGCCGGGTTGACCGGGTGGATTGGGTTCCGGGCTAATTTTGGACACCCCTAGTACCACTTTGGTTCAAGAGAAAAGTAGAGAGAAGTAGTTCAAGAGATAAGGATAAAGGAGATTTTGACAACAAGTCTCAGCCACACACCTGTCAGCTGCTTAGACCAAAGCAAATTATCTTTCAATCTGTGCACTGTACCAGACAAGCTGCAACTACCCGCGCGTGTGTAACACGCTCCAACTATTCCAGCCAGCTTCACTCGCGCGTGAACAGTACGCGCCGCCAGCATTTTCAAAAAAAAAATCCATGGATAAGATGGAAATTTCTAAACCCATAAGTACGATTTTTGATGGGTTTAATTATATGTTATGGGCTCAGGAGATGTCTAGTTTCCTTCGTGGCAGGCTTCTTTGGTGTTTTGTGACTGGTGAGTTTACCCAACCAGTCCGAGCAGACGATGAAGAAGAAGATAAGTTCAATGACCGATTTGAACTCTGGGACAACAAGAATCACCAGATTCTTACTTGGTTCCGAAATACTTGTACTGTCTCTGTGAAAGCTCATTTTGGCCGCTTCAACACTGCAAAGGAAGTTTGGGACTTTCTTGCAAAGCTTTACTCCACCACTGATATTGCTCATCAATATCAATTATTGGGCCGCCTTCACCAACTGAAGCAGGAGGCAGGGCAGTCTATTTCTGACTTTCTCTCTAACATGCAGGCTATTTGGGATCAACTTATTGCCTCAGAGCCAAAATGGGATAATCTCAAGGATTCTGTTCTTTTTGCCCAATATCAGGATCGCCTAAGGGTTATGCAGTTCCTGATGGCTCTTCGGTATGAGTTCGAACTAGTTTGGAGTTCGTTACTACATCGGGATCCGTTTCCTACGTTTGAAACTGTGATCGCTGATCTACTTTCCGAGGAAACTCGCTTTGCTGGCATGACATCTCATCGCCCTCCTGTTGCTGTTCTAGCCGCGACTGGTAAAAGTTCTCCACAGGAAAGACCAATCTGTAGACATTTTCTTGAGGAGGGCCACTACTTCAAGGAATGCCCTACTCGGCCTAAGATGTCTGCTTATTCACAAGGGTTTTATAAGCCCAAGTCTCATGGTTCTTACCAGCGTGGCCCTCGAAACTTCAGGCCTCCGCCTAGATCCAATATCACTGATGTTGTCTCCTCAAACTCCTCTAGTGCATGTGCTGATTCCCTAAACATGACAGCTCTCCTCAACAAAATTGACCAGACCATCAAACAAGCATTGACTAAGACCCACTCTGATACTACCTCTATTTCCCCTACAGTGTCAGGTATGTCATCCCCATGGTACTTCGACTCTGCTTGTTTCAATCACATGAGTCCACAGTCGTCATTATTTTCTCACACTACACCAATCACAAACTCACCCATCATTCATACCGCCGATAACTCTACACTGTCTGCCACACACTCGGGTACTGTATCTACTCCACAGTTATCGTTGCCACAGACCCTCCCTGTTCCTAAATTGTCTCTTAATCTCATCTTAATAGGACAACTATGTGATTTAGGCCTTGATGTTAACTTTTCTGGTCGTTTTGCTTCTGTTTCCGTGCAAGATTCAATGACGGGAAGGATCTATGGGACAGGCCGTAAGGCAGGTCGCATGTTTGAGCTCACTTCTTTACAGCTTCCCTCGTCGTCATCCTCAAATAAATGCGGTGTTGTGGTATCCGCTGATCTTTGGCATTCACGTCTTGGTCATGTCTCTTCCCAGCGTTTAAATTATCTAATTTCTAGTGTCTTGCTAGGTTCCGTGTGTCTTGTAAGCTTGGCAAACATCATGCACTTCCATTTTCTAATAATGACTCTATTTCAGCTGCACCATTTGATCTCATTCATTCTGATTTATGGGGACCATCTCCTACTCCTACAATGGGTGGTGCACGTTATTTTGTCATTTTCGTTGATGATCATACTCGGTTTACCTGGATTTATTTAATGAATCATAAATGTGATCTAACCAGTGTCTACTACAAATTTTCTAGTATGGTTCAAACTCAGTTCTCGAAAGTTATTAAAACCTTTCATACTGATAATGGCACGGAGTACAAAGAAACTTCTTTTCTTGATCTCCTCGCCACGAATGGCACTGTTATGCAAAGATCTTGTCCAGGTACATCTCAACAAAATGGTCGAGCTGAGCGTAAACATCGTCACATCCTTGACACCGTTCGGACATTGATAATCTCTTCCAATTGTCCTGAGCGTTTTTGGGGTGAAGCTTCCCTCACGACTGTCTATACTATCAACAAAGTCCCATCTTCGGTCATAGGCAACAAAACTCCTTACGGTCGTCTTTATGGTCGCTCACCTCCCTATAGTCTTCTTCGAGTATTTGGATGTGTCTGCTTTGTTCACTTACAACCACACGAACGTACCAAACTTGAGCCACGATCTCGTCTCTGTTGCTTCATTGGGTATGGGATTGAGCATAAAGGGTATAGATGTTGGGATCCTATATCCAAACGTCTTCGCATCTCTCGGCATGTTAACTTTTGGGAACACAAGATGTTCTCTTCAATGTCTCCTTTCCATGTATCTTCCTCCGTTCCATTCTTTTCAAATCATGACATTGATTTATTTCCGGATGAGAATGAGGGATCCTCCTCTGAGCTGGCTCTTGCAGGTGACTCCACTCCTTCGGACCTAACTATGGATCCTATCCCGCCAGAAGATCCTGTGCAGTCATCTCGTCCTCAACGTCATACCAAACTTCCATCCCATCTCCAAGATTATGAGGTAACCCTACCCAATACCTCTCGAGTTGCATCAGCCATTTCTTCTACTTATGAGCCTCGTACATATCGCGAGGCATGCACTAATCCTCTATGGCAACAAGCAATGTCTGAGGAATTACAAGCACTGGAAAAGACTCATACATGGATTATTGTTCCCTCTCCTAAGGGAAAATCAGTGGTTAGTTGCAAATGGGTCTACAAGGTTAAAACTCGAGCAGATGGTAGCATAGAGCGCTACAAAGCCCGACTAGTTGCACGAGGTTTCACACAGGAATATGGAATTGACTATGAGGAAACTTTTGCTCCAGTTGCCAGACTCACTTCTGTTCGGAGTCTACTGGCTGTCGCAGCAGGGAGAAAATGGGATCTTTTCCAAATGGATGTGAAGAATGCTTTTCTCAATGGAGACCTTGTAGAGGAAGTCTACATGCAACCGCCCCCTAGCTATGAGCACCCTCTAAACACAGTATTCCGTCTGAAGAAAGCTTTATATGGACTCAAGCAAGCTCCACGAGCGTGGTTCTCCAAATTCAGTAGCATTATGACTGAACTCGGATTCACCTCCAGTCCTCATGATACTGCCCTTTTTGTCAAGAAAACCTCCAAAGGGCATATTCTGCTTCTACTTTATGTGGATGACATGATTATTACTGGTGATGATATTTCAGGTATCTCGGATCTCAAGCGACGTCTCAATCAACAATTTGAGATGAAGGATCTTGGTATTCTCACATACTTTCTCGGTTTGGAGATCTTATCAAAATCATCTGGATATCACTTATCTCAAGCCAAGTATGTTGCTGATCTTATCTCTCGAGCTGGGTTGACTGACAGTAAAATTGCTTCCACCCCAATTGAGGCAAATGTCAAGCTCACTCCCTCAGATGGAAAAGTACTCCAAGATGATACGCTTTACCGAAAATTGGTTGGCAGTCTTATCTATCTCACTGTCACTCGGCCGGACATTGCTTATGCAGTCCATATTGTTAGCCAGTTCATGTGCGCTCCTCGCACTACACATTATGAGGATGTCCTTCGAATTCTACGATACGTTCGAGGCACCCTATCTCAAGGATTGCACTTTTCGTTCAACTCACCTTTAATTTTGCAAGCCTATTCAGATGCTGATTGGGCGGGAGATCCCACTGATAGACGGTCCACTACAGGCTACTGTTTCTTCCTTGGAACCTCACTTATCTCGTGGAGAAGTAAGAAACAAACAACTATTGCTCGTTCCAACACAGAGGCAGAATATCGAGTGCTTGCTGACACTACTTCCAAGTTATTATGGCTTAGATGGTTGTTGCACGACATGGGTGTCGTTCACAAGTCTGCTATTGTAATTCTTTGTGACAGTCAAAGTGTTATCCAAATTGCTCACAATGATGTGTTTCATGAACGCACCAAACATATAGAGAATGATTGTCATTTCACACGACATCATCTCACTCAAGGCACCATCGCCCTTCGATTCGTCCCCTCTGGTGATCAGACTGCTGATATCTTTACGAAGCCATTGATTCCCGGAAGATTCCATCACTTAGTCAGCAAACTCAATTGGGTTATATACCACCAATTTGAGTTTGAGGGGGGGGGGGGGGGGGGGGGGGGGTGGTGGTGGTGTTAGAAAATATGTAGTTATGCAGCCTTCTTTGACATTGTGATTCAGTAGCACACAGGTAGCTCACACATAGCCCCCAAAACCATCCGACTTCCTTGACTTGTTGGATCATGTAATGTGTATAAATACCCATCACTTGTAATCTAATTTCATCATATCAATACATACATTTTCAGGGATGAGACGTTATGGAATGTAATCGTTTAGTTAGAGGTTCGTCCCATTTTTTTGGTTTGGTTAGTTCACAGGTGTAATCAGGCTAACATGCTAAAAAGATCGTCATTTTCTTTGAAAATGGTGATTGTCAGATATTTTCTTTCCAAGCCTCCTTTCGATCTTAGACATGGTATTTCTTTTAATAGAATGAAGTTAATTTTTTGATGATACAGAAACAAAATGCATAAATGAAGAATCAATAAGAAAACCATAATCAAGACTAAATTGAAATAAGATGCTTTAAATATTTTTTTGACTGGAAATTTGTTCAATCGTTCAAATTTCCTTAGATACTCTTCCATGGTTTATGATGATATGACAAAATATCATCACTGATTTTTATATTCATGAACTAATAAAAACAAAAAAACATTAACTAATTTTTAGACATTCAAAGGAACATGTCTTTAGTCTTTACTACGAAATAAGGATTTACTAAATTCTCAACGAAGGACAAAAGATTCATTTATTTCTTAATTCCAACAAATACTATAGAAATGGTAACAGATATCCTCGGAATCATCTTCCAACCAAATAATGCCACGTAGACGCACGATCCCTCTGACCGCGTTGACCCGATGAAGCACCATGCACCGTAGCGCAGAGGATCGGAGAACGAGAACAAGGAAAAGAAAACAAAAAACAAAAACCGCATCAAAAACGCTTTCTTCAGCTTTTCCTTTTTCTCCGTTCCGCGAGAGAGAATCATTGGCGCAGAGCACAAGTTTGGAATCGAAGTGCCCAGTGCTGTGAATCAATGGAGGACCTTGCAAATTGAAGCTCCTTTCCCTTTTCCGCTCCCTTTACCCCAAAAAAGCCTTCCTGAAACGGTGCCGTATTAGTTGGTCTCACCGCCATGGCTGATTCCTCCAAAGAAGAGCTGGTGCAGCTGATCAAGCGCTTCGGGGCTTTTCTCACCGTCAAGATGTCCAATCTCCTTTCGATCTCCCTCCATGACCTGGTTCTTCTCTCGCTTAGCTTCTCTTTCATTTCCCCAAAATTCCCGATCTGGGTGTCGTTTTGCCCCTTAATTATGCTGTTGTTTTGTTCACTTCTCTTCTAATTTGATGGGTTTTTTCTTCTATATTGTTCAAAGTTTGGGTTTTTATGTCGATTCGTGATGATTTTGGTACTGGGTGGATGAGGAATTGATTTGGGGGAAAGAATTTTGATTGCCCGTTATTGTTATTTGATAGGAAAGCATTGATGGAACTTGAGAGCTGCACCTATTGTTCCTATTAGAATGAATAGTGGGTAGGATTGAAATGTGAATGTTTGTGTTCGTGTTGAATTGTAGCTCAATGCCTTGGATTGAATAGGTTTAATTAAGGAAGTAGGGCACCTCAGTGTTCTTATGTTTATTGGTAAGACAACAATAACGGGTAAACAAGATCTGATTGTATCAATTGGCTAAATTTTGAAATGAATATTGAGATTTTTCAAATGAGACTATAGTTTGGAGTTTCTAATTAAATTCAAACTGGTATCAGGATACGCGGTCAGTTGGGGCTGTTGTGGGGCTTGCTGTTGCTTTAGTGTTTACCTGGAGGCTTCTAAGGACGCCTAGTGCACCTCAAAGAAGGCAACCTAAACGAAGGCCTCCTTCAGCTAGTAGTTCTGGTGTTGGAGCTCACTCCAATCCAGCATTGATGCCGTCTGGAGTTTGTTCAAGTTCAGAGGATTTGAGGGCACAAAATGTTGTTGACGAGTTCTTTCAACCTGTAAAGGCAAGTGTTTCTGCACAACATTTTTTGTTCTGGTATTTCATTTATTCATTTCGTTGATTCTTAAGCAGATAATTATTTCCCTCTTGTTTTTTTCCAGCCTACTCTGGGGCAAATAGTTAGGCAGAAATTGAGTGAAGGCAGGAAGGTGATCTACTAAACTCCATTTAGTCTATGGTTTTACTTGTGAACTGACTCTACTTATACTTATAGAACACATACCAGTCATCTCATTATCTTAACAAATGTGCTCGTAGGGATTTTTATCAACTTTTATAAGGTTAGAAAATGTGTTCATCAATTGAATTATAGAAATTCTGTTTACATCCATGAGAACCATTGTCTAGATTCTTTAAAAGATTAGATTTTTATTAATAATAATAATAAAACCATCGAATCCAAGTTTTCATGGTATACTATTTACTCAATGATCAATAGCCATTGCATTACTGTTGCTTGCTCTGATAGAGTTCACAATTTAGCAAATTCAATAGTAAGAGACTCATCAGCAACACCTCTCACTTGCAACCTAAACCATTTTCCTCAGTGGAGCAATTACTGCTTCAAATTTAATGCTGAGCAAAAAATAAAATCACTGCTTTGATATAAAATGCGCCAGCTCTTGTAAGTTTCAGTTGCTTCTTTGCCCGGCTACTATGTTCTCATCTTTGTATATAGAACTCATATACTCCAATTCTAATTATTTAATGTTCTAGTGTTTGTGTTTAATTTGATTCTTCTAGTCTTCAAGTTATTGCTAAAGCGTTATTGCCATAAAATAGTGTTCCTTGCTTCCTGGTTTGACTTTCCCTTCTGACTCTGATCTATAGCTGGGTACTTTAATTTTTTTAGATGATATGTAGTTGATTTTGATGGTTTATCGTATCTATAGCATCTATAATTCATTTACTCCAGTTAAAATGTTGCAATATATAATTTTCTAGTTTTGTGGGTTTCCATGATCAATTTGATTCTTTTAAACCATTAATTGCGACAAAATGATCTTCCCTTGGTACCTGATTTGACTCACTTCTGAGCTCTGGTCTTTGGTTGGACGTTGAATATATTTTTAGATGAAATATATGAATTTTTGTGCTTCTAGTATTTAGTAGCAGATGAAATCAATCAATACATTTCAAATGTCTGGAGATGTGTGTGTGAATGAGTCTTAGTTTTCATGCTATGATAATTTATTTTATGTAGGTTACATGTCGGTTGGTTGGAGTAATCCTCGAGGAAAGCAGTCCAGAGGACCTTCAGGTTTTTATATGTTCAGCGAAACTTCGTATTTGAAAATTTATATGCGAAGAACTAACATGCTTACATTGTTCCTTCCAGAAACAAGCAACTGTCAGATCATCTGTGCTTGAAGTGCTTTTGGAGATCACAAAATTTTGTGATCTCTATCTCATGGAAAGAGTTTTGGACGATGAAAGTGAGGTGAGTAGTGCTCTACTCTTAGTTTCATTTAAAAATTTGTTAGATTAGTGGATGGCTTGGAACTTTTCTGCCCAACTTGTATGCTGTCCCTAAGATATATTCAGCATCTGAAATATTATACCATCTTTACCTACCAAATCCCATACTATACAATATGCATCTATACAATGAATTGAATTGGGATATATTCAGCATCTATACAATATACATTATACCATCTTCCATCGAAGTGGACTGAATTTTTTTCTCGCAGTACGACAGTTTCTTGATACATGGGTTTGTTCTTGCAAATAGATTTTTGGTATAGAAGGTTATTCTTGCAATGCTACGATGAATTGAATGTTTTATTTGTCCAAATAGAGTTTACATCTTGGAGAGGTCTAGCAAATAGGCTAAGATGCATTTGGATTAATTAGGTAATTATATGATCCGATAACCATGAGGTGCCTAACTCTTAAGTGTACAGTCTACAAACCCATAGTATAGCTCACTTTCGGACAAGAAGAAAAAAAGAGTGTTTAAAACTATGAGATGTAATATAAATGTTGAGCTTATTTGTTTGAGTATGTAGGGGTTATATCCCACTTTTATAATTCTTGCATTAGCATGGTTTGATTTACCATTTTGAAGGTTTTTCTTAAGCTGTTTGTGGCTTAATGGGATTTATTGTTTCCAGAAAAGGGCCCTTCAGGCTCTAGAAGATGCTGGAGTTTTCACATCTGGTGGTTTGGTTAAGGACAAGGTACACAGCTAAAATTATGACCATCAGTCTTCATAGCATCTTAAAAAATCCTTTTTTTAATCTACCCATTAAATGTTGGATTATTTTTTAATCCTTTAAATGCACTTGCAGGTTCTCTTTTGCAGCACAGAGAACGGGAGATCATCATTTGTTCGGCAACTAGAGCCAGATTGGCATATCGACTCAAACCCAGAAGTTATCACACAGTTAGCTGTATGTTTTCGTTACTGGTTTCAATTTAAATCTCCTTTTGTATCCACACATTGTCACATAATGCTTATCACTCAGATCATTTTTACTGGCTAATTACAGAGGTTCATCAAATATCAGCTTCACATTTCACCTGTGAAACCTGAGCGGACTGCTTCTAATGTGTTCAGCTCCCCGTCCTTGGAACAGTTCTTTGGATGTGTCTGAGTAAAGGGTGAAAATACAATTTGAAACTCTGCCTTTTAATTTCCTTCTCAATTACAGCCCAATCTTGTTATGGTTTGCAGATGATAGTTGAATGAGCCTTAATTGTATTACTCGAATCCTTAATTTCAGAAGTGTCTTTTGTTTAGAAAGTTGTGCAATAGACTGGCTTACTGTTGAACTTTATAATAGTTCCAATGTCCTTGATGTATTATAATTAAGACATTGCATAAAATTTGAACTTAATTCTATTGAGGTAATTCATTAGAGTTTGAATTTTAAGTAGGGTTAATTACCTTTGGTACCCCATTTCTATTGATAACTTATCTTTTGTACACCTGTGTTTTGTAACGTTCAATAAAAGTCCTTTCATTTTGCTGATGTCATTTAGTATCTTTTATGAATTGGCCACAGATCATTTAATACTCCTTATGTATTGATAACAGAACACCCATTATGTATTGATAAGAGAACATTTAATACCCCTTATGAATTGGTCACAAATCATCAAAATAGTGTAAACTTGATCAAAATTTTGTCTAGAATGTTACCAATACATCAGAATATTAAATGAGTTACCAACACATAAACATAAAGGATATTAAAAATAATTAACCCATCATATATACTCACTACTGTACACTCTAAGAGATACGATGAATCTATATTCTATAACCTCATGTATCTTAAGCAGAAAATGATACCACATGAAGAGAATTAAATCAAGTCCTTACCCTCTACATCCGAGTAATTAATACTATTCTGCCAGATTAATTAACATTAAATGCTTGACCTTTATGACTTGCTTGTCCAAATATCCTGCTATAATATAAAATCATAGGGTCCATTCCTTTCATTTCAATAGAGAATTATGAAGAAGAGGATGGTGAAGTTGTTGACGATTTTTGTGGTTGCGCTGGTGCTAGGCTTTGTTGTGTGTGAAGCTACACACTCGGCCGGTAATGAATTTGGTTCGCCGGACGTTTATGTCAACGACTACCCTCCGGCCGCCGCCAGCCCCGGGGCAAGCCATCCTCCGGGAAAGTCTTCCACCGGAACAACAACTCGACCTCTTGGTGTGCCAATTCTTGATTGATTTAAGTTGAGAACCTACTCAAACATGTTTGTCTGCCATTCTAATAAAATTTTGTCCTTGTGATCACTTATGTATAAGATTTTTTCTTAATCAGAAAAAATAACCGGTAAATTATACTTTATTATTTTTACCATTAGGTCAACTCAGGTAGACAGAAATGTATAAAAATAAAAAAAAGGTGCATGATTGTAACAATCTCGTTCATCTAATTAACATAACAATAAAAACAAACACTACAAGAGAAGAAAAGGGCTTTTGATCCGATCCCTCAATGTACACTTTTGTTCGATTCTAGACTCGCAAGACAGCCTCGCGATGGATGGAAGGACAACCTCGACGGAGGACGATCCCACAAGGTAGCGTTGTGTAAGGTTGTGGCATGTATTGCACAGGATGCACCTGATATGCCTAAGTGCAAAGAAGTTAGCTCCATGAACCCTTTTGTCACAATCTCCGCAAAGGTACGCATCGTCGGCCTGACAATAAACCACCGCCCGTAACCTACACAGCTCGCAGGACACCACGACCTCGACCTCGTCTACTAAACCTCTGCACATTCTTGGAAGACAAGACACAAGTCTTATGTTAATATGTTGTTGTTGGTACAATGAGAGGAGGGTCTTTATAAGTGTTGAAGATTGTTTTGAGATGACACAAGTGGCATTTTGGTGAATTGAATTGAAGCACAAGGGGGTTGATTTTGCATCCACTAGTTCTGACAAAACATTAAAGAAACAAGAGGCTAAAACAAAACACATGATTTAGTATTTAGCTTTTGTGGGATGCTCAAATGGGAACCATATGTTTTTGGTTTTGTCTTGTTGAGTGGTTGGAGGGTCAATTGTGTGACTGAAGAGGAAAGGTTGTAGCATCATACATGGCCTGAAATTAAAGGGTGCAGTTAGAGGTTGGGAATGATTTGACCTTGCTTTTTGAAAAAAATTGGAATGGTATTGCTAATGGTATTGGGAACTCTCCAATGGTTTTGGTTTTGGGACTCTTCTTCCTTGTTTCCTTGTTTTGTGGAAAGTGCATGGAAAGCCAACTAGGCAAGGGAATGTCCTTGTCCTCAACTTGGTGTTGATGGATTGAGTCTACATGATGAATGGTTTTATGTTTTATACTAGAAAGCTTCTAGCTTTTGTATTACATGTATCCAATATGTGCCTCTTTAAATGGTAATGGACTTGCCTTGGTGTGTCATGTCATTTGGTCCCCCCAAATCAAAATCCATTGGGATGAATTCATTTCATTAGTCATGTTCATTAACATAATTATTGTAATATACATCCTTCATTTTTTTGGATTTAAGGTTTATGTTATTGTAATGATTAGGATTCTTGGTCATTAGATTATAAGATCAAATTATAGGGTTGGGTATCGACTGGTGATCGGAAATGACAACCTTGTATGATTATCGGCCCATTTCCTTTAGGGGTGTGAGATTGTCCACCAACTCCAACACCGGAAACTAGTAAAATCTGATGTGACCAACCGGTCTTACTCATGACCAATACTGATTTTTTAAATGATCTTAAAAAAATCAGACCTTTTTAGGATTTTGTGTTGGACTCTTGCATTGTAGGCTTCATTTTGGGCTTCCATGTGAATTTCAAACAAGCTCAACATATGTAGCCCACTTGCTTTTATACACACAGATAACATGATAAGGTAGAGTCGCGCCACATAAATGATGGTAGTGTCAGTGTTAGTTTCGTCGGTTAATTGACAATTATCATTAACCATAATTGGTAGCTGACTGAAACGTTTTATGTTTTTACCTTTCTTTATCGACGCCTATAATTTGTTCTGGTATCAATGATTCTGGTATCGATAACGATCAATATGTTCGCTTTCCCCAATAACAGTCATTTCTTTTGTCCAACCCTAATCACAACAAATAATAATGATATGTTGTAGTCAAAAGTTCAACCCAACAATTATGTGAATGTATACCAAGTAGAATTTACATTTTGATGTGAATATACTTATTCTTAGTTGATTAATTATTCTAGGAATAGACTTTCTTTAATAAAAGAGGATAGCAAAAGCAGATGATTATCTTAAATTGATTTTAAAAAGAATCAAAGGTTAATTAAAAAAACTAATCTAAAGCATTAAGTGATTAGCAACATAACATATTTGGATTGAAGCATGAATTTGGTTTAGTTCGATAACCAAAACCACAGTAACATTAATTAGAGACAGAGCACCGAGACAGTTCGATGAGACTCAGGAATCTTTTCCGAACTCAAACCGATCCCATCTCTTCTTCTTCCTCGTCTAATCAAATTCTCCCGACCCATCAAAATTCGATCATCTCCGAGGATAAAAATCGAACCTTTATCGGTCCAGAAATGCCCCTCTTCTCTAAAACCCCAACCCCATCCCGCCTCAAAACCCTCCTCCTAATCCTCTCCTTCCTCTTCATCCTCTACCTCCTCTTCCACCAGCCCACCTTCGACGCGCCACCCCTCCATTTCCCACGCGCCACCGCCTCCCCCACCACGCGCCGCCACCTCCTCTTCACAATCGCCTCCTCCGCCCAATCCTGGCCCCGCCGCCACCCCTACGTCCGCCTCTGGTACAACCCCTCCACACGCGCCGTCGCATTCCTCGACCGCCCCCTCCCGACCAACTCCGGCGACCCATCCCTCCCGCCGGCCGTCGTCTCCGCCGACACCTCCCGGTTCCCCTACACATTCCCCCGCGGCCTCCGCTCCGCCGTCCGCGTCGCCCGCGCCGTCAAGGAGGTCGTGGAGCGCAACGAGACCAATGTCCGGTGGTTCGTCTTCGGCGACGACGACACCGTGTTCTTCGTGGACAATCTGGCGATGACCCTCTCGAAGTACGATCACGACCGGTGGTTCTACGTCGGGAGTAGCTCGGAGAGCTACGAGCAGAACGTGAAACACTCGTTCGACATGGCCTTCGGCGGCGGCGGCTTCGCGATCAGTCACTCTCTCGCTAGGGTTTTAGCCACCGTTTTGGACTCTTGTTTGGTGAGATATGCACACTTGTACGGCAGCGATGCAAGGATCTATTCGTGCTTGGCTGAGTTGGGTGTGGCCTTAACTCATGAACCTGGCTTCCATCAGGTAACTGATTGATCTTAAATTTGATTAATTTGTGCTAATTGCATCATTTTGATGTCAATTATTGCCTAATTTGATCCTTCTCTGTCTCCATAATGAAATGTGGTGAAAAGCATGATGTTTTAGTTGTCACAATGCTCATTTGGGGTTAATCTAATCTGAAATGTGATATCGTTTTCGTATTTGGATTACACCGGATGGTTTAGACTCAGGATGTCGGAAGAATTTTCGATTTGTGAAAACCTACATTGTTACAAGATCGAGTATGATGATGCCAAAGATTGTATTTTTATGTTTGTTTCAAACAAATGGTGAAAAGGGTCAGCATTACCCTGTTTAACTCACTGGGGATCAATCTATTTATTCTCATATTGAAGAGTTGGATTATCAAACCGACTTCACATAGATTATGATTAGGTGTTGATTTGGTTGGTAACTGTGTTTTACCAGGTTGATATGAGGGGTGATTTGTTTGGAATGCTGACTGCACATCCATTGTCGCCACTGGTGTCCCTTCACCACTTAGATGCTGTGGAGCCAATCTTCCCAGGCATGAACAAGACTGAAGCTCTGCAACTTCTCTTCAAAGCTGTGGAAGCTGATCCTGCGAGGATTGTTCAGCAAACAGTCTGCTATGGTTCTTCACCTTCAGTGACTGTTTCGGTTTCATGGGGTTATGCTGTTCAGGTGTTTGAAGGCAATGTACTTCTCCCGGATCTTCTTTCCTTGCAGAAAACCTTCATGCCATGGAAGAGAGGTGCAAAGGTTGAAGGTCACTTCATGTTTAACACAAGAGAGTATCCTAGAGACCCTTGCAAAAGACCTTCTGTGTTCTTTCTACAAGGTGTTGTGTCAGATGAGAACGGTGTCTGGAGTGAGTATGCAAGATCCGACGTTCAAGATTGCTTACTACCTGATGCGTTGGAGAAACCCCAAAAAGTTAGGGTTTTTTCGCCTGAGCTAGAGCTTAATGTTGAACAGGTATTACCGAACTTCTTTCGATGATCTTGATTTTGAGATCAAGAAATATTTTTTTGGTGGTATCTCATTCTTTTTTCTCTTTTTGGATTGTAGATGAAGGCTCTACGTCGTCAGTGCTGTGACATTTTGCCCTCTTCTAACGAAACACTAGTTATGAACATTCAACAATGTGGAGTCAATGAACTGATTTCCCCAAGTTTATAGCAATTGGTGAAGGATTGAGTTTGTCATGAAATTTGGAGGAGTGAAGAAGGATGGCTCTCTTCTCTGGAGTTCTTGAGTGTGAAGTATAAGGTAATTTCTGGCTAATTGTAGTGCTTTGTGTGTCTTTTAGAACTTTATACAATTGACTCTGATGATTTATGCAATAAGTTTAAACATAGTAGATATCACCTCTCTCACACACACACATGTTCTTTCCGATGATTGATGTTCTTGTCTCTTCTCATAGTAATTCTTACTATCTTTTTCCAGATAGTACGACGACCTCCAAGGGTTGGGCCATCGAGAAGAAATCCTGGTATCGTTGTAATCATCCCGTGTTAATGATTGTGGAGAGATGACAGAAGAATGATAATGGCAGCTCAGATTCATACCTACTTGTTGAGTACATGACATTAGAGCCAAAAATACTAAACATCATACACAACTTGTTCAGTAATGGCAGATCGACTTTTCTTTACGCTCTTTTCTTGTGTATATTCAATGTTTATTTATATTGCACACTGAACATGAGGAAGGAGATGATGATGAAGAAGAAGTGAGCTCATTTGAATGACAAGTAATTCAAATTTACCCACAAGAGTTTGATCCTCTGACCTTAAACTTGAAGAGGTGAAAAAGCTCTTTGTTCAGTAATGCCAGAATAATCCATGATCATGGTAATTTGGAGACCACACAAGTGAAAAAAAGAAAAAGAAAAAAATTCATGATTAACATAAGAAACATTGTACACATAGTACCATTCATGTCCTAGCAACAAGATTTGCTACCTATCTTGATTGAATCCAACATAAGCAGTGATGCAGTCATGGAAGGACAAGAAGCTCTACCTTATTGAAGGAAAAGAAACTGACCCGACCATGGTCTATGTGACAAAACTTCAAAGGAACGTCGCCACATTGTCTCCTAAGGGCTTCAATTTCTGACTTGGATGGTGGATAGCATCTGCAGGATTCAACCTCAAAACTATGAACACATTGCCTCAAGCATAAAAATTCTATCAACGGACAAATAAGTAGTTAATTCTATGAACAATACTCACTAACACAACACTATCAGCTGCATTTATGTATAACGGGGGAAACCTTACCCAGTTAAGCATACGATGAAGCTTGGAACGCCCGGAGAAGACTTCCTAAACTTGCTGTTCGGGAGGTAAACATCGAAAACTGGCCTAGCTCCATTGATCTCCAAACCATCGAGAAGTTCAATAACAGAACCAATTTCTCTTGATTCCACTATCTCCTCCCCATTGGTCTCAGAACTGGGTTTGAAATTGTTGTTAACAATCTTCACACTCCAAGGCATGCCATGGCGCCGGAGAATATAACCAAGAGACTTCATGTGCCTGTAAATTTCAAAACACTCCCAACATGAACCATTCTTTCTCTCCACAACCTTCTCATACATATCCTCCAGAGAAAGATGCCTATCAGCATCACCACCACCACCATTAGAATCACCCAAGAGAACCAATGCTCCAATCTCAGCTAAGAACCTATCAAAAATTAAAAAAATGATAACTTTTTTAGAGTGTAAATGGCTCAATTGAGTAATGATTTCAATTTTCACCTACAGAGTCTCTTCTATTGTGCAATAGGGCTTGCTACTGCGAACCACTCCTGTCGTTGTCCACATTCGACCCTTCCTCTCTACGACCTCGGCCATTCCTAATTCGTCACTCCAACGAGCCTTGGACGGGTCTTTTCTGCAAATGGGTAGAGTCCAAATGTATTCGTGGCTTGAAGCTCTTTCTGTGAAACTAAAAAGGAGACATTTTTAAGGGGAAATTGTACCTGAATTGCAGCTTGGATTTGCAACCTGATACATCGTACTGTTCTTCATCGTCACTTTCACCTTGCAAGTAGACCTCTGTGTCACTGTCCTCAGCCTCCATGCCCAACTAGATTCTTGAGCGCCGATTCCTCCGCCAAGTCGCCGCCGATTCCTCCGCCAAGTCGCCGCCGATTCCTGAGTTTTGAAGCTTACGGAGATTCAGCGGACAACAGGTTGACCCGGGATAGTTCAGTAGAACCGAAAGCGCAAACCTAAACGGGCCTGTCAAACGGGTCGTGACCCGCCCGTTGACTTGTGGGTTAAGAATTAAGGGAAGCTTTAAAAACATAATCCCACAAACATTTTGTCTCAAAAATTAATTTGTTGTGAATTTTTTTATCATAGTTGGTGGAATACTGGAATTTGTTTAATAATTTAAAAAGACCAAATTACCTTTGCTCTCTTTTTTTCTTTTTCTTAAATTTACACCTAAAGTTCACATTGTATATTTAAGACGTTAATAATCAACAAACAACACTCACTCGCACTAGAACATTTCCCAGACGTTCTTTCACATACAAAACATCAACGGACAGAGTCAATGGTTTGAGATAGAGGAGTGACTCTATAGTTAAGAAATCGAACGCCTTGAGAAATGAAAAAAATCAATGTGCATATCATGATCACACCGTTTTTTGACTCCACAAATGTCTTTACACCACTACCATAAACACGAGTTATAGTATTAAATCATTATAGGCCAATTGTTTTTGGAAAACAAGTGCATAACAATACCAAGTGTCATTAAGTGTAAATACTATCCTTTCGACGCAACAATTATCTCGCCGTCATCGTTCTCATCCATTGAGATCAGTCTTATTTGCCCTTGAAGGTGTGCGAGACAATCTTTCATCCCATATACCAATAAAAAATACCCAACCCAACATACAAGAATAGTTCATCTACACATATACAAGGCTTGTTGAATTAGCAGAGAACAATTCATTCAAATTTGAGATTAACCATTCAACCTAACCACACGTGTTTAACTAGTCAACGTTGGACTCAGCATAGCTTAAATCACTACATATACACACCAAACCCCACAGCCTTAATCAAAACATCACACCTTAATCTTCCAAACAATGGCTCTCCCAAAACTCACTCCATCTCTCCATCTCATCGCCTTCGCTCTCCTCCTCCAAACAATCTCAGCCACAAAACCTCTCTTCCACATTTGCTCAACCTCCCAAAACTCCACAACCAACAGCCCTTACGAGACCAACCTCAAGCACCTCCTCACCGCCCTCCACTTCAAAGTCCCTCCCTCGGGCTTCGGCCTCGCTTCCTTCGACGGAGCTCACGGCCTCGGCCTCTGCCGCGGCGACGTCTCCTCCGGCGACTGCAGAGCCTGCATGGCCGAGGCCAGCAGCCACCTCACCAAAACATGCGACCACAACAAAGGCGGGGTCGTCTGGTACGACCACTGCCTCCTCAAATACTCCGACAAGAATTTCTTCGGACAGGTAGACGACAAGAACACGTTCTACCTGTACAACGTTAGGAGCGTGTCCGACCCGGAAGTGTTTGACTTGGAGACTAAGGGTTTGCTGACGAGGCTGGCGGAGGAAGCTAGCGTTGGGGAGAAAATGTACGCCGGGGGAGAGGCGGAGGTCGGCGGAGGTGGGGTGGGGTTGGGGAAGAAGAAGGTGTATGGGTTGGCTCAGTGCACGAGGGATCTTTCCGGGAGCGATTGTCGGAAGTGTCTTGACGGCGCGATTGAGAAGCTTCCGAGCTGCTGTGGAGGGAAGGAAGGTGGGAGAGTTGTGGGTGGGAGTTGTAACATTGGTTATGAGATTTATCCGTTTCTTAGTGTTCATAATTAATGTTTAGTTCAAGGATCAGAATCATTGGTTTTGATTCTGAGTGATATGTGATTAATTGGAGAAGAATGTTTGTATTTTGTGTTGTGAAACTATTGTTTCTAATGTATCTTGTCTTTCAATAAAGAAATTATTTATGTATACATTTTTTAAGTATTTTTTTATTTAGAAGATTATCATGGCATAATTCATATTGAAACTGAAACAAGATAATCTCAAAAGAAAACAAGATTTTTGTTTTTATTATTTAGAGGTAATACCTCAAAACTGTCCATAAGAATTGTCTACAAAATATTTAATTACCTAAAGTTTTAAAAAATACTTTAAATTGTATACACAAATTGCTCGCAAATTTTTAGTTGTCCAAATTTTCAAATCGTGCTTTAAATTGTCCAATGAAATGGTCATGGACTACTAGTCACCCAATGAATTGATCCAGAAGTCGAGTAGTGGTGATGATTCAGACGTGTTTTGAGGCGTTCAGGACGATGGTATTGGGTTCATTGCTACAAGGAGGAGGGCTCGGGCAAGGTGTGATAGCGAGTCGACTACCCGGGATGACATGTTGATGGACGGTACGGGTGGACTCTCGTTCTCGGGGTCGACCTAGTCTAGGTTGCGGCTATAGGGTGGCGGACAAATTGACGATAGGTGGAGGACTCAATTGGTATATCGCTTGGCCAAGGACGATGTGCAAGGCGGGGATGACGGAGGACGGTGTGGTGGTCCGATATATCGATCTGCAGTTGTCATTCGTTTGGCTTTATGGTGGACATGTATCGTAGGAACCCGACTCTCAATCGGGGACATGTTGCACCTGTTTGTTGTTAGTATTCGGACGATCTTTGGTTTGACACAAAGTTTGAGCAATACCTCAGATGGCCAGAAGGTCTAATGGATTGAACATCCAATTGACGAAGGGAAAAATGCACCCTTGCATCAATCAATGAGGATTTCATGGTCCAGTGAGGGGTTTGTCGATGTGGCAATGGTACCACCAAGTACTAGCAAGGTACTCTTATATCATCTTGGGAGCCAATACCCTCACGTTCATGTAGCCCTATATTATCATTCAAGTAAGGACAACGCATGTTGGATCTTTGGATGAGTATACAGTCCGCTTCAACGCCAATTACCTAAAAAGAAACCCGCTTTGTCCTAACATCCAATTTAAATTCGTTGTACCAATTTTTTCGAACACTATTGTAACATCAACTTCTGGGCATCCTACTAGAACATTTCCTTCAATAAGCTTTTCCTTTTTGCTTTCGTCGCTCCATGATGTTATGGTTTACCTTTTATGGTTATTATTGTTCTTATTTTGTGTTTTCCCTGATCTGAGTGGGATCCGGTCTTTAATATATGATTATGTTTACCGTTAAAAAAAATGATAACAAATCCCTCTTTATGTTCGTAACATTTTGATATCATACATGTCTGTGGTGCAGATATTTATTAAGGCTGCGATAAGAATAAAACATTCTAGAAACCATAAGTGCCGATAAGGTTTGACATACTAGGCACCAATTTAAGAGAGGAGAGACTGTTTCAAATAACGCAATAGTAATGATGAAGCTATCCACTAATTCAAACAAGGAAAGAGTAGTTTCAGTGTTGTTTTCTAGTGCTACGACCTCTTCTGTACGCAGCACGCCCATCTCTGCCTTTTACCTACTTCTCTACTCTCCCTGTAAATTGACAGCTTCTACGTAGAAAGACTAGTATAGTAATATTTTATCAACCCTTCTGGAAATTTGTTGTACTCATTTGTTGATGGAAAATTTATCCATTTCCGTCACAGATTTTTTTGGACAAAAAAGGATTTTTAATCTATTCGGACTCTGGACGGTTAAAATTTGATTCACAGGATATTCGAGTTTACTAATCAATTGAGTCGAATCATTTTATTGATGAACGATTTTGTGGTTTTACGATTTTACTTTAAGTTTTTCTTTCTTACAAATTCCATATAACAAACATGTATGAATTACCATAATGCTCCATTGATCGCCTGATCAAGGAACATTCTGAAAGGATGCGTTTTGTTAGTGTTTTATTGTCGATAGCACCATCGGAGACGGTCTCGATCCTCCCGACTTCCATCTAGTACCCGAACTCCGTCTGCATGGCGTCCCTTTCCTCCTTCCTCTGCCAGTTCGTCGCGCGTGATGACCGATGCTCCTCAATTCCCAATTTACCCAATCCCTCTAAATTCCCCCACATCCGACCTCCTCCCCCCACGCCGCTAGCCTCGCCTCGCACTACTCCGATTCCCCACCCGACTACACGATCTGAAGTATCTCTCCCGTCGATGTCGCCGTCTCTGAAACCGCCATCGGCGCGTCCTTCTCCTGGCCTCCACCACTATACCCTTCTCGACCACTCTGGTATTGTTTTACTTTAACTGTTTTTCTCCTTTTCGCGAGATTAATTATTAGTGAGCGAAGATTCAGAGCTTCCACCCAAGGATTCAGGGATTTTTATCGGGAGAGATCCTGAATCACATCTACCATCATCGCTCTCCTCCATTTGAAAATGATGAAAGCAGGTTCGGTCGCACTCTATAGAGTATGCAACGTTTAGGCAACACCTTGAACAATCATAATCAATTTCGTCATAGTTTCAATACTGTTTATAACGGTTATAATGTTAAAAATATAAAAAGCATTTGTGTTTCATATCTGTTTTTAGTGGTCAATGAGTGTTTCTCCCTGACACACTCATTTGTAATTAAATTTGAAGTTTAATAAAATTAAGTCTTTTAATTAAAAAAAGGAATATTCTGAAAGCAGCCCATGTTGACAACTTCCTATCATTGCATGCTAGGATTTATTCAAATACAAAACCCATATAAAAGGTCAAAACTTTGACCTTTCATGACTTCTCAATCTCCCTATAAATACAAACAATTTCTTTCACAATAAGCCATAAGCAACTCTGAACACACTAATCAACCAAATAATAATAACATGGCTTTCTCAAAGCTCACTTATCTCCTAACTTGTGCCCTTCTCCTCCAAGCTGTTCTCGGAGCTAACCCTCTCTACCATTTCTGCTCCTCCTCCCAAAACTTCACCACCCACGGACCTTACCAACTCAACCTCAACAACCTCCTCGCCGCCCTATACGTCAAAGTCCCTCCCACCGGCTTCGGCTCAGCCTCCGTACCCACCCCCACCAACCAAGACGCCGCCTACGGCCTCGCCCTCTGCCGCGGCGACGTCTCGCCTTCCGACTGCAAGGCTTGCGTGGCCGACGCCGCCGGCGAGCTCCGCCGGCGCTGCCCCACCAACAAAGGCGCCATCATTTGGTACGACAACTGTCTCGTCAAGTACTCGGACGACTCATTCTTCGGACACATTGACAACAGGTATCAGAAAAATCAACTTAACTAAAAACTCGAGATAATGGTTAGAATAGTCTGTTATAATGGTTACTCCATGTCCTAACCCCACCTTTTGTTTATTACTCAATCCTAACCCAAACAAACGTAAATTGTCATTTAGTAACGTTGACGATATTTTCCATCCAAAAGTAGACCGACCGTTTAGTGAGTAACAACAAAAGTTGATAGTTACGAGTTATGATTTGAGAATAACCAAAAGGTTAACGTTAGGATTTAAGAATAAACGAAAGGTTTACGTTATGGTTTGAGAATAACCGAAAAGTTGACGTTTCCATTTTAGGAAAGTTTTAGAGCATGTGACAAGCATGTGACTGGTATTTCACGGCGTTAGTCACAATTAACATATTTTGATACTTTTTGAGAATTAATAAGGTAAAAACCGTTACTATCTGATACGTTTCATATAAGTGAGTTATGATTTTATGTTTGACTTTAGTACAACAAAGTGACATAGAGTTCTTTCTTTCATATTTTAACACAGGAACAAGTTCTACATGTGGAACCTGCGGAACGTGAGCGATGACGCGGAGGTTTTCAACGGGAAGGTGAAGGGGCTGCTGGGTCGGCTGGCGGAGGAAGCGGCGGCGACGGGTGCTATGTTCGCGGGCGGAGAGGCGGAGGCGGAGGCGGGGACGAAGCTGTACGGGATGGCTCAGTGCACGAGGGATCTTACGGCGAGTGAGTGCAAGAAGTGTCTTGATGGAGTGATCGGCGAGCTTCCGAGCTGTTGTGATGCCAAGGAAGGTGGGAGAGTTGTGGGAGGAAGCTGTAATGTTAGATACGAGATTTACCCTTTCCTTAATAGTTATAATTAGTGTGCTTTTGAAGATGACTATACTATATATCTATGGTTTGGTATGTACGAGTAATAAAGTGTCACTTACAAGACACACTATCGTGTTGGTTTTGTTTTAAGTTGAATAAGTTTCGATTTTGTTGAACTTATTTATAACAAGATCAAATTGAATAAGGTGCTAGTTTACATTTAGTTTTAGATATTAGGTTATGGTTTAAATAAATAGGATGAAGGGTACAGTGTGGTGTTAAGATTTATTTTTACTAGTTCTTCTCTAGCTGCTCTCACAAATTTTGTTAGGGTTTTCCTTTCTGTTAAGGTTTTTTTTTTTAGCAATCTTTTAGAACCATCTTTATCTACCGCGACGTTGGTTTCTCTCGTCATTAACGATGTGCTTTCCGATCTTGTTCGGACCCCCTCTGCAACTCTGATGGTTGTCGCCTGGCTCACCTCGGCATCAATCGACCTCTCTGTATCGGATCATCTCTCCTAAGCAACCTCCGCCGTCTCTGAAGCCGCCACCGACACGTCCATCTCCTTGGCCTCCACCGAAGCACCCTCCTCGACCTCTCTCCCGATTCTGGATCAGGCTAATCGATTAGGTCTTTTTTATTTTATTAGATTTTTTCTTTGTAGCGTCAATAACTAGTGAGCAGAGATTCAATGATTTTTCCTGGGAGAGAACCCTGATTCATGTATATTCTCCGAATAAAACTGTCGAGTTCAGGTTCGGTTTTCAACCAGACGAAAAGAACTTTCTCTATGGGATCAAGCAACGTTTAAGCACCACCTTGAGCGTTCCTCTTCAGTGTATTAGTTTAAGTTTCATGCGACAATTGCTTATTGAACAAGAGAGGCTAACTTTCGAATTTGATAAAAGAACTTCGAACAAAGCTCATTGACTTGCTACGAAGCTTGTTATTTGTTTAATCTTTAGTGATCAAGATATCTTTCGCTAAGACACTTTGTTGTATTATCGTTTTAGACCATTAATAAAACTGTAATTTTCATTTAAAAAAAGGACATTATAGTAACTAGATCCAATTTTGTGAGAGGACTTTGATCGTGAAATTATGACTATACGAAATAAGCTCACCCTTGAGAGAACATGGCTTTAGAAATTAGGTTTAGTGGTTTAAGGTTAATCATTTTTTAATGGTTTTATAGTTATGTGTTATCTTGTCTGATTGTTTATATATAGATTTAGTTATGTTTTTGAGAATTTGAGTCTATTAATTATGAAATCCATTAATATGATTAGCAAGGTTGTACAAAACGTTAGGCGCTAGGCGGGGATTAATCGGATTATTATTTTATTATTTTTTATTATATATTATCAAAATTTATATTATATAAAAATATTAATAATATCGAATATTAAATATATTAAAAACATAAAAAGTCTACTAAACTAAAGTATTATAGAGTTCTTAAAAGAATATCGATAAGTATGATCATCAACTAACATAATATATTAAAAACATAAAAAGTATATTAAACTAAAGTATTGTAGAAGGTTAGAAACTGTTTTTTTAACTACAAATCCGACCCGACGTCTGATCGACCCGCTCAATTAATTGGTCAGCCGGTAATTAATCGGCCGAATCGGGGATTAATCGGTGATATTGCGCCCAAACAGCCTGGAGCGCCCTAGTAGAATAAATCGGACCGACAGAGCCCATTTCAGCGCCTAGGCGGGGTCTAGGCGCCTCCAGGCGGAGATTTTACAACATTAATGATTAGTATGATTTCTAAAGGTAGTTGAACTGGTAGTTAGCTTTTTAATGTGCTAACCTCTAGCTTATCGCGTACAGTTCAAACACAAATAATGGTGAAACGTCGATCCCTTTCACCAGGTCGACTAATTAATCAATTTGTCAATATGTATGTCTGGCTTTTCTACTCATTTTGTCAATTGCATGACATTAGTCTCGGGCTTAATTAATTATTGCAAGACGTTATTTGATGACTACATCAATGGCCGTCCAGCACATGAAATTTTGGAAGCGGACACGTAATCTATGTTGCAAGAAGCACGCCTTCGGAGTCTGGCCACAAACTCTACGCTTTAATTTGTAATGACCCGTTAATCATCAATTTAAAATTATATCAACATTTTTATTTCAGAAAAGAAAAGAGTATAAAATTATCCTAGGTAACCATTTTTGTTTGCTTCGAACTTATAATGTTTTGGTCCTGACGGTGATGGACTTGAGTAGCTGAAACTTTGTTAGTCAGAGCCACAAAATCGGACCCATAATATGCATGGACAAGCACTTACGTTGCTCGTTTTCAACTATACGTATAGACAAGTCTCATGTATATAAATGCAGCAGAATATCATGTATATATACACCTTTGTTTTTGAGATATATATTGTTTTGTCTGATTATTCGTGTTAAGAATGTTAGATATAAAAACTCTGGCACGACAATAAGTACAACAAATACACATAAATTTGTATTAAATATTGTTTTTTTTTTAAATGTGTATCAAATATTGTTATTTGTTCATACTGAATCGAACTCAAGACCTTTCACGTGAAAGATTGCGTCTTAACCGTTGGGATTATGTTTATGAAATTGGTCCTATTTCTTATTTAGCTACATTATTTTTATAACTTTTTCACGTAAGTGTACTCAATTTTTATTTTTATTTCTCATTTTACTCGACGTTGATAGTAAATGATAAAAATACAAGAACTCAAATAAAAATATACGTGTACCGCAACAACAAGTCAACAACTCCCATTTCCCTCACTTTTGATAGAGAAGATTATTATAAATTGATTTATGGATAGAAACCTTGATAGACTGGATAATCAAAGAAAGAAAAAATAGAAAAACAATGTAGTTGAATGAGAAAACTAAAAGACCAATATGACAAAATAAAATATGTGACAAATTCAATGTATTTGTTTTAAAATTATGGCTTAGAACTTTAAGGAAGAGCTTAGATTAGTTATACTCATGGTTGTAAAAAGTGTTAGGTGCTAGTCGGACGATGGGCACCTTAAACGTTAGGCGGGTTTAACTTTTTAAATATTTTCTTATTATTATTAAATATATATTACACAAATATAATCACAAATTTAAAATATATACTATATTTGTATACCAACAAAATAAATCAAATAATACGTTCATTTTGATTTTACTCTAAATTTTAATAAAAATCTAAATTATAATGATACATCACCAAAAAGGGACATGTCCCATATTTTTTTTATCAAGAAATTCAAGATTATTACAAACATATTGTGTTTCTCACCTTTTCGTATCTGTTTTAAAAGTCTAATTTCACAAATCAGAATCCTAAGTTTCCGACTAATCGGACGTGACAACGAGTCGAATGGTTTTCAGATTTTGAGGCACAGACAAAACGACGAATCAAACGTTTTTACAGATTTTAAAGCATAGGCATGGAGTTTTTCACCGATGGCTATAATATGTCGAATATTAGAGAAAAGAAAATAGACTCAAACATTGGAAGATGGTGAGTTTGGGCTATTGGCCCATATAACCTATAATTGGGCTTGGATAGGGCTTTGGAAGCAGTTGGAATCTAGGGTGCACCTAAACCATAGAGTGGGTTTTAACTATTCCAATTGCTCAATTACCTATACTAATCAAATATTTAAATGGTTCAGATCATCACACTACTAAAATGCAATAAATAAATATACATACACATATATAATTTTACATTTTTTATAATTATAATTGAGAGAGTCAATTCTAATATCAACTCATAACCAATTCACGACTAAAACATCCTAATATCAACTCATAACCAATTCACGACTAAAAAATAATAAGTAAAAGGGTGGTTAGTTGGTTCCAATCTTTGTGCTATATTTCCTCAAATGATTAGGTGCAACTGTTATATTTGTTGACCAATAAAAGCCATAATATCCTTAAAACTCCTCCTTTAGTTTACTACTAGTTTTGCTCAAATAAATGTCTAATTTACTTGAGAAAGAATTAAGAGGAATAATGACGATAATCCATGACGATAATCCATAAATAATTAACTTCGAAAAAAAATTGAAGTATAGCACTTATTTTGATATGAAAACTAAGAAAACCGAAAAAACAGTCGATTATACAATTTGATTATCATTTCTTGGTAAACGAAGTATGAAGTCAAAAATAGGTAGCGATCTGATTAAACGAACCGTGCCTACACCTGCATATGTGTCAAGTATTTATAGATATAAAGAATAATATTAATAGTAAAGCATAAAACAATATTATCATTACTAAAGCACAAGCACAACACAGAGCAGTCCTCTGAAACTAACAACCTGTCATTCACTAAATACTATTCTTCAAACAAATCAACCATTTGTAAAATGCTCTCTTTTCTTCTGCTCCTTTATATATATATAGCTGTGCACACAATTCACAACCCAAATCAAAACCCATTTCATTCTCAACCACAGTCTCAATCTCAGTCTCTTCTGCAAACTAAAATGGCAGCCATGTTGGGAAGAACATTGATGTGCTTGGCCATCTCAGCCTTGCTCATGAAACTAGCCTTGGCTGCAACTATCTCGGTCGGTGGCTCGAATGGAGGCTGGGACTCCACCACCAACCTCCAAACCTGGGCATCATCACAAACATTCTCAGTTGGAGACACTCTTGGTAAGTTTTACTTATATCAGCCAATGTCACACTTGACACTTCTGTGTGAACCAAAAAGAAAAGGGATAACGCCTGCTCTACTTTTTGTCACAGATCTTAACAAAAAAGTAGTGTACGTTTACAAAAATTAACAAACACATGTAAAATAATTATGAAAAAAAGTGGTGTTCCTTATAACAAAATACCCCCTTTATGTTACTTTTTGTAACAAAATATTACATTTGTGTTAGTATCTGTGACAGAAGGTGGAGCGTAGTTAGGACCTGCAAATGATCTTTTTGAAATAGTTAGGATTCAGCGTTTTCCCAAAACAAAAACACTATTGGCTTATGATGTTTCTGTGCAGTTTTCAAGTACTCTCCAAACCATGATGTGTCTGAAGTTACCAAGTCAGATTATGACAACTGTGTCGCCAGCAACTCGATCCAGGCGCATACTGATGGCAACACAGCCATTTCTCTAGCATCTCCTGGGAAGAGGTACTTCATCTGTGGAACACCAGGACATTGCAGCCAAGGCATGAAGCTTGAGGTCGTTACCTTGGCAACCTCAGCTCCAACAGCTTCTCCTTCCATGGCACCAGCTGCTTCTCCCTCAGCATCTCCGGCGCCAATGCAATCACCACCATCGTCTGCCCCTGCACTGGCGCCAACTGAAGCGCCTGCCCTGTCCCCTCCACTTCCGTCTACTGAAGCTCCTCTGCCTTCTGTGGAATCTCCTTCTGCCACTCCCATTCCAAGCGGTCTTTCCCCAATTCCACCCCCTCCTTCATCAGCTACCAAATGCAGCTTCTCTGTGGCTTTTGTCTTTGTGATGATGATGATCTTTGCCCTGTAAGCTTCATGTAATGTTGTTGAGTTTGTTCCATTGAGTGAAGCTTTCTTCCTTTTCAGTTCCAATCTGTGCATCTACAAGGTCAGTGAAATATTAGATTAAGGAAGCAAATAATATCCAATTCCTTACTCTATCCATGAAGCCAACAACTCAACAGAGATTTCATGAGAGATCACACAACATATTCTCATAAATCCAAATCCAAACACACATTAGGGGCACTCAAAGTAGCTGTTCACAAATGTATTACATTAAAACAAGATGAAGCAGAAGCATTTCTGACATATGTTCTACCTTTGCTCAACTACTTTAAATCTAAGATGTTTTCTTATTGTATTTTACAAAGAGTCAGCAGAAAGCCATAGGAGTTCTCAAAACACACACAAACTTGAAGAACATAGTTAAGGACAAGAACATATGTTGGACAGGTAGGATGATGGTGATGATGCAAACAATGGCGTCTTTTGATTCAAGCAACCGGAGGGCGGAGCACGTGATCCTGTGATGTGTCGATCGCAGCAGGTGGCATGAACTGCCACATGGCAACTCCAGGGTAACCGATGAAAGGCATCAGCTTATTGCCAGCTGTCTGTCCCTGAGCAGAAAATGCAGCAGACATTGGAGCAGAATGAGGAAGGAAGCCTGGCTGCGCATTCAATCCTTTGACTTGCTGCTCCAACTTCTCTTTATCAGCCTTTAGCTTCTGCTTCTCATCACGAAGCTCGTTCTTTTCAGCCTAACCAATGAAACGCAACACTCATATAAGTTTTTTTTTATCGGAAATAAAACCTAGCCTAACCTCCACCCACACCTGCTCCCAAGCAGGTGTACCCACTTGGGTTCGAACCTGTGGCCTCAAGGAGGTGAGAGAGCTCTCTTCACCATCAGGCCAACCCAAGTGGGCCACAACATTCATAAGTTCGTCACACAAATACAACTATTTTGTAAGTAAAGATTTGAACCGATCAGGACCTTCAAATCTTTTATCTTGTCTTGCAGATCTTCATTTGATTCTTTTAACTTCTGGGCTTCCCTTCGTAACTGGTTCACCATACGAACAGCATCACCAAGAATAGCAGCCTTGTCCATTCTAGGGGGTTTTCCCGGCTCCAAGATAGAACATAGTTCAAGGAACCTTCAAAGTACGTTGAAATTGATGTCAAGAGTAAAATCACAACAAAATAGTGAGTAGAAGATAAAGAACAATAGCAAACCTCTCATTCAGCCTATTTCTGCGCAGTTTCTCTCGGCATGCTTTTGAACCAGATGCATTGAATGATTCAGACCACAACCTATAAAATATTTTTCACCTAAGTTAGAAATAAAATTTAAAAAAATCGCCAAAAACACTTTAGATGTTTTAATTCTATCGCTAGACAGGTACACCTCAAGTTTCCTCACATCAACTAAGGGGATAGTCTCACAAACCTGGCTAAGGCGGTTACCATGCTTCAAGCAACTTTTTTTTTTCAAGTACACGATTTTATGGATTTGGTTTCCTCATTAACACTAAAGGAAGTAACACAATTACACTAAAAATAACAAGACACCTTTAATAGATTTTAGTGACGTCAGAATATCCTATATTATGTTTCATTTTCATTTTTAAATGGAAAGATACTACATAATGTCAATGGCTGTGGGAGGGGGGCACTCAAGAAGGTTGCAGATTGACAGAAACAATAGATACAAAATATTAAACTTCAAAATTAAATGTGCAGGAGATATTTACCGTTTCCGAGAACCAACATCCTTTACGCTATCTGATTCTCCAAATGAGCAATCTTCCACACTGGATTGTTTTTAGCATAATCATACAGGTTAAAGTTAATAACAGAGAGTTCAGGAAACTTAGAAAAGAAACAAAGGATATTTGCAAAAAAGTACCTTGAGGTGTTCACTTGTTGCAAATTATAGCCCTCTTCTTTGGTAACTGCAAAAAAAGTGCCTTGAAGTTGCCTTTTCGTTACAGTTTGTGTAAATATGTTTCGAACTGACAATCTTACCCTTGAAATTTACAATTTAAAAAATATTATGTAAAAAATCCAAGATCCAAAATTGTCACCTCTTACTTTTATTTCCTCTTTGGACATAAAAAGAGGAAGAAAGTTAAGAGAAATGAAATTTAGGATTTTTATGTTATTCTTTACTTAATATTTTTGAAAGGGTAAAACTGTCATTTTAAAGCAAATTTACACGACGTGCAACAAAAAAGCAAGTTTATAGCACTTTTTTGCAATTATCAGAGAAGAGGGCTACAACTTGCAAAAAATAAATACCTCGAGGTACTTTTTAACAATTAGAAAAACAATCACACAAGTAAATTAGAAGTATCACACATGTTTTGGGGGACTTAACTTCTCCTTGGCTTCAGATGGTTAAGTCTTTTCATTCATAGTGATTTTATTGCAGTAACTTTTAGAGCACCTTATGACCATCCTCTAGACTTCCAGAGCATGTAACTTCAGTAAGATGGACTAGGTTATCTAGGTTTTTGGTTACAAGCAACCATCAAACTTATTGCATGTTGCCAAGTTAGTAAGGCTAGTTCTGTGCTGATTGTACTACTTAACTTCAATAAACTTTGTTAAACGAGAAGTTAAAATGAAAGAAACACAGACACAATAACCGCAACTTGTCTGCGTTCTGAAGCGTAAAGGTTTTGCTGGTAGCAAAAGTCATTAACACTCGTTCTCTTACAAAAAGACCCACAGTAATTACTATGCTTCCACCAACTTAACCATACAACAAAACCTCTCAGGAACCACATGAAAGACATAACACGAGTTCTCCTAGCATCCCAATTACAGGTCCCCAGAGAAACAGGCACCAGTGAGGTATATATCCCCATGTGTGTACTAATCATGGGCTACCAAAATTTGGATTAAAACATGTACTATTGCTGTATTCGATGTAATTCATCTCATGCAGTAGACGAACAACGTGTGTGTTTCAAGTATGATTTCATTTCTCCTTGAACAGTTTATCACTAAGATTATCATTTATCAACCTTAATAAAGCTAATACCTTGTAATTCTAAATCCATAGCTAAGAATAAATATTTAGTTTTGCTGGAAAGCTAATCAATATGGAACACAGGAAATGATCCCTACCCAGAACTGAACATAGATACAAATGTCAGGAATCAACTAGAAAATTCAGCCTCAAACCCATATTCAACAAAGCCTACCCAGCTATTTTACTAAATTCAAAAGCTAAAATCTTCAACCCTTGTCCTGAATTGGGTCGAACCCATAATTTATTTTACACCCAAACAAAAGATAAGAGATAAAAATCATTCCTTTGCTCATTTTCCTTTTCCCCCATTTTCTGGGTAACCAAACAGAAAAGGGTATACACCCACCTGACATTGGAGGCGACGGGGAAGGCCTGAGACGACCAGTTGAAGGCTCCGGCAACAGGGGCGGCGAAATCGATGGGGATGGCGTCCAAGACGCCGTAATCGCAGAGCCAATTGGGATTGTCCGAGAAGTCGATCTCCATTTCTTAAAGCTCTGGGCAACTCAACATCTCACGTCGCTATATACTTATGTATGTCTCTCTCTCTCTCTGTTCCGTGTTTGTTTGGATGGAAAGGGGAATTTTCGTGGGAGAGAAAAGGTGGGAAAGTGACGCGTCCGTTGAGAGTGGCACAGTACAGTGTTGCTGTCCTCGCGAGGAATCGGGGGATAACCATATTCGGGTTTTGTTTTAAACGCGGTTGTTTATTCTTGTGGTGACATAAGTGCGTACGTGTGCCCAAACGCTCCCGAATTTGGTACGTCAGGCGACGTGGGGGAGGAATTAAATTTAACAGGACGATGAGGTAAAGATTCCACCACCATTCATGGGTTCACATCACGTTTTATATTTTATTTTTATTGTTATTATTATTATTTTATTAATCATGTTGGTATCGGAACTATCTTACGCAACCAATTTCTAAACAAATGTTATGAACATTGGTAGTGGGCCAATATAATATTTATTGACCATATATGTATCATCAACCAATATAAAAAATATGTATTATGCACGATGCATATAGATATGTAGATAAGATTGTCTTGAAATGCTCAAGTAATTACTTACACACATCATACATATATGATATATGTAGCTGCTGTGGTTCCAATTCATTCATTTGTCTAATTTTTAAATAGTACTATATGTATATATAGTTCTATCAGTAATAAAATACTAATTTTAACCTAATTTTAGTATGATTTTTGTTAAGAACATATATAAAAGGATAAGTGGAAGAGCGTGAATTGTTCGGAGATAATCTTTATAAAAATCCTGTAACCATAATTGAGATATAGTCGGTTTGTCATATAGGACTCAACACCGAGAAACAAGAACTTAAAAATATTAAAGGACAAGAGAATCAATCCTGACAAATTAATACAAATACAAGTGTTTAATTGTTGTTTGGTCTTTTGAGGATGACCATGAAAAAGCTTAATAAAGTGTGTGGCTTGATTAGGGATCACAATAATTAGGGGAGGAGGACGATCGACTACAACCAACTGTGATGGGGACGAGACGCTTCTGCTCCCCAACGTCCAGCTTCCTCGCAAGTGCCTTATTGGATCTAGTGAGGTTGCATATAAAAGATATTGTCTGACTGTTTGGGCTAACAAAAGCTTCTCCAACTATGTCTCCGGTCGTGTACTCGCTTTTGGTGTGAGAAGCTGATACAGAGGAAGGGCAAAACCGTCGTAATAGGTAGTCGCGGGTCGTCGCCATATATGCACCATCCTTTGGATACAGCGACGCTGAGGTGTAGAGGCGCGGGAGAGAAAACAAGGCTACAAGGAACGTGGAACTCACGAACATCCTTTTGATGATGAGGATCTTATGCGATAACAGCTTCATGGGGCAACGACTTGGGCGGCTAAGGATTAGAGCTCTCAACCCTAGCAGAGAAATATCAAAATTGAGACCTCGACCACAGAGATTCGTCGACAGAACCACAACTTCCCAAATGACAAGACCACCCATTCGGTGTCCCAATGACTCCATGCATGTCGTCGCCAGAGAAGGAGTTAGGACCCTCGGCGACTCCCCTGTTGACGATGGTGCTCCCTGTCGACTGCTCGGAGTGATGTCGGTGATACACCCTCACCAAGCCCCTGACGTCTTTTCGATGTCGTTGGAAATGACTCCATTCCGGTGGTACCATCTATAGTACCTCCTACAGCGAAATCGATGGTGTCAACGACATCACCACCCCCGTGGTCCATGTCCCCGACCACCAATAGTCGTGCCAAACCGACGTAGATTTGAGGTTATCAGTACTGACGATGGGGGATTCCAATCACCGGAATACCTGAAGCCCTCAACTCTAGTAGATACATCCCTTTTAGAGACCTCTCGGTCTTCTGAGCATCCAATATGTCCATCCCAACCTTCGTCGGACTTACCTCCTACGCTACTTGCATACTCTTTTTCCGGCCAGGAGACGTTCTCGTTGACGATGTGGTTGGTCCAACTACAGCTCCGGGACCGATGACGAGGAGGTCCCCATCCTGACGCCTACCGCCCATTGCCGACTCTGGCCGCATCCTTTCGTCAGAACAATCTTCTGCCGCGTCGCATCTCTCTTCACCGCAGTTGAAGTACTCGTTGTCGTGAAAATCATACCTCTACACGTCTATTCTTATGCATTTAAGGTTTTGAGAGAGAAAGCGGTAGACAGAACTTATGTGGTTAGTAGTCACATAATTACTTTAAACATTCAACATAACAATGTGTAACAAGGCTCCCCTTTTTTTCGTTTTCAAATGATTTACGGGTGATATGGTGAGCCATCTCACTTTAATCTGAAATTTTCGAGTTTAATTAGGACTAATCATTTTTGTCATTGCACATGAAAACGGATCCAACATCAACAATGTCGGATTTTCATTGTGTCGGGACGATTCGGGTGGTACAAGGCATAATTGAACTGTTTGATGCAAAGAAACATGTACCATTTTTGGTACGTTTGAATAATAAAAAAAGTAGCTTAGACAAAGGAATTCAAATGATTTATTAGTAGGTTGAGTTAGCCAGTTGACTTCCTGAGTTGTATTTGATCTTATCTGTCTCACTCTGTCAAGTGTTCTAGTATATGCTTCCTACCAACTTGTCCGTTAATTAAAGGTTTGTTCTAGATGCTCGAGCTGCATTTTAAGAGCCTTACACCTAAAATGCACCCTAACTTGTAAGAGACTATGTAAGGGTTTTTGTGGTTAGGTGTAAGGCACCAATCACGTACAATAACTTAGGTACCCGTACATGAATGTCACAAATTACTCTCGTCCACAAGGGATTGCTAAAATGACCATAATTACAATCTCTAGTAGTAAGGAAATAAACCACTAGTTGGTATACAATCTTGTGATAGGAATCATGATTGATTCTAACACAATTAACATCAATACTCCTCTCAAGTTGGAACACGGATGTTGGAAATGCCCAGCTTATCAAGGAACTTATGAAAACGGTCACGTCCCAAACTCTAACTAAGGATGTCTGTAAGTTGGTGTCGAATGGAAACTGGTTGAGGGCGAAGCACTCCAGCTTAATTGGACCTGTTGACGGACAAAGTGACAGTATATCTCTATGTGCTTCGTCCGCTCATGGATGACTGAATCGGAGGCAATGTGTATGGCGGCATGATTGTCACAAAAGAGTGGAACCTTCGTACGTTGTTGGACCTGGAGATCAGTACATCCTCTTTCACACACTATTTCGTATGATAAACTATCACCGGTTCACTCTGCTTTTCTAGCGGCCATCTCCTATATGGATGAGCCACGTACATTTCAGCATGCAATCAGACATGCGCACTAGTGTGATGCCATGGAACGAGAAATTTATGCCCTCGAAGGGAATCATACTTGGACTTTAGTAGACTCTCCCAGAAAAATGTACCATCGATTCCAAGTGGGTGTACAAATTTCAACTAATTATCTTCATTTTCATATTTTTCAATTTAGATTTTATATTTGTAGTTACCGTTAAACATAATAAAAATATATAATATAGTTAATTGATGGTTAGATTGTAATGCATTGGCTCGTTTCTAGTGGGGAGGTAAATCAACTCGGCCAATCATCTGGTAAGGTTGGGGTAAGCTATGAATGGCAAAAGATAATGGGAGTATGACATTTCGCCATTTGCAGGACGTTAACACAACCCTCCTTGAAAAGCAAGCTTGAGGTCTTATCCATCGTTCCCAATCCTTAGTGGCCCGCGTTCTGAAGGCTAGGTATTTCCCACCTACCTCGTTTCTTGAGGCATAGATTGGGACTAATATAATTTTCACTTGGTCAAGTATATTCTCCACGCAAGAATTTTTGAGAAACGAGCTTCGGATCTCAATTAGGGATGGCCGGGACACACTGATCAGGGGTACGCTATGGTTAATTGGTCAAACCCCGAAAAATTGTATCTTCATGTATTACTCTGGAGGGAGCTTCGGCCGCCGGACTTATGGTTCCTAGAGAACGTCGGTTGGATGTAGATTTTATTTCTTGCATCTTCGATGTGGAAGATAGAGAGCATATACTTCAGGTTCCCCTTTCGGCGAACAAGAAAAAGGATGATTGGTATTGGGTAACGGGGAGAACTAGTATGTACTCAACGAAAGCAGGATATATATTTAGTTCTTGCTCAAGCTCGACACCAATCCCGACATCATACGACAGTTGTTATGTGGGCTTCTTTATGGGATATCCTGGTCCAGCCACGCCAACGGGTCTTCATGTGGTGGTGCCTTACATATACTCTATAGGTGGCTACTAATTTAAATTGCAGATATGTCCCGATTTTACCCCTGTGTGATATACGTGGTCGTGATCCAGAAAACGTTGACCACTTGTTCCTATCCCATGGTTTTGTAAAGACCTGTTGAGCCCAATTGGGTGGGATCCTGCCCTATGCACCATCTGTGCGTTTTGAAGCTTGGTGGGAATCTATTGCCCTTACCATGTCTAAAAACGGGTAGGCGTAAATTCTTAGTGTTCTATGGGAGATCTGGAAGGCAAGAAATACTTTGAAATAGAGAGGTACTACGCCCATTACACTAGGAGTCATCTCGGCGGCCCACGCGAATCTGACAGCATGACGAGAAGCCAACTCTGATCATGTGGTACCCCACCCACATACTCTTCGTTGGTCGTCCCGGTGGGTCTCTCCTCCGTTGGGTACAGTGGTCATTATTGTGGATGATGTTGTATTTCAGGACAAGAGTCAATCCGCTTGGGGTGTTATTGCTCGAGCAAATGGAGTAGTGGTGTGCCTTGCGGCAAAGGGGGTCCTCCCAGACTGCTGGTCTCCAATCATGGTTGAAGCATCTACGAATGGTACGACGCTTAGCAATGTATACTCTAGGGGCGGGCCGATCATTCTCGGGTTAGATGCTCAGGTCCTACTGAATATGATCAAAATAAGGGACCCGCCACCTTCTCCGATCGGCATTATCATTAAGAACATTCTTCAAATGCTTAGTCAAAACAAGAGAATATTTCTCGAATTTGTAAAAAGAACTGCGAACAAAATTGTCTACTGACTAACTAGAGAAACTCGTTCGATGCTTTCTGATATCTAATAAAAAGTTGCACCTTATTAGTCAAAAACTACAACAACAAAAAGAATGATTCTAAAATATTTTTGAAATTATAAAAAACCTACAATTTGCATCAAATGAACACCTTATAATAATATTATTATTTTGTAGTTATCCGAAAATAGGACACCTGATTAGATTAGGGTAGTAGTAAATTATTAAAAATTATATAAAGATTTAACAACCGGACAAGTTGAGATAAGAAAAATCTTTCACGAACTCGATCCATTTTCATTATTACGAACCAAAACTAACCATAACTGCCATCACCTGAAGGTAGGGTTTGAGTCTTTAATGTTAATTAGGACATGAGATTATAAAAAAGGATTAGCCGGCCCCTCTGTGGCTGTATTAGCTAGCTCTAACCATTATTCATTACCTGATAACGACACAAGTCGCACGTGATTCAAAGACCTTGTCAATACTATTTTAATAACTATATGAAATGAAATTAAGTAAAAGACAATTAAGGTGACAACTTCAAATCACTGTCAAAAACTGGCATCAACTTGCTAAAGCAATCGTGCATATCTCAGATTTACATAATCAATTACTCAATGTCAATTAATCCGACCAATCCGCTATGAATCATGAGGCACCAAAAACAGCCCTAATTAACATTGTAATTACTCCATCATTAGCTTGACAATTTGCATCTCACTAAACCTAAGTTGTTTGACTTGTATATTTTATAATTAATTAAAATTTCTTACCCCTTGTATAGTTATATTAAATATCTTATCTACATTTATATGTCATCACCAATGCTACTTATTAGTCTGATTCTCCTCTCTCGTTAAACTCAACCATAAATCATTGAGCGACTTTAAAACATACAAGGTTAATGTAGATGGATGTACGTAAATATCGAGTCACCTTCTTAAGAGCCTATGCAAGGGTGCAATACGTTAGGTTAGGATTTTCTATATTTTTCTTTTGTTGTTTGTAAAAATGTGTCATCAGAGTGAACCTTGGAGCTCAAGTTACGTTTATGTTTTTGAATTTGTAACCCGTTAGTTGTTGAAAAAGGTAGCGTTTTAGGAGTTAGGTTAATAGTGTTAATGAAACGTTGCATTTTAGTACGACAGTTAGTCGTTGTGAGCTAAAGAGGGAACAATGTCTCGTGATGCTCTTTTTTCTGCAGATCTGGTCTTATGCTAGTTGGAGAAAGGAGGCTCGAGGTGAATTTGTTGTATGTTTTCCATTTCCCAACTGAGTTTCAACGAGGGGAAGTTTGAATTGTTGTTGTAAACGTTTATCAATTAAATTAAAGTTTAAGTTTTCAACAATTCTTGTAGCTTAAAATTGTTGGATTGTTAACAAAATGGTCTTCATTTTGTGGATGAATATCTTTATATTGAGTGACGATAAATCGTTAAACATTTTCAATCACTATATTGTTTTATAGGGTGAGGAATTCTGACTCCCATCGCAAATTCTACACCTTCAACGATGTTTTATCGTTTTACTCTTCTTTCTTAATCGATTTGTTTTACCTATTAGAAGTCATTAGTAAGAGAAAGATGAGAAGTTTTTAGACATGACTGCTATTTCTTGCCATGTTCATCCTCTATGACCGGTCTAGTAAAAAATGATAACGGAATAGTAAAAGTACCAGTGAAACCAATAAAACATGTTCGTATCGAGATTGAGATTGATCTCAATTTTCTCATAATCGATAGTTGATCAACTCAACTAAAAGTTCAAAACTGAAATGGGTAGTTGAAGCCTTGAAGGTCTGGTTACAATTTAACATTCTAACTAATTTAGCCATATCCCATATGGAGATTGGAGAGTGATGAGTCAAGGCCTCAGCCCAAGCCGAAACAGGCCTTTTCCAACAATGTAACAAGAGGCCCAAAACAAAGTCAACCGCAATACATTCAGTCTTGTCAGAAGAACTCAAAGTAGAGAAATAAAAAAGAGGAACAGAAGCAGACATGCAAGGGATGAAATAATTGAACCGAGCATGAATGAACAATGATGTCCCCTGGTGATCGAATCCCGAGGCGGAGAAGAAGACGATGATGTCTGATCAGGTCTGGTGTGGTCTACTGTACCCGCACATCATGTGCTGTGATTCTCTGTACATTCATTTGGAAATTATATATAGTACTATCTCATTATTATTTATTTTCTATTCTCAGCCATCTTTTTCTTCTTTCCCATTTCAGTTTTTTACTCATAAAGCCAATACAGTTACGGTCTTGTAACTCGAGCTCCCTCTCGAAATGAGCAAGTTAATACCTCCTCTGCAGTCCAACTTTACCGTTATCAACTCACTACCTTTTGACCTTACCTAACATTCACTTGTACCTCAAGGCACCCATTTTTATTTTTATTTTGACTGCTTTACTTTTACTTTGTTTGGATCAAGAAAATCTTGCACATTCCCAAAAATGCCCTTGCAGTTATGTAATAATAACCTTTTTATCAAATAGAAAACCGTACAAACTATAATCATAAAAAGATAGGCAAAGTAGATAGACTCAACCAGACCCATGTGCTGATTGTACAGAATTGTGAGTTAATCCTCTTATATAAAAGAGTGTTTTAGAGTGTGAGACTCAAGTATGAGACATGCGCGGAGTGAATGCTAAATTTTTGTTTGTTTTTTCGATTGGAAGTGTAAATCAATGTCTTTTTTATTTATAATCAAAGACATTAAATAAACTATTTAGAATAATACAAACCTAATGATTATAAATTTTCAAATTTTAGATATCGTTTGCACAAAATCAAAAATTTTGGTGGTCATATGACGTGTTTTGATTGGTTGGTCGTGACTCGCGACTCATAATTATGAGTCATGGATTGCGACTCGCGATTTAATAGGTCGCAAATCACGAGTCACACACAAGACTATCTCACAACATACGACTCGCGACTCATTAAATCACGAGTTGTAAATCACAGATCGGTGATATGATTCGCTTGTTGCACGTGCTCTAGCTATCTTATTTGGATGTATTGGCTCACATGATCTAAATAGGCATGTGAAATTACAATTACGACCCGTGAGTGGCGACGGGTAGCTCTAATGATGTGATCGGAGATGATATCAGGGGCACTCTTGTAATTTCCAAGTAATAAACGTGAAGTGAAAGGAAGAGTATCCGATATTAGAAGTAGGACACCACGTGATAAACTCATTAGTCATGATCGTCAACCTCATTTTTACGGTACCAAAAATATTGCTAATTAAACTCATAATCACCAACCTCTATGTTACGGTACACAAAAATTAATTAATTAATCGTTCCAAACTAAAGAAAAAAAAATAACAATGCCATTGAAAAAAAATAAATCGACCACAAAAAAAACAAAAACAAAGAAGCTAGGCATTCACAGGACCTGGAGTGACCAGCGCCGTGGAAGGCGGGCTGAACGGCGCCGCCGCCTGACCAGTCGCAGCTACCGGCGGCGGTGGGGGAGTCAGGTCCGGCAGCGGAGGGGATAATGTCTCCGCCGGAGGCGGCGGAGTAGGGTCGGAGTCAGCTGGTGGAGGCGGGTTCGGATTCGGGGTCTGCGGAGTAGGTTGGGCGGGCGGAGTGGGGCTCGGGTCGGCGGGAGGAGAAGGATCGGAGGCCGGTGGGGTCGGAGTGGCGGTAGAGGCGGCGGAGGACGGTGGATTTGGGGTGGGGTACGGATTGGGATCGGGGAATGTGAAGGGCGGAGGGTTGCAAGATTGGCCGGAGCAATTGTGGGTCTTCTGGACGGAGTGGCGGATGAGGCCGAAACCCAAGACGAGGCCGAGAACGACGAGCACAGTGACAATGAAGATGAAGATCTTCGTGGCCTTACCCACATAGCACATTGTGAGAACTTGTGGTTTCTGAATCAGATGTGGGAATGGAGTGAATCTGGAAATGGGTTTAATTGTGGTTGTGGGTTGGGTTTCGTGTTGGTGTCATGACTGGGCGGATTGAGGTTGAGGTTGAGATTGAGGTTCATCAATGGCGGAGAAGAAGGGGATTAGTGGAAGGTGGGTGAGTTATGTGTTAGGGACAGTTGGATTGATTGGTTTGTTTTTAGTAAAAAAGAGAGGCACGTGAAGCCCAATTTGTAGAGCGAAACAAATGCGTTATGGGTATTGGTATTGGGTTTGAGAAGATGGACTAATTCTAATTGGGTGACTCAGTCTTAGTCAGTGTTTTATTTTGTTTAGTCTCTTCGTAGCTTTAGGCCCTTCTGCCAATGTTGCAGTGCCCGGCCTCTTACAGAATTCATATCGTGATTACAACTTACTTTTGATGGCATCGGTCTGTATTCGTCCGAGATCGGTGAACAAATCGATAAGGAATTGTCGATTTTTATTGTATGAACTTGTTGGTTCTTGGTGAATTACTTCATCGATGATTGAGGGAGGATGTATGGGACTTGTTTGGTAAGTCATCTAGTTGGTTAGGTAGATCGGCCCAATGGACAAACTTGTTCTCGGGGATCCTTCTCCTTGTCGGCCGTTCCGTCCATCTCTTTGAATTTTGAGTTCACATTTTGTAGAGTTTTTCTGACAAGTACTTCATCTGACATTGGTTTGTCCAAGGAGTAAGATTCATTTGCAATTTCTCTAAGGCAAACATGAAACTAAGTTATAGTCTCATCATCTCTCATGGTTAGTGCCTCAAATTTAATTGTGAGATATTGCATCCTCTGATCTTTAACTTTCGTGGTTCCTCCATAGGCAGCTGCCAATATTCTCAGGCTTCATTTGCACTTGAGCAAGTATTGATGAGTTTGAACTTTGAAGAAATTCTGATCGACACCACTGAGTATTGCATTAAGAGCACAAGAATTACCCATTGAAGCTACATCTTTTGTAGTGTTCCAGTCCCTCTTTGGTTTAGGAATAGACGGGTTTTCTTCCTCTGCATATTTGGGTTTTTAATCGTCCATCTATGTTGTTGTTACATCTAGATTGGCGATATTTGTGTCAAGTAAGATGTTATCCAAGATGCCATCAGACATCATGTACAACATTAAAAAAAGAAAGAAGACATTATCCATCATTCAAAGGAAAATAAGGATAAGGAATTTCCCTCGGTCAATCAAATGGGAAAAGTGGAAGGGAAAATATCGGACCCCGTTCTACCGGTTACCCAATAATTCTTAAACCCACAAATCGTACCAGCACCGAATCCATCCAATTTTACCGGTTACGTTATAATTCTTAAACTAAAAAACCGTACCTAGCATTGGTACTCGAACAAGTCGCTTAGACACGATGATCAGATCATGGAGGAAGCTAACAAAGCTTTCTTGGGCTGCAAAGTCACAATAGCAACAAAAGTAAATCATTCATGACATTCAAATCAACATCTTAATATACTTAAAATTATTATCGGTTAGAGGATTCACATCTCGATCGCGAAAACATGTGTCATGTATGCATTGGTGGTACAAGTCCGATAGCCACGTTCCGGAGCTCACTGCAGGGTTTTATAACTTGAAAGAGAGGGATGGGTACATGCCAATAGCGAGAATGTTGTCTCGACATCACGCTGTGTTGAACTTCACCTGTCTTAAGATGAGGGACTCCGAGCAACAGGCAGATGCTAAAAGTGCACCTCAAGAACTAGTTCAACAAGTAAGAATAGACTATTACGAAGAGGGTTAATTGCAGATGGTTATTGCGCATCATATGTCTTTACACATAAATGTCACAAACTTTAAAAAGTTATTCGCATCTACCTAGACTTCAAGAAAAATTCAGATAGTTTTGTCGTAGTACAAAAAGACAAAAACACCCTTAATCATAGTTGTCAAAAATACCATTTTTCGTCTTTCCGGTAGTTTCATTTTGTAAGGAGTCTTTTTGCATCTACTCAAACATCTAATCAATATGTTTTTTATGGTTAGGAAGTCTTTTAAGATCAGGTTAAGGGTATTTTTGTCACTTTTCCTTGGTCATAATCTTAGAAAACACCCCTTTTCGTTTTTTTGTAGTTTCATCTTTATAGATTCTTGTTTGTATCTATTCAATTGTTATCTACATCCAACCAATGTGTTTTTGATAGTTCTGAAGTTTTTATCTGAGATCAGTGTATGAGTATTTTCGTCATTTGAAAGTTTGAGTAATTTCAAAGTACCCTTTTTGTCTTTCTTATAACTCCATCTTTTAGGAAGTCATATTCAACCGTTTTTTACGCCTAACCTATGTATTTTTGATAATTCTGAAGTCTTTTTTTAAGATCAGGGTCAAAGACATTTTCGTTATTTTGCCTAATTCATATTGGTTACTAAAGGTTTTGAGTGGAGGATGGAGAGAGAACATCCATGTAGCTGGTGAGAACGCTCTTTCTAGATACGATCGCACGGCTTATAACCAAATACTCCTAAACGCAAGACCAAACCGTGTCAGCAAAGACGGCCCTCCAAAGCTGAGGATGTTCGGTGTCACATACCTTCGTTTATCAGACATCTCCTACAGAACACAAACTACAGCACCTTCAAGACATTCGTGAAGAAAATGCATGCAGATCAGGTAATCAATGATCTCATAACCTCAGTATCATGCAAATTTGCAACTGCATAATCATTAATCACATGATGTTTTGGTTCATGTCTCTTCAGGAGTTCTGTCCTGACCCTGAGAATTTCGTTTGAAGATCTTGTCGAAGCAACCAAGCCGACGGAGCCATTCCGATGGGATAAGGAGACGGATATGAGTGTGGGAGGTGGTGGACTTGCTGGTTTTATAGGCAAGATCTTCTCTCTGTTTAACTTTAAGTGAGACATCATGGTTAGTGATGTACCATGATGTCACTGTTGTGTCTGAAGGAATAAAAATGTGAAAAAAATAAAGGGTTTGGAGATGCGGGGTATCGATCCCCGTACCTCTCGCATGCTAAGCGAGCGCTCTACCATCTGAGCTACATCCCCATGGTGGTAAGCTTCTGTATTGGTATAGTCAGTACGATTAAACAAGTTTATATGAAGATTAATTAAATGTTTTGATTCTGATTTGGCCATAGAGATTGTTTGTAGAATTTAGGTTATTGGAAAACGTGCTTCTCGTACAAAATCTGCATCATCTAACTGGGTTGAAGGACAATGTGGAATTTGTTGTCAACATAAACATCTGATTTTTAAGGAGGTTAAAACTTGTTCCTGGGTGAATTGTTCCTTTGCATGATGTTGCACTACCAAAAGAAGCAAACCTAGTAGAACATTTGAAGTTGAGAACTCAACCTGATAATCGATTAGGGATGACAACATTTTAACCCTGATGGTCTTTCACTTAAAGGGGTTGAACATGTCATCCCCCCATACTCAATGTATGGAATATGGATCTCATCATAACATCTCTTTTTCTTAAAAGAAGAACCGCTAACTTATATATAGTATAAATAAACGTCTGAAGTTCCTTATCCCAAGTGGGTCAATAGTATCGAAACTAACTGGACGATAAAGAACATGACGAAATAGTAAACGAAAAAAATGTTTTTTGACCGAAATGTTCCAAAGATGTCGGGAGAAGGAAGATGCGATAATTGCAAGGGAAATTGGTAAATCGAATACCGAGGTAAGCTCAGATAGAGCGGACCCATTTTTGGAATAGGTGCCAGACGACCGCCGAATGTACTCTAAGAGGGTACTGCGTTAGCGGTCGAGACCACTGGAACAACTGTTGGAGCCTAAGAGTGAAGACATGACCAACCATATAACCATGGACTGAAGTGGGTCGGTTGGACTATGCATTCTCCCCAGGAATTAGCTGACGTCACCCCTGATGATAATAAGATCCTTTAGAAAATTAAAAATTTTGGGTCTCGATATGGTAGAAGAATATAAAGCTGATACTTAGTGGAACCGATGTCAACCTATGGTCGATGAGGAGGAGTACTCGTAGATGCCTCGTTAACCTCCCCATGACTTATTAGGAAATGCGAAATTGCGTGGCATCTTTCGCCTGTATTTCCATTGACCGATTGAGCTCTGACAAGCCCTCTGATTCGTGATGTCACCAGCACAACGCGCAACCCCTACCTTCGAAATGAAGGCGAGACACAATCTTAGCTGTGTGTGGCAAGTACTCAGGAATCGTCGAAGACACCACATCACTGTCACCCAACGACCGGTCTCTGAGCCTTTCCAACGGACATCCGACCACCCATGGCGACACTCTGCCATGTGCCCATCTTACAATGACCGATTGCAATGACAATACACCATCGGTCGTAGATGTCCCACGGTCTGGCTGCTTTCCCTGTTCGACAGTCTCGGCTCAGATCTTCGGGTTCGTGGGAGCACGTCATCACTACCATCGCTGCGCACCACCATTAGCGAAGATCGATTGGCGGTGTCGACGTCGTGGACAGGCTTGGCCACAAACCTCTAGACGAGGTCCTTTTCATCATCAGTGTTGCTGTAAAGGTCATCGTACGCTATTAGAAAACGCTAGAATCTTGAGCAGTCTTCCCTCGTCAACAAATCGGAGGACTTACCTTTCGCCCTCCTACCCATTGTGAAGCCAAACCCTAGTCGACGATACTTTTTTGACATCTTCCCTCTCCACACCATATCATAACATCTCATTATTGCATTGTGTATTTGGTTAAACAATATTCTTTTATCTTGAATTTGGACTGAACGTAGTGGGCATTCCCTATCCCATACTTGGTTCATTTGTATCACATTAAATAATGTATGTTATACAAGTGAGTGTGATCTAGCATCAATAATCTAAATCAATCTTTGTAACATTACTATTTAAGGAAAAATTTAGTGTAAAAAAAAGACATCATTATAGTAACCGAAGTAGGATCGGGTGTCCCAAAACGTAGTCCTGATGTTGGTGCAAGCGTTTCATGTCACAATCTATTCCTCTTCTATCGTCGTCCGAAGAACAGACAAAAATCCAAACCCAGCACAAAACTCTTCTCTCTACTCCACATCGATTCTTCAATTTCCTTCTTCATTCTATAGGACCCAGAATCCAAAATCTCTATCCCACTTTTCTCGTCCAGATTGATTACATTTTGGGGGTTTTTGTTCTCAGGTTCTGGCTGTTGTGTGTATCAACATTCTTTCATTTATGTTCTTGATCGATTGCATTTGTAGTTTTATGGGTTATTAGCAAATGCCATCATTTTGAAGATAACCCCTTTCTGGAGAGAAAAAGGTCGTTTCTTTGAGACGAAATCGGAGGACCCTTGATTGGGTTTTGCCCCAAAAAGTGTTGTGCTTTAAGGGTTTTTGTTATTGTTGAAGATTAGTGATATTCGATGAGAGATGAGAAGGGACGTACTTGTATTGCTCATTGATTTGAGAAGCAATGAATTACAGAAGAGCTGGTTATGCCATTGTTTTTGTCATTCTGCTTTGTGCTTTAGCTAATTGGAATTCAGAGGAGAAGCTCCAGAGAGTACAACTCTGGTTTTCAGACCGTCCTCCACCCCGAAACATGGTACTTCTTCTCCAATGTCTCTCCTGAATTCATGTTCTGCATTTCAGATAACTATCATGTGTCTTTTGATATTTGTCTTATGATGATCTAGTAAAGATGATTTGGGTTTGGCTACTTGTTGATGTGCATTCAAGTGTGTGATAAAATTGACTGATTGATGTTATAATATTTGCCTTAGATCTATCTCAAAAACTAGAACTAGAAAGGCTGAACTGAAGTTTCATGAGCTCCTCTTAGGACTTCTGTTGTTGGTATGAATGAAATAAATAGAATCTCACACCTATTGTTTCGCTTCAATAGTTGTAGAAGTCCAAGTTTTTTTTTAACTATGATCACTCGCTTGAATATCTAACCAAGGCGAAGCAGGCGTGGAACCACTGCAGGAAGGAATTGGTGGACAAGGACGAAGCGACAGAAGATGTTTACTTCTATATGACAAAGGAGGCATTTAAGTCAATACTATTGAAGAAAAGCGTGCTTAAAGCTTTCGAGATTCTACCTCCACAAATGAAGCAGACAATATTGGATTGTTTGAGTAAAGACAGGTTAAGCTCTACAAACTGGCTCATCAGGTGTCTTGAGTTGCTCTTCGATTGTCCTGATATTCCTAGAAGACACCTAGGAACTGATTCAGATAACCCCAAACCAATATTGATCCAACCAACATTGGGTTTTAAGGTTCCTTCACAGCGTCCGAGTATAACTGTTAACCATGAACAAAAGAAGTCTGGTGGTAATTCGATACAGATTCTCATCGTTATTGGTGCAGCTGCAGTAGTAGTAATTGTCTCAGTTTCAGTGTTTCTGTTTTGCTGTATTAGTAGAGTTGAAGAAGGGAGCGGATCCTTAGTAGGTGGAAAAGAAGTAGCTGAGAAACAAGATGAGAAATCTTCCCCTGCGTTAAGTCGCATTACGGCTAGTATGCAACTCAAGCTTTCGAATTTTCTTGATCGGGATCTTAATTACTTTATCATGGTTGTTCTGACAAATTTTCTTTTGAACTTTGACAGGTTTATCAGACCAAAATTTAAGTTTAGGAGATAACGCCCTCAAAGAATTGAATCTTGATGATGGAAAGGCTTTGTCTTCAAAAAACAACGAGTTTGGAATGGTAATGTCTTCAGAAAAATACGAGTCTGGCTCCTATCGCCATTCCTCAGTGACTGGGACTCCATTACCAGAGTCTACACCACCTTTGAAACCTCCTACTGGAAGACCAGTAGTAGCTACAGGTACAGCAGAAGAAGTTCCTCCACCTCTACCACCTCCTACACCACCACGGGCTACTGCACCACTGGCTCCTCCTCCTCCTCGTCCACCAGGAAGTGCCCCACCACCTCCTCCTCCCATAGGAGGTCGCGCGCCACCACCTCCTCCTCCCAGAGGAGGTCGTGCGCCACCACCAGCAGCACCAAGAAAAGGTGCTGGGCCTGGACCTGGAGATCCTGATGATGGAGCTCATAAGACCAAGTTGAAGCCTTTCTTCTGGGATAAGGTTAATGCCAATCCTAACCAATCAATGGTGTGGGATGAGATCAGTGCTGGTTCTTTCCAGTGAGACTATCAATCCTCGTTTTTAGTTTTGTATTGTAAAATTTCATATTCAAGAATCTAACTTCAAGGTTATGTAGATTCAACGAGGAGATGATGGAATCGTTGTTTGGGTATGCTAATACGAATCAAGACAAACCACAGAAGAAAGTACAAGCCCAAGAGCCTTCTGTGCAGAAAATTCAGATTATCGATAAAAAGAAAGCACAAAATTTATCGATTCTCCTTAAAGCACTCGGTATCACGACCAAAGAGGTGTGTGATGCGCTTACTGAAGGTGGGTCTCAAAGCACAATCATGTTTATGCATCATAGTTCTTAAGTTAACATGATTGATTCAAGATAGTGTTGCACTCTTTGTTCGATTGAATCAGGTAATGAACTTCCCGTGGAACTTGTTTCAACTTTGTTGAAGATGGCACCAACACAAGAAGAGGAACTGAAGCTGAGGTTATATGATGGGGATGTTGCGCTGCTTGGCCCAGCAGAGCAGTTCCTCAAATCCTTGGTCGTCATCCCATTAGCTTATAAAAGATTAGAATGTTTGCTTTTCAAATCCAATCTTCAGGAAGAAACCACTGGAATTAAAAAGGCCCTTGCTACTCTTGAGGTAAGAGAATAAATATATGAAATGAGTATCATGTTCACAATATCTGTATGGGTTAATTGCAGATAGTTATTGCGTTGCAGATTATTATTTTCCGCCTGAAAATGCCTCTGACCCTAATCTAATTTTTTTATATTTTATAACTACTAAAAACATTTGATTAGATGTAAAAACTCCTTAAAAGATATAGCTATTAAAAAGACGAAAAATGTGTAATTTTTAGACTAGTGTCAAGGGCATTTCGTCTTTTTTGACGAGAAAGAGCTATAGTTTTCTGAAAGTTTATGTAGCTGTAAATAGCATTTATGTATAAAAGACGTATAGTACATGATAGTTATTTGCAACTAACCCTATTTGAACACGAAGAACGAATGTATGTGACGTATTATTAATGTCACGTCTTGAATTTCAGGTGGCGAGCACTGAACTCAAGAACAGCAGGCTATTTCTTAAGCTCTTAGAGGCCGTTCTCAAGACTGGGAACCGCATGAACGATGGAACCTACAGGGGTGGAGCAATGGCATTCAAGCTCGACACGCTGTTGAAGCTATCTGATGTCAAAGGAACCGATGGAAAGACAACGCTGTTACACTTTGTGGTTCTCGAGATCATTCGCTTTGAAGGCAAGCGAGTAGTTGGCCAAGAAAAACCAGAAGATCTTGATGAGAAATCCGGGGCTGACATTGCAGAGCACCATCGAATACTCGGTCTTGGAGTGGTTTCAGGTTTAAGCGCAGAGCTTGAGGATGTGAAGCAAGCAGCAACGATCGATGCTAGTTCTCTGGCATCCACACTCTCACAGCTCGGTCAGTCCTTGGTGAAATCGAAAGCGTTCATGAAGTGTGAGGATGAGAATATGGGTGAAGAGAGCGAGACTGATAAGTTCCATGTGAGACTTGCTAGGTTCGTGGAGCATGCAGATGTTGAAATTAAGGGGTTGTTGGAGGAGGAGAAGAGGATCATGGCTCTGGTGAAGAGCACCGGAGATTACTTCCATGGGAGCTCGGGGAAAGATGAAGGTTTGCGCTTGTTTGTGATTGTTCGTGATTTCTTGAAAATGCTGGATAAGGTTTGTTATCAGATTAAAGAGCAGCAAAAGGCTGCAATGGTGAAAGCTTGCAAACAGCAAGAATCAGATCGTGGCCGGAGCTTGTTCCCGGAGATGAGAGATGGGCATACTGAGGAAAAATCAAGCTCTGATGGGTCTAAAGATGCTAATTCGAAGAAAGATTCTTTATCGACAGCTTCACAGATTTTACAGCAGATGTTGGATCGTAACCATCAGTTGACTGATGATGAGTCAAGTTCTGATGATGATGATGAATCTGACAGTGAGGCGAGTCCACACCGGTCAGCATCACATCATGGTGAGTCAAGTTCTGATGAGGAAGAGGATGAAACTGATGATTCTCGTGCAACGAAAGACTCTTTAGCAAAACCTTCATCTTCGCGTATGGATGGTGAGTCTAGTTCTGATGATGATGAAGATGATGAATCTGAAGTTTCCAGTTCAGAGGGAGACTCTTCATCAGCATCTGATGACGAATCAAGTTCTGATGGCAATGAGGGTGATTCCAGGTCGAAGAAAGGCTCGTCATCAGCATATGGCAAGGAGGATGAACCCGTTGATTCCATGTCAAAGAAAGACTCTTCATCAACTTCTAGCAACGAGGATGAAGCTGATGAGAAAGACTCATCTGGCAACGAGGATGAACCCGATAATTCCAGATCAAAAAAGGACTCTTCATCAATGTCCAGCAACAAGGATGAAGCTGAGGAGAAAGACTCTTCATCAGCATCAAGCAACCAGGAAGAACCTGACGATTCCAGGTCAAAGGACTCTTCATCAATGTCTGGCAACGATGATCAAGCTGATGAGAAAGAAGACTCTTCATCCGCATCTGGCAACCCAAAAGAACCTAATGATTCCAGGTCAAAGGACTCTTCATCAATGTCTGGCAACGAGGATGAAGATGAGGAGAGAGACTCTTCATCAGCATCTGACAACCAGGAAGAACCTGATGACTCCAGGTCAAAGAAAGTCTCTTCATCAATGTCTGACAAAGAGGGTGAAGCTGATGAGAAAGACTCTTCATCAGCATTTGGCAACCTGGATGAACCCGATAATTCCAGGTCACAAAAAGACTCTTCATCAATGTCTGGCAACGAGGATGAAGTTGATGAGAAAGACTCTTCATCAGTATTTGGCAACCAGGATGAACCTGATGCTTCCAGGTCTAACAAAGACTCTTCGTCAGAGTCTGAGAACGAGGATGAACCCTATGTTTCCAGGTCAAAGAATGACTCTTCATCAGTGTTTGGCAACGATGATGAACACGATGATTCCAGGCCCAAGAAAGACTCTTCATCAGCATCTGACAACGAGGATGAATCAGATGATTCCAGGTCAAAGAAAGGATCTTCACCAACATCTGACAAGGAGGACGAACCCGATGATTCCAGGTCAAAGAAAGGGTCTTCATCACCATCTGACAACGAGGATGAACCCGATGATTCCAGGTTAAAGATAGACTCTTCATCAGCATCCAGCAACGAGGATGAACCCGATGTTGCCAGGTCAAACAAAGACTCTTCATCAGAGTCGACATCTTCACAAATGCAACAGCAGTCACAAGACGATCACAAAGGGTTGTCCCTACAATTGACAGACAAACGCATAGATGATGAATCAAGTTCTGATGGCAACGAGGATGAACCAGATGATTCCAAGAAAGACTCTTCATCAGCCTCTACATCTTCACAAACACACCAGCAGCCACCAGAGGAGGAATCAAGTTCAGACAACAGCAGAGATGAACTCATAGTTCCTAGATCAAAGAAAGATTCTTCACCATCATCAACGTCTTCACAAATGCTACAACACCAGTCACTAGACCGTCATGGCGGGATATTTACAGGCCAAGAAGACGAGTCAAGATCATATGAAAAGGAATAGGAAGATTCCTGTTCAGACAACGAGGAGAGAACTCCTCATTAGATTTTACAGTTTCGAATACATGGGTAAGACTCTTTTTCCTTTTCTGTATCTAATCTTATCTTGCTCTCACATTCATAACACATTTTTATTTCCATGAAAATTATGCAGGGTACATGGTAGTGGAGTTTAACTTGTACAACCTGTGCAGATCTCAGAGTTCCATCTTGAAATTACCTATGAAGCTTATGTGTCATGAAGTTGAAGCAATTTCATATATACTGTAGTTGATAGAGTATGTCAGATTGTGTACAAATTGTCTGTTAAAATGTTGTTCAGTATAGTTGGTTCTGACTGTTCTTGTATTAAATCTGTCATTAGATATTGCTTAGGCATACAAATACTTTAATCAGTAAAGTTAGTTAAATTTTTCTGCCATTTTTAAAATCGTGATAGTACTTTTCTTCCCATTACACTTTTTTTGGGGGCCAACTGAAACTTTGTATTGATTTAAAAGGGTCGAAATGACTTTACATGAGTGGAAATACTTAAAAATAATGAGATACAGTTTTGAATACAGTCGAACCACTGGTGTTATAGTTAAAAGTCCGGTTTATATCAGGGAGAAGTTAGGGGGTGATTCCCTATTCTAGTTGTGTTTGGCGTCGTATATCGTTAGATCATTCCCCTTCTCGACCTGACCGACTATGTTGTGTCGCAACAGTCGGGTAAGGAGCACGCCAAGGAAAAGAGGAGAGCAGAAATCAACAGATGGCTGACTAGTGTCGATCGGGGTGTGTCTCATCAATGACACCCCGAGATTCCCGATGCAATTCATGATGATCCGCGAGACATTCCAGCATGCCTCACTGTTTCTTCATGTTGGATGGCCTCAACATTGGTATCCGCGTCCGTGGAGTGCGGGCTGCCTAGGACATAGGTCCCTGAGTCATTCGGTTCATGGGACGAGACGTCCCACTGAAGGCCTAAGACCCGATGGGTAGGAGCTTGAGGAGCGTCTCGTTCAGATGGCCGTGGGACCCCGTTGGAGACATCACGGTGTTGTTCGTAGTGCCTATTTGGCGACTCGGCTAATCGATCCGGGTCCTATGGTTCCGGTAGCGGTTTCCCTAGGACTGTGCTCGGGATGTACATATCCATTGCAACCCGAAGTCTCATCTGGATTCCACAACCCCTCAAGAGTTGCTGAGAGATTTGTTCAAAGGGATCGGGGAGTGTTGGATCGGTGATAATTTGTTCATAGTGGTGGACCTTCGTCCACGGGGAGAGGTTTCCTTCGCTGCGCCAGTTTTCCTGCTGGGTCGTGGCCTTGGTCCTAGGATCCCTCTCCTGTGCATGGTGTCCTGGCCATCCTCAATTCCGGGGTTGGTTGTCGGTGCCCTTGTATAGGTCTGTGGTAGGGCATTCACCATCGATCTCTACTCAGCCGTTCCGTGGAGATTTTTGCCCATCGGTGTATTTGATGCCATCCAACCGATATCCAGTGGTTCGAGCAAACTTACTCGGTGGTAGTCGGCGAGAGTCCGCTATGGTAGGTCGTTCCTTAGGTTGGTTGGATATTATTTCATGGGGGAATTAATGGAGATATTTGGTGTTGTGGGTGAATTCTTTCCTCTGGAGTATCTAAGGTTCCCATCGTGTCGAATGACTTACAGTGGGGCGGAAAAATGGTAGACGAGATGCGGTAGGTGTTGTTAGGCGTACTTTTTGTGGTTCCGTAGTTGATAGTAGCGGGTATGGGTGAGCATATGACTCGCGGATCCTAACCTATCCGTAAAACCGACAGATCCACAGTTCGTTTTTGGTTGATCCGCATGTAATCGGATCGGATACGGGTCTGATATTTCTTAATCCGAATGATTTTGGGCAGATCTCGGTTGAGGGGCGGATGATCCGTAGATCATCCGACCCGCCCAAGTATAAAACCATCTCGATGCTTTCAACCATATCTTATTATCACTCACATTCTCACATATATAATTATTTTCCCAACAACTTTCTTTATTATTGTCCGATTAAGGACAACGTTAAATTGTGTCAAGATACAAAACCACATATATAGAAATTCATGATGTCTACAAGGTCAAAGGACTTAACCCCATATGACGCTACTGACAAATACTCATAACAAATTCTTATGTAGTATTCTCACATTTAGTCATGCAATACTATTTCAACAAATATTATCTATGATTTGACTTCATATTGCATGTGCATGATCAGTAAAACATGATCATCAGTAAACATCATTCTAGTATATATATAGCGATAAAACTAGGCATCATTAGAATAATACTCCTTATACATCTAAAAGTTTTACAATCAAGTCACATGCTTGATAATTCTCGAAAGAGTTGATTATTAACACAATTAAAATTTAACAAAATGATAATAATAGTGTCAATGTATTAATAAATGATAATATCATACATGATCAACATTGGTCTAAGGCACAAAACTAACATGTTCTTCCTCGGTAGGGGTGGGAATCTGCAACGGTTAAGGCAGCGGGACAAGCATCGACGACTACGAGTCCTCCCTACTCGATATGGAATCTCTCGATACCCTACTTGATGGTTTGTCCATCCAGGAGGTGGTTGCACGACCTTTAAAGGGAGGAATCATCGGTTTTTTTCTTTTGGACTACCCGAGAGAGGGCACGGTGCTTGCGAGAGAGGCTTGGTATTTCTTTGGCTCCTTGAAACTGCTGGATGACTTACGGCCCTAGATATGTCCTTGTGATATCGGTTTTACACAGTTCTCATTGTGGATACGAGTGTCTAATCTGCTAGTTTGTCCCTAGAACAGAGGAGTGCATTACATGATTGGGGGAGCATTGGGAATCTGTATGAACGTTGACGATGACGATGACAGAATGAGATGTGACGACTACATGAGGATCCGAGTCTACTTGGACGCTCTCCTACCGCTTCGGCAACAACTATGAATCCGATAGTCGGACTTGGAGGTACGATCTATACTTTCTTTAACTTTTGAGCTATCTTCTGATCATTACTTTCACTATGACTATATGCCACACATGGTAAATGTGTGCCCAGTCAACATTGTGTTGCGAGACCCTTCGATAAGGGTCATTGTGGAACTTAGGGATAATTGGATGTCGCAGATGAATGGGTAGGGAGCAGTCAGGCCCAAACAGGGTGGAGCATGGAGGCCTCTCTCGGGTCCTTTTGAGTCAAGGTGGAGCTCATTCGACTCAAGGGACAAGAAGGGGTACAGGTCAACAGGCCTAACAGAGTCCAATGGATTGCAAGGGAAAAGGAAAATGATGGTGAAGATCGAGGATCCATGAAAGCAAGAGGAGATACACTCCGTCAAGCACCTGCATGCCACTGCTCCTCTCTTCTAACATGAGGGGACATACCCCATCACAGGGGTCCCATCTAGTTCGATTAGAGGATGTATCTGGAATAGGGGGACACCCCTCCCGTACACGAGTTTCTCTATAAAGGCCCTACCAGACATACCCGCCATGGAGGAGTTGAGATCAAACTCTAGGCCCACAATTGTGGGCCTTGGGAACAACTAGTGGTGAATATCCTAGGCTTTAAGTCCGAGGGTTCGAAGGACTCTGACGACGCTTCGAGAAATCAGGGCGGCGTAACAAGCACCTTGCCTTTCCTTATGAGTAGAGATGGAAAAAACTTGGACCCGGTGGGTGCCTAAAATTTTGAACCGGTCGGGTCATATCCGGATTGGGTAAGTTTCAGTTCTTAACGGGTTGTGGGTTGCTTTTCGGATTTGGATTTGATATATTATGGGCTCGGATCGGGTATTGGTATCCATGTAGTATCCAGTCTGTATACGAGTGTAATTCTTTTTAAAACAAAAAATATGGTCCATTTTGGGGAAGCCCTAAGATGTGATTATGTGATTAATACTTGTTTTTTTTTAAAAATTCTATGTAATTATTAATTAGTTTGTATAGATTTATCAGCCCGTTGAATATGGTAATGTGCAGTTTCCTTTGTAATTCTTTAAATGACCGAGTTTTAAACTTTCTTGAATTTCGAACTTAAATTAAAAGTAGTAAGCTTAATCGTATTATAAACTTAACCGTGCTATAAATTTCAAATAAAAATAGTACATTTTTTTATAGATGATAAGTGATGATTAATTGGGGAGAAAATAGGGATTCACCGATTACCTGTTGAGCATGGGGCGAAAACGAGGTGGGACAAAAACGAATAAAGGGCCTAGACTGGTAAACGGGGATCATGATCCCCGCCTCATACCCACCCAATTGTCATCCCAACCTATGTGCCATAGGGACCAATGAGAGGGCAGTTGATACCACCTCCTCACTAACTGTTGTGTGGTAGAACTTCTACCGAGTGTTATTAGAATTTTCCCACTCTATATCGGGAGCAAGCGTCTCGTGTTTATAGGACTCATGGATTATCTAAGAAAGGGATATGTGCGCTGGATCCACGAGGGATTCTTTAGTTCATTTGTACACCACCAGTACATCAGTATTAGATAGGCTTCGTCCTAACTCACCATCCTCAACACAACAACACGATGGCGACACCCGAACATGTCGGTTTGTTTGTATCAACAATCTAGAAAGAGTGCAAATAGTTTACCTTTTAAAATCTCATGATGTTTGGGTTTTCTGCTTTATTTTCAACACTTACTTTTTTTGGACTGATTAGTCTGTATTTCGAACGCTCTAATCTCTATATATATATATTGTTTTGGCATTCCAATTCCCAAACACTTGAATCTATAACTATCAATTTATCAAATATGGATTGGTTAATTTAGCTATATCAATTAGCTTTATCAGTTTCGATTACATTTTTATCAGTTATCTTAGACTTGTACACATGTGTCGACGTGTACAGTCCGAATAGATCATAAAAGTATAGAACTATACAACCTAAAACGCATCGACCTAAACACAAACAAACACATCTAGGTTTCGGTCTCGGTCTCTGTCTCGGTCTCGGTCTCGGTCTCGCCTCCCTCACTCGTCTCCCTCTAAACCCTCGTTCTCTTCCGTCGACATGGCCCCGAAGCGCCCACTCGGCAACCCTCCTCCCGCCTCCTCCTCCGACGACGATGAGGAAGAAGAGGAACATTCAGAGGAAATAGGAGCGCAGAAGCCAGAAGATGAGGTAGAGGACGAAGAAGAAGAAGAGGACGAAGAAGAGGAGGAAGAGGATGAAGAAGAAGAGGAAGAAACTCCGGCGAAAGAGACGGCCGCGCCGCTGCAAGGTTCCAGCCTCGATTCCGACGAGACCCTTCCTAAGGCCTCCGATTTCACAATCAAGCCAATCGTCCGAAAGCCAGCGGAGGACACCGTCAATTCAAAGCGTCCGGCGGAAACCCCAACCCCAGTAACGCCGGAGCCGGGCAAGAAGAGGAAGAAAACGACGCCGTCCAGTGGAGGCGAAGACACCGCCAGGAAGGGGATTTTCCAGCGGATCTGGAGCGAGGAGGACGAAATTGCGATCCTTGAGGGGATGATCAAGTTCCAATCAGAGAAAGGGGCGAACCCAATAACGGAATTGGCTGATTTCAACGAATACATCAAGGGTTCGATCCACATCCAAGCTTCGCTCGACCAGCTCCTCAGCAAGATAAAGAAGATGAAGAAGAAGTACCAGAACAAGGCGAAGAAATGCCCCAATGGGGACGACCCTGTTTTCGCAAAGCCCCTCGATCACAAGTCCTTTCAGCTCTCTAAGCTGATCTGGGGCGCGGTCGAATCCAATGGCGCTGTCGTTGATGGTGCTGGGAAGACTAATAAGAAGAACAAAAACGGTGGGAAATCGAAATCGAGATCGAAAGAGGAACAGAGTTTGGAGATAAAGCCAATGCTGGCTACTAAAGTCGATCCTGATGAAGACGGGTTCTGGTCTGCATACCCGAGCTTGAAGAAGTCGATAGAGTTCATGCCGGAGAATCTGAGGGGTCACATGAAGGACAACATGTCTTTGGCCCAGGAATCGCAGGTGAAGGAGCTTGAAGACAGGTGGAGGAAGATGAATGTGGATGAGTTTGAGCTCTACTTGACAAGGACCAAGCTGTTCCTTGATATGTCTCAAGCTTTAGGCTATGGTCAAGGTATTTAATTGCTTCTTTGTTTAGGTTTGTCTTTCTGTGGAACTATATGTTATTTTGCTTATGTTTGGTTTTGCCTTGCCTCAAACCTTAAAAAAAGGTTTTTGCTTGTATGCAATATTATGAATTATCTATGGTTATGTTATCTACATTTGTCTCTCTTGTTTGTGTCCTTTTGTTGCTTATACTTGAAACCTAAGTTAAGTTATGTATCAAAACCTTTTACTCTTGCAAAAGAGGATCAACAATGGACCTAAATGGAGAATTGGTGGAGTATTTGAATCTCTTCAACATAGCTATTGTGTATTAGAGCATCATCAATTGGTTTGGGTAATTAACCATGGTCAATAGTGATTTTACCAGGTGATTTCACACTAATGCATTGGCATATTATACGTCTAATCAAAATGCTTTTGTTAATTATGAAGTCCCATTTGAAATTAGAGCCAATGGTATTTTCATCTTTAATGACGAAAGAGTTGTGTAAGTTTTTATAAGTTCAGATAGTTGGATGTCAAAAAATTTAAACTAGAGGTAATTTTGTGCAAACTAGAGAAAAATGTAATCAGATTATACATATAGTTCACAAAATCGCTCTTTTACTCCATGACCCCAAGTCAATGTTCTATCGAACTTTTGCTTCAATCATGAGCATTTTCGAGAAGCTCTGGGTCGTTCTAATCTCCTCATTTCAATTGAGCTAACTTTCGGAAGTTTCCATTAACCTCAAATATGCTGCTTCCAATTTCCTTTCTAGTCTTCCTATCCTCGTCCTCTCCACACGATCCCACATTCAACATCAACATAGATATTCAATAACAGAACATAAACCCCACAATCATCGGATCCTAGGTTCACAAGTCTCTCCACAACTTTCTGAGCTAAAGGAACAGCCTGGTAAGTCCGACATGCCAATAGCATAATTAGCATTGATCCCCACAGAGCCGAACTTGGTTTCATGGGCATGGAGTCTATAACATTCAGAGCTTGCTCTAGCTGTCCTGCCCGGGACAAGAGATCTACCAAACAACTATAATGCTCAAGCCTAGGTTCGATCATGTCTTTGAAAACATCAAGACCTTCCTTAACAAGACCGGCATGGCTACAAGCTGTAAGAACACCGAGGAAGATCATGTCATCCTTCACTATCCCCTCCTTTTCCATTCGAGCAAAGCATTGCAGAGCTTCTTCTCCAAACCCGTTCATGCCAAGTCCGGTAATCATTACATTATACGAAACAACGTTTCTACTACACATGGTGTAGAAGATCTCTCTGGCTTCCTCGAGGCTTCCACATTTCATGTACATGTCCATGAGAGCTGTCTGAACAACTATGTCCGTCTTGATCCTGTGTGTCTTCATGTGTATCCATCTCCCTTGATCGAGAGACCCCAACTTGGTACAAGCTGAGATTGAGCCCATGACGGAGATTGTGTCCGGTCTCATTCCTAGGTGAAGCATCTGTCTGAAGAGACTCAAAGCTTCCTTTGGGTTTCCATGTTCAGCATAGCCATCGATCATGATGCTCCAGGTAATTATATATCTTTCTTGCATTTGATCGAATAGTTGTCGAGCTGCCTCGATCTCTCCAGCCTTTGAATAAGCGTTGATAATACAGCTCCCGGTATTTAAGTCTGGTTGGCATGTTGTCGAAGAGTTCACGAGCACCAACTACATCGCCTAGTTTTTGAAAGTGATGCAGAAGTACAATTACTCAAAATGAACTTGATTTAATAGCTATGATGAACTATACGTTTGCATATAACTTTCTCACATTTTAAACTTTTGCAATTAGTTACCTAAAGTTTCAAAAGAGGCTATAGTTTCATAAGAGATGCGGAACTTCCAATACCCATCAATCATAATGGACCAGGTAATGACATCCTTCTCAGGCGTTTCATCGAACACCTTTCGTGCATCCTCCATTTCTCCAGACCCGACATATCCACCAAGCATCAATTCCAAGACACCGAGTCCTTCTCTTCAAACCCATCGAATACCATTCTCGCCGCCTGCTTCTCCCCGCTCTTACAGTACATTCCGATCAACCCATTTACCACAAACAGATCAGACCAAACCCTCTCTTCAGAACCTCGCCGTGAAGCCTCAGTCCCTCCGTCGACCCCTACACAAATGGGTATGTCACGCCCCAAATCCGGTTTTGATCGGACTCGAGACGTGAGCTAGGAAAACTAATAAAAGTAAGTTAAAACGGAATCCAACTCCACAATTCAGTTCCAAAATAACAACTCCGATAAATATAACATGAGTCGACCTGCTCGAATCCGAACAATTGAAAACATAGTTTAGTATGGAAAAAGGGGTACGTCTCTAATATATAACACAACCCGGACCCTCAACGAGCTCCCGAGCCCTGAGACGTCCTCTAGGCCTACTCATCAACGAAACTTGTAAAAACAGTAAACACGAAGGGGGTGAGCTTATGCTCAGTAGGAAAAAGTAGTAAAGGGAAAAGGACTCCCGCTTCATCATTAAAATTCTTGATTAAAACAATTAATAAAAGGACAACACCAAGAGAGGTCAACAGGGACACGACTTAAACACCAACAGAAATCAACTAAAGAAACACATGAGTACCGAAACATAGATAAATAAACCACAAGACTCCGATCCACACACAAACCCACATATCGTACCGGAACACCCATCGGCCTAGATATCTTCTCGGAACTCACATCATCGGGGTGAAACCAGTCTTCCTGGAACACATAGCATTGGGGTGAGACAACAATATACCATACCGGAACATCCCTCGGCCTAGGTCTTCCCGGAACACGTAGCATCGGGTAAGACAACAATATACCATACCGGAACATCCATCGGCCTAGGTCTTCCCGGAACACGTATCATCGGGGTGAAACAACAATATAAACATATCGGATCGGCACACCCCTCAGTCGGATATCTTTCCGGAAACACCCTCGGGGCAAGTAACAACAATACACACAATACCAAACAAACACATTACACCGAACTCACATTATCAACCAAGCTTACCACCATGACTTACCAAACACGTTCCATCGATCTATCATTCACCCGATCATATCACAAGGCACAATCATATAACATGCAACACAATCACTCAACCAATCATGTCACAGAGTAACCATTTATATCATGCTCATCATAATTCGTGTAGTTTAATATGATTCTTAATTTAACCAAGAGTGTATCATGCATCTACATTTGAGGACGAACAACCATAAGCAATCACAATCAACACGCAATCCTAAAGCTCGACATGGCCATTCTACCAGCACGACAATTTCCCATAATTGAAAACGGTTATTCTAGTGAATCACATCCTATATGCAAACTAAGACTCTTCCGGGTATTATCGTTCTATATGCATACTATTAGCATTTCATAATTAAAAGCGGAAATTTACTACTCTTCCCTACCTCAAAAGCTTTCCAAAGCTCAATCACACAACCGGCGTGTAGTCCCCTCCTCCGAGCTCGAGATCAAGGTCCAGGAACATAAATTAACACTAGAATTAAAGACTAAACGAGGGTGGTTTTAAGAGGCAAACATCTAAGTTAAAACCCCCAAACATTCGGTTTGAGATAACCTTTCGAAATAAACGAAAAACACCCAAAAAGGACTAAAAAGGCTCAAAACTAGTCTGTCACGGTTCGAGTCACAGAGCCGTGAGGCTCCCCGTCACGGATGACGTCTGAAATTGGGAGAATAATATAAATCAGCAGGGTTCCACACAAAAGTCTCAAGCTCAGTCAATATAAAATAAAATAAAAACAAACACAATACGTCTCTAATAACAACAAGTAAAACCCCGGGCATCCGCTAGCTCCCCAGCTCTGCGATGTCCACTACTCCAAGTCATAAGTAAAACCTGTATACAACACGGTAAGGGGTGAGCTTGACGCTCAGTAAGAAAAACCAAGAAAACCGCCTCTTTACAGATTTACCAAAAACGCAATCCGAGGTTTAAAGTTTAACGATTAAAACAAGGGTTGATCAAATAGATGCGACACTTAACCATTTTAAAACATTAATCAATTTACCCGGTCACCCACCGGACCAACAATCTCCAACCTTAACTCGACAATAGTCAATAAACCAATGCAACACCGAAGGAGCAAACCAAAGAAACCACCACAGCCACAGGCACCGCAACACTCAAAACACAACAAATCTCAATCAAAACCAAGATAATAATAGCAGAACCAATTCACACGAATGCAAGGTCTCGGGAGCAACCCGCTCGGCCCGGCAAAGTCGTACGCAACTTTTCCCAACACAAAGTCGGGAGAGGCGGCGACCTCATCGCGGAACACAGGCCCAGCCTCTTCGCGGTACAACCTCATCGCGGAACACACAGGCCCAGCCTCTTCGCGGTACAACCTCATCGCGGCATCGCGGAACAACCTCATCGCGGCACAAAATGCGTTTTACCGAGTGCTAGTCGGAAGGTAGGGAAAACACCTCTTCGCGGGACCAAAGTACCATAAACGCAACACTTTACCGATTACGCGCCGGAAGGTATGATACACCTGACGGAAGTACATCTCTCACACTTTACCGGTCGCGCATCAAAACAATCACGAACACAATCACGAACACACTCACAATCACAATCACAATCAAACTCACACAGCGATCATGTACTTACCAACACTTACCGACACCACTCTCCACGTGGTAACCCCACCGACTTATCCGGTATTCAATCCCCAACCCTCCCACAGTTCAACAATTCACATAACAGGAAATAACCACTTAAGTCATCAACATGTATTACTAGTTCAATTCTACTCGTTTTCATGTTCGTTACTTATTATCCATTCAAACAACACAACACCAAGCAGATTCATACAACAAACAATCTTACAGGCGCGACATGGCCTGATTCTACCAGCACGACAATTCCCAAGACTGAAATCGTAAATGTTCGCAGTTTAAACGTCTACGCTAATTATCCACATCCTATATGCATACTAGTTATTTAACCGATTATTAGGTTTCCCTATATGCCTTCTAGAACAACCGTAAATAAGCGGGTTTCGAGGTAATCCCTACCTCTAGAAGAACCAACAGTTGCGTCTCCTAGCTGCTGACGTCCTGGCCAACTCTGGTCTTCTCCGTGCTTAGGGCAAAGGCCTGGTTTTAACACAAAGGGACGGTCATCAGTCCCGGTCCAGTCCGTAACGGTCCTCAAAATTATTAATTAAATAAGTCCTCTGAGTTAACAGATTAAGTCCAGTAGTTCGTTTGTCCAAACGTCCTTTAAAAAGTCCGAAAGTCCAGGTATTTATCTGATTTTAAGTCCAATATTTAATCTATTTAAATTAAATTAATGCCCTGCCTGGATCCGACCCGAGTCCTACCTCAGACCCGGACCTGACCCGAGCCCGACCCGGACCCGGATCCAGACCCGAACCAGGACCCGGACCTCAGATCCAGTCTAGGCCTGAGGCCCGAACCAAGTTCATGCCCGAGGCCCAAACCAGGTCCGGCCCAAGGCCCAGACCAAAGCTAAAGCCCAAGGCCCGAGTCCGAGGCCCGAGCATCGTTCCTGGCCCGAGCCCAAGCTCGCCCAGGTCTGAGATGAGGCGGTTAGGGTTAGGGTTCCGTCCAGCTTCCCTCCGACGGCGGCGACGACGACAGGACTCGAGGGAGGGTTTCTTCACGGTGGAGGTGGCGTCAAGGCACGGAGAAGGCGAAGGAAGGGTTTCTGGTGCGAGTCCCAGGCCGTCTGTCCAGATCCGACGCTGGGAGGAGCTCGCCGGCGAGGGGAGCGTCAGATCTGACGCGCGCGAGCTCCAGCGACCCTTAACACCCCAAGCCCGACTACCAAAAGCTCGTGAAGGAGTCTCCCGTCATGGATCCATGACGGCCCAGACCAATTTCGTTCTTCCTCTTCCTCCAACCTCCTTTCCACGAAATCAACACCCAAAACTCCATTTTTAACCACTAAAAACCTCCAAAACAGTCACATAACTTCAACCCTTCACTACCCAAGGTAGGATTCATCAAAACAACAATTACCCAAGAGATTTCCAACCCAAAAACAACTAAAAACCATTGATTTCTACATAAATCAATCATCTACTTCTCTAAAAACATCACCTAACAACATACAACTCAAAACCTAGCTAGTTCAAGCAATTTCCATGGAAACCCAAACTTGAGATGAATTGAGAATAGAAAGTTAGAGTTTACTTACCTTGTAAATGGATAGATGAAGAGGATTTTGGGGTTTTTGAGAAGATTGGATGAAGAACTTGACAAAAGCTTGCTCCTTTCTCTCTTTCTTCTTCTTCAAGTTTCCATGGTTTCTCCTCTCCTGCTTTCTCTCTCTAAAATTCGGCTAGCACAAATAATGAATGAATTTTTGCTCCCAAAATGCTTTAAAACCTAAAAGTTGTAAAGTCCAAAAATCCCCTTAGCTCTTATCCACTCAAGGCCAACTCATGAGGGTTAAAAGGGTCCTTTTAGCCTCCTTTATTCCCCTCCAAGCTAACATGGACAAGTGTCCATGTAGGGACCACTTTGCCCTTAATTATTTCCAGCACCTCAATTTTAATTAAGCTTAGTCGATAAATAGGCTCCTTTTGAACGAAAATTGACTTTTGCACAATTACAACCATTTGAAAGGAAACGGCCAAATTAAGCTAACCGTAACGACGATTAAGCTTTTTGGGCCCCTGAAAGGTCCCGAATGACTCCCGGAGTCATCGGTTGACTTTTCCGGCTAAAAGTCAACTTCCGCCAGGATTCGCCGGTTCGACCGGGATCGACCGGAGGCTGTTCTTACAGGGTACGTGTGATTATCCCCCTCGAAACCTTCCTCTCCTCGTGCCAACACAAAATCTCAGCGCTCTCGCGGGTTCGAGCAATCAACATGTCATTTGATCAGGGTGTTGTACATGAAAGCGTTGGGCTCTTGTATTCGGGTGAAGACGAGTTCCGCATAGTCCATGTTGGGCGTGTTCAGTGATGTTATGGATGCGAGCAGGGTCGGCCCAATGATTTTTGGGGCCTAAAACGAGAATTTGATTGATAACTTTTTTTCTTATGAAATAATATAATAGGAAAATAAGTAAAAAAATTCATATAAAAAGATTATACTAGATGATATTGAGCAAGTGAGCTTCAACGTCTATTTATAAAACTAGAAAATCTAAAATGTATGATGTATATTAGTTTTTAACAAGACACTCTCAATGGATAAAATTTACCGTCTAGAATTATATATAAAATCCGAATATTTAAGGATTCACGTTTATCCTCAAATAAGATATATTCATGTCATGTTCGGATGTGATAAGTTCAAGATAATTCTAGAAAATTACACTACATTATCTATAATATATGTGACGTCGTGTATGACTAGTTATTGTCATTATCTTCTAGAAATTTCTACAATTAAAATAACTTTAAAATACTAAATATGAGTTTTAACAATGATCAATCAAATATAACCAAAAATAAGAAACCCGTCAGAACTTAGAATAACGATGCAATGCAATAGGTTGGTGAGAATTTCTAAGAACTATTCGGTATTGAAACCCACCGTTTAACCGGCAAATACAAAATAGGACAGGCCAACACATTCTCCTGGTTACCTTAGTATATGTGTCCAACTTCATTTAATTGTTGTTGTTTTATAAAGATTAAAAACGCTTATAAACAAACTCATGTTTAGTGATCCATTTGATTTTGGACTAAGGAGCCAGAAATAAATCACCATTCATGTTCATGGCCTCTGGTCTTTACTCTCCGTTAAGCATCTCCATGTCAACGATTAGGAAGCATCTCTATCTCCATCTCTAATGAATGACTCATTTTCTTAGAGTCTGGACAATACAACTTCATGTGATATGTATATATGATCAACTCTACTTATTATCTTGATTAATCATGAAATGAAACTTTCATAACATCTTTTTTTATTGCAATAATTTTGGAAGAGTTTCTCTTGACAATGTACTTTATCATATTATTTTAGTTTATGCATTTCCGTGGTGAAGTTGATACATTGCTTGTTATTCCTCAAACAAAGATTATAGTGTGTTTCATCTCTATTTTTAGTTCATTAATCACTAATAAATTGAACTTGCATGTTTTGTTTCATTAATGATAGTTTTCATTGCTAAATAAAGATCTATAGAATTGTTAGAACGTTCAAAAATCAAGAAAAATTATCTTCCTTTTGGATGAGAATTGTTTTTTTTCTTCTTCTAAAAAACGAATTTGAATCGAGATCAAAATTGGCACAACTAGTGATAAAGTTTAAACAACTGATTATTTAATTTTATGAGGCTTGTTGGATCTAAAGCCTTAAGCGGTTGCTTAACTCGGTTAAAGCTTGAGACGACCCTGGATGCGAGTAATCGACTGATGTTGAAGGTGTTGGCGATGAGATTGGTGGTGATGAGCTGGGCGTGGATTTGGAGGATCTGTGAGGTGTTTTTGGAGATTTGTAGCAGAGCGACGATTGGGTTCTTTAGGCAGAGCTTAGAGACAGAGTGAGGTCTCATGTTCGTCTGCATTTGAATTGATCGAGCAAAAGACCATTTCTGATTAACAGAGGATGAAGAAGAGCCGAGAATCGTGGATTGATTCAGAACAATTGACCAAACAACGTCGTTACATGCTCTTAGTGAACAATTGACCAAACGACGTCGTTACATGCTCGTAGTGATCCATTTCCAATATATTCAGTATTAATTGAATACTCTAGTTTACACTAATAATTCAAGTTCCTTAAAAAGAACGAAACTTATAAAATTGGATTAACTAAAATAGTTCTTCCATGCAATTAGATCGTAATTAGTCAGACTGATTGATTTTGATTGAGGCGACTATAAGAAAAGGAAAAACCATCCATCTCCCCCTTTCACCTTGCATACTTCAAGTGCTCCAATTTTATCTTAATTACACTCTACATGCCAAGTTAAGTATGAGCAAATCAAGTTTGTCTGATTCAGATGGCATCAAAACCCCAACTTAAATTAATAATTGTATTGAAACAAATCAAATTAACACTAGGTTGTAGATACAATGAGAATGCATTGTCCATGTTTGTGTTACAGGTCTGTTGATCACACACACCACACGTGAATTTGCAGAAAAAGGGTTAAATTGTAGGCTAGGAAGAGCTACGAAGAAGACAAAATCAAATCTCAGCATCATTGTCATGGATGTGTAATAATGAGGTATCACCATAATTGTCTATGTTTTCAGATTCCAAACATGTCTCAATCCGAACCTCGTCTCACGTGACTTGTCACGCTGATCTTCCACATTGATTCATCTAAGCACATCATAAACTACAGAACAACGATGATGAGAATCAGAGAATGCTACCGATCCAATAAACATTATGATGACAGGAATTAAAAGCGAAGATTCTATTCAATATTCATCCAATTTTCTACACAGCTTAATCGATTCTCTTTCTGCTTCCGAAACCAAAACAGTAAAACTAAAATTCGAAACAAAAAGATTTATGTGCTGTCAAAATTAGTACCAAACGAGACGCGATTTGCGATAGAAAAAGCAAATCTCACGCGCCGTCGCTGTCAGATCAGTTGTAGTTCGTCAGAAGAAGTTGCTCAGCCGATAACACGCACCAGCCGTGGGCGAACAGAATCGACTGCGCCTCCGGCGAATCGACCAGAATTTGCAGCAGCTGCTGCCTGCTCAGCTTTCCAAGGATCCCGAGCGGGCGGCGGAACAGGCCGGAGCGAGCGTCGCAGCAGATGCTCGGAGGATCGACGAAGAAGCTCGTCTCCGTCGGCATCGACTGGAGAGCGAGGATCTGCGCCTGGAGGAAGGTAATGTACTTGGACACCTCCTCCAGCAACGTCGACATGTCCATCTTCTTGTTCCACGGCATCAGCTTCCCGAGCAATCGCAGCCTCTCGCTGATCCTCTGCCGCCGCTTCCGAGCCTGCGAGCTCTGCGATTGCTGTCTCGTCGCCTCGGCGGAGGAAGCGGGACCGTTGAGCTGAAGGAATTTGTTGACGGATGGCCGAACCACGGACTCGAGGGTTTCAGACTCAGCCACCGAGTCGAACCGGCCGCGCTCGGTGAAAGGGGGCTCGAGCGAGCGGAGATCCGGCATGCGGTTGAAAATCCACGGAGAGGACGGTTCGTCGGAGACCTTGGAGTTGAAATAGGACTCGAAAACCGCCGCTGATGAAGGACCGAGAGAGGTCGGAGCAGAGGAGTGGCCGCCGAGAGTAGCCGGAAACGGCGTCAGGGAAGTCCCGGACAGGTCCATCGGCGATCCCAAAAGCGACCGGAGAGTGACGCCGGAACACAAATCGTCATCGGAAATCTCTCCGGAACCGAACCTGAAACCTCTCTCCATTTCCGGTACGGTACACAGAGGAACACGCAGTGAAGAAACGGCGTATTCATCATATATAGACGAAGGAACAGAGAGTGAGGTGAGAGGGAAGGGACACGTGGAGGGAGGAGAGAGGACGCAAAAGTCGAGGACGATCGGGTCCGTACGGGTGGTGGTGGTGGTCTGTTTTGTATGTTTGCGCCAGCTGAGGCGGTTCGGGGCTCAGGAGCCACCTGCTGCTTCGGGCGCGTGTCAGGTACGGGGCGGGCGTTTTTGTCACCGATACAGACAAATTGGGCTACAGAAGAAGAAGCTGACATGCGTACGAGGAGAAGGGCTATTTGGGGATTTCTGAAAAGTCTGTACGTGTATACCTGTAGTTGTGATGGTAAATTGACCAAGATACCCCCAATAGACATTATGGTACTGGTCTTGGTAGGTCTAATGTTGAGATTAAATTAGCACGAAATTGTAACTTAGAATTAAAATTGATACTAAGATTGTGCAGATAGTGACTATCAGTGTACTGCAAAAGGCCAAAATTGCTCTGATAATGTTGCTGGTTTATTTTTGGACAGGCAGTGTACATCAGAAACATTGACTAGTGCCTCTAAATCGATTACTTTGCAAGAAGTAACTATACCCAGTATTCACCTCAGTTCATTAGAACGTGTTTTTAAGACCCGGACCTTCCAGAGCCTGTGATCTCGCCTCCCTTTGTCGGGATTTCCTCAATATAAAGAAGAGGAATGCTTCATTCTTTGTTCGGTCGTTTTGTTTATGGAAGGTCTTAGAACTTAATGTATAGGCATTCGATTATTAGGGATATTATGAATGAAGTCAGGGTATTAAATCTCGTATATATCCTTGTAAGGCATCGTTTTTTTAGACTAATAAAGCTTTGTAGTCTTTCTAATTCTTCCATATATCACTTATTTACGTCCCTTTTATCATTCTTGAGGTTTATGTAGATCTTCCATCTACACGTCTTACAGTTTGATGTAGCTTAAAACTCTCAACTCGTGACAATAATATGGACTTCCTTTTCCACTAAGTGATTGCTTACGGACCTTAGCGTACAATCTAGGCCTGTATTCGGAGTTTCCCCGGGATTGGTAAGGCGAAATGGGCGCCACCGTAGCCCATTGAATGCTCTACCTCGGGCCATGGATATCATACGCTCTATTGAAATAGATTTGGCGGACTGGTTCAAGAAGAAATAAGTTAATCTTCTTCTTGCTCTAACTAGGGCATTCTAAGCAATGTTCTCATTTTTTTTATAAAAAAAAGTTCTATTTGGGCATGGGAAATGGTGAGATGGAACATAGCTATTCGTGTGCCATATGATGCTCATGCAATATATTTGTGTGCAACTATATTAATCACATCAAAGTTGGTCTTCTGAAAGATTGAGAAGCACTCTGAGCCCAAGGATCACTCCCCAAGCAATATGAACAAACTGATACCCAAATGAGGAAGAGATGGTACAAGTTGGGCCAGCTCAAGCTTCATGTGATCATGTGCCTGACCCAATATAAGTGGTAACAACCCATATCCAACCCATGTCAAGGTTACCAAAAACTCATTCATCAACCTTCAAATAAACCCAGTTCAGTCGGTCTGTTGGTCAAAGAGCTTCCTCTCCTATTCAAAATCATGTTGAAGTATAAATCCACATCGGAAAAATATAACGATAAAATGCTACTTATAAAGACTAGGAAGGGCCACACCCAACTAGCAAGATTGACCTTTTAGTTGTAGAAGCCCAACCCGATATAAGTAGCCCGTTTTAAACAAAATTTACATGGTATCGGAGCTGGTTCGGCCCACGACCCATTTATCACCTCCACCCTTTGGTCTCCGGTCCATATGTAGATGTCCAGTCCTGTTATGGCCCACGTGTAGATGTACAGTTCTACACGTGAGGGTGAGTGTTGAAGTATACACCCACATCGGGAAAATATAAGGATAAAATGCTACTTATAAAGGCTACGGTCACACCCAATCAACAAGGTTGACCTTTTAGTTGTGGAAACTAGGGTCACACCCAATTAACAAGGTTGACCTTTTAGTTGTGGAAACCCGACCCGATATAGACCTCATGCTTCATAGTCATATCCACAAGTGGCTGAAGGACTCGATTGACATGGATCTCTGGACAAGATAGATCATGATATATATATATATATAAATACAAGTGTAAAGATTTGGTTGAGCCTAATGGCATGCCATAATACTTCAAAAAATTAACCCTAAGAGATACATATAGGACATCATGATCGTCAAAATTAAGCTAGTGAGTTCAGATTTTTCCGTACGGAATCTATATATATCCTTGGACTCTTGTCTTTGTAAACCGTTAAGACTTGACCACATATTGACCCTCTTCACGTACACAAAAATTACATAATACATGAATATATGACCAACAATGTCAATGTTGTATAAGATTTTCCGATTACAAATAGGTCGAGACAAAAAAAATATAGCTGCTATATATCAGCTCTGAACTGGGAACTGCACCAACGACAAATAGATAAAATGTTATTAATTCATATATCCTTTCAACTTATTAAGTTTGGGTGATAATCACTATGCTTGGTTAATTTAATTAATCAAATTTTATAATTGTTTACTCACTAAGTGAGCTATAAGAGTATGACTAGTTGTTTTTGTGGGGAAAGCGGATATACTGAGATCAGGTTCTATGTATAGAGTTTATTTTCAGTCATTTCAATTTCCATAACAAAACAAACGACGGTGCAATTCAAGAGTTTCGAGTCTTTCTCATGCTTGCCTGTTAATTTGGAAAGTATGTACTCATAATTAGCATATGTAGACGATGACATGTTTGTTGATATTGAGTTATGTCTGAGCTTACAAGCTATAACAACTAATACACTTCACTGATAGCGATCTAACTGTAGTTAAAGAGATGTCATATTTAAATCGGTTGATTTTCTCTAAGAGCAGTTGTTGTGTGAGGTTCATTACTCAGGCTCTATGCGACAAAAAGTTGGAGTCGATTCCTGGGTGTGTTGGTGTGGGGGTCAACGTCTGCCGGCCGATTTTGACTAAAATCTCCAATCTCCAACTGTATGAAGAGAAAAGCTGATAGGGAAGAGAAAGAAGAAAAGATATTGAAGTGTGAGTCTCACATCAAAAGTTTGTGGATAAATTGATCCATTGATATACATTTTGATGTCTCTACCTATCAGTTCGAGCTTTTGGGTTGGATAAGCTCGATTCGCTCAAAAGGCTCCCAGTAAGCTGCTCAAGCGAAGACTTTTGACGATCCGACCTCAACTTCTGAAGGTGAAGAGTGGGTTACCGATTAGAATTGATTTGCTTTGTTTTTGGACATGCAGTCCTCTTGTTTCAGGACCTGTTGTCCAACGCTCAGGATTTTTTCCTTTTTGAGCTTCCATTATTGAGCTCCCCCTTGTAATCGTTTTCTTGATCCTTTAGATGCTTTCTTTCTCGGAAAGTACTCTTTTCTAATAAAATTATGCGCTTATAAAAAAAACATGGTTTCAAAACTGGTTCGGCCTAAGGCCGGTTTGTCATCTCCACCCTGTGGTCTCCAGCCCCTATGCAGATGTCGAGTCCTGATATGACCCACATGTAGATGTCCAGGTCTATACGTGAGGGAGAGTGTTGAAATATGAGTCCCACATCAAAAGTGTGTGGATAAATTGACTCTTTGATATACATCTTGATACCTCCACCTATCAGTTCGACCTTTTGGGTTGTATTGGGAGAATCGACGGGAGAGAGAGAATTTCATTACTTTTTCGTCACTTTTTGGCTGAATAGACGGGAATCAACAGGACAAAATCGATATCGGCCCACAATAGATGCTCTAAAGGCGTTTGTCGTGAGAGGCGAAAAGGAAAGACAATTTGGTTTAAAATGTGGGTTTTGACATATTAGGGCAATTCTCTCTCCCCTGGGTGAAGGATTTGTCGCTGTGAATTCGTCGCTCTTGAACTTATAACTATCCACTTCGGGTTCTCCGCCGCTACAATTTCGGTTGTTTTTACAAATCCGTCATTCAAAGTAAAATCTAATTTATTAAACTAGCTCGGGCTTAATCATCTACTTGGAGATTAATCCTTAAGAAGTTGATGGGTGCATGATGATGAATCATGGAGACAAGACTCTTGCACCAACATGGAAACACTTGCTTTTCCCATAAGGGAATGTACAACACAAACAACAAAGATTTTCATAAGATTGCATGAGTAAAAGTGACTCAGACATGTACACTTGTGCTGAGAACAACCTCTCTTTTAATTTGCAGAAACAAATAATTTTTCATGCTCAACCATATATGATCCATGATGCTTCAAATCACTGCAATTTTTTCTTCTTGTATTTTTATTCATTTCGCATAAAATTGAAAGACCTAGCTAGGGCTAGGAGATGATACATAGAGACCATATCTTTGCATGATCGATTGTGTGCAACTATACACCATAATATACACAAGTGCTTTTACCACAAATGGTCATTGATTCTATATACAACTTTAGTTTCTCCATGTCAAGTCATATATATATTGATGAGTTAGCAAGTGGACTATCATGTAATTTTAAGAACATGTGTTGGAAATCAAAAGTAAAAAATGGATGAGAATATATTCACATTTTTTATACGTAATATTGAAAGACGGGTAAATTCTGATATCAAGTAATTAAAATTTGACCATTAAAATTTCTAAATTTTATTAAGTATCGAACAATATATGAAACATTACAATCTTCGTGTACATGTAGAATTCAAAAGATTTGCATTATAACAAGATTCGGAATTATATGTGAGCTTTTCATCGATGAGAGTGGAGGGCGAATGAGAACTAACAAATAACAAAGTCGGTCCACTTGTTTTAAGTTTTAAAATAAATAGAGGTTGTCAGATACTCGACAAATAACATACGAATTCACATTATTCACATTTTTGTATATTAATGATAAATTCTTGAAGAAACCCTAGCCTCCTCTTTTGCTTCATTTTTGTGCAAGCTTTCACCAAACTTGGCTCCATTTGGCTATTAATTAAGATATCTACATAGAGGTGGTTGAGTTCGTGCACAATATTCTAGTGGATGGAAGCAAATCAATATGGAATGATGAACATATATATACTCACTTTAGTATGTAAATAAATGAATTTGGTCTTGTGGGGAAGAGGTCTAATTTGTCTGTAGTTGTGGCACAACATGCACAAGGAACCAAGGAGATGGCATTTTTTAGTATTATATAAGGAAGATGGGAATGAAAAGTAGCCATCAATATGAATCACTAAAGCTCTAAATCGATTATACCAGATTCTAGTTTTAAAATAAAAAAGGTATAACTACACATATTACTAATTTAATGGTAAATAATTTGGATTTGTCTTAATTGGCAATTCTTGAGGACAAGTTCGACAAAAGAGTGGCCGGCTAAGACAGCATCCTTAACCTATTCTTTACTTTTTGTTTTGTAAAGTTTCCAAAAAAATCTCTTCTGGAGAAAATGAGAGGGATGAAAATAAAATGGATGAGGCCAAATATTAGAGGAGCATTATGCCAAACTAGACATATATAAAGTTTCTTAATAAGGGTAATTAATCATTACAAATTACCTTCCAAGACAAAAACTTTGATCTCTCGATATAGGGTCCGATCAGGGTGTTTTGCGTCTTCCAATATCGGCGTCTTTTTTCATTTATCGTCTATCATATTCGCCTGACGAACTTGCACCCTTTACTTCATGGTGGTCCCGAGGCACCACCCCTCTTGCCAGCCAGGCGCCACAACAGGTGGTGCCCAACCTTAGCCATTATTACCGCCTTCTACGAAGCAAACCTCCCCTCCACTCATCATCCCTTCTTGACAAACCACCCGCTACTCACCCCCTCTCCATGACTATGTCGATGTCTCCCTCCTAACCCGCATCCAACATCGTCAATATCCAATCCGATTATGGGGCCTTCTACTTCGAGGAGGATGAAGACCGGGTGGTGGTCTTCCCTCATGAGCCAACATGCAAACCCAGCCATGACTATCAGTGCTTCAGATTGATCGGGCGCCTCACTAACCAGAATGACGGGGGCTTCCTCACCAACAGGTTCTTCAGTCGCTAGTCCGTTTCGACATCACGCTACCGACCAAGCTTGTGAAGCCAAAGTCCACACGGATTAGGGACCTTGTCGCCTACGATGTTATCCAACTCGTGCATCGTTCTCATGCCTTCATGCTTGAGGTGTCCCTTAGGCTTCGAACCATGGGAGACCTCACCATCAACTAATGTCGGACATTATGACTAAGGCCCTAGAATCTCCTCAGAGCGAGAAGCACACAAGCCCCGAAAAGAAATAGCGAGGGATAGAAGAGGGTTTGGTCAGGGTGTTCCCACTAACAATAACATCGAACATTCTGACTTACCATGGCCAGGCATATCCGGAGGCCTATGGGACCTCAAACCATTCCCCGAATGCGGGTCTTTTCTCTATGGGCCCCTTGTAGGTGACCCAGGATACGAGGAGGCCACGAAGGCTCAATTGGAGAAGATCAGTGAACTCCATGCTGTGAGGTTCAGGAGGATCTCTAGCACATAAATGGAAAGAACTTAAAAGGACGAGGTACAATTTCGGTGATATTCGAAACATTAGTCTTAAAGCTAAAATCTGGTGTACAACATGGAGAGATTAAAGGGTGATTCCCTACTTCAGCTGTGTTTGGCGTTGTATATCCATGAAACACTCCTCGTCTCGACTTGACCAGATATGTTGTGTAGTAACATTTAGTCAAGGAGTATGCTAAAGAAAAGAGGAGATTAGGAATCAAAGGAATTCTGTTTCGTGCAGACTGGGGTGTGTCTCCTCAGTGACACCCCGAGAGTCCCGAGGTAGTTCATGGCAACTCGTGAGGCAGTCCAGCATGCCTAGCTATTTCTCCATATAGATTGACTTCCTCAGTAGCGTCCGTGTCCGTGGAGTACAAGTTTCCTTGGTCAGGGGTTCTTGAGTCATTTGAAGCCTGAGATGAGAAGTCATAACGGGGGTCCACCACTGGTAGATAGGGGTGTGAGAATCGTCCGGCCCTGGTGGTGATGGGGTCCAGTTGGGGCCCTAACGTTTCCTGTCATAATGGTCTTGGGATGGTGAGGCTGGTCGTTGGTCTGAAGCATGTGTTTCCTCCAAGAGCTTCCATAATTCCTTCCCTAGGGTTCATACATCCACTACAACACGAAGCCTCATCACCATGCCACATCCCCTAATATTAGGTGGGGGCCTTGTTCAAAGGGGTGATTGGTAAATGGATCAGCAATGATCCTTTCATAGTGGTGGATCGTCGTCCATGGATAGGGTTCATCATATCGGGGTTAACGATCTTGTTTGGGGCATGGTCGTGACCTATAGGTTCCCTCCTAGGTCCAACTAGGATTCATGATTTACTGGCCTCCATCGGGGTCAGGCTTTGGTGTCGGTGCCCCATGATAGAGCTGTGGTGGGACATCGATCAACAGTCTTGCTTTAGTAGGGCCCTAGGGGCCTTCTCCCATCGATTTATCCGATGGCTGCCATCGGAAGTCCGGTTGAATCATCTCATCTTCGGTTCTTGCAGTCTTACTTGGTGTTAATCGGCAAGAGTCCATCATAGTTCGTCGGTCCCTAATTTAGTTGCATATCATTTCATGGGAGAATTTGCCGCACCATTTGGTGGTTGTCGTGGATTCTTCCAGAAGGATCCATGGTCTCCACCTTGTTGGTCGACTTACGGTGAGGTGACGGATTGACAGACGGGAGGCGATATGGTTAGTGGTAATAGTGGTTGCGCTTTTATATAATAGGTTTCACGGAAAAGGAAGATGATCGAAAAGAAAGGCGGAAGTATGAGAGTTCGTCAAGAAAAACCCTAGGTTTCATAAATTTTTTAAGACATATTGTTGGCAAGTATGAATAGGGAGTTGAACTTGCTTAGTCATCAAAACTAGTCCCGTACCTCTAAAAGATCCCATTAATATGCATAATCAACATTTTTGGCTAGCAAAGTAGCAATGCCCACTTATTTATACGGAAACATCCAAAAACACGAGAACGGAAAAAAGAAAGAAAGAATATTTGTCTTTGACTGAATGATAACATAAAACAAAGAGTAATTGAAAAGGATTAGATAAAGAGGATACGGAACTACACATGGATCAACAACCAGTTTGTTTGTCATCAGCTCCATTTTCTAAAATTTTATTCTTTTTGGCTTATACATTGTTTCTTCACAACTCATACAATTCAACTTTTATACTGACCTTTTCACCTATAAGTACCATTGCTTCCCTTTCCACTTAGACAAACAAAACCTCTCTCACTCCCTTGTTCCTTGAACTTTCATCACAAAATCAAAACCTAACTAGCTCTTTGGTCAATCAGATTGTGACACGTGTCGAACGAAGATCTACATAAAAGCCTCGGAGCTGACCCTGATATGTCCAAGTTAAACCCTAATTATTACAAGTTGTTCTTGTCATGAAAACTGAGCTTCGAGGAGTGGGAAGAGGAGGAGGAGTAGGAAACATGCCAACGTCTATATCTCTACAGAACTCACCGGCCCTCTTCCCTCCAGCCTCACTCTCCGGCCAAGTCCTCGGCGGGTGCCTAGGCAGCCTCGACGGTGCGTGCATAGAGAAGCTCCTCCTCCACTGCGCCAGCGCCTTGGAGAGCAACGACGTCACTTTAGCCCAACAAGTCATGTGGGTCCTCAACAACGTGGCGTCCTCCACCGGCGACCCCAACCAGCGCCTCGCCTCCTGGTTCCTCCGCGCCCTCATCTCACGCGCCTCCCGCATCTGCCCCGCCGCCATGAGCTTCCACGGTCACAACTCCCCCCCTCGCCGCCTCATGTCCGTCACCGAGCTCGCCGGCTACGTCGACCTCATCCCCTGGCACCGCTTCGGGTTCTGCGCCGCCAACAGCGCCATCTCCAGAGCCGTCCAGGGCTGCTCCAAGGTCCACATCCTCGACCTCAGCATCACCCACTGCATGCAGTGGCCCACCCTCATCGACGCGCTCGCCAAGCGCCCCGAGGGCCCGCCGTCTCTCCGCATCTCCGTCGTCCCCGCCGCCCGCCCTCCCGCACCTCCCCTCCTCGACGTCCCCGTCGAATCCGTCGGCCTCAGGCTAGCCAATTTCGCCAAGTCCCGGGACCTCCCTTTCGAATTCAACGTACTTGATCAAGAATTCGAATCACCGGCCCAACCATCATTCGAGCCAGAGACTGTCCTAAGACATCTCAACCCGACAACGTTAAACCTCCGCGACGACGAGGCGCTCGTCATCAACTGCCAGAACTGGATCCGCTACATGTCGGACGAGCGGAAGACAAGCAACAACGAGTTCTCAGACCGCGACGCGTTCGTGAGCGCGATCCGAGACCTCGACCCGCACATAGTCCTCGTAGTGGACGAGGACTGCGACCTAAGCGCTCCGAGCTTAGTGTCGAGGATCACAACTTGCTTCAACTACCTATGGATCCCGTTCGACGCGCTCGAGACCTTCCTCCCCAAAGAAAGCAGCCAGAGGATGGAGTTCGAGTCCGACATCGGAGAGAAGATAGAGAACGTTATAAGCTACGAAGGGTACCAGAGACTGGAGAGGCTCGAGTCGGGGACAAAAGCGTCGCAGAGGATGAGGAACGGAGGGTTCGGGAGCGTGTCGTTCAGCGACGAGACGGTGAGGGAGGTGAAGGAGCTGCTCGACGAGCACGCGAGTGGGTGGGGGATGAAGAAGGAGGAGGACATGTTGGTGCTGACGTGGAAGGGACATAACTCGGTTTACGCAACAGCTTGGGTTCCTAGTTGTGGGTTGGAACTCGACGGTTAATGATTATAATTTACAACTACTTTAGTTATTTACTAGGTTTTCAGGAAGGGGAACATAAGTTTGGTCATGTTTTGTGTCTGTTGAAATAAAACATATATCAAACCGTGGCTATAGACTTGAAGTTAATGTGTTTTGTTTCTTTGAGTTGTGGAGACATATGGTGAGGTGGTCCATGTTGAGCTAGGTTAAAGTGGTTCGTTTCTGGTGTGGCATGAAAAAGCTGCAAAGTTAATGGTGTGTGTGTGCATGGTGAGAAGTCTCATGAGTGTCAGATATGTGCAGATTTGGAATTGGAGTTTGTGGATGTTGTGTGATCATCATCATCATCGTCACATGAGGGGCTAACTTAGAAAGAGAATGTACATTTTGTCTCTCTCTCTTTCACACGTATTCACAACATGATCACTTTTGTTTTCCTTTCTCCCATATCCTTGCACTACAGTGAATTACGTGAAGATTGTTTCACAATCAATAGACAAAGGGTAAGAAATATATTCCTATTTTGGAATATAATTAAAATGAAAATCATAATTTATAATTTATAATTTAAATAAAAATTCATTTAGGTAGGCCGATCAAGTTTTTTGACTAAAAGGTGCTGTTTTCATTAATCGAGATTTGCAATAACAAGTAAGTGCATCAGAGAATCTCTGACCACGAGGAACAGACGTAGAACAATTAAGTTCGCTATTCTTTTCATAACATAACTGTCCTTGACGGTATTGGATGTGGTGCCATAAGGCAACTTAGAACTAAATCTAGGCGAAGTTGATTACAGTTGCTCAAGGTCTTGCCTAAACGTTGAATGCGCAATAGAGTATGACCGAACCTGCTATCATCCACTTCTAAACTATGGCGAAACTGACTACCGCTGCTCAAGGTATTGCCTAAACGCTGCATACTCTGGAGAGTGCGACCGAACCCGCTATCATCAGTTTCAGAGGGAGGCATAACTCTTACCAGGGACCCCTCCCAGGGCCAGTCCCTAGAGCACTAAATTTCTTTCGTCATTGACCCTGTAAAGACGAAGACAGATAAAATAAAAAAAAGACTCACTCGATTAGCCAGATCCATAATCGAGAGAGGGGTCGAGGGCGGTGCGGTGGTGGAGGCCAGGGAGGATGCGGTTTAAGAGACGACAATGTCGGTTTCAGAGACGCCGGCGGCTTCAGAGGATGCAGTGGTGGAGGCCAGGGAGAAGGACACGCAGGTGTCGACTTCAGCGAAAACCATCGGAGTTGCAAAGGGGGTGTCGAACAGAGTCGGGAGACATGTTGTTGGTGACAGGAGGGAGCAAACGTCATGGTGGTAATTAGAGGCGGCTCGAAGGGAGCCCTAGTAGGAAAAACCCTAACAAAATCCTCAAGAGCGCAGGAGAGTAATTGTCGAAAATAAATCCATAAAATGCGAGTAGGAGAAGAGGAGTCGTGACAAAAATCATGGCAATAGTCATGACTACCATGGCCTTAGGCGGCTAGTCAGAGAGGACCTGCCTCATCTTTTGACAGACATCATTCAATAATTACAGGTGTTCTAACTTTCAACAATGAATTAGCGGTAGACAGATCAAGTTTAATAGATGATTGATGTTTCAAATATACAAAACTTTAAATTTATTTTTATATTTAAATCTTCACAATCATGGACTGTTATATCACTTTATCTAATGATCCGAACAAGTTATCAGTTTTCTGCTCGATTCCCTCGTATTGAGATAGGGATATAGAATTTATTTCCAAAGATGTAGAGTATTAGTTACTAATACTAATTTTTATGAATTTTTCAAGAATTGAAATTTTATGAGTATTCAATGGGAAATTGACTAACAAAAAAAAACTTCTTCAAAAAAATAAATTAGTTTTGATTATATTTAAGATAAACTAACTATTTAGTTGGTTGGTTGATTGGTTGGTTGGGGTATTTAGCAAAGGAGACAAAATAATTTAAGTGGAATTTTACACCATTTGACTTAAGGCACAAGTAATTTAATTGCCTAATAAAAACTAAGGTACCTGATAATTATATGTTTCAATCGATGTTTTCTTTTTTCTTTTTTAACTTATGTTGACCAGTTATTTATAACAGAAACCTATGCATCAAAATAGTATGGAGTAATTTCATATCTGTTTTAAAATTTTCATATTTTATTTAAAATATTCTTAAAAAAAGTTTATCATCTTAGTACCTTAATTTTTTTTATTAATTTAATATCTAAACTTTTATTAATTTTATTTAGGAGTCATTGTTAACTTTTCATCTGATTTTTCATCCATAACATGTAAAATGACCATAATACTCTTCACTTACAACCAAATTTAGGATAAAGTTAACGATGTGTACTAAAATAGAATTAATGAAAGTTTAGGGAACTAAGGTGAAACAAAAAATATTTAGGATATTCTAAATAAATTAATGAAAGTTTAGAGTGTTGAGGTAATATATAAAAGATTTAGAGTACTCTAAATAAAATATAAAAAATTTGAAGTACTGACGTTGAATTATCTCAAATAAATTCATGTTAGCTTACATATTTATTTTATTTTCTGTTGTAAAAATAAAGAAAAAAAACAGAGATTGAAGGCACTGAATAAGAGACAATAGGCCTGATTTGGTTAAAAATGTGGACATGGGATTGAACAGTGTTATATTTATTGCCAAATATATATAAATATGCATCACTCATATCTATGTTGAACTGGAGATTGTTTTGGGTTAGAGATAGTAATCCGTAGTGTTGATAGCTCTGTCACTATACTGGTCTTTATAGAATGGACCAAAATCAACAAAACCATCGGAGCATGCTCGTACAAAACGATGGAACCAGAGATGAGTAATATTATTGGTCTGGACCACTAGCTTTAGTATTGAACAGTCACATTCGTGGCCACTATATCCAGCTAATTCACACCTTGTTCAATGTTGATGTACCATATGTAGAACGTGACTCTTGAATCCTACCTCCAACATGCAACCTACCTTTCAATTTTACAAACATAATAAAAGGTTTAAGAACCGGAATTTATCTACCATAAAACACAAAACAGTTAAAGGATTAAAGTCATAGACAACAAAGGCTAAACAAGTAAAAACAAGAAGGACCAACTCTCGAAACCAACAAACCCCGAGCAACTCTGAAAACTAAAAGATCATCTCCGGATCAGCTACTGAACCTCCTAACGTTGAAACACTGCCCCAAAGCACCATCGATCGGACAAACAAGGGCCACCTAGACCCAAACAATAGTGCATAGAAAAGAGAAGTTGAGACACAGGGGAAGAGTCTTCCACACGCACGATAAAATACACGTCGACCAGCTTCCAAAAAAGAGCTCGCCCTTGGCCAGTTCCGAAGAGCAACCCAAAAGTGGGGAGAAAGAGCATCGGTTGTCACGCCCCAAATCCGATTTTGACCGGACTCGAGACGTGAACTCAGAGAAATAATTTAAACAATAACTGAAAAGGAATTTAATAATACAATCTCGCAAAACTTAAGTTCAGTTCAAAATTTAGAATCAAAAGCTCAACAGAACAACATAAAAAAAATAGTTTGGTGCAAATACAGTACGTCTCTAAGCATAACAACTCCCGAAACCTCCAGGAGCTCCCGAGCCCTAAGATCACCTCTAGGTCTACTCATCAAGATAACATGTACAACAATAAACAAGAAGGGGGTGAGCTTACGCTCAGGAGGGAAAATATTAAAGTAAAGGAAACCTCCACTTGGTAATAAAACCCGAAATTTGAACAATTAACCAAAAATTACAATTAGTACGATTAACCAAAAAGATGCTATAAATAGAGATCAATAAGAATTACAATGCTTAAATAAAACAGTAACTCAAGGAGATCAAAGAGAGACATTGCAATCTTTAATAAAAACAACTAAAAAGAGAGCAATTTAAATGTCACGTCGATAACTTAAACCACAAAACTCCGATCCACAATTTGTCATTGTGTCATGTCGGATTTCCCCTCGGTCCAGAGGAGACACATACGTCGAGGCTACCGGAAACATCCCTAAAAGGACACATATCGTCGGGATTCTCAGAAATGTCCCCAAAGGACCGTAGATCATCGGGGCGAAACACGATAACCTCCCGGAAATGCTCCCGCAGGAATGCATACACTCGGGGTGAAGCAACAAGTAACAATCCCTGCAGGGTAAACAATATTGCGTCATACCGGAATTCCCTTCGGCCTAGACGTCTTCCCGGGATTCACATCGGGGTGAACACAATCCCTCGGCTTAAGTACTATCCAACACCGGCATACCCCCTCGGTGTAGGTACCATACCGGTACACAAATCATCGGCCTAGGTACTACCCCACACCGGCATACCCCCTCGGTATAGGTACCATACCGGTACGCAAATCATCGGCCTATGTACTACCTCACACCGGCATACCCCCTCAGTGTAGGTACCATACCGGTGACCTCCGAATCCTTTTCAGAAAAGATGAGTTCAGAATGAGACTCATGACGTGTAACGAGCCCACCACAGAAGGTAGAGAGTAGAAGGACCCTTGTTCTACACGAACGACTTAGGGTTTCCGGATTTATAAAAATCTGCACTGCTCAATTATCGGAAGTAACACGCCGGTGGCCAACACCACCGACGATCCAACGAGGGAGAATTACCTTAGATACCTCGATGATCCTCCTCCGGTAAAGGAATAAGAGAAGAAAAGAAGTTAAACACAGTAGATTAAAACCCAAAAACCCCAAGTCGAGGCAGATTGCTTCACAAAGCTAAGGGAGAGGCACCGAATTCCCATATATTTTAATAACGTTTGGGTTTGATGAAGCTTTAAAATGTTTTTTTTTGTCATATAACCGGATCGTAAACACCGGCTCTATGAGATTGGTGAAATAACACTTATTTTGTAAATGTATTCATAGATCTTACAAGAAGCAAAAGCCCAAACTCAGATATGCGGATGTAAGAATGATTCAGAAGAAAAACCAATTCAAAGATATAGACTCAAGCCCAAGTTAGATATATCGACTCAAGCCCAGCTCAATAGCCAAGAAGCAAAAGCCCAACAAACTCAAGAGACTACCTGAAACGTCAATCATGGAAGGCAGTAATGAAGACTAGAAGAAAAAGATGAGAAAACATAAAGAAAATATGCCCGACAAAGAATATTTAAGATATGCATACCCATGTGATGAGAAGACACCAATAAAGAAAAAGCAATGGTCAAGAAGAAAAGAAGGATATGAAGAATACACTTGTAAAATAGAAAAATCCATTTGTCTAGATGTAGATTGGCTGAGGAACTCTATATAAGGAGCATCAGCCCTTGTATTAGATCATCGAAAAAATCAATGCATCAAAATTTCCTCTGAAAGTTTCTTGCAAAATAAGCAGCTAAAACCTCCCACTTACATCTACAATCCTAGACCAAATAAACACCATTGATTCTAGAAAATATATTCTTAGAAAACAATCAGTACCAAACCTTCCAGTCTACGGATCTAAAGCTTCAAGAACTCGGGTTGAGCTATCTCTTGGCAAGCTACCTGTAAAGGCAAGAAGTCGTGGTCAGGAAGAATCGTCGGTCGAAGTACTCCGGAGATCTAAGTACTAGTAAGGTATACCCTGTTTGGTTTATGCTTATCGTATGATACGGATATTTATTTCTAGATTATGGTGTTGGTATGGTAAAAGATTATAAACTTCATATTTCAAAAATGATTCAAGATGTACAACTCCATGCCTTAATTTTATGTGTGGAGAATAGTTTAGAATGGAACGTACTTATATTGAAAATGTATTCATGAAAATTGATTAGTATAAATTGTTGACACAAGTGGTTCTATGGTGTAGTGGTTAGCACTCTGGACTTTGAATCCAGCGACCTGGGTTCGACTCCCGGTAGGACCTCATTTTTGAATAGCGGTCTGGGCTTTCAGCTGGACATACGGTATCACTGATGAACCCGGCCCATAAGTAAACTGAAGCCCAAAAAAACTGTCCTGTTGCTGAAAAGGATGTTATTGTGCCAAGAAAAAATTCACATATGTAGTAAGACTTTAAAGTTGGCTATGCTCTTCTTTTAGTAATGATGAAACTTTCATTAATGTAACTTTTAATTACAAAACGATTGTCCGTTAAGAGACACAATACGATTTTTTTTTTTTGAAGAATTGCTAAGCAACTTCATTGATAAAATTAGGTACGAAATATCGAGTACATGAGTATGGGAGTGACCACGAAGTCCAAAATATAGTTTTGACGCCATTATAGACATGTATACTAGTATTCGGGACCATGATATTTCGTTCTACTATTTTTTGCAAAGGAAAATAATAATACTTCAAGCATGTAAGTAAAAACAAGAGTATAAATCAGTTAAACCAGGTGGTCTGAAAAACACTTTGGTCCTTCGGTTGGGTCCGTAACCGTCAGAGTGGGGTGCACTAGAGCTGGGTTATCTTTGTGTCACTGGGGTAATAAGGGATGCCCCATCCGGAAGGGATAAAATAGGGAAGTCTTGTCCGATTTAGTACAGTACGATCCTCTAAACCTCCAACCTATACCCATATCTGAGACTTATGAGGTCTGGCGATGTTGTTGATCAGTCTTCTTCTGTCTATCCAGTCCTGTTGAACACTTATGTGCGGGGCGACCATCTCCTCCGCCATCACGGGCAAGTCAAATTTAAGGGAACAGGGTGGCCCGTCTGTTGTCCACAATGGCAGTGAGTATCGACCTGCCCTACACATCCACATTTAAAGCAGAAGTATGGAAGGTGCTTGTATTGGAGGTGAGCCCTAGTCGACCGTGCATGACCCGGGACGTGCATGCAGATGGAACGACAGAGTGGGGTGGCTAAATCAATCTAGAACTGGACCCGAAGGATACCCCAATGACATGCCCGAGTTGGCTGTTTGGGTATCCACGAAGCCCCCTAGTGCCTCACCCACTTAAAAACCAATTGTCGCCATACAGGTCGTCTAGGGCAAGTCGAACAGTCATGCCCACATCTGGATACGGGATAAAAGAAGCGTGGTCTGGTTCACCTGATGTTGGATTTCAACCAGGATGAGCGGTGCCCTCTTAAAAGACCACAGTTCCTCCCTCCAAATATTATCCTTCTCCGCCTGAGAGGAGAAGTTAAACCTGGATATCCCCATCCGAGGTCTTTGATGACCAAATAACGGTGGTTACACATTTTCATCATAAGTTCTTCCATGATCGACCAGTTGTAATGTCGAGAAGTGAACAGGTGACCTGTCATCCCAAAAGCCGTATGGGCCTTCTATCTCTCCGCTAGAGGGTTTCATGGTACTAGGATGACTCTATCTTCCTCCGCCTCCATGGACATGCATCAAACCCCTTATGCAGGGTGAAAAGTGGCTTCATCGGATGGAGAGGCGATGAAGTGGACACCGCAACAAGCGAGGCATGAGCAATCAGAGAGGGAGGAGGGCGGGATAGGATCTGGTAGGAGACAATGACTACCATGGTCGGAGCCACCACAGGTAGTGGGGGGGATTGTGTAAGACCCGCTCCCGGTCGAACCGGTGGTTTTACAAGCAAGTTTGACTTTCTACCGGAAAAGTCAACCGATGACTCAGGAAGTCACTCGGGGCTTTTACGGAACCCAAACGACTTAGCCATCATCACGGTTGGCTTAAGGGGATAAATTCCTTTCGTATGAGTATAATGTTGGAGGAAGTCAATGTTAGTCAAAACGGGACTTTTTATCGACTAAAGCATTATTTTATTGGGCTGGAAATTATTTTGGAAAACTAATTAACCTACTTGGACACTTGTCCCTTTTTGGTTGAAAGAGAGAAAGGGGAGTGGCCTTGGATCATTATACCCTCCCAAAAGCTTCTACAAGGGATTCTAGCTAAAGGGTTTCTAGTCATTTGACACATCTAGGTATTATATGAGTTTGGAAAAACAAAACCAACCTATTTTGCTTGGTGTAGCCGAAACTTGGAGGAGGAGCAAGAGAGAGGAGCTCCCATGGACTTTGAAGAAGAAACAAGGAAACAGAGGCTACTTGAAGTCTTCCTCTAGCCATCCATTCTCCAAATCCTTACCATCTTCTTCATCTCACTCTCCTAGAGGTAATGGAACTCTCTATTTCTCTTTTCCCTTCATCTCTTTTCATGGGTCTTGGTTGAAATTGCTAGATGTTGTTGGGTTTGAGTGGAAATGGTGTGAGAGGTTGTTGATGAGAAGCTTTGTTGGGTTTTTTGTGGGAAATCCCTAGTTGTTGGAGCTTTTGAGTTGTTTATGATTTGATGAATCATTAGAAACTTGATTATTTGTTGATTCCTACCATGGGTAGAGGAGTATTGGAGGTGTTTGACTGTTTTGGGAGTTGGAAGTGGTAAAATTTGGGGTTTGAAGGTGGTTTTTCGGAGAAAAGGAGCTGGAGGTTGAAGAAGGGCGAAACTGCCTTGGAGAGCCACGGATCCGTGACGGATCCCGTGACGGGCGACTTCACGGCTCCGTGAGGGAGTCCGTGACGGCACTCGTCATGGCTCCGTGACGGTAACCGTGAGGGTTGGCGTCACGGGTCCGTGACCAGGTCCGTGGCCGAGCAGGGTGGGGGTTTCTTTGAGGGTTTTTCACCTTGGTTGACCTTGGTTTTGAGCTGAACTTTGGAAGGGTTTTGGGGGTCTTTCTTTCTATTTAAGTGGAGCCTAATTAGCATTTCTTTGTGTCCAAGACTTTGGGGACCGAGCTAGAGGAGCAAAGATCATGCCGGAACCCGTGTGAAGAACGGAGTAGTGACCACCAGGCTTATCATCAGAGTGTTGAGAGGAAGACCACGAGGTAGGGAAAGTCTTAACTTCTCGTTTAAATGCTTAGTATGCATGTTAGGATAATAAAAGTGGAAAGGTCCTAGAATTGCCTATAGGATGCGAATAACTAGAATAATTGTCTTTCAATTACTAATAACCGGAAGTGTCTAGTATGCATGCTTAGGACAATGACCATTAGTGAAGTGTGCTTTCAATACTTGGGAAATTGATTTACTGGTAGAGAGGTTGTGAAGAGCTCTCGGATTAGTTGTGTGCTAGGATCACATGCTTGGTTGTTTGATTGCTTAGTGGATAGGCTAAAGAGTCTAATGGAACTAGATGAATTGCATGCTTGAATGCTCTATTGAAGGTCTACATGTTTGGTCGATTAAACTTGTGCTTGACCGTTGAATGCATTTGAATGATTGTTTGTTACCTTAAATGGTTGATTGGAGCATCGAGTATGACTGGTTGTACCGAGCGGTGCGCGCAATCAGGTGATCGATGCACCGATGGGTCGTGACTGGTAAGTGAACGGTAAGTTGTGATTGTGTGATTCGTGTGTTGTGATCATGTGATTCATGTGTTGTGTGTTGTGGTGAAACGGTGATGCGTGAGCTATGTGTGATAGTGGATTGGTGTTTGTTGGGAATGGATTGCTTCGTGTTTCGGTTTGAGTGTGTTACTCAATTATTATTGAATTTCCCAAGTGTATGCTTCCTATGGGAGTAATACCTTGGTTCCCGAGGACATAAAATCCCTTGGAGACGTTTCTGAGAATCCCGATTATAAGCGCCCTCAAGGGGTTGTTTCCGGTAGCCTCAATGATATGCGTCTCCTCTGGATTTGAGGGAAAATCCGAGAGGACACATCATATGTGGATCGGAGGGTGGTGACTTCATGTGCCACGACATTGATTGGATTACCTATTACCCGTGTTTGTTAAGAATTATCTTGTTGACTTTGCTGATGAAATTATTGAGTTTAAAGTCCACCTTGTTATGTATTTTCCCTACTGAGCGCAAGCTCACCCCTATGAGTTTATTGTTGTGATTACAGGCTTGATTGAGGAGTAGAGGCTCGGGAGCTTCTTGGTATGGGTGTCTTGTAGAGACTTCGTTTTTATTTCATTCAGTTTTGAACAAACCATGTTGGAGGATTATTATTACACCCCTGGAGGGTTATTCATGTTTTAAATTGAGTTATGTGGATTTGATTTTTATATTGGAGATTTCCAGGAAGTTACTGTTGAGTTATTTCCTTTTTAATCGTTTTATCCTAGTCATGCCTCGAGTCCGGGCAAGAGCCGGATTTGGGGCGTGACAGATTGGAAAAGCATTTTTATAAACTCCACCGGACACTTGGGTTGCATGTCCCGAGGCCCATCGACCGTAAATGCAGTAGGAGGTGTAGAATGACCCGGGCTAGTGTAGCCATATGGTGGTAATCATGGGCGACGGCATCGTTATGACTAATGGGGGCGGTGCTATTGAAAAGAGAAAAGAAATGTGCAAGAGAGAGGGGAACTCTTACCGAGAGTGATCAATTCATATACATATAACTAACTTACCCTTTACTTTTTACTCTAGAAGTAACAATCAATGTAAAAGGTGGAAACAGTTCACCAAGTTTCTTGACTTCACAAAAATATTCTAAGGAGCGTATATGTTTTTTTTAACTGTAAATGTAACCATATATTAGCGAGATCAATCAGTCTAACCCAAAGTAGATACAACACATTTCAAAAACCAAAATATTGGATAAAAGGTCCTAACATCATGGGACTCAACGGAAAATGAAGCGAATAACTAAAAGTAAATGCTTCGAAACCGAAGTGTTTCACTAAGATGTTCAGAGGTAAATATTGTAGTAGCGTTCGAAGAAACCGAAACAGCGAACCCAAACAGGAAGCTGGGAAAAAGTTGTACCATTTTTAGAGTGGCGCCTAGGTGGACTGTATACTCTCCCAACGTACCAGCATGCGTCGTCCTCCCTGAAATGATAAAATAGGGCTCCAAGAACGCGAGAGTGCTGGCCCCCGAGGTGTTAGGAGGATATCATACCAAAACTTGGTGTGACTACATCCACCATACGTCTAGTGAGGCGGTGTTGTTGGCCGACCCCCCACTGGACCACGACTCGTCATTGATCGAGGTGAGGGTTTTGTAGCCCCCCTCCTCTAATCTGGATGCCCCCTCGGGGCGTATAGAGCTCTCTAACTCCAAAACTGGTCCTCCTTTACTGATCACTTCCTTCTTGTTAGGAGAGAGGTTGTGGCTAGGTCCAAGGACTATCTAGGTGTTCCTCCGTCCGGCTGTTTGGAAAGGAGTGGGAATAACCTCTAGGGTGCGGTGGGTGGATCTAGGGGCCTCTACCTCGAAATGAGGGATTCTTTGGGAATCCAGTATGGTTCCTCATGACGAGAAAAGATAGATCTTGTACCCCAGGTCCCGGACCAGATGATTGTTTGGTGCCACTGGTGTAAAATTAGGGGTCGGTTGTCCAAACGATCCCTCTAGATAAGCCTAGTTAGTACATAAAACTGCCTTTCCCTGACGTGCCTGGGAACTGACTGATCTTGGGTTCACCGGAGATCGTAGAGACAACCCATGTGCCCTCCGTCGGAGGGGGAGGAAGAAAATAAATGCGCAACACAATTGCACCCAAAATAGTGAGCCATCAGGCGTTCATATGGTATATGAAGTAGTGTTCGTACCTGGGATTATGTCAACCAAAACCATATATCGCTCTACAGAGGTAGTTGGATATCTACTCGGATCATGATCCTCATGAAGTCACCCCAACACATGTCATCGACATCTTCATCCACCGTCATGCAGATACCTAACGTGCTTCCCAACTAGAAGCCAACACCCCTATTCCACGCTCCTACAGAAAGATTAGAGATGTGCGTCTAGATCAAGAAATGAGTAAAGATAATGTCTAAGAGCCACATGCGGGGTCTCAGCTCCGCAAAGAGTATCAGGGACCGTCTAAAGGCCCATGGATCCATGTCTAAGACACGAGCTCATTCCTAGGCTGTTTGAAAAAAAGAAACCCACCACCCCATCCTCTAGGGGCGAGCTTCTACGTCCTGTAGATGCCAGAGGTCACATAGACAATCGACCAAGGTATGCTAGAAGAAGGTATTCGCGGTCATGACCTTGACGCCGATTGCGTACGAAAAAATGAGCCCTCGTCTGCAAATATCTGATGGGGGTACCACTACCTCCCGTATGGTAAGTCTCTCAGTCGTGTGCCCAAGTCTCCAAGTTCGTATGGTCTTGTTCCTCACTTCTGACGATGTCTTTTCATCAGCCTTGATGGTCTTGCTGACCCCGACCCATTCTTGGGCCTCCTCGCTTCGATCCTCGGTAAGGGAATTGTTCCCATCTTGGAAAGCCTCAGCTAGGTCCGGTCTGAACCGGCTCGGTAGCAGGAGGTAGCCCATAGTTCGACCCAACTGCGCTTAGGCCCATTGTACCTTTTCCTTTCCCAAGCCCAGTGGGCCCACCTTAAAGCTTCCCACCATTCCTCCCTTGGTTCCTCGGTGGATCAGGGACCTTAGTTTGGTAGTCCACCTCCCGACTAAGCCGTCATCGTCGGGATCACTAAAGCTTGCCCGACTTGATCCAGCACCGTCTCCAGAAAGCACAAGCCTCCATCGCCCATGAGGGTCGTGTCCCCACCCTCGATGTCTTCATCCTCCATCAAACCCCAATGACGTTGAATCTCCGTCCCCCAGACTGCTTGTTTGAAACAACAGATGCAGTGGAGAGGAAATCGAAGCCCACGAAGGGGAGTTCATAGGAGGAATAAGGTGTAGACGTTGATGACGTAGTCGATGCCCTTTCGCCGTTGTTCGTGTCATGATGCGTCGCGGCCGATCCAAGAGGCATCCTTTCCAGAGACCGCCTCCTCGTACTTGTGTCGCCGGAGGTGCAGCAGATCATGCCCTCGCCTGGGCAGAAAAATCCGCGACTTGATCCGTCGTCGTTGCAAAACTAAACGGGGCTGACGACAAAGGACAAGGATGCGTACGATGCGGTGGGTCAGAAAAGATAACTGAGAGGTTGGACCTCCGTGTGTCGCCACCATCGTCTTCTCATTGGAGAATGTCATAGCTGCAAACCCTATAGAGGTTTTAGATATCTCTTCTAATTAGGAGCATTGATGTTATTCCCTTAATCAATGATATTCTCTCTCTTTCAAAAGAAATGAAGAAGCATATAGGTAAACAAATAAGATTAGTAGGTAACAAAAATATATAAACAAATAAATCAGCCTAACAAGAATTTTTGTTTTGCTTGGAACTCTGCTGATAGATCAGCTGTTCCATCTAAGAAAATACAAAAAAAAACATCAATATTCGAAACCACTCCATACCAATTTGTCACGGGAGGAACATAATAAACGTCGTCGCTTTAACCATCAGGAACCATGATTGGTTAATTATTACACTCTTTCTGGAAGAATACTTATTAATTAATTACCCTAACGGTCTCAACAATATCACCAACAGTACCTCTGTCTCCTCTTTACATCAACTCCTTTAAATTGAATCATTCTTAATGAAAAAGAAAAGAAAAAAAAAGGAGGTGATTCAAAACAACCTTTACCAGAAAAAATATGAACATTTTAACAAAAAAGAAGAAACAAAAGAAGCAAGATCGACCCAGTAGATGAAAATTTTGAAAATGGAGTGAAGCCCCCTCCACCATGATCCATTGTTGAAGAAAGAGACAAAACAAAACCTTTAATGGACCCTTCAATTTGTAGGGTCCAGAGAGGGCAATTTGGTCATTATACACACCCACATGTAGAGAGAGAAGCAGTATTTTTTTCCTAGAGAGAGAAAATAAAATATATGTTTGGAGCTGGAGGGAGAGAGGCTTGCAGAGCTGGAAATGGAATAACATGATCAGCCATCAATCCAGGCAACAAGCCTTGAGTTCTAAGCTTGCTTTGCTTTCTTCTCCAAAGAAAAAAAATCACATTTTTCCATAACCATATTATTTTCCTAATTGAGCTTATAAGATTTGTATATATTTATATGTATTTTTTTGCAGTAATATCAGATTGAGCTCAGTGGTCACACACCACAAGCAAGCAAAAACACCTCTTTATCTCTACTATTTTATCCTCTCTTCTCTGTCCTGACACAGACACACACCTTGTTGCTCTCTCTCAAAGGCACTATTTTTTGAGTCTTTCTTGTCTTCTCTCTGTATCCCAGTTGTGATTTTGCTTCCTACTGCAATTGGCTCCTAGTGAAAACAAGAGCATTTGGTGAATAGTGACTACCCATTTGCACTACAAAACTCTCTCACCTCCTTGTGTTTGTCATATTGCATAGCTGAGAATATGGTCTTCTTCTCTCTTCCTCCTCACTTCCTCACACCTCTGTCTTTCATGGGTTGTTGATATTTTTTCCCCTTAAATTAGTTCTCTGCTACAAGTTCCCAAAAAAAGACTCTTGATTTGAGGTGGGTTTTGGGGGTTTTCTTCATCTGTGGTCATGGAAGCTTGCTGTGACCTTCAAGTTGATGTCAATGGAGAAGAGACTTTTCTGGTGGACAAGGTAACCCTTTTCTCCCTTTATTTCTTCCTTTTGCTGATTTGATTTCCATTTGCTTCAACTGGTGTAGATTTATTCTGGGTTTTTCATAATTGATGGTCTTTGGTACTATTAAGTGTTTGTGAAATGTGTTAATCTTCATTAAACCCCAGATTCTCATGGAAGGTTTTTTTGTCAATGTCAAGGTTAATGACTGTTTTGATTGTACCCTCCAGCCCACCATTAAATTTTCCACCTAGAACCTCAGCGATGTGGGTCATGCCTAACCTCAGTTCCTTCCTTCTTCTTCTTCTCCACTTGTTTTTGGCTTCTTGTCATCACTGTCTTCACAGGCTTCTTGCTGAATGGTAGGGTTTAGGTCATTTATTGCTTCCTTATGATCCTTAAATGCTCATGCTTGTTGTACTCACTCCTTTTTGAGAGCCCACTTTGGGTTTTTACCCTTTTGCCAAACCATCTTTTCCAAATTGCTCCTTCCTCAAATTTATTGCTTATAGAGACTTCACCATTCTCTTGCAGGCCCTTCTGTAAGATTCTCTCTCTTTTCTTACCCATCTTGACAAATTTAATGACTACATTCTTTTTGGTTTGTCTTTTATAGCTAGAGCTCATTGCCATTGTTGCTCACACTCAATTCTCAAGGCTTTTTGTCTACAGACTACAATCATTGCTTTGTTATCTTAGTTGTTGATCTTTTTCTCTAACATTGTTTCAGACAATCATCTCCAAACACTCGGGGAGATTAAGGAAGTTGTTTGGAAAAGCAGCAAGTTCAGCCAAAAACCTTAAAGTCATCTTCCATGACTTCCCGGGAGGGCCGGAGGGTTTTGAGCTGGTATCAAGGTTCTGCTACAACAAAGGCAGGCTCGTGATTGATCCTTCGAATACTTGCCTTCTGCATTGTGGTGCACATTTCATGGAGATGAACAATTCAGTCTCCGGAGCCCATAGCTTGTTGGAGCAGACAGAGAAGTCACTTGAGGAAATCAACTACTGGACATGGACAGAGCTTTTGAATTCTGTAAAGCAATGCCAAGACTCACTTCTTGATGCTACTTCTTCGGGAGTTCTCAACAAGTGCTTGGATTCATTAGTTGGGAGGCTTGCTTCAGCCAGTGAAGCAAGTCCTTGCCCTTCTACTTCTTCCACAGACAGCTCAGGGTTTCGGTTTTCATGTGACACTAGGAGCACCGAGAGCTTGAAGAACAGCCTCTTCAGAGCTTCATGGTGGTTTGAGGATCTCTTGCTCTTAAAACCCATTTTACTCGAAACCGTGATCAAATCCATGATCTCGAGAAAACTAGATCATGCTGTGTTGAGTAGGTTCCTCTTTTACTACCAAAAGTGCAAGTCTTGCACTGGATCATCTGAAGAGAAGTGCGAGATTGTAGAGTCCACCATTGATCTGCTCTACCTTCTTGATCGAAGCTCTGCTTCGATCAAGAGTCTGTTCAGTACTCTAAGAGCAGCTCTGAGCTTGAAAACCAGCAAATCCGTGAAGAAGAAGGTGGAGAGCATGATAGGTTCTCAGCTGGATCAGGCAACTCTGGACAATCTCCTCGTTCCCGGGACAAATTGCTTGTATGATGTGAACCTTGTCCTGAAGCTCTTGAGAGCTTTTCTATGTGAAGAGATGTTCCGAGCTTCTCCAGAGAGATTGAGAAAGGTTGGATCTTTGATGGATTTGTATGTAGCTGAAGTAGCACCCGATCCTTGCCTGAAGCCCTCCAAGTTTCGGGCTCTTGTTAAGGCCCTGCCTGACTCTGCTAGGGACTCGCACGATGAGATCTATCGAGCTATGGACATGTATCTTGAGGTAGCATATCGATACTAGCTTACATTTTCTTACCATTAATGTTGTAATAATAATCTTATACATGTGACTTTTGTTACTCTTAGGTTCATAGAGAGTTGTCTGAAGCAGACAGGATGGAGATCTGCTGTGCAGTAAACCATGGGAAGCTCTCAGCTGAATCTCGTAAGCATCTCTCTCAGAATGCTAAGTTCCCATCAAAACCCACAATCCAAAGTCTCATCTCTAAGCAACTGAAGATGAAGAACATCAATGAATGTGGATCGAACCCTGGTTCTTCTGGTCGTTTTGCTAAAATGGGAAGCAATGGAAAGGAGGAGGAGGATGAAGAGGAAGAAGCCATTGATCAGATTGTGGTGTATTCAGGGAAGCTCGACCGGGTCGATGAGAATGAGAAGCTCAAAGCACATCTGCAAGGGATGCAATGGAGAGTGATGGAGTTGGAGAGTGTTTGTAGGAAAATGCAGACCCAGATGGCTAAAGTGATGAAGTCAAGGATGTCAAACCAGAAAAGCTCAAGGTCCTTGCCAAGGCTTTGTTCATGAGTCATCATAGTAACTTTCACACTACTGTTGTGCTATCTTAAATATGCCCCCTTTGTATGTATGCATGTATAGCATAGTATATATACATGTGCTTAGATTTCGTTCTCTACTTTGTAGCCAGCATAACGATTAGTTCAGACGAATACAACCAATTCGTCTAACGTATAACGAATTGATGACAATGACCACATGTCATAGGTAGATATCTACAGGAGGATCAATCCTTCATCCCTGAAGAGATATCATCACTCCAGCCTGATAAAAAATACATTTTTATATCGAATCACATGTTCTTTTTGCCCCGTTTGGAAATGCCTTCGGAAACAAATTAGTCAATTAAAAGTAATAAAGTTATGGTGAACCTATCTATCTACTCTAGATCTTGTTGTTGGCACCAACCGAGGCAAAACCGTTGTAATCATGGTAGATTATTATTTTCTCAGAACCATAACATCTTAGTCACAAGATGTTTTGCAGACCCATTAATGTTATTTAATTGCGGTTGTAAGGAATATTCTCACTAACCCTAGCTACATATAAGCTACATATTACTTATATATATAAACCTACACAAGTTGATGCAGAATCTCGTCACGAGATTTGGCGCGTTAGGAGTTGGTATGAATATGATAACTTTGATACACACAATTAGCAACTCTTAATGTTGTTAATCTGGGTTTGACCGAATTTTGTCGGTATGGAGTGTGGAGTAACGAACAAGGTACAGTAATTAACGAATCCATATGGATAATTGGGTTGACAAGATTGGTGATTATGTACGTATAATTGAGGTGGTTATTATAAGATTAACGTGTTGGGTTTTGCACTTGGCTTTGGTTGGAGTGAGCAACGGTTATAAAAATGGGTATATTTCAGAGAGTGGTGTGGCTTTTTGGTTGAACCGAGAAGCATTTCGCTTAGACGCCACTCTTCTCCCCATTTCCAAGGTCGTCGGCCACAGCATAATCAGCACGTATTAATCGAAAACTGTAATGTTAATTAATATTATAAATACTAGGTGTGAGCACCGCACGATGCGCGGTATATTATTAGATAAATTATACTTTTTTCTATAGGTCAATCCAGGCTCAAATAATTGAGCAAAATCGAACCTAAAAAAAAATACATGAAAGTAAATGAAATAAAATATCAGAGAGTTTAAAATATAGTACATTTTAATTTTTTGTACCACGGTCTAGCAATCACAACATGCCAATTAGTTATTTTGGGCCATATTTATTGACGGTAAAGATAAAATCGATAATTGAATGTACGTTCAACAATCATATTACAATAATACTACTTTAAGTTGTTGTCGACACTATTGGATAAACTCATAAAACTTAAGGCACCCTCAAGTTTGTAGTAACCATACAACTATACTGACTGTAGCGATATAATTTACCATTACTCTTCTGTCATGACTCATGAGACAACTTATTTTAACACTGATGATGACAACCGCCCATATTTTATCCAGATCTAACACTTGAAATAAAAGTATTGATATTCCATTATGTGTCAAAACAAATATGTAAACCATCTGGTTCTTAACAATCAACAAAGGTTATTATTTGTTAGTAAGCATAATTTAGTCTAATCAATAAATACTACAAATTGAAAAAATCGAGAAGCATAATCACAATCTAATCATTAACTACTACAAATTGAAGATAGTGTGAAAAAAAACTCGGTTTTAATTCAATCGGAGATGAATAGCAAACATTGCTAACACTCATGCATACAAGTGGCATACACTTAAAGCATCGATCATCTACATATGCAAGAAGGCTCGCCATTTTGTAACAAAGCTCTTCAATTCAATTTGGTTACCGTAGAATAGGCTTGCATTTCAATCAACTCAATTGTGAAGTGTTAGTTGAGGATAGACTTCCATGAGCAAGCTTCGGGTCACCAATCTTCACAAAAAGAGGGATAGCCTCTATAGTTTTGTCCTTCTTTGACTCACCGAGAGAAATCTTGCATCAAAATATTGAACAACCACTACCATCTTTAGTTATACTATTAATCAATTAATAGAAATTGTTAACAAAAGTAAAAATTAAAATCTTAATTAATATAAGTTTGTATAAAAAGGACAAGTATAATAAATAAATAAAAAGTAGTAGATGAATGCAAATGCAGAATTAAAATCACAAAACTGGTACAATCTGGTTGAACACCTGAATGCAAACTGTATGCAGAATTCAAGTCTCTGGTTCTTCTCATTCTCTAAATACGTAGTCCAACTCCCAATATAAATAGAAAACATCAAAACCTATCAGTGCTTGGACACCTAAATTTGGCTCAAAATCGTTAGAACATGAAACTAAATTACCCAATCAATGGCGTGTGCAACGGAAAGACCAGAGACTTGAACAAAAAAAACACATATGCATAGCATCGCAGACTCACAAATCACGCACCATATACCATTCCAAAATCAAAATCATAGAAATCTAGAAGTTAGGTAAGAAGTTACGGAGAGGAAATCAGAGATGATCGGAGCCGAACTCTTATACAGAACCGGACGACCCGAAACTCTTCCTCTTCTTCAGCCCCCTTCGTGGCTCGTCCATTCCCATGTCAATTTCAACATCTCCGATCCAATCCATCGATCCACGAACAGTACTCGGGTGAAACTCTCTATCAGAGTTGAACTCGTTTCTATTGGCTTCTACTTATGACAATCGCAACCAGAATCGGCCCTAATATACCAGAAACGCATCAGATATGAATTGAGAGAAGGGAAAAATGAAACGGACGAGCATTGAAAGTAATTGAAACCTAGGACCTAATTAACAGGGCTTAAAGAGATTAGCACCATTGAGGACGGTTTAATTGCACATTGATAGAAGGATAACAGCAGGAAGAGTTTAAGACTCGTAACAGACGAACGCCAAACTGAAAAAGGAAGAGGGAGCCGAGTCCAAACAAACTTAGAGCATCCACAATCGTGAGATGTTAATCCCACACTTAACCAATGCCACACCAACGTCTGGGCTGCAGAACCCAATGGTTGGGTAACGGTCTCAGCCCGCCAACGCCATATGTGCCGGTAGCGCTATCCATTACTTTTTTTTATATTTTTTATTCAACTTTATCCAAGCGGTTGGATATCATATTCTTTCCTTTTAATTTAAATTTTACAATCAGTCGTGTATTATCATTAATGTCTTTTTTTTAAATTTCGGAATTAATTGAAATCTGACAAACATTAATTGGTTATGAGTTTTGACCCACTAAAAAATTAGGAAAAAACTGATTTAATTCAAATAAACTTAAAAATAAATTCTTTTTGAAGTGTAATGCACCCATATTTTCAAACCATCAATTATCAAATCATTTTTTGAGATTTGTAAAATATAATAATATTTTTTTAGTTTCAAGAGTAATTAATTTTTTATTTCAAAGATTAAAAATATAATAGGTTTTCAAATTTTATATTTTCATAATATATATTTTTGACACATTTTTTAAATTCCAAAAATATATTTTTTATAGCTCAATTTCATGTGCAGTCGATATTTTGAAATAAATTACATATTTATTTTATTACATTACATTTTATTTTGAAAATAAAAATAAATTAAGTAATTGAATAAAATAAAATTTTAATTTTAATTTTACCTTAGCATTGCTCCATTGTAAACAAAAAATTAATCATCACTAAAAAGTATTATCTATTTTTTCACGTGACACTTGTTTTTCTCTCCTTAAGTGATGCTAAGATAATGCTAGAGATGGGGATGCTCCTAGAGCCAAGAAGTGAGATTTCTAGTAAGTATAGAACGCCACGTCAACTGCCATGTCAACTGTTAACTTTGCTATTATATATTATAAAATTTTAATCAAAGTCCTCCTATGTGTTTTTTTAAGTATAAAATTGTGGAATTTTATTACAGAAATGTAGAGGGAAGATCATGGATGGCTTCCAAAACGGTTATTTTCATCTCACTATATTAACTATGTGGTTTTTTTCATCTCATTATCTTAACTATTTTTTTGTGGCACCTCACTACCCTAAAATGCATTTTTTTCAGTTTCATACCCGTCGTCAATTTGTCATCCATCTTTGGATGAAACACTTTAAAAGTCCATAACAATCAAATTTTCAAAAGCATGCCATTGGTTTTCAAATTTTCTTTTAAAAACAGTTTTTAATGTCACAAAAAATGCATTATAGGGTAGTGAGGTGCCACAAAAATGCATTTTAGGGGAGTAAGGTGCCACAAAAAATAGTTAGGGTATGATATTGAAAAAAGGCATTCTAAGATAGTGAGGTGCCACAAAAAATAGTTAGGGTAGTGAGATGAAAATATCCTTATAAAATTAATGAAAATACCCTCGCCTTATAACCCTAATATCAACCATGACTTTCAATGATTTAAAAACATTCCATTAAACATATAAATCTATTTTTTATTTTTTATTTTTATTTTAGTAATTTTTTAATTTAAATTTTTTTATGAAAATTTATTAAAAATCATATTATATTATTAAAATTAATATCGTTATCATATTTAATACTTTTTTGAATAACTCTTAAAATCACATTTTCTATATTTATTTTTAATATATTTTTAAAATATATATATAATAAAAAAAATTGTTTCATTTTTCTTTCAATAAATTTTTTTCCATTTTAACAGAATAAAAATATATATTTTTAATTTTATTAAAAGTGCAGATTATATTATTAAAATTAGTTTGTTTTTCATATTTAGTAATTTTTATTTTAAATAATTATTAATATCATATTTAATATATTTCTTTATGATATTATTTAAATAAATAATTTCCAGAATTTTTAGAAGTTTTTTAAATAAATTTTAAACAAAATTTAAAGTATATTTTCTTTTTTATTCTATTAAAATGAAAAATAAGAAATAAAAATATAAATACTTGCAAAATATATGAAAAATAAATATATAAAGTATGATTTTAAGAATTATTGAAAATAAAAAAAGTATTATTTTATGAAAATAAGTTAATTTTAATAATAATATATGATTTTTTAATAAAATTATATATATTTTTTCTGTTAAAATAAAAAAATTATTAAATGAAAATTGAGAAATAAAAAACTATATTTATATGTATAATCGTATTTTTGTAAACCTTTGAAAATCATGGTCAATATTGGGGTTATAAGGTGCGGGTATTTTCGTCATTTCAAAAAACACTAACAAATATTTGAACAGAAAACAAACTGATAATTTTTGAAAAATTAGACCGGCCGGTTGAAACGTTTTTATATGTTTATATATAACCGATAATCGTGCATACTTTATACGGTCTTTTGAAGTTTACCCTTAAAGTTTGGTTTGGACTTCAAATGCTATGGAAAATATTGACAATTTGATCTTCCTAAGGATTAGTAGAACTGAAAAGTCAAAGCCTTTTAATAGTCCTTTGTAAAGATTAATTATATTTCAATTGGCCCATTTTGTAAATGGTTCAATCCCTTAATAATAACACGTCTCATTCTTCCGATTTGCAAAGCCTCTTTACTAGTCCGTTCCATTCCATTAAGCCCATCCTAATCTCGTTCATAATCAATATCAATCCTTTGGTGACCGACCGGACCGGCTTCTTCAATAGTTCAATAGTTCAATTTGATGTTTAAGAACCTTGGGCCCACTGTTCGATAGCACCATGCTCTACCGAATTCATAGCACCACCACGAACCTTGGGCCAACTGTTCCTCTCGGCCCGTATACAAAGGGATTGCAATTTTCAATCGGATCAAACCGGGACAGGATGAGAGTTACTTACGTGGGCTGGACCAATCTATCCGGGCCGAAAGCCACATGTGCAATCATATATGCAATCTTAATTATGGGATGTATTTCAAGTTTGTCTATAAGAATTGATCTGATATACACAATAATGTTACTAGCCAAATAGAGTCTAAGGTAGAACAAAAACCCTAGGGGCTGCTGTGTGCAGCCTCCTCCCCCTTTCCTCTCTTTCTTCACCATTGAAACTTCTATCTTAAACTACTCTCTCCAAACAACCTCGTTGAGTTTCCTCTACTAACATTTTTAAGGTTCTACCGTCGCCGCCGCCCCTCCACCGCCAGCCTCCTCCATGGCAATTCCATGTCTCCACCATCGAAGCCCCGGCTTCAAGGTTCTCCACTACCTCCAGGTGAGATCTTGTCTACTCGGCTTAGGGTCCGCCGATGCCGTCATCGTCGTGCATTGCCGCCCACCAGCCGCTCTCTTGCCCCGCGTCCTGTTTCCCGGACGTCTCGCAGCCACTGTGGCCCTCCGGCCACTATCCGGGTTACGGGCTCCATGCGTCGTGCCACCTATCGCCGGTATGGGTCCGTTCCCCCGATGGATCTGGGATCCGGGAGGAAGGCCGATAAGACGGGATCTGCCTCCACGACACCCGAAGTCGGGACCCTCGATCTCGATCAAACCGCTGCAGATCGAATCGATGTTCTCGCCTTCTACACTACTTCGAAAGAGCAGGGCGAATCAAGACGAAGAATTGACGATACTAGATCGCTCCAATGGCACGGGGCCTAGAAGACCTGGCATCACAATTTTGGTATTCTGCTCTTTCGTTTGTGTGCTGATTTCTTTTCCTGTTTTAGGTCGAATAAGTTATTGGTTATCCACTGTGCTAAGTCGATTAACCGCTTGGGACTGTGCTAGGTCGAATAAGTTTAGGACTTTGGTTTATTATTTCCTTGTAACGCATGTTGAAACGTCGGAAGGGAGTTGTCTTGAGTTGTTGCCCATGAGTTCATGTGGGCTAAAATTATGGGTCCATGAGCGCCGGGCTAGCTACGGTCGGTCCGGACAAATATCTGGAACCCGAGGCGGTCACGCCTCTTTCTGTATGATTGCCTTTTGGCATTAATGAAATCTCCGGTTACCCGTTTCAAAAAAGAGAGTCTAAGGTAGAACCATAAGGTGGTAAACCATAAATAGTCATCCACACCTATCAACCGTCTCTCAGAAATAACGAACCATCCAATGTTGCCAAATTGAACCGATGTCTTATCCAACCCCACTTTGATTCCAAAGAGTACATTCAAAGGTCGAGTTCGTACATAAGAAAGGGCCTTATTGTTAAGGGATACTGGTAACATTATGGTATGATATTGATAATGTTATGATATATTTTTTATCAGCGAATACAAAATTTAAATTGAACCTCTTTAGAGGATGAAAAGAAGTACAAGAAGGTGGTCTAGCTACAGATCAGTGAAGTGAAACGAGTGCTTGCATGACAGCTCAGCCTCAAGACAATCCCATGACGAGGAGAAACCAGATACATGAAGGAACATTCATATACAAGGAACCTCGGCATCCCAACACGGGAGCAGTGAATACAACCCAACAAGGTAGTGCAAAGGCCTCTAAACCGAATATGACAATCATCTAAGCTCAAGTCAAAAAGAGCTCAAGTCAAAAAGATTAAAGAGAGAGTCTAGAACCCGGATTTAACAACTATGAAGCCCATAAAAATAAAGGTTTGGAACCCAGATTTGCCAACCATGAAGCTCAAAAAAGCAAGTTGTCCACCGAGAAATATTTCTCATCGGCTCCCAAACTCATGGAGTTGAAGGGTACCGACATGCCGGCGACCAACATCGATGGTATAGGTTGTGTCCGACATGACAATATTGCTTATAATCTAGGTCGTTTAGCTTGTGAGTGTCGTTGTTACCATTGAGACATGGAAAAGACAATAAAAACCTACTTAATATAGGTCATGTGTTTATACGTGATATTTTACAATAAAATTGCAATAAAATTTCTTTCATCCGCTTCTCAGAAAAATTTGAAAAATCAAATATATATATATATATATATATATATATATATTTTAAGTTTCCCCCCTAAATTATTTTTTAAAACCTAATATGGCCCCAACATTTAAAATTTTGAATTTATTCTGGAAGGGACCGGGACAGAGTATTAATACTAAAAAATTCAACAAAGGATTGATGTTGAGATGGTATTGTATTTATATAGCTGAAGGATGAATATAAAGAGTGATAATCATGTCAAAATCAAAGTTGAAATTAGTTGAAATGAAATTACTGATATCAACGACGACAACAACAACAAGAATATTAAAAAAAAACACTATATCAGCCTCAATGTGCTATTAAGCTTGTGACTGGGAAACTTATATTATTTATTTCAAAATAAATACTTTAGATCTTCAGGAATTACATGCTTCAACATAAATGTAAATATCTATATTCTAGAAATTGAATTACACACATCCCATTAATCATCACCCCATCATTATTTTATGTGTAGGAGCACATGAAACTATAATAGGAAAATATAGTACTCAATTCTACAAAGTGATATTTATTTTGAAACCAAAAAGTGCACTAATTACATTAGTCTTACAGGGAAAGATTCTTTCAAACATCGTAGATTGGTTACATTATTCATATGATGCAACTTGCAATGCAAGCAACCACGAATAGTTGTCTGTGTCTGTCCGAGGCACGTGACGTAGAGACAGGTTTTGGTTTCAGACACGAAAATTGTGGGCAAAACAAACACAGAGGTTGCCTGGAAAGCACACAACGAGGAATAGTGAGTCACGTGCCCTTTCTTTTGGGAAAGAGCAAGTAACTTATATGACAGAGAAGAGCCGTCATGTTGGATCATGCTGCTACAAGATGCAAAGCTTCACCTACTTCTATGACTTGCTTCGCATTTCGACTTTCACGTGCTTCTTCACAACCCTTCTCTCTCCTATATCCAAAGTTTTGCTTTTGCTTCAATTATTGATCATATTCAAAATAGTGATCATCGATCAACATATATCCATAGGCAAGACTTCAACTTGATAGTACAAGTAAGTCATTGCAACACTGAAAATCTAAACATGGATCGTAACAAGGCTAGACGTCTGTATATGATTCGAAGTCACATGCGTAACGGACGTGGGCTGAATCAACTTTGGTTTAAAAAGAGTTACTTATATTAGGTCGGTTTCTTACGACTAATATGTCAACCTATAGCTTTTATAAGTAACTTTTATTCTTATGTTTTTTCTGCTATGAATTCAACTTCATCAAAGTTAAAGGCGACAAACAAGTCCGGGATGTCGAATAAACATGTACATATATCAAATATTTATAAGTTATATTTTTTTCGATATGAATTCAACTTCATCAAAATTCGAGGCAACGAATAAGCTAGGGATGTCGAATAAACATGTACATATGTCAAACCTTTATAATTAAGTAGTTTATTATTCTTATATTTTTTCGCTATAAATTCAACTTCATCAAAGTTAGAGCCGACAAACAAGTCAGGATGTCGAATAAACATGTACATATATCATATGGATTAAACCGTTTTTTTTGTCCTAAGTTAGTTTTAATTAAGGGATATTTTCATCTCACTACCCTAACTATGCAGTTTTTTCATCTCACTACGCTAATTATTTTTTGTGGCACCTCACTATCCTAGAATACATTTTTGTGACATTTAAAATTGATTTTAAAAGAAATTTTGAAAACCATTGGCATGTTTTTGAAAATTTGATTGTTAGTGAAGGGTATTATGAACTTTTTAAGTGTTTTCATCCAAAAATGGATGGAAAATTAACGGCCGGTATGAAAGTGAAAAAATGCATTCTAGGGTAGTGAGGTGCCACAAAAAATGGTTAGGGTAGTAAAATGAAAAAAAACTCGCATAGTTAAGGTAGTGAAATGAAAATAACTCTTTAATTAATGCAAGTCAGATATATTAAATTAGACTATATAAATCAACGTTCTTAATTAAATCTGGGATTAAACTTTGTAGGTATTACTTTTTTTTTTTGAATCTGAACGTACTTTATTAAAGCAGCAAATCGCTGTTCAAAATAGGAATAAGTACATCCGGTAAAGGCATAACTTGCCAATCATAATGCTCTCAAAGCAGGGCATTTTTAGCTAAACAGTGGGCCACTCCATTTGCCTCTCTGCGAACAAATTGTAGCTTGAATCCCTGGCTGAGTAGTCCTCTGTATTCGGGTATGACGTCCCCAAAAGGTGAAATCATGAGAATATCACTCAGGACCACCTGCACCACTCCCAGACAGTCCGACTCAATGATCCCTTGGTGCTGCCCCACTTTCGGGATCCATTTCAGAGCTTCCTGTAACGTCAGAGCCTCAATTAATTTAGGGTTTCTAACTCCCTGAAATTCGAAGCACTTCAAATGTTGGACTACCCCTTCCGAGTTACGACAAACTACCCCACCATTGCCCGAACTGGCCACGCCTAGAGCTCCATCAAGGTTGACTTTTACCTCCCCCTCGGACGGGCACACCCACCTGTCTTTCGGCCGGGGCAAGGGAACTTCTCTTTCTTGAACAGCTTTCCAATCCATCAGCATAGTAGATGCCATTTCTTCCAACCCATTTGCAGAAGCATGTTTATTCTCCCACACTCTATTGTTCCTGTCTCTCCAGATCACCCACCATCTCATAACGATCTTTTCCACCCTGTCGTTGTCGCCATTTTTCAAAAAATCAGCCAACCATTCTTTCGGAGTCACGCCATCCCCAAGTACTATAAACGCCCCTCTTCTCCATAGCTCTGCAACCTCTTTGCATTTAAATAAGACATGATCATCTGATATCACTTTATGTTTGCTTTTTTGTCAATATATATGTAATTTACTTTGATATCATAAATATTTTTGTGACAGTAACTGAACAACTTGGTATGAATTGGTTCCAATTAAGACCATCAATTTGCCACACCTGCCTCAGTACAGGACTTCAATATGATCACATATAAACAATGTGGTACAGTAGTAATTAAATTTAATTCTTGGGCCGTGGGAAAAAAATTGATAAAAACAAGAAAAAACCTAGACTAAAGAACGATCTTATTATTAATTAATATTAATATTATTATAATTAAGTTGGATAGTGCAGTGTACCTTTCTTCACTCCAACCGAAGTCCATCTGCCTATTTTAATACCTACTTGCAGTTGCACGAGTAACTTGATACAGAATGGGATCAATCTCTCATTTTTTTTTTTCAGTTTGGTTCACAAATAAACTAATTAAGTATCGTCATTAAGCATCTCAAAAATTATAAAATAAAAGGTTGCAACTACGCTATGTCATCGTATTTACATTTTACATCATTGATCAAAAGTGAAAAATATTGGCTCAACAACTCGAGGATAGTAAATGAGTACAGGTGACTCAAATTAATATTTCTTTTACTTAAATGAATCGGATATATATCACTGCCAATTGCCTACTTGAGGGAGAATGTAACATCAAAGAGTCTACATACCGTAACATCCTATAGTAATAAGTGGAAATAAATTGTATAACCAAGGAGTGTTGATGGCTGAGAATAGATAAAGGTCAAACTTGTCGATATATTTCTCCATCTGTAACTCGGGTTAATATTAATAAGTCAATGTCACGTGGGTCTTGAAAACCCGATTAGGATCCAAAGTTGATCCCTATGCATCCAAACTTGCCATCCGAGATCTATCATAATCATTGTCAAAATTGTGTCATAGTCTTTTGCAAATTAGATTTTAGGGTTTAGTGAGTTCCGATAGGATTTCGTCCACCGGATTTGTTATCATCGTTTGGCGTTGTTGGGCATCCTCCTCTCTTTTATGAGGGGTTGGTGGCCCTGATGAACCAGGATACTTAGCAGGGATTTCGGTTGTTATGAGTATAGGTCGCTGGCTGGTTTTGATTGAAAATTGTCTCTACTTGTTGGTGCTTCATGGTTGGAATATTAGGATTCTTAAACTTTTATATTTCACTTATTTACGCTTTAAGGTTGGTAGATTCATGTTATAGATCTTTGTTTTGCGTACTTTGCTTAGTAGGTAAAACCTGAACGATTGATTTCAGTAAGACTTCCTTTCCGAACTTAGAAAGTAATATTTCTTCCTAATTTTGTATCCCCAGTCTTCAAAGCCTAGTATCACCAATCATACGAAGAAGACCCTCATAAAACAACTAAAACAACCTTCAATATACCCAAGTATTAGGGTGTCCAGAATAAACCGACATTGGAAAGCCCGATTGGTCCCACACTGGCACCGAAAAAGTCAAAATCGGCCAGCTCTGACTCACCACGTTGAAGAAAACGGTAATCGGGTGACTGTTTAGATGGCTTCCAGTTACTTGCCTCAATAACCGTCGATTAACCAGTTGGGACTGACACCAGAAATGTTTGGTGCTTCTCGTGTTGGTGGGCTTATGTCAAGCCCACACAACCCATGTCCCGTTTTGAGGGCCAAGACTTCTCAATCCAGATTAACGTGGTGGATTCCTAACCATCGAGCGTATTGTCCCCTCTTTTTTCTTTTTCTCTTTTGTCGCCACCGACTAGTCTCTTGAGCGTTAATTACTGTCCAACTCTAACTACGATATTTTTGTATGCTCGTTTAAAATAGAACCCCCCCTCAAATTTTATGGGCTAAAAACCCGTGACAAATGATTCGTTAGTGACGGGACCGGGACCAAACAACCTTTTCGGTTTGATTAATTTGGATTCAATACATAAGTGGTGGGAATAAATAAAACATTTTATAACAAAATCCAGAACTGAAGGATCATGAGAACTCCATTCCTCCACGTCCTGCCATTGGTGCAAATGATCAAGCTCCACACTTTATCCCATCCTCTGTACAAGAAACGCATCAAATTGAAAACCCAGAAAGCAAGCAACGCAATAAAACCAGAAAATAAATTGATTGATTGATGGATAGATAGATGATAACGACGATGACATGTCATGAATAGTATGATCAGAATTAAAACTCCATCACGCCTTGTTTGTTTGTGTGTGCCCTTCTGAAAAATGTTACATCACCGTAATAATTAAAATGTCAGGAACCCCCAAAATTCCCATAAATAGTAAATAAATTAACCCATTAGCAGTCATAAATAAATTGTTTCGAGTAAATAAATGAGTAAATAAACTGAAATTCATACAAATATTTCTTGTGTACTGATGAGGTAGCCGAGAAAATATCTCATCCACACCATTGCTGTCTGTACTCTCCCTATCTTTCTCGTATTGATGGTGTTGTCAGAAGAAACTTTATTATGATTTTGAGTTTTAGCTATGAGGTTTATGGTAAATATAACAGTGGGAGTGGGTGCAACCATCACCATGCCTATGTGGCTATGGGTATGGGTTCTTCCGTACACAATCATGGCTGACATTGTTGCATATTTATCTTATCCTATCGTTGGAATTGAAGAAAATTTAGTCTATTAGGGTATCTACAATGACGTCGAAACGAGGTATACTTGTGTCGTCGAATCGTATGGAATGTAGGTTTCGGACGTCAAATCGAGTCGACGCCGTCTGTTTAATGTCGAGTCTTCGAAATCTCCGAATCGATGTCGAAGGATCCGAAGACTCGGGTGCTTGTCGAATCGACGGATACGGACCCAGGCAAATCGGGCCCTGCAAATAAACTGACGACGCGTGGCGACGATTTTAAATGCTCAAATTAATTTCGGCTCTTAAATATCCAACCCCGAAACTTCTTCTTCAGGAATCCTCTGCAACTTTTCCTCCACCGTTTGTGCTGTCTAGTGCTTCCCAGTACCATTCTGATTTAGGCAACTTGTTGTCAACTTCTCGGCGTTTCCTCGACGCCCACCGATATCCCCCTCCACTTCGTCTGCTTAAATGGCCGTGTCAAAGAGCTTGCGGTACCGTATGTTGATTGTGCAAAATAGTTGGATGTAAGTCGACTCAAAATAAACTGTGTTCCACAGTGGTGAGTCCCAGATATAGTCCCGTATTGTGAGTAGACCAATCATATTTAGTTAAATATGATTTTATGTATTAAAAAAAGAAAAAAAAATGGACACGTCTCGAGCAATCATGCAACCCGGGACGCCGGACGCGAGCTGCGACCCGTCTCCTGTTTTTGCGGGACGCGAAAAAACCGTCCCACAACGAGACGGTTCGTGTTCTGCGTCCCGTAAAACACGAGCCGGGACTCGATCCGAACCGGTCCGCTCTACATGCTTTTCCCCCCTTTTCGCCCAATAAACCCAGCTGAAACATCAAGCATGCTCACCAAACCAGTAGACAGATCCATGGAGCAATCAACGGATTAGGAATCAAACTTATAAGGCACTGTACAAGCTCATCGATCGCTTTACAACCGGTTTTAATTTTTTTACTATTGATCATTCATTCCCTTCGAATAAAAAACTTATATCTTCTCTTATTCGAGCTGGACTCATTAATTACAAACAAACCACTTAGTGGGTTTTAAAAGAAAAACACCTTTAACTAACCATTTAAAATGTAGTTAAGATGAAGCTCAGTGAATCCAATTCCTTGTCGTGGATCCAGCCCATAGCTGCTGCAATTATTCTCAATTTTACTATATAATAAACAGACCCCAAATGAGTAATTATGTTGGGCCAGGGAATAGGAATAAGAATTTTATAAAACACTTAAAAACAAAAGCTAATGATTTAAAAAACAGAGCTAATATACTATATAATAATCACATTTCCCTGAGATAAAAATGTTTGTTTAATTTCGTGGAGCACATCGCACACTCCTTATTTTATTCCGCGCCCTTCACAAAGTCACTCATCGAGTACCTAATCTCTGGTCCCTCCACTACCACCTCCCATCCCCAAAATTTAATCATTTCAAAACATTAAGAGTAAAAATTAACTAAATATATAATTGCACATGCTAATTTTACATTTTGTTTCTAATTAAAATTTGAAATGATAAGATGTCGACGAATGGGGACAAAAGAGGAATTGTAAAAACTTTAAGGGCATAGAATCGAAAGGATTAGCCAGAGGGACCAAAAGAGGGACTCTTTTTTCTTTTTTTATCTTCTGAGACTGAACAGTCCCAGTGACAACTGGACAGTTCTGAGCAACAGCTGGAGATAGCCACGTGGTGGTGTCCCATTGGTGGGTATCTGTCCCCTCAGCCTTTACAACGGGACAGGTCGTACCAAGTGCCCCTTTCATCAGTGCCCTTCCCAGACTTTTGCCAGCTGGGTGAGTGTGCGTGTATGGCAAGCCAAACGGCTATATTTTTGTACCACGCTTTAAATTTGGTAAGAAAATTTATGATAACAATGTTCTGAATTCGACGAGAACTCGATATTTTAACGAAACGTAATGCGCCGGGGATAAAATGAAATTGAGTGAATGTGTTTTGTCTTGTCTCCGTTATATCGATATGATATTTCTTTTAAGTTGGAATATCTGTTACACTTGATTTAATGATTTATTATTAATATTATGAAATTAGATTTACCTATTATTGTATAAATCATGTCATTTAATTGGCAATCTCGTGCTTGTGACTATTGTTTGTTGATTTTTAATAAAATATCATTTTAACTCTTAATGTCATGACTCACATAGTCACGTAGAGAGGTACGATCTTACATTATTAAACTTATGTCAGAAAAATATAAACATAAAAGGTTACATATAGAAAGTAGAGACACTTGTGACTAATAAAATTGTCCATTTTAATTATGGAAGTCCTAATCAGTATAAATAGTATGTTTTAAGTAAAATTCACATTATTTGACTGATTAAAGATAAAATAATAAGCAATAATTAAGAGAAAATGAAACGTGGGAAATGACCTGGCAGTAGAAGACAGCTGACATGGCAAGTGGATCAAAGAGGGGCTTGTTTTGCAAGCCATAGGAGGAATTGGCTATAAAAGGCCCAGTGTTGCTTGACAGTCCCTACACTGCTCGCTCTCACTCTCCACAGAGTAGAAGCTTCATTTCCTCAGCTCTCTCTCTCACTGCTAAATCCATGGCTGTTTCAGTGTCTGGTGGTGGGTTGAGTTTCTTTCTGGGTCTGGTTTTGGTGGTGGGTCTGGTTAGCTCTGCTCAGTTCGATGACCTTTTTCAGCCCAGCTGGGCCTATGACCATTTCGAGCATCAAGGAGAGGAGCTCAGGCTCAAGCTCGACAACTTCTCTGGTAAACAAAACCACCCAAAAATGACCCATCTTTTGAATCTTCTCTGTTTCAGCCTTGTGTTGTTCTGAAAAAGCTTGTTTTTGAGCTCTGTGAACTGATTGAATTGTGCATTGGTGATTTCAGGAGCTGGGTTTGAGTCCAAAAGCAAATACATGTTTGGGAAAGTGAACATCAAGATCAAGCTGGTGGAGGGTGATTCTGCAGGGACTGTCACAGCTTTCTATGTATGTAAAGATCACTTTTTTATAATCACCCATGTTCTATTGCACATCAGATCATCTTAATTTGTGTTCATTGACCAGTTTTGGGCCCCTTCAGTTCAATGATTCTCCACCTCCATTCATTGAATTCATTACAGTCTCAAGACAATAAAAACTTGGCCTTTTTTTGTGAAAACTTCATCATCAGTAGCTTACCTACTCTCCTTATTCATCCTCGTGAACCCATCAATGTTTGCTTTTATAATCTCAGTCCCCACCCATTCCATGATACCCAATCATGTCCCTTTTTCTAAAGCAATTAATTATTGATTATGGTCAGATTTCACTTTTAACCACTCTTTCTGCTCACAGTAATGTGGGTCTTAATCTAATTGATTTGCTTGTCCCATTGTTGTCTCAGATGTCCTCGGACGGCCCGACCCACAACGAGTTCGATTTCGAGTTCCTCGGCAACTCCTCCGGCGAGCCTTACCTTGTCCAAACTAATGTGTTTGTGAACGGCGTCGGAAACAGAGAGCAGAGGCTCGACCTCTGGTTCGACCCTACCAAGGACTTCCACTCCTACTCCATCCTCTGGAACCAGCGCCAAGTTGTGTAAGCACTTTAATTCTTAAATGTGTTAACATGTGACCTTGTGATTTGATTTGGGTTTTTAATGTTGTTCAATTTGGTACCAGATTTTTGGTCGATGAGACACCGATTCGAGTGCACACCAATATGGAGCACAAGGGAGTGCCGTTCCCGAAGGACCAAGCCATGGGAGTGTACAGCTCGATCTGGAACGCCGACGACTGGGCGACTCAGGGAGGGAGGGTCAAGACCGACTGGACACACGCGCCGTTCGTGGCGTCGTACAAGGGGTTCGAGATCGACGCGTGCGAGTGCCCGGTGGCGACGGCGGCGGCGGATAATGCGAAGAAGTGTAGCAGCGGCGGAGAGAGGAGGTTCTGGTGGGATGAGCCCACATTGTCGGAGCTCAACTTGCACCAGAACCACCAGCTCTTGTGGGTTCGTGCCAATCACTTGGTCTATGACTACTGTAGCGACACGGCCCGGTTCCCGGTGACTCCGGTGGAGTGCCTCCACCACCACCACCAGTGATAAAAGATTGGGGCTTTGGAGGGGTGATTTTGTATAAAAATCATAAAACATGTACTCATGTTTGGTCTTGTTTCATAGTTTTGGTGATCACTACACCCCCCATTGTAGCTCTCTCCAACAATGTATGATAGATTGTAACCGTTGTCAAGTGCTATGATTTTTGAATTTTACTACTGCAAAACACACCACTTGTCTCCATTTTTGTACTCTTGGCTCGAGCTCCAAGTACTTGGGTTCACGGGAATGGTGATTGGGGGGACCCTTTGGAGGAAAAGTCAGGATGGAGAAGAAAGAGGCCAAAAAAATGGTGGATCCTAGTCTTGAGAGAGGGGAGAATGTAAGATCCATGTAGGGTGGGGTTGGGTTGTTTAGGGTAAGTGTCCCTTGTGTATATGTGCTTTTATCTCTATGATTCAAGTTGTTGAAGTGCAAGTAGAGAGAGCTCCTATTAATTCACTATGGGCAAGTGGTTCAAATTTAAATGTACATATGATGGATAGATGTAAGGAAAGACATGAGATGAGACTAAGATGTAGAGTGGTCTCAATTGCTAGGCTGGCTTTCCCATACATGGGCAAAAAAGGTAGGTGACAAGTTTAAATTTTGACTAGGATGAAGTACCCATTTTTGGATCCTCATTATAGGGTAGGGCTTGAATGATGTAACCATTAAATGCCTATGGTGGAGAAACACAAGTGTTTGAATGGTAGTTTATGTCCAAGAACTTTTGAATCAATGTGTATGTAACAAGTTAGAATTCGAATAATCAAACTGTCGATGTTGGACGGGTAACAAAGTTCAACCCGCCAATTTGAGTTTCTGGATCGGGTTTAGTTTTAACGTGATATTATAGTCTAGTTTGGACTTGTGAGTCCGTTCTAACGTGTAATAACCTACCTTAGGAGCCAAAGTATGTATAAGTGTCCCAGAGGGATTGATCATATAACACAAATTATGAAATCTGATGAGTTTTAAGGTTGGACTAAGCTTTTAACACATGAATTCAAAATCATATAGAGAACAAAATGTCAAAAATGTCAAACTGAACTTCTATACATACAGTTAACTACAAATACAATTAACTAGACTCATACAATACAATGTTTTTAAAAAAAAATCTGATTACACATGAATACAAATTTTATAACCAAGTAATCAACCTTAGATATGAGACATTTGTCTTCAATCCAACCACAAATATATATGCCTATGAAAGTTAATTTACATTTGCATTTGAGTTGTGTTGGTGACTTAGTGTACTATGAAATGTGATCTATGGTTATTTTTAAAACAAAGGGCTCTGAGTGTAGTAGGCCATGGCCATGCTTGATATTTTTCTTGAGAAACATCATGCTTTAGAGTTGAGAAAGATAAGGACCACACCAAAGCTATGAGTGTCTCAACACTCATGGAACAAAAACAAAACACAGAACAAAAAGAAGCATCTAAGATGTTTTTATTCATCACTTTCATGTGAAGAATATGTAAAAAAAAATATCAACTCTTAAATCCTCAAGATAAGTAGAGTGTACATTTCACAATGTAGCCACACATTCCTATTTTTGTTTTGTTCCCATTCATTAACCTAAATTCATTGAAGAAATGGAGGAAGATTAATGTCATAAGACAAACTCCATCATTATATCCAAGAGCCGATTCATATGAATTTTTTAATTATAAATCAAAATTACTTACGAGGTTCAGCATGTTATCATTCTTCTGTCAGGTTCAAAAATTCGAAACATGTTATACTAAAAATTGATACTCATTCAAGAACAATTCATAAATTCTACTAAAAAAAAAGTCGAGGATATCTTAATGTGACTACAAGACACAAGTGAATGAGTCAATTATAAACTATAACAAAAAGGACATTTACATCAATTTTGTATGATCATTCTCTGAGAAAACAACAAGAATGGAAAGGGTTTGGTGCATAATGATTGCTAAATTTGTGGCTTTTCTTAAACTAATAACCTATTGCATCAATGGAATGCATATCATTTTTTCAGATTGATTAAAGTATAACAAGTTATCAAAAATGTAATTTATTTAGATAAAATAATTCAGAATTACAAATCCCATGAAAAGAGGTGAAGGTTATCTACAAAAATAGATGCATTTGGGTCATCTTAGATGATGCAAAATAAAGCTGGTGGGTCAAAATAATTTTGAGAATCAAATTATTTCACTTGAGGGCCCTCTCCTTTACTTTTCCCATAATAAAAGCATATAAAAACCATTGTAGAAGAGAATTGTTTGAATAATTGTTTTGCCATTTTGTTCACAATCATACAAATAAGTTCTCCTTTTTCTTGTCATTGATCTTTTCTTTTTTCAAAAATAAAATCCATTAGATTATGATTAGTGAATTTTCATCATCTACAATAAATAAGGTTAATAAAACTTGTGGGTGTCATTTGAAAAAGGGAAATTTGAGAAAATATGCTTCATAATAGTATCTATTATATTTCTATGCTAGCATAATACAAAATTGAAAAAATATGCCTTCTAAAAGTTTTAAGACAAAAATAACCTTCTTTTAATTGATATACAAAGTTCATACTTTCACATTCTTTATTTTTCATCTTCTATTCACATCTATTTTGAAAATATATTCACTTTTAATAAAATTAATACAATATATTTTCGAAATATATATTAAACTTTTATATAATTTTTTTATTCAATTTTAATAATTATTAAAATCATATTTTAATTTATTTTTTCGAAAATCAGATTATTTTTATAACTATTTTAAAATAAAAATAAATTAATAAAATAAAAACAAATAAATATTTTATGATATCTAAAATATTTTTGAAAAAAGCATATTGTAAATTAAAATCAATGATATATATATATATATCAAAATTATTATTTTTTATTAAATTTACTTTAATTATTAAAAATATTTTTTAATTTATGTTTTTTGAAAAAATCAGATTATTTTGATAAATATTTTTAAATATAATTCGAATTTACAATGTTAATTTTTAAAAAAATATTTTACACTTCATGAAATAATATTTTAATCGAATTTTATTAATTATTAAATTCAATTTTTAATTTTAAAAACTATTTTATTAATTTTTTAAAATCAGATTATTTGGATATATGTATAAATATAATTTAAATTAAATTTTTTTATTTTTTCAAAAAAAACTTAGATTTTATAAATAATATATTTTATTCAGTTATACAAATTATTAAATTCAAAATTTTATTTTTAAAAATTTATCAAAATGATCGTATTTTTTGAATTTTTTATAATTTAAGATATGGTTTTCATAATTAATATTTTGAATACAGTATTTTTTATGTAAAATATTAATATGTATTTTAAAAATATATTCAAATAAAATAATTAAACATCGATTTATTTTTAAAAGATTGGTAAAAAAGATGAGAAATAAGGAGGGTAAGATAAATAATTTTGTATAAATTAGAAGGTTATTTTTGTCTTAAAAAATTTGAAAGGCATAGTTTTCCAATTTTGAGTTATGCTAGCATAGAAATAAAATAGATGCTATTATGAAGCATATTTTTTCAAATTTCCCTTTGAAAAATTGTAATCATAATCCTAGATCTAATCAACACTGTTTTTGTCTTATTTATACAAAACAGTGATAGAGAAGGAAATTGCACATCCTTTCCAATGATATGATCACACTAGAGGTAGAGCATCAAATCTTTAATTAAGAGGCAGTGATCTACTTTCCCATTCGAGGGAACATTTTATCGATTTTTCATTCACTTCTAAATGTATGGAGCGGAATTTTTCATTAGTAGAACGGTTTAGTTTTGAATTCACGTGTTGCTCAGTCTTAAAAGTCTACTATAATAATAAAATGTCACTTCAAAATATCGTAAAACTTTAACCTAATTGAGTTGGCCTAACGGTGAAGAACTCTTCTTGTCTGTTTGGGAGCATACCCTTATTTTATTCAAGCTAGTATGAATCTGTATTCGGATTGATCTCTGTAATTCTGAAATCACTTTTCACCAACATTTAACCCTTATATCCATATAACACTGCAATTAAAGAAAAACTTCAATAAATTACTCAATAATCAGATGAAATAAGTGCATTCCTAAAAATAGTGTAAATTACAATTTACAGGTGAAATTGTGGTATGTCATAATGTCAATGAAAGAGAGAAACACAGTAAAACTCAATTATTATCATGATTTGTTAACTTGTATAGATTTGAGTCCAAAAACAAGTGAAACATCAACATCCAGATCATGACAAGTGACTGGTGAAAAAGAAAAGTCGATGAAGCTTGATTCAATGGACAAATCACATTGCTCTTGAGAGCTACTGAAATAAAAGATGAACTATTACAAATTTACAACCCTAGCTCTTAATTTGCTGATGTTAAATCTTGTTGGCCACTTTTTTTGCACCTAACAAGAAAATTTTCCATGCATTTTCTATTAATCTAAACACAGTATAAGAGAGAGATGCCAACAGCATAACACTGATAGGAGCACATCATTCAACTTTACATGAACATGATCATATGAGTCATGCCAAAACCTTTCACATCCATCTGATCTGGAATAGCATCCCCCATTTTGATAATGTAGACAGTTAAAATTTATTAACAACAGTATAATCTACCTCTTTTGGGTACTTAATGAAGAACAGACATGTTTGGAAAATGACAGAACAAAGTTAACTAAAATTACATGGGAAAGACAATTACACAAACGTAAGACTCAAAACAACGGTAAAATAACAAAAATCATCACTTCTTCTTGGTTGCGGACTTGGTGACCTTAGCACCAGTTGGGTCTTTCTTATCCACACTCTTGATCACACCAACAGCAACGGTTTGGCGCATGTCCCTGACCGCAAAACGACCCAACGGCGGGTACTCGGAGAATGTCTCCACAACCATGGGCTTGGTCGGAACCATCTTCACCATTCCCGAATCCCCATTCTTCAAAAACTTCGGCTCCTTCTCGAGTTCCTTACCGGATCTCCTGTCGATCTTGGTGAGCAGCTCAGCAAACTTGACGGCAATGTGAGAGGTGTGGCAATCGAGAACTGGCGCATAACCATTCCCAATCTGACCGGGGTGGTTCATGATGATAACCTGTTGAAACGTTGAATTTAGAATATAAAATCATAATTGAACTTTCAACCATCAGCTCGAGCTTTTAGTTCTATTTAAGGTTACCTGAGATGTAAAATTGGCGGCGCCCTTAGCGGGATCATCCTTGGAGTTGGAGGCAACGTATCCACGCTTGAGATCCTTGACGGCAACATTCTTGACATTGAAACCGACATTGTCACCGGGCAATGCCTCTTGGAGAGCCTCGTGGTGCATTTCAACGGACTTGACTTCAGTGGTGAGCCCAGTCGGCCCAAAGGTCACGACCATGCCGGGCTTGATGAGGCCAGTCTCGACACGCCCGACAGGGACAGTTCCGATGCCTCCAATCTTGTAGACATCCTGCAGGGGGAGGCGGAGAGGCTTGTCTGAGGGCCTTTTGGGCTCGTTGATCTGGTCCAGGGCCTCGAGAAGAGTTGGGCCCTTGTACCAGTCCAGGTTTGTGGACCTCTCGATCATGTTGTCACCCTCGAATCCAGAGATGGGAACAAAGGCGATCTTGGCTGGATTGTATCCAACCTTCTTCAAGTAGGAAGAGACCTCCTTCACAATTTCATCGTACCTGGCCTTGGAGTACTTTGGGGTTGTTGCATCCATCTATCAACAAAACAATATGTTAAAACTAGAGCCGTATTAAAAATGGACCTATCTATTAGGGGACGGACTCAACTGAAAGCTGAGACAGATATTTTTGAAGACCAATTATAGTTTTATATTCTAACACTGCCTCTATAACGTTAAAATACTTATTATAGGACAATTAACCTTGTTGCAGCAGCAAATCATCTGGCGAACACCGAGGGTGAAAGCAAGGAGAGCGTGCTCCCGAGTCTGGCCATCCTTGGAGATACCGGCCTCGAACCCACCAGTAGTAGAATCAATGATAAGAACAGCACAATCAGCCTGTGAAGTCCCGGTAATCATGTTCTTAATGAAGTCACGGTGACCGGGAGCATCAATGACTGTGCAGTAGTACTTGGTGGTCTCAAACTTCCACAAGGCAATGTCAATGGTGATGCCACGCTCGCGCTCCGCCTTGAGCTTGTCCAGCACCCACGCGTACTTGAACGATCTCTTGTTCATCTCCGCAGCCTCCTTCTCGAACCTCTCGATGACCCGCTTGTCGATACCTCCCAGCTTGTAGATCAAATGGCCGGTGGTGGTTGACTTGCCAGAGTCCACATGACCGATGACCACGATGCTGATGTGCACCTTTTCCTTACCCATACTGTCTACAAAACCGTTCATCATTCATTTTCACAATGTTAAAACTCGACTCATCTAAAAACTCCAATTTAAAGATGAAAACTCAATTCACTTTTTTTTCAATGTGACGCTAACTGAATTCAACGCTTGCATAGCTCTTATGAATAAAAGAGATTAACACAATAAAACCCTTCAAATATCAAAAGAAAAAAAAAAACCCAGCAATATAGCATCCAGGTTCAGGTCAACGGAAAGAGTTTACTCAAATTTACACTATTCAACAGTGATCATGAACACTACAGATCTTACCTTGTGATGAAGGAAATTGAAACTCAACAAAGTAAGATTGCAAGAACCAGAAGGTCCAGAACGAGCCCGGAAGTGAACTAGGCAGAGAGATGGATGAGTTGCCAGAGTTGGGGTTTTGAGGAGTTGTGTTTGTGGGTTTTATAGAGGAAATGGTAGTCAGGATTGCTTGGCCGCCAAGTAAAAATTACATTATAAAAAGATGTTGAAAGAAAAGGCCATCATGAGTAATGCTTGGGCATCAAGTATCAATTAAATTATATAACTAATCTGTCTGGTCAAGGGCGTTAAGTAGAGTTGGACCTTTGTACCAGTCAAAATTGGTAGACTTCTCAATCATGCTATCACCCTCAAACCCCGAGATAACATTAATACTCAAGCGAAAACTTTAAATACTTATATATGTTCACTAAAAAAATAATATATTCTTACAGTTACGACACTTGTGAGGTTGCTGACGACAAAATTTATGTACTTGTACTGCTGCGCAGGTGGGAGTTCTGTAGCATTTGGAGTAGGCAGGAGAAATTTTATGTAATCAACCGTTTCGATGCTGAAAAAAATACATGAATAAGAAATAGATTATATCAACTTGCTTTCGTCCTTAAAATGCTAAAGTATAGTCAGTAAAGTTGAAAATGAAATTGACAATCTTCTAGAAAGATTAAAGACTTTTCTTTGTTCTACAAACAAGTGTTATTATGATAATTGGACATACTTTAGGTTGTTTTTTCCACATACAGGACAAACAAGTATGGTAAATAAAGTTGACTTGAATCCACATTCCAAGTTCTTTGAATATCAAGTAGTTGAGAATACAAATAAAATCACAATACATTATAAATCTGTTGCTTACCTGTATGCAAGGCCTATTCGTTCAATGCTCTAAAACTTTGATGTGCTGAGAAGAGGCGCGCTCCAGCATCAAGCTTGTACTGCTCGAATTCTGATTCATCGCACTTCAGTGCAACATTCTTACAGGCCTTGATACTTCCTGTCAAAACGAAGATTCATGAAATGAAATTGATAATCTTCTACAGACACGGAAAACCATATAGCATTATCAAAGACTTTTCTTCGTCCCACAAACAAGTATTATGATGATAATTGAATGTTCTTTGGGTTGTTTTTTCCAAATATCACTACAGAAAACAGAGAAAATACTTTTTCAACTCACCACTTAAGTCCACTAAGTTAAACATCAATTGGCAATTTCCAATACTTATGTAAGGTACTCATCTCTCGATACTCTGATAATGCGCAGCTTTGTTATCGCATTTATAGGTTTTACAACAAAAAAGAGGACAAAATGTTTCAATATGCAGGACATCAGTTTGGACGTTAAAAAGAAAGAAGAAGAAATTAGTTACCTTGCAAGGAGCCAAGAGACGATACCAGACCACATTCTTCGACGTTCATTAGAATGCTGTCTTTGATAGCCTTTGAGGCGTTAAATTGGGTAAGTATAATGAGGTTATCCACCGCAATGTCTCGATTAGGGTCCAAGAATGCCTCCATTACCATGCACATATTTTTAAATCCGACCATAAGTTTTTACCTGTCAAAAGAGCAGCCATTGACCCGCGAATTCGAACTATTTAAGCATGTACCTACCAATAGCTCATACCAATAGCTCATTACAATTCCTTGAAACAGATGGCCCAAATCAAATATCAAGTTTTAAGTATAACACTTATTAGAGGACCAACTCAACTAAAAGCTCAAGCTGATAGTTGAAACGGACAAGACCGTTTTACGGGTTTGGAAGTGAATTATTAGAAGAAGAGAAGAGCCCATTGAGAATTGTGATAAGGGCTGGCTCATTTTGGACAAATTTGATAAATCGAGAGAAATTAGAAATTTTTGTAAAGAGTGGGGTTTGAACCCGGGTCCGTGAGGAGTTAAGCTCTGATACCATATTAGAGGACCAACTCAACTAAAAGCTCAAGCTGATAATTGAAGGCTCAATTATAGTTATATTCTAACAACACTTGACCAAAAAAAACTGAAAATCAGCTGAACAACTAATCTAAGTAGTTTCTAATTCTGCAACTTAGGAACTCAAGGCTTACAAATTTGGACATGATTAATATCTAAACCCTAAAAAAACTAATAAATTTAAACACTAAAACTGAAGGAAGAAGGTGAATCACAGACATGCAACTACAAAAAAAAAAACAAATGGAATCAAAGATATCAGAACAAAGAAGTACCTTTTTGTGTCTATGGATTCACTATGACAGCGACGCAACGGAGATGAAACAAGATGGCATGAGGGGACGATTTCGACTTGAGAGATAGAATTGGCCTCTTAACAAACAAATCAAACAATGGGCTTGGCCTTGGTAGGATGATAAATGAGCCCAATAGGCCCAATGTAATGAGTGTATCTTTCTTTCATGTACTTAGAGCACCCACAATCGTGGGCGAGGAGCAGCTGGCGAGGAGATTTCGCGGCGAGGAGGAGGCGAGGAGCTGGCGAGGAGGAGGCGAGGAGGTCGCTGGCGAGGTCTGCTGGCTACGTGCTTCTCGCTGGCAGCTCACGCCGGCGAGATGAGATGATGATCTTCAAAAATCTTTTTTGTCCAACTAAAAAAGCTTGGTTTCAATGCTATTTGTTTTGAAAATTAAACCCCACCTATATTATCCAACAAATATCTGTACGTCCAATCGAATAACTTTGATCGTCGATCACCATAACTACAACATGTATAATAAACCTAACCTAAAACCTTATATAAACCCACCCTCACAAACTAAAATTGCACATGTTAGTTTCCATTATTAGGTGTTCGTTTCCTTTATTCGGTGTTAGTTTCTTTTTATCTATGTTCGTTTTCTTTTTATCTTTTTATCTAAGTTATCAATATTTGTTGTTTTTCATTTAAAATCTATTTTTAAAAAATACATTAAAAAAATTGTTTTTTATTCATCTCGCCGGCGCCTCCCCGCCAGCCCACTGCAGAACTCGCTGGCGGTGAGCCGGCGAGATGAATAAAAAACAATTCTTCATATCATCTCGCCGGCGCCATCTCGCCGGCAGCCGGCGAGATGACTGTGGATGCTCTTAATTTCAACGACTAATGTCAGAATGTGTAGTATTAGTATTGTAGCCCCTGCTTCCAAGGGGGCCTAAGTGGAGTAGTGAGAATCACGGTTCTAAAAGTCGTTAGACGCTAGTCGGACGGTTAGGTCCTTCGAAAATTAATCGGTGACAAGACGGGGATTAGTCGGATTTGTATTCTTTAATTTTTAATAGATATATTAATATATATAGAAATAAAATATGAATTAAATTTTATTATATTAAAAAGGGTAACAAACACCAAACAACTCAGAAGCACAACCTTTAATATCGCCAACACAAAACAATTATGCATAACCATCTAATTATTGTAATTAAGTCAGTATACTACGCAAAATTGTTATAGCCACCTAAGCGGTTAGACGGGTCAACTAGGTGTAGACGGACGCTTAGACGACACCCAATCAGAATTTTTAGAACACGGGCGAGAATGTCAAGTACAGGGAAGATATTAGAGGGCGCGATGGTTGGGAGCGTGTGGGGGCAAATCATGTGACCGATAGCATAGGCCTTCACATGACTATCACTTCCTTTGCTACCCATTCGTCCTCCTCTGTCAATCAATGCCTCATTTATACACTTACTTCACTTTAGAAACTCCGGTTCTCAAAATGCACGTGGAGTGTGATTCATTGTCAAAGTTAACTATTGAGAATTATATGTCCATTTGTAATTTGTGTATATATTGGTATAGACTGAGTCCGTCGAGAACTAATTGTTATCTTATCTTGGATCGAGTCGTAGCGGTTTTGTCCCGTCTATCAACCTTCGATCGAGCGTCCCTTCTTCCTCTTTCTACCATGAGGATTAATCGGTCGCTACATGCACCACTTCCTCCACCATCATTTCTTCCGTGAGCCCGACTCTATACTTATGGTAGATCTGTTGAAATCCCACATCTCCTCCATAATCCTATGATCATCCAAACTCATTGAGGCATGACCTAGGCTCCGACGATGAGTTCGTAATGCATCCAGTCACTCTGGTCCTCCGTGCAGGGCCGCTACAACCCTCTCCGCAGGATGGGGACACTAACACCCCGACCTGTTCCAACCCCCTCCTGTGGATGAGAAAATGGACAACCCGGTCGGGTTCAGGGAGAACGAAATCAGCGGCTGATCATATTGGTAGTTGTCGGTGAAAACTCGAGGACGACGGGACGCCGTCGCGGATCAACGATAAAAGCTCTTATCCATCCACACAATCAGGCGAGGTCTACAACGCATCCTCGCCGGGTCCAATGAGTGTGTACGAGTAATGGGGTGTGTCTGGGGACGCACACCCCCTACCAAGGTCCGAATCATGACCCCAAGCCTCTCCCTTTTTGCTGGTGTTCAGTCTCTTAACAGTCTAAACAAGAGGAACAACATAAAAGAAAAACCATAAACCAAAAACAAAAACAAACTCGAGCGTGTCATGACAACTCAACCTCAAATGAATCCCAAATAGGGTGCAGGAAGCCAGGAACTACCCACGTATAAGGCTATACTTAAGGAGATTGCATAACCCACATCAGATATTCCAATCTGAAGAAGAAAACAAAATGGGTGACCCAAGTGTGTGCATATATGTATATATGGGGCCTAATCTAATTACATTGAGCTACTTGGCTCTCCAGCTGCAAGGCCAAGCCTCCACAGCTGTGCCTCTCCTTTCATAAACCTAAACAAGAGGTTGAGATAGTGTGATGAATTGATTAGCCTTGTGAATTGACCCATTAAGCCAATTCTCACACTATTGCCATACACTCAGAGCCATAGGCAATGAAATTGATAGGTCCAAGTTAGGCAAGTTCATTTTCATGTTCATATCTTGTGGGGACTGAGACCCAGATGTGGAGATGGTGATCATCATCATGTATTTTCATGGATTGAGTAACCTGTAATAGAGTTGGTGAGATATGCTCTTCACACTGTTCACATATATTTCACAGCCAGCCAGACATGAAATGGATCACTAGCTGATAATAGACCTCTGATTTGATACTAAACTTTTCTCACCACCCACTTCTCCCCAAACTAATCAAGACCCTATTTATTGCACATGGACCCACCATTTTCACCAAACAGATCAAATAAATCATGCACAAAATAGAAAGCAAACCTTTCTTATAGTGACCCATTCTAGACTAAACGGATCAAAAAAATTCACGCTTACCCTCCTGAGCCGCTGTCGGAACGGTTGGGAAAAAGGGTCGGTTTCTCGTCGTCTTTATCGTCCTCCTTCTCGGGCCACGTCTCGTCCACCCACCTCCGATCGTGAACCACCAATTCCTTCTCTTCCGACGATCAATCGGTACCCGTCTCCACCTCCTCCGCAACAAGCCCGTTTCTCTACTTGTGGTGGATCTACTGAGATCCTAAGCCTCTTCCGCCGCCCCCGATCATCCAAGCTCATCAGAGGCCCGACCAGGTTCTGGCCACGAGATCGTGGAGAACCTGATCACTTGGGGCCTCCATGAAGTGCTGCTCTAGTCTCCTCTACTGGATCTGGACATTGAAACTTTCGATCGGGTTCATGGAGATTGGAAGCAACGATTGGTATTGTCGGTAACAACTGGTGAAAACTTGAAGGCGACATTGTGTCGTTGTGGATCAACGATATGAGAGTTCTTGTTGGCCCAAACAACTAGGCGAGGGTGTGTAGATGGGGGAGCGAGACGTTGTTGAGGAGACATGTCCCGTCCCGATGGGATCAGAAACAAACTGATCCCAAGTCTTCTCATTTTTTTGGAGACCTTCCCTAAAGGGGCTCCACCGAGTAACCAGCGTGTTCGTTAGTATAAAGCTGGTATATCCAAAGTGTGTCAGAAAAAGTGCAATTAGTGAGAATAGCACGCCTCCATTGAAAAAAAAGATCCACACCCTTAGAAATCACTTGGAATAGTCGGACATTTAGTCTAAGGGTTAGCGCCTCGGGGCTGTCCGAGACTATGTCTCGCCCTCTCAGTTTTACGTTAATAATCTTATTTCCACTTATCGTTAATTAATAAAATTATCGATCTCTGTTAAAAAAACACATTAGAGTACACATAGCCCACCGAACCATCTCGCTTATCATGATTCGCGACTCATAAATCATGAGTCACGAGTCGCACGACTGTGGAAGCAAAAAGCGTGTGACTCAAGAATCGCGACTCACAATTGTGGTTCTATGATTCACGAGTTGCGAGTAGTGGCCAGCCAACCAAAATACGCCACATGGCCTTTAAAAATCTGATTTTGTGCAAACGGTGTCCAAAACTTATATATTTATAGTCAGTAGGTTCGTATTGTTCTAAATAATATATTTAATGTCTTTGATCACAAAAAAATATTGATTTACACTTTGAATCGAGAAAACGAACAAAAACCTAACATCGTTGTAAATCATGATTCTCATACATGATTATTACACTTTGGTTCACAGCTTAATCTAAGGGCACACATCACAATTCATTCCGGTCAACACATGATTCCGCATCCTGATCTCTATATGTGATCTTTTTCACAAAATCGCACGTTGTACTCAACAAAAAAAATGACCACCCATTCCTCTATTTATATCCCTTTACACCACTCAACAAACCTCAGCTCTCAAACCTCAAAGTCCTCCACTCTCTCTTCTTTAGTCTTCTCAGAATCCCCTGTCAAGCCCTAGTCAGTGTAACTTCAGAAGATGGGTCGAAAGCTTCTTCTTTTCTGCTTAGTTCTGGTCGAGATCTCGGTCCTGCAAGCACTGCCTGATACAATCAATCCTTCCGAGAAAACCCCATTTGGGGTTAAGTCCCAAACAGGCGCAGAGCAGCTCGTGGTGGTGTCCACGATCGCAAATCAGCCTGCCACCATTGAAGCAGAGACAGAGTCAGTATCCGAATCAGAGTCAGAGTCGGAGGACGACTCCGTAGCGGCATTAGCTCCGGCGACCAGACGCCTGGGGAAGCATCGCTCCGACAAGTCCGTCGCCGGCGGTGGTGTGATCATCGGCGGTCTCGTCACCGCCATTTTCGCAGCTGTTTTCTGCTACATTCGGGTCACCCGGAAGAGGGACAATCTGGTTGGTCACTGAGACTGTGCTCTGTTCTTGTGTTCTTGATAAGTTTTTTCTTAGAGCCAAGTGTGATTTTGATATTACATAGAGCTGTTAAGTGATATGATTAGAATTTAGAAATTGTTAATGCAGTTGTTTGTTCCAAAATATTGTGAATACTAAGATTGAGATTCCTAGAAAATACTAAAAAGTAGATGCTCTAACGTTTGTTTTGTTTTGGTCTCCTTTTTTGTGGAAAACAGAGTGTGTTTTGCTTTTCCTTCGATCAATGTATGGGTTTCTTTATCGATTGAGTTGTTGATGTAATCTATTAAAAGTGGAAAAAGCATGTAGACAAGCGTTATTATATATGGACTTTCTTTTCAAAAGAATAAAGAAAGATGTTTTGGTTGATTTTTATACTTAAGATCTAAGAAATCTATACTATACTATACATGATGCTAAAGAAGTTATTTAAATTGACAAATAAACTTTTTGTGAGGATGGTTCTATTAAGGTTTATAGCAAGCTGTCGGTTTTTCTATTACGGGTACCCCGATCTTCAATTATGGCAATAAAACTTCGACAGCAACAACGGTATCCATATGTCGTCGCAATCATCTTCTGCCGGCCCTTCCCAACAACGACCAGTAAGGGAGATGCAGCTTAGGAGAAAACGGAGCGTCGAGGCACCTCATACGGAGATGACTAGATACATCAAAATATCCGATTAGGGGAAACTCCCAACAAGGTAATACATTCTGGTGCACAATTACAAGCAAGTATAACGAGGGTGAATGTTTCCCGTATTTCGGTTGGAAAACCATCAAGAACCATTGGAACACACTTGGGGCGTGGACCAAGAGGTTCCTCGCTCTTCTGAAGGTCGAGAAGGCCGACGAGCGGAGCGGATGGAACCATGATGACTACGTGAGGGCGACCAAGGAGGTATGGAGAAATATACCAGAGAACAAAAGGAAGCTGGGCGATCCGAAAAATTTCGACCTCGATCATTGGGTTGCCCTGCTTGAGAACGAGGACAAGTTCACCGCCGAGGAAGGCACAATCGCTCATGTACGGCGACAACGATTGGATGAGACTGAGACTGAGACTTACAACTCAACCCCACCCACAAGTACCGATGAAGATTACATACCTCTGGGTGGTGAGTCCCAACAAGATTGGGTATCTTCCGATCTGACCGAGAGAGGAGAGGTGCAAAGACCCTCTCCCCCTCGGCGAGTAGAAGAGCGACCGTTGGGGAAGAAGTCTACGAAGAGGAAGGGGAAGACCATCCAAAATCAAATAGATGTCATGGCGGGCATGGAACGAACAAGGGCCGACTCGAACCAAATAAATTTAGAAAGTGTCTAACTAAAGCTTCAGAGGTCTGCACAACATGCGAAGTTCAACAACCAATGGCATCAACTCTTCAGAGAATACAATGTCATGCATGAGAATGACATCTCCAACTACAACGAGGATCAGTTGACCCGACACGCATTAATGATGTCCCGATTATAGGCTCGAATAGAAGACGTTGAAGCTTAAATGACCAAGGTTCAACAAGACTGATGTGTGTGTTGGATTGTATGTTTCAACTTGTATTTTCTGGGGGTTGTATGAATAAAAGTTGAAGTTCATTTTATATACATTTTGTTAATATTATTTATTATTAATTAATTTTGTCAAATTTAAATAATATTTACTGTTTTAATAAAGAATTTAATAAAATCAGCAAAAAAAATCAAGTTAGTATTCACTCAACGTCCACTCACAGTACAATTATCTGTCACGCCCCAAATCCGGTTTTGACCGGACTCGAGACGTGACCTGAGTTGAAAAACTTAAGAAATGTGAACGATAGATAAAGGTTCCAAAGTCTCATACCAACTTCGTCAAAAACAACATATCAGTAAATAGTTTAAAACAGCGTGAGTCACAGCTCAACATAAATAGTCAAATAAGGTATGTCCAACACAAAAGACCAACATAACTCTAGTGCGAACCCGAAGAGTCCCAAAGCTCCCTAGCCTCGGCCTCTCTAGACATCCGGTACTCCTGTAAAATAGTTAGAAACCAAAGGGGGTGAGCTGACGCTCAGTAGGAAAAACCTTAATGATTCAACCCTTAAGTTAAAGATGAACTGTCTACGAATGTAACCCGAACGCCAGGACGATATAATAAATAAGAAAGTGATAAGAATAAGAAATAATTGCAACAACGTAATAGTATCCAATTCACAGTGACATAAATAAATTCATAATAAATAATTTAAAGGACGAATAATAATAAACTGGGAAATATTAGTATCTTGCCAACCACTTGCTTTCTCAAGCCTCCGATCCGTGAATAGATTCTGGGATCACCTCAGTTCCCATAACCCGATCCACCAGAGTATCCACATCACATTAGATTTTCCCTCGGTCCATAGGAGGTACATGCATCGAGGCACCGAAACTAATTCGGAAATGCCACCTAAGGACCATATGTCATGGGGGACCAAGTAGTGCACCCACTGGGATGCAGTTCCTTGGGGTGAAACTATAAGTAATCCTTTCCCCGCAGGGTAAACTGTCCAATTGCCTGCAGGCCCAATAACCAATGCCCCGCAGGGTCCAATAACCAAATGCCCGCAGGCTCAATAATCAATGCCCCGCAGGGTCCAATAACCAAATGCCCGCATGCTCAATAATCAATGCCCCGCAGGGTCCAATAACCAAATGCCCGCATGCTCAATAATCAATGCCCCGCAGGGTCCAATAACCAAATGAATATCCCGCAGGATCTGCCAATACTCAACTCTCATAATATCCAGTAACCAAAGAATATCCCGCAGGATCTGCCAATACTCAATTCTGATAATATCCAGTAACCAAAAAATATCCCGCAGGATCTGCCAATACTCAATTCTGATAATATCCAGTAACCAATACACTCAGGCTCTAAACTCAGTCCATATCTCACTGTATCTGTTCAACTCCAACCACCACAACGGCACCGGATTACCCCCCCCCCCCGGTGTAGTACCGAACCAAGCAAGCAAGCAGACAAACGAACGAACAAGCATACATTTCACGAATAAGAACAAAGGATGCAAGCATTATCATTCATCCATCAATCAACACACATCGGAACACACTTTCATCACTACGAAGACATCCAACACCATTCCATACTTACCGTATACTTACCGGTCACGAACCATCGGTACATCGATCACCTGATTGTACCCCTTTGGCACAACCAGTCATACTCGATCATCCGTTCAACCAACAATTATATCAACATAAACACTCAATCAACCAAGTATGCATTCGACCAATCAAACATCAAGTGATCGAACAGATAGGCATTCGATAAGACAAGTTAATCTAGTTTCATTAGACTCTTAAGTTCACCCGACAACAACCAATCAAGCATGTGAACCTAGCACACAACTAATCCGAGAGCTCTTCACAGCCTCTCTACCAGTCAATCAATTTCCCAAGTATTGAAAGCACACTTCACTAATTGTCATTGTCCTAAACATGCATACTAGACTCATCCATTTATTAGTAATTGAAATACGATTATTCTAGTTATTCGCATCTTATAGGCAACTCTAGGACCTTTCCGATTTTATTATCCTAATCATGCATACTAAGCGTTAATTAAGAAATTAAGACTTTCCCTACCTCAAGGTCTTGCTCTCAACGCTTTGATGAAGCCCGGTGGTCACCACTCCGCTCCTCACTCGGGTCCCGGCGTGATCTTTGCTCTTCTAGCTCGGGTCCAACATCTTCGCTCTCGGGCGAAGTCCCGTCTAGGTTGACACATAAAATGTCCAAATCAATAAGGATAAAAGTCCCAAGTTCCTCTGATTTAATCACAAGTTACCCGTTCCAAAATCTCACCTTGAGTTCGTTAAACCGGTTTATTAAATCTGATTTTAAAACGGTTTCCATTAAAGTCCGGTTGACCCGGGTCCAAACCCGAACTGGTCCAGACCTGGTCCTGAAGTCCAACTGGGTCCAACTGGGCTGGAGCTTGATCTGGGCTGAAGGTCCATCAAATCACAATCGGGCCCAGGGCCCAAATGTTGTTGAGCCCAACTGGCCACATGGCCCAGTATGCTCACCGGCCCAAGGCCCGTTTGTTCTGCCCATTCTGGTCCGATGAGGTCGGCCGGAGCTGGACGTGACGCCGAAGAGAAAAGGTGCTCCGGCGGTCTCCCACGGTGGCAGGTGCGATGTGATGACGACGAGAGAGAGGCGGAGGACGACGGCGGGTCTACGGCGAACCCGAGGTCGTGGCGGTGGTGGTTCAGGCGAGAACCAAGGCTCGTCCGTCGTCCAGATCTAACGACGGCTCGTCTTCTCCGGCGAGTGGAGTTCGACGGAGCTCGGGTTTTCGACGGTGTGCTCGTCCTTACCCAGCTCGTCCGGTCGGCTGTCTGGCGGTGGCTCACGGAGTAGAGGAGGACGGCGAGGGTGTCGGGCGAGTTCGAGCTCGGAGACGTCACACGTTCTTCGGCAAGCTCGCTCTGATTCCGACCGTGGGAGGTGCGATGGAAGCTCGGAGGTGACGGGGGAAGACTCTGCGCGTCCGGTGGCGTGGCCGGAGAGGGAGGGCGAGCTCAAGGGTCGCCGGCGCCGATCTGGAGAGAGGGGAGACGAAGGGTCGAGGAGGCAGGTGTGAACAGTACCGAAATTAGGGTTTGGCCCCTATTTATAGAGGAGCTTCGGTTCTGGGTTGGGCTTGTAAGCTGGGCTGCTCAGCTGAAGCGAATGGGCCAGAGCTGGCCCAAATCCAAGCTCGGCCCAAACGGCTGCCTCTCTTTTCTTTTCCTTTTTTTTTGATTTTTCCTTCTCGAAAATTTTAATTGTTACACTTTCACACCTCGACGTTTCAATTTGCACTTTACCACCCTTTTCAACGAAGCGGGTTCTACATTATCTATCTAGTTTTTACCATTGTGGAGCACCGTCAAATTCAAGGACTAACGATCATTATTTTGCACTGTTAATATACGATTTCTGTATACGATTTTTTTTTATACGGATCAATGGCGAACCGTTCCTCGGAGTCTTTACAAGATGAGCTTACTATCGCCATCCCTGTTTCTGGAGTTCCCTCGGGTCGCCCCTCGCCCCTACCACTCTAAGCTATCGTCCCTAGCTCAGGCCAATCTCCTTCGTCAATCCAGTTTGATGTTGGGGGTGACCTACCTTAACAAGATGCCTTCTCAGAGTTTTCCTCGCCATTGATCGATGGTCGCACATGGGAGAGTATTACCCATACTGTGGCGAGATTTTCGGAAAGCTTGGGGGTCCGCTATAGAGGCTCGGCAAAGGAAGGATTCAAGAAAATTGAAGCAACTTTGAGTCCTCATTATAGTGGGCAAAACTCTAGCCCCCCTGGGATCACCTGAGTGTAATCCTCTGTTTTGCTTTTGCTAGGTGTACTTTAATCCTCACTCGTTTTTCTTGGGTTATTAGATTCTCTGCTTTGTATTGATTTCTTCGTTTATAATATTTATTTCTCTCTGATCAAAAAAAGGAAGAATATGATATGTTAATTATTAAGTGATGAAAAGTTACATTTAACCATATGTAATTTTCATGTATCTGTATAACTTTGTGTAGAACGCATATATTTATATACGGTTTATGATTTTCTCTAAGAGAAGCAATCCTTATGTTATTATAACTTTATGGATCATCAAAGTCTGAACGTCACTTTAGTTTAGGGGTCGGAAAGCTAAGTGGAAATTATTTATTTTCATTTGTTACATACCTTTATACTATGATACAGATAATTGGGAAATTGCATGGAACCATCAAGGGGTGGCAATGATACCCAAACTCAACGGGGACCTGGTCTATCTGACTCGAAAAATTCAGGCCAGACCCTGCCCATTGTACTAACGGGCCGAACTGAGTTAGTTTGATCGGGCTTTTATCCGAGACTGGGTTGGGGTCGGGTTTGGTACTACCCGGCCCAGACCCGACCCGATAGGTTACTAAATAAAAAAAATCTAAATTTATTTGTTAATTTTTACGTTTCTACCCTATATGCCTCCTTCGGAAAAATGGGAAGACCCGGCGGGGTGGGAGGGTCCGTCTACGGACTATACCCACAGACCCGAGACTACCAGTGCTGGAGGTCTCGGGAAGACCGCACTCAGAGCACTCTATTTCCGGTTGCTTTATGAATTAGGTCGTTTTTATTAATTTGGGTTGTATTAGTTTGGTTTACATTTGGGTTTTTCTTTTTCTGTTATGTATCGTTGAAATGTCGGTAAGAGGATGTCGTAAGTTAGTGTCTACGATCAAAAGTATACTATTTCTACATGTCTATGAGCGCTGGGCTTGCCACATTTGAAACCCAGGACTTTTATGTCTTACCGTGAATGATTTTTTGTTCGCAATAATGCACTTCTCCCATTACTCGTTTCAAAAAAAGATAGCTAATAGTTTTTTTTAATACCTACCCCGAGTATAGAAGTGGGTTTTGAACCAACAATTTTCGGAGAATTTTGAAACTTAATCTTTGATCGCAACTCTAACCATTAATGATTATTAAGTTTCAAAATCCTCCAAAAGATTATTGGTTTGTTAACCTTTCAAAATCCAAATAACTGAAACGCTCTTCTCGTTCTTCACTCTTTGAACATTTCAAACCCTAATACTTTTCCATCTCCCATTTTTTTCCTATCGTCACAATCACTGAAAAAAACACAAGCCATTCCATTCCTCCTCTCATTTCTCCATGGAAACCAGATCCTCCAAGCGCAAGAAGCTCCTCCAATCGGAGGCTCAAGAATTCTCCGATCCCGATCACAATCACGTGGACCGCCTGAGCGACCTCCCCGACTTCGTCCTCCACCACATCCTCTCCCTCCTCCCCATCAAATCCATCGCCCAAACCAGCACCCTCTCCAAACGGTGGCGCTCCCTCTGGTCCACCTTCCCGGACCTCGACTTCACCACCGTCATCACCTCCGCTCCGCCGTCCTCCAAACGCTCATTCTCCCCCGCCACCACCGACTTCATCGCCAACGCCCTCTCCCTACGCGACAAGACCTCCGCCCTCCGCCTCCTCCGCTTCCGCGCCCGCCTCAGCTTCTCCCGCCTCAACTCCCTCATCCGCCGCGCCATCCGCCACAACGTCCAGGAGCTCGACGTCGAGGTCTCCACCGAGGACTACTTCAACTTCCCACGCGCCGTCCTCACCAGCGACACGCTCCGCGTCTTCCACCTCAAGTCCCGCTACCCCGGCTTCCGCCTCCCCCCCGCCGCCGTCATGAAGGCCGGCTTCCGATCCCTCCACCGCCTCTCCCTCTCCCTCATCATCCTCTACAACCAGCCCTCCCTCCGAGACCTCTTCACCGACTCCTCCTTCCCTCTCCTCACCGCCCTCACCCTCGACGCCTGCTTCGGCCTCAAGCAGCTCGCCGTCGGCTGCAAGGCTCTCAGGGACCTCACCGTCGAGAATTGCTTCCAGCTCGACGACCTTCAGATATGCTGCCACAAGCTCGAGAGCCTTAGGGTTGTGAGCTGCTTCGATGCCTACAACGATAAAAGCTTGGTGACGATCGACGCGCCTAGGTTGGAGAAGGTCATGTGGGAATACAATGCCATCACCGACAAGAGCGTCGTCGTGAATCTAAGGTCGTTGCGCGAAGCATCCATAGGTTTCTTCGCGTTGCACGACGATATCAGCCCCGATAAGCTCCTTAGCGTGTCGAATCTCTTGTCCGGCGTCTCTCATGCCCATTGCCTAACCCTTGAAAGCCAATGTGTTGAGGTACTTCGTTCACATCACAATTGCTTACTTCTGCACCGTGTTACTTTTGATTCGATATTTTACAAGTTTAAATCGAAGTTTGTATGTAAAAGTTCGTTTATGCATTGTAAGGAGACATGCATTAGCCTGTTGGTTTCATGGTTGTAAAATTTAGGTTATAGACCTGTCTAGATTCATTAACTGGGCCTGATTTCTTGATTTGAGGTGTCGTGGTCTTTGAGTCTTGTAGTTGGTTTCTTTAAGAGGTTTTTACAGTAACTATACTTCATAGTTCAGGATCTATAATATTATCCGTTTCTTATACACATGCATTAGAATAAGATATGATCTTGGAGAAGTGACTGTAGTGCTATATACATTGTTGTTGCAGATTCTTTCGAACAAGAATTGTTTCACAGTTCTCGTGCTTCCATTTCATAACCTCACATCCTTGAAACTACACACCGGTTTCAACAAAAACAATGTACTCGGTCTAGCCTGCTTGTTCCGGAGCTCTCCCACGTTGCAAACCCTCGTCCTCAAGATCATCAACGACTACAAAATCGAAAGGAGAGTAAGCATCCAACAATGTTATTACATTCAATCATTTGTTCGATTTATCGATGTCTCATTTATTCCTCGTTGATTCGTGTTTTTTCAGCAATGGAATAGAGATTTGTGGGAGATGTCGGTCTCCGAAGATGAACAATATTGGGAGTCCCAAACCCAAGCCTTGAAGTCCTTCCTGCAACACCTCAAGGTAGTGAAGATCCACGGGTTCTTAGAATGCGAAAACGAGATCAGTCTAGCCAAGTTCTTGCTCAAGCACGGGAAGGCCTTGCAGGAAATGACATTGTGCACCGGACATTGCAATACCAAAGACTCTCTCCGGCGGCAAAAGATAAGGTCTCAGATGATGGGGTTCTCTTGGGCATCTTCTAATGCAAAAATTGCATTTCAGTAAAAGGTTTTGACATCACCCCTTTCTCGAGGTTCGAATGTGTTTTAGTAGTATAATAAGTTCCTATTTCTACATAATAATAGTTTTTTTTTATTGTTTCTTCTCATTCATTACTTCGTAAAGTAGAATGTGCAGCCTTGGAATGAATAGTTTGGATTACATTTGAATGTAAGAGTTAATAGGTAAATTGGAATGAGTTCCATTTGAATTCTCGAATAGATTAAAAATTGGATGTATGAGGAAAACTTTGTAACACAATAGAAGGTTAAAAATGTATATGTTTGATCTCATTTAGTCTCCAATCTTTTGTTGTAGGATATGTTAAAAGATCGGACATTAGGGATATATTGAAAAGAGAGGACATTGTTTTTTCTCTTTGAGCCTTATAGTTGTTAAATTTGGGTATTAGATTTCGTTTGTTGGCTTCCTGGGTGAAGCGGGATGGTTTCTAGTGTTGGACCAGTGTTGTTTTTCTTGGTGATTTGCTTCTTCTTATTGGTTGTTTTCTCCTAGTGGTTATTTTCCAGTTTTGGTTGTCCTCTTCTTGGTGAAGAGGACGGTATATTTCTTGGGATTTTGGGGGTTTGTAGTCAGAATTTCTTATACTCCTCTTCCTCTTTGTGACAGGTTTCATTTGATATGTAAGTGTTGATAAAAAAAATTGAGGATAAATTGCTCTCTTTTGAATTTTATAGGTTTAGGATTTGATTGAAGTTAAAACTCTTAATTTGGATCAAATGATTTCATGATAAGTGTTAATCTGGTTTGATTTATTTGTAAACTAAATTTATCTATTCTTAGTTCTTCTTGTTTAATCTTTTGTAACCTGATTGAATAATAAATATTATAGACACATTTTCTTAAGATTTTTGCTGACGATTAGGAACATGTAACATTGAATATAATACGACCGACATGAAAAGATAACAACCCAACTAGACAAATTTATTAAAGAGGGAGTTCAACTATTCAAATACCTTCATAACTATGGGTCCAACATAACAGAACAGTACTAGGTGACCTTCTACTTGTACTACCTTGACCAAATCCATTACTTCAACATAGGACACATTAATTGTTGTTGAGGTTGAGCCACTGCTTGTGACCGGGAGTCCATTTCGGGCACTTGGGGCTGAAGTAGCTGGACACGACCATCGACTCCAGGAGCTCCACGATGGGTGCGAACTTCACGCACCTCGGTGTCTTGTACTGATTTATCGACGCACCCTGGCTAAGCGCCAAGTCCATGAGCTTGTCGAACGTCCCACTTTCCACGACCTTAATCTCCAGCGGCCCGATGGACTTGTCCGAAACCCGTCCCTGACGGTACACGCTGTTGAGCGATTCTTCCACTGCCAAGCAACAATCCTCGAACACCGACGCGAGCACTCTCGCCTCCACCTCCCCTCCGATCTCCCAGTAAAGGACATAGTGCCCCGGGACTGTCCTCGTGTCCGCGAAGCTCGTGTACTCTTTCACGCATGCCCCGAACGGCTCCAGGTGCACGGCCGCGCTGGTGACCGCGTTTTGCAGCTCTACCTCGTCGGTTTTGTCCGAATCAATGCTCAAAACCACGTTTTTTCGACATACGAAGTTGAATTGCGGAGCGTTGTTCTTGAAACCCGCCACCTGGAGTATGTCACCTACCCTGTACCGATACAGGCCTACAAAAATATTACAGACTCAGCTCATGACAGTTCAGTGCACGAGACTCTTAAAATTATAAAACCAGAACGTAAATTTAACTACCTGCGTAAGTGGTAACGATAAGCTCGTATTCCTGACCGAGTTTCACATCGACAAGATCAACCAAATCACCGCTTCGCAGTTGTTTCGTCGGGACCGAACCACTCGACGACCTATCAACGGGCAAGAACTCGAAGTACCCCAAGGAGGGCACGAGGGTGTAGGCCACTTGGGAGGGGTCGCAGAGAGGGTTAAGGTTAAGACCGAAGTAACACTCCGAAGAAGCGTACATATTACTAACCAGAGGAAGTCCGTCGCTGTAATAATCCAACGTCGGAATGTACTGCGACATCGTTCCGGTGACGACGACCTCAACATACTTAGTGTTCGGCCACAGCCGCCTGATCACACCCTTCCACGACTCCTTACCACACTCCGCCTCCACGAAATCCGCCAGCTCCGGGTCGGGTCTCAGAATCTTCATCACAGAGTCCCTGACGGACTCGTCGGTGATTCTCGAATCGACGGTGCCGGAACGAATATCCGCCGCCAGTGGCCGCCAGTGATTCTCGAGGAAATGGATGGCGCGGATGAAGCCGGAGGCGAAGATGGCGCCGACGCGGAGGACTTGGCGGTTCTGGCAGAGGCCGCAGAGGAGCTGAGCGTACATGCTCTGGTACGAGTCGGTACAGAGGATGGTCTCGTTCGGGCTCGTGTAGTTTGTGTACGGATCGTCCTGTCGGTTCCGGAAGTGGCGGCTTTTGTAGTAGCTGGTGAGGACCGGACGGGCCAAGAGCCCTCCGGGGGTTTTGGCCTCGGATTTTACGAACATGAAGTACATTCCCTTGCCTTGGTCCAATCCCGGTAAGAATTGGTCCATCACCGGCATCAATAGCTTGTACAACACTTGCCGCCGCTCGAACTCGTCTTCGGTCATCGGCATCAGCTTCCTCTCGCCGCCGGACGTCCCCGAACTAGTTTTACATACAAAACAACCAAAACCCATGTCAATGAACAGAAAAAGGAATGTACTTGGTAATGTCAGTATTCTAAAAATCCCGATCAGGTCCTGCTTAGCTGTTCGTCTAAGCCTCATTTTCTTGTTCACAGAACTCGATTAATCCTCAAAAGACCCTACTTGTTCAACTAACGTCTTTTAGGATCTTGGATAATGTGTTGATTACCTCGTCAAGAATTGAGATACGGGCTCGGAGCAGAGGATTGGAGAGGGGTCGCCGTTGGCGATGCGGTCGATGTCGGGCTTGAGGTCCTTGTACTCGACGATGGGGATGAGGGTCTTGAAGGTTTCGGAGTCGGTGCGGCCCTTGAGGCCGTGGCGGAGCAAGTACTCGGCGTTGGCGTTGAGGGAGAGGATTTCGGAGAGGACTCGGGTTTGGACTTCGCCGGCATTGGTGGTCACGTCTTCGATGAATTGTAGGATCTTTTTGTTTTTCTCTTTGGTTGAAGAGTGGGAGAGATGATTGGTGGGAGCTTCTGGCATGGTGTTTATGGAACAAGAAAGTGATGGAAAGTAGGCAACACAAGTTGATTAGTTGAGACTTGAGAGAATGGAGCAAAGGTGTGTGAAAATGAGAAGGGGAGGAGAGGTATTTATAGAAAATAAATTAAGGAGAAATGTGAATTATAAGCAAGACTCAATCTCAATCTCGATCTGGGAGGACTTGAGTCGGATTTTGGGACAGTAACTATATTATTTGCTGTTTTTGTGTGTTAAGTTGGGCCGTTTTTACTTTAACGTAGATTCTGTAGTATTACCGTTTGATTTGTACATGTCTATATATATATTCACATACGATAAACTATAAACGCTTAAGTCTAACCCTCATTAACACTTTCAAACAAAGCTATTTAATTGTTGGTTGATTACATTTATGTAAATATGAATTGTTGAGAGACCGCAAAAGGAGGTAAATGGAGGGAGAATGGGCGAACAAGCATGCATGTACCGCGGGGTGTGTATCAAATATAGCTTCCGTGAATTACACAAAAGAGATGGACTATTTTTGCTTCACCTTCACATCTTGCTTTCTCTCTATCAAATCCCGACGATATGTTTCTAAGTTACTTGACTTGCCAATCACCAATCTCCGCAACTATCGACCTAAGATTACTGAAAAAGACGATATATATTGTATCAGACTGTTCGTAACAAATCATGTATGAGCTTTATGTCATGCACATCAAATTGGATACATTGACTCAAATTTTATAAATAAAAGATCAACCATATACTTTTTACACCGTAGTGTGAGATTATACTAAAAATGAGTTATATACTCTTTTAAATTAATTGTATATAAGTATCGTTCTGGAACTATGTATTGTCTACAAAAAGAGATACTAAAAACTAAGGTTACACAATTAATTTTAATTGCGATGGGAACTCACAAAAAACGAGAAAAAAACAATAAGTGAGGGATGATCCGTAAAGTGGTTTAAATGAATGGAAATGATGTGTTTGTCCAATAAAAGTCCATTTGCTAGAAATGGATATACAGCTCGGGCCCTCACAACTTTATGAAGAAACATTTTGTCTGCATAGCTAGGGTTTGGAATTAAGTACAATCCGAGGGGTCAAATTGTTAGGTGAGAGGATAGGGTTGTAGATTTTCTTTCTCCAATTCACAAAATCCATGTGTGTGCGTGAGTTCATCTTAATTAATTACGTACCGATAGTGATTTGAAAGTGAGTACATTGCTTTAATTCACTAAACAAAAGTTATTATCGTTACCGCCGAGAAATGAGAAGTGTTTCCTTATTTGTATGTTTAGGTCGAAATTATATGGAACTTTAATATGATGATAATGTACATGTTTGTTCATTAAGACAACTATAAAAATGATACATCGCGATCGTGTTGTCGTCTGATGTATACAACATAACTAGGAATATTCGGATTTTACAAGTACTAGAAACTGGAACCGGGGAGTTTGGCAACGAAAACTATGAATCAGTCGAGTTTTGGTTGGGGACTATTATAACCTAGGGTGATTATCGGTTTATTGGTAAAACTGGACCATTTCCGTTTAGGCTTCATACTTGTTTTGGGCTTGTCAGGCCCAAGAATACCTTATAAACCCTAGTAGCTCCTCCCCCCCCCCCCCCCCCCCGTTGATGGTCGTGGCCTCCGGTCATAGGCGTCATCGGTAGTGTCTTCCTCCTCCTTCTTTCCCTTTCCATTCCCCTTTGCTTTTACAGTTTCGGCTTTTCTTCTCCGGCCAATCCTTTTGTTATCCTCAACCTTTTTTTTATAAGCTCGAAAATTTATTAAGAAAATAGCACAACCAGGAGGAAATGGTCTTTAAGGTCAAAGACTGGATCAACAATTATAGGGCAGCTCCAATAAGGGGAGCTAATAGGAAAATGCATTTTCCTAAAACAAACAAGCACAAAATTAGTATATCCAGTTTTCTTCTTGGTTGTCAAAGCACGAATTTGAGTCCATGCATCAGGCATAGAAGATGCTGCAACTACGGATTGAGCCTTTGACCTGGTAAAGTGAAGATATTGGGACCTTTCAATGAGCCTGATTGCTGCTTCAGAGGCTTACATCCAAGTTTAAGAACGACGTCCTTCCAAGGACTACTCTGCTCTTGGACCGACAATTGAACGACTTCTCCAGAAACACCAGCATTAGCTCCCAGCTCCTCAAAACCCACAAAAGATGAATCTAAACCGGTTTGGGTTGGGTTTGCATTGAAATGGGCTGGGTTTTGGGTCGGACCTACATGGGTTGCTTGACTCGCAAGCAACCCGTCCAACCCATTTTGATTGCAACTTTCACCTAGACGACCCATCAACGTAATCTTCCCGTTCCCCACTCGAACTGATTAGAAAATCACGGAATGATTGATACCACAATCCATGGGAAGATCAGCAATCGAATCTAAATTGAAATTCAAATCCGATTGATTGACCAAAGATCCTCCCACTTTGTCGGAAGCAAGTCCAGTCACGCCGCTAGAGAATGACCCGCTGTCAGACCAGGCTCAACCATGGGAGCCCTCTCACCAACTTGATCAACCGTAAATATAACGAGATTTCTTTTGATAATTCTCCGATGAGGGCTCAGACACTACCGGTTCATCGTGAGAAGCCATCCCTACTGAACCACTACCCAACACCGAAAGAATGGTTCCTTTAGATCCAAGAGCAGACGTTTCCCCCGTGCTCTATTTCAGGCTGGTGTCAGAACTGGGTTTCCTACTTCTGGCAAGAGCGACAAACAACGAGTATCCGTTCACCTTCAGCCTGTTCCTTCATTCTACAGCCTGAGTCATTGATTCATTCAACTTAAATCGCACAAATTTATACAATTGAGCCTTGTTATTGGGGCGGTTGAGCGCAACCGAGGAAACTATTTCTCCAAAGGGTCCAAAAGTGTCCCTGAGCCATTCCACTGTGGTGCCAAAAGGTAGATTACAGACAAACAACTCGTCCTCTACGATTTGCATCCATAATCTGGATCCAAACTCGGACGTCGATGGATGACATCCATGATCATTGGCCAGGGAGATCAACGCTCCAAACTGACCTGAAACCCCACCAGCACCGACCTTCGAATCCCCTTTCTTCTGGGCATGATACCTCCACCTCCGTCTGGGTCGATGAATAACAGACCTGTCTGCAGACTTCATGTTCACATCGTCCCTCTTTCCTTCATCAGAAGTCATCTTTTTCGGCTTTGCGTCTACTTACACTCCCTTCTTCTGACCAAGGCGCTCATGTCGACCATTCAGGACATCCAACCCCGATTGATCCACAACCTTAGCAGAGGCCTTCTTCTGGGTAACGATATCATAGTACTCTTCATAATAAGCAATCAACACTGAGCAGAAAGTTGAAAAGGACATATAATCCTTTCTCCTCCCCACGGCCATCGAATGTACTCTAGTGAGATTTCGGCCAAGGAGTAGTTGAGAGCATGTTATCCCCGGCCTTTTGGTGCAGTCCAAATTGATGATATAACGTTAGTATCAGAATCCGACAAAACCCTAGCGTTTTGGGTTCGAAATGGCCTCCCGAGAAAAACTCATTTCTTTGTCATGATCAAAGACGTTTTTTGGCCATCCGATGTCATCTGGAGGGGAAAATTTGTATATTTAGAACCCGGGTGTTATTTCCTTTTAGTTTGAGGGTTATCGTGCCTCCTCTCATCACTATATTAGTTATCAGTTATGACCTAAAGAAGAAAAAAGAAAGATCAACAAGTATATTCCTACTACAAATAAATACCATAGTCTTTAAAATGATATTTTCATTCACATTTTTGTATGACTTTGACATTATTTATGTATATATCTGCTATGTATCGGATTTCAAGCACACGTAGATAAAACATGGACTTATAACTCAAAGTCATATTTAATTTTCGATTTGAAATTCTACCACACTCGATGAACTACCACAAAAACTTAATAACACTACGAATCATTTTTTTCTTGAATAGCATGAATCACATGTATCACAAATGTCACAATGCATACATAAATGAGTAGTTGAGAGGATATTTTTGTAACCATGATTATGAGTCTCAAATGAAGGTCCTAATATAAGGTTGTTAGAGGACAAAAAAGGTTGACTTTGACTAGGAGGGGGGACCTACACGAGGCGGGCAAGGGTCGGGGTGTCCCCTGCAGCCGGAGCGCAGTCACTTTCAAGCCCACGTGTGGATTTAACCCGAGAAAGTCGACCGTTGCTTTGGCAAGGAAAAATGGCGCCAAGGCAAGTTAAAAAGAGCCTCGTGCTTGGTGCATATCTATCTCCATGATTTTTATCATCAGTTTCTGTGAGATTTGGGAATGTATGCTTTTGATATTTGCGGATCTCTGTCTCCTTCCCTTGTCACTGTTTGTCTCTACTCTTGTGCCTCTCACCTTTGACTTTCTATTTTCTAAACTATTTACCTCATCTTTGCATTCATCTACTTGTTCATTGTTCATGATATATGTATCATTGGATTATGTTTTTCTACACTAGTATAACCATATTATGTTGTCGAGAGTATTAAGCTGTCAAGTATAAACATGCAAAGATGAAATATTTTGGTTTTTATTTGAATATATTATAAACCGAAATATATGATTTTAATATATATATATATATTGAATTTATTAATTTTGACTCGTATGAGTCACATAAATAAGTTTTCTTTAAGCTAGATTGATATTCTTCATATTATATTATTTAAATTTTTCTTTATGTTTAGGGTTTTGATCCGTTTAAATTACATATGTGGTTTTATTATTTTTATTAAAACAAATTCTATGTTTGCATGTAAATTTTGCTATGGGAGTTGATGGTTTTAGGTTCGTCGGGTAACAAGTCGGACGGTTCTTTGGACGTCCGTGATCTGGTCTGTTTTGGTCCCACCCAAGGTTCAAAAGTTTGCCTGGTTGTTCGCTTAGAATGGTGTGGCCACTATTTCCTTTTAATGGAAAGAGAGCCCCCGATACCGATAGGTGGGTGGATGTGCGTAATGTGTGTTCGAGGAAGTGAGGATATCAGTCACTGGTTTGTCGCATGTTCGTAGACCTAGAGGGTTTGGTCTCTGATTATGGCGTGGTGGGTGTTGTGGGTATTCTGTCGTTGTTGGCTCTCTTTCTTGAGTCTTGGATCTCTCTAGTGGAGACGAGAAATTATGGTCTGAGTGGGTCGACATTGAGCTTTTGGGGTTGTGACAGTTCTACTTAAAAGCAATCAACGAGTTTTCTCTAGGTCCGCTACTATTGAGTAGAGAATCTTGCTAGCTAGGGTTCAGTATGGGTCTTTTTTCAGCTTGAGGGCGAGCGACCAACAATTTAGTATTCTTGAGTGGATCGAGTCTCCGGTTGCAGCGCTGATTAAGAGCGCCTAAGGATTTTTGTGCTATGTTCACGAAGTTCAGAACTTAGTCCCCTGGTCATCTTCGATGGTATTCTCCTATTAGGTCTGGCTAGTGCTTGTTCAGGGGTCGTTGTCACGCCCCAAATCCGGTTATCGCCCGGACCCGAGGCATGACGAGCAATAGAAGATAATAAATTAAATAAACAACCTTTTAGTTCTTGAGAAATCTCCAATAATAGAAACAAATCCGAAATCTGAGTTCAAACCACAATAGCCCTCCAGGGGTGTAATAATAGATGTTCACAAAATCGGGTTCAACTGAAATAAAGATAAAACATGAAGTCTCCAAGGACACCCACACCGAGAAGCTCCCGAGCTTCTACTCCTCAATCAAACCTGTAAACACAACCATAAACTTGAAGGGGTGAGCTTGCGCTCAGTAGGGAAAACACATAACGAGATAGACTTTCAGCTCAAAAAGGTCAATCAACAAAGTCAACCAAAGACATCTTAACAAACACAGGTAACAGAGAAATCAACCAATGCCGTGGCACATGAAGTCTCCACCCTCCGATCCACCTGATGTGTCCTCTCGGATTTTCCCTCAAATCCGGAGGAGACGCATAACATTGAGGCACCCGGAAACAACCCTTCGGGGCGCTTATCGTCGGGATTCTCAGAAACGTCTCCAAGGGATCTTATGTCCTCGGGAACCAAGTGTATTACTCCCATGGAGAGCATACACTTGGACAATTTAATAATAAGCAGTTAATAATTGAATACGCACTCAACCGAACACGAAATAATACAAGCTCAACAACCACCAATTCACCACAACAAACAGTACACGTAATCACGCAACATAGCACACCAATCACACGAATCCAACTTACCGTTCACTTACCAGTTTCGAACCACCGGGGCATCGATCACCTGATTGCACCGCGCGGTACAACCAGTCATATTCGATGCTCCACACAACCAATCAAGTAAAACAAGTAATCATTCGAATACAATCAACGAGCAAGTACGAGTGTAATCAATTAATCATAAAGCCTTCAAAAGAGCATTCAAGCATGCAATTCCACTAGTTTCATTAGACTCTTTAGCCTATCCACTAAGCAATCAACAACCAAGCATGTGATCCTAACACGCAACTAATCCGAGGGCTTTGCCAAGGCTCCTCTACCAGACAATCATATCCCACGTATTGAAATGCGAATTACACTAGTGATTGGCATCCTAATCGTTCACAACTAGACATTTCCGATTATTAGTAATTGAAAGACGATTGTGCTAGTTATTCGCATCCTATAGGCATTTCTAGGACCTTTCCAATTTTATTAACCTAGCATGCATACTAGGCATCGTAAACGAGAGGTTAAGGCTTTCCCTACCTCGAGGTCTTGCTCTCAACGCTTTGATGAAGCCCGGTGGTCACTGCTCCGTTCTTCACTCGGGTCCCGGCGTGATCTTCGGTCTTCTAGCTCGGATCCAAGCCCTTGTTCTCGGGCGGAGTCCCAACTAGTTTTGACAATTAAAAGTCCAGTCAAAATTAATAATTGTCAAGGTCCATTGATTTATCCAAATTTATCCTTTAAATTCTCACCTTGAATCGAGTAGATCAATTAAGTAAATCAGATTTTAAAATCATTTTCTTTACAGTCGGGTTGACCCGGATCCGGGCCCAGACCCGACCCAGACCTGGTCCAGACCCGGACCCGGAACCAAGCTGACCCGGGTCTGACCTGATCCAGGTCCAACCTGGGCCTGCCCGATTCACGGCCCGTCCATGCAATGGGCCAAGGCCTGTTCTAGCTGCTGGCCCAAGGTTCTTCCGGCCCGGTATCTGTCTGGCCCGAGCCCGATGGTTCCCTTGCTCCGGCGACATCCTCGGCGAGCAGTGGTACTCCGTCCGTCGACCACCGCGTCAGAAACGCTCGGAATCAAGGGGAAACGGAGCGGCGAGGGGCGGAGGGTTGCTGGTGACGTCGTAGCTGTGCCGGCGAGGCCTGGAACGTGACCCTCGTCGTCTTCCTTCAGATCTGAGGAACCTGCTTCGCCGGCGAGGGTTTCGTTCGCCACTGCTCGAAACGAGCTCGGGAAGTGCGATTCCCGGCGAGGTGAAGTCGAAAACAAAGAGGGAAGAGGCGAGGGAGACACCCATCGCGTGATTTCGCCGTCGCCGGCGGGGGTTGGACTGGAGAGCTCGAACTCGAGCATTCCGGCGAGGTCTCCTTTGCTTCGACCGTGGGCTCTGACGGTACCAAAGGAAGGAAGAAGAAGACGGCGAACTGGACAGAACAGGAGGGGAAGGTCGCCGGAGGACGAGACGCCGTCGCCGGACATTCTCCGGTTCGCGAGAGAAGAAGCAGAGGCTCGAGAGAGCATCTGTGGCGTGGGCGTGGGTGAACAGTACCCTTCACTAGGGTTTTGCCCTCTTTTGTAGGGTTGGACCCTGAGTCCTACTCGGGTTGGGCTCCCTTAGTTGGGCCGCTGCCCAGTCAGTGGGCCTGAGCTGGTCCAGTTCCAGGCTCAGCCCAAAACACTCCCTTCTCCCCTCTTTTGTACTTTTTTTTTTGAAACTCCTTCTCCAAATTTACTCGTTGCAAAAACCCACCTTGACGTTTCAATTTGCACTTTACTACACTTTTAAACGAAGCGGGTTTTACAGTCGTGTTGGGGTTCCTTATCTTGGTGGGGTCCGATGAGTACCTGTTATTGGGTGTAGGGGAGCATATCACTTAGCCTTCTTGAGGCCAGAGGATCCACCCGTTCGGTCTCCTGTGGTACTGTTCACTAGTCCGGCTGAAGTTGCTCAGTGTGATCCCCTAAAGCACTATTCGTTAATCTGACAAGTTTGTGGTTGTTGTGGTGGACTGGGGCGGCCTTTATTGTTTGCTTATTGCCTTTTGTTGCTTTCTCCTTATCTGTTTGGATCTTTGTTGGACCTAGTTTTGGTGGCTAGTGGTTCCTATCCCGGTATCCACACTTTATTTTCTTTAATGCATTTCTTTCTCCCCGATAAAAAAAGGTGGGTTAATATGGTTTTGAATGATGTTGAGTCGTACACAGCTTACATTGCTGATATTTATGATTTGGATCGAGCGTTAGTCCCTCTCCTATATCTGTCCCCTCCGCATCTCCAGATCGACTTTAGTGATACTCGTCTACATCCAAATGTCTATTTGGCATTCTTTTCTTCGCTCATCGACGGATGTACATGTAAATCACACCGTACGCAGTTTGCTAAGCGGTTGGGGGTATGATATTTAAGCAGTGCTGAATTCCCAATATAAAAACAGAGTTTCTAGTCACATAGGTGTTATATGAGCGTGTATGTTTAGGTATAATCTTATTTTACTTTTTACTATATGCTCTTTTCGAGTTAATTAATGGATTTATTCTCTTTTGCATTTGTAACTTTGTTGATATATATAGTTTTTATTTTTGATAATTTTATTGCTAGATTTTTTTATAAAAGAATGCAAATATATATAGATTTGATTCACTTTTTTTTTAATTATTTTTGTATATAAAAAAAGTTGATATAACCCTTTAATTGACGGATGAGGCATGATCTAGGTTGAAATTGTAAGCTAGCTCAAGTTAATGTGTTTCGAAAAATGGTTTCTAAAACGAAAAATCTACTGCACTTTATCATTTACTATAAAATGACTTTGATTATGCACCACTTGCCCTAATAGTAACTGATGATCTCAGTTACCGGTTATAGTGACATGACGATGAACATGTAATTAATAATGTTTTTCTATTAATATATGGGTGCAGTGCATGTGTACTGTCCATGCTTATAAAATGGGAATATAATTTTACGATGTAATATTTATTTGTTTTATTTTATTCCTTTGGACCACTAGGAAATATACAGTGCCCCATTTTGGCTAAACACAAGCCAATCAAGTCATTTATTTGCACCCCCAATTTGTGCACACATATGCTACTGGCTTAGCTATAACCCATTATTGATTATAACGTCATGACAATGGGACATCGTATGTAAAATGTCTATTATATCCACCTTTAATGTTCGTGAGACGAAATATTGGAATTATCGTACCCATTATATTTAAGTTGTACGTCTCAAGATTTAGATATATTTTCTATCTAATAAAAAAAATACTTGATTAACATTTTGAGTTTTTAAATAGATCAAAATTTAAAAACTGCGTATGAGTTTTGGGAATATAGTCGACATCTGGAAAACAACCTCTCCAGAGCCGGGGGATACGGGACGTTGGGGAGAGAAAAGGTCCCGACCCTACGGTTAACACCTACTAACCATTAACTTCGGTCGATTGATGTAATCCCTGATGTACTAGTGCAATCCTCACATAAAACAACAAGTCTGCACCATAAGATCAAACAACAATTAAACAACTTAATATGTATCATGACAAAGGCCACAGTTATTAAACTGTGCTGGTCTATCGAAGAGTTCGAATTGTCCACCAAAAATGCCTTGTCTCCCATGTTTTGTTATTATGAAGTTTCCAATATAAATGATACAATCCCAGTATCTTTCGTTAAAAGAAGAAAAACTATATGTATCAAAACTAATTAACATTTAAAGCATAACTATTCGTTAAAAAGTTTTAGATGAGAAAAGGAATCCTATTAGTTACTAATTCTAATGATTATGGTTATGACTTATGAGATGGATTATTCACAATTAATTAATTATCAAGTTGTTTATTTGCTTGCTCAGCATTCAATTGTGGATGTACAATCCTCCAGCTTTGAATTGATGTGGCTGGCGCATGAATTGTTGTTTTCTCATATTTACACACTAACACGTAATAAAGCGTAATTAGGTTAAGAAAATGAGACATTTCCATTTATGATTAGGCAGCTAATTAGGCTTGTGCTTATTTACGTGCATGTGTTTGTAGGCTTTAAGTGCAAAGATTAAAATCTCGAAAGAGTTCGACAACTCATTGATCATGATCGGTTTGTACACATATTGATGACCTAGAAAGCAAAAAAGGAAATCCACTTATGAGAAGATTATGAAAATAATCGGAAGTCATGAGAAACTTTGATCCTAATAAGTGGAGACAACATGTCTTTGTCTCTCACAAACTTTGTTTTTTTTTTGTTCCTGAATCATTATTTACGATGCTTTATCTTCGATGATTAAGCTTAATCAATTACATTTGATTGATGTTTTAACGTCATTGTTTTGATAACAACATCAAAGTTTGTTTTGTATATGATGAGTCCATTTCCAAAAGGACTGTTTACATAGACTAAAATGTATTTCAGTGTCAACTCCTATGACATTATTTGTGTGTAGGGTACTATTAATGTCTCATCTCAATAATCAACCCTAACTAGCTTCCATACTTTTGAGATAGAAAGAGGATTTATTTGTATTCCTGTCCGATTGTATGTGTGCATGTCAATCAATTCACTAGTATCACATAATTAAAGGCGTTATTAAGTCAAACTACATCGAAGTGTATGGATAAATCAAGAATACATTGCACACGAACTACAAATTGAAATAAAACACACATTAAAATAAGATTACCATAATCAAACAAAATTATAATGGATCACCTGAACGTATTTAGACTGAAGATGACTATTATAGGTCGATATAATTACTCATATAAATATAACGTGATTGTCCGAATAAGATCATTAAAAAGAACGATAATAGACAACCCACCCATATATACAAATTTCAAAAAACGTGTATGATTATGTAATTAAGCACCCATTATTGATGTTAGGTTCGATAACACCCATCCCCAAAGGATCTAAATAAAATTATGGTTAATTCCACCTCAGTACCCTGAATCTTGTATATTTCATTTTAAATACCTTAAATTTTTTCGTGTCACTTTAGTACCCTAAACTTTCATTAATTATATTTTAGTACCTACCGTTAATTTTACCTTAAATATGATTGTTAGTGAGGGGTATTAAGGTCATTTTACCTATTTTGGATGGAAAATCAGATGAAAAGTTAACGGTGGGTACTAAAATGAAATTAATGAAAGTTTAGGGTACTGATGCGACACAAAAAAGATTTAAAATACCCTAAATAAATTAATAAAAATTTAAAGATAATGAGATAACAAAAAAAATTAAAATACTCTAAATAAAATATTAAAGATTTAAGATACCGACGTACAATAGTTTTATAACACTACAGTATATGATAAGATGGATCATCACGAAAAAGGAGCATGAGACATCGTGAGAGTGCATAAAGCCACATCACTGCATTGACAATGGGCACAGACACAACAAAACATAATCCTTTTTGCACCTAACCCTAAACCTAAATATAAAAAAAAAAAAAAAGGCTACGAGCTATAACAGGAACGTTCTGTTCTTGCGTGTGGTTTGGAACATGAAGTACATGCAAGAGATGTAGCTTTCTGTCCATCACTTCGTGTTGCTAGTTTGGCTAGCAAACGGGACTAGTATTTTTGCGGATATTTAATATCGTCTTTCACCCTGAAAGTGCGGTGACTACTGTCGCAGTCGTTTGGAAGAAGAAGATATGAAATGGTGGTTGCAGACAACCGCAAGGTCCTTACTATTGAAGCTTACCTCATAATACAGTGAATATGTTATATGTATTGTGTTTGTGTTCTAGCAATGGTTAGGAGTAATATCCAAAGATAAAGGACGATGAAACTCAGTAAACGTAGGCAGCACACATTTGTGGAGTTTGAGTATTAACAAAGCCCAACAAATGAATCAAAAATAGTATGTTATTAGAATTTCGGGAAAATATCTTATAGTTTTTTTTTGTTGAGAGAAATGACAATATTATTAAATAGATAATAGCGTTTTGGGACTATCAAACGACAGAACCCTTACAATTTCATAACAGAAAGAACTAGAAATCGAAACATAAATACTGAAAAGTGAATGATGCTCATATGCATAGAGACGGTCGGGGGGTGAACTGTGCTGTAGCGTCCTAAGATACCGATACAATATGCGCCAACCAAAAAGTATTGGTCGAGCAGACCAGGAGATAACTGACCGATGGTGGACCGATGACATCCCCGGTAAGTCAGCGTGCGTCGTCCTCCCTTAAATGATAATATTAGGGCTCCTGAACGCGGGATTGCTGACCCGGAAGTGGTAGGGACGCATCTTCTCGACTGTTGGCAAAACCATTGCCACCAAGCTACCAGGAAGGGTAAACAGTCAACCAAACCTTTCCTGGGGTTCCAGGTACTCATTCCTGAAGGCGATGGTGCTTATAGCCCCCCGCCAGTGCACGTGATGACCCCTCAGACTCCTCTGAGGGCTCCTCCTCCTCTGGTTCCTCCTCCCTTTCCAGCCTTTTCTTGCCTGACAAGGATGGTGACATTTCCCTCGGAAGCCACCCAACTGGGGTCTCGGCCCCTTTACCCTCCGACTTCCTCTCCTGCAGCCATGCCTCCTGGGCCCTCACCGGGGTATGTGGTTTGCTTCCCCCGGAACCCCCTTTCCCCCAGTCTTTCAGGTACGTCCAGTTAGTACCCGGCATCGCCTTTTCCAACCCAGACCTTGGATCCGCCGGGGCCCTCAGCGATGGGCCCCTTTTGCCTCCCACAACCGGACACACCGGGAATAGGTGACCAGCACAACATCACCCGAAGTAGTGTTCAGGAAGATGTTCATAGGATATCAACAAGCGAGTACGTACTTGGGAGGCCGACATCCTGAACCAAAGTTGGCTCTGTAGAGGAATCCTGATGTCCACCCTGATCCTGACTTTCATGAAGTCCCCCCCCAGCATAGTCCCTCCTTGTCCACATCCACCCCCTGGCACTCCCCCAGGGCATTCCCCACCCTGAATCCCACATCCCTCGTCCAGGCTCCCACAGGGAGATTCGAGACGCGGGCCCAGACCGAAAAATGGTGGAACTCCAGCTCCTCGACCTGCATGTGGGCTCTCAGATCCGTGAATAAGATCAGGGAGTCCCTGAAAGACCAAGGCTCTCCCAGCAGCACTCTATCCATGTCCTTTGCAGTCTTGAAGAAGAATGCAATAAGGCCCCCAACTAGAGGCTTTTCCTCCACTGATAAACCCCATGCATCCTCCAACCTTTCTGCCACCGCCTTCCAGTAACACTTCTTAGAGGTGAGCACCTTGGCAGCCAGAGCGAAGCGATATAAGTTACTCTGCCCCGTAATCTCCTGCATTGGTACCACCACTCCCTTAATTCTCATCGCCCCCATTTGGGAATCGAGGCCCCCCAAGTGCTCAGAGGCTCCACGAGCCCCAAACAGATTAGACCCCTGCCCCCCGTGCCCCTGTCCCGCACGAGGGATCACATGATTCACTCGGCCCTGCCCCGCCGTCTCCACCTCTCGGTTCTGTCCCGGACCCGGTCCATACCGCGCCGCCCAACGTGCCACGTCCCCATGACCCCCCTTCGTCCATCCCGAGTAGTTGGCTCGGCTTTGACCCAATGGACCCGAACCCGCCCTCGGGGTCCACGCCTCCTGCGGTGACGGGTGCTTGTTAGGTCCTGTCGTACCAGCCTGGTCCCGATGGCCTGCCCGCCTCGCATCCGCCATCAAGCCCATACCCGTACCAGCAGCCTCCGACGCCCTAGTCTGCATCCCTTCCGGCTGTAGAACCGTCGATGCCTTCCCTTTCCTAATTCTCCATGCCGCCGCCTCCGGTGACTCCGATTCCGTGTCCACCGTAGTCGACGAGATCACGATAGGGATGAGAGCCGCCCCTTCCCGGAGCGTCTCCTCCGACTCCCCCACCTCACGCGGTTCCTCCATGACCGGGTCCCGTCTCACCTTCGGCCGAGGACCCACAGCCTGCACACGACGAGGCCTACGCCTCACCTCCCGGCCGTGCCCTTCCGATGCCACCACCGAGAACGTCAGCCCCGTCGTCGACCTGCCAGGAGACCAGACCGATGGGGAGGAGAGTTCCGGCGATGTTACCGTTCCCTCCATCTCCTCCAACCACTCGCGCTCCTCCTCACCCCTCGCTACCACCGTCGACCCCATCACCGGCCGACCCAGTTGGTCGCCATGCAACCCCCGTTCGCCATCGTCCACGGTGCACCGCGGCTCCACCATGTCCTCCCGGTGAACATCACCCCCACCCCACTCTCAGCCTCGCCAGCCAAAGGGGACACCGACCTCTCAAAGGTAGAAGACGAACTCATGATCGCTTCGGCCGAGACGTCGCAAATCGCAAAACCATAGTTGTGCCCTAGCAGAGCAGTTTCAAAGGTTGCGTTATAGTTATTAGTAGAGGATCAACTCAATTAAAAAAACGCAAGTTAATAGTTGAAGTTCTAATATTGTAACATGTGTCTTCACGGACAAACACGTCTACGGGTTTGGAGGTGAATTATATAGAAGAAGAGATGAGTCCATTGAGAAAAGAGATAAGATTGACGTATTTGGGGGTAAATTTGACAAATGGAGAAGAAAATAACATTTTTGTAGATAGTTGGGTTTGAGCCCAGGTCAACGAAGAATTGGGCTCTAATACTATATTAAATTAAAGGACTGACTCAATTAAAAGCTCAAGTTGATAGTTGAAGACCTAATTATAGTTATATTTTATCAGTTACAATTAATCACCTACATATTTCATTTATCTACATGTACTTAAAATTTTCGCTTAAAAGATACCTAGTTTTCCCAAAATAACATGTTCCTCTTTTAGTTTGATTTTGGATGGAAAACAATTATGTGTTTGACACATGACCTGAAATTTTGAAAAATGACAAAAATACCCTTTAATTCGAAGTTCAGACTCACGCCACCGGACCTCTCATCCCCAATCTCCTTATTTTCATACCGCTGACCTCTACCACTCGTGTATTGGAATAACTTCGTATTTAAATAAATGGTTCTTTCAATTCAATTTTAACCGAAGTAACCATTAAGGTTTTCTCTCCTTATTTTCCATTTTGGTCGCTCCTTGCTTCTGACTGTCATGACGACGCCACCATCCCCTCTGCCGCCACTCATCCTTGTCTGTCGCCCTACACGCAACCCTACCTTAGTCTTCCCAACATAATGGGACCCATGGATCCCCCGAGCAACAAGTTTACCCCCTTCCTGGTCCATCGATACCTGCCTCTTGTTGGCTTCCATCGTTTGCATAGGACCTCCTGCTTTCGATCCAGATCCTTCGATGGAGACAAGACCCCTACCGAGGTACAGGTGGCTTCCCTAGTCCAGTAGGCGCAGGCTACGAAGCAGCCTTGCTGGGATGAGTCCCCAGACCAGGGTCGGGTGAGAATCAAGATGCACTTACTTGAATTGGATAGGACATGGCCACCCATGTTGCATCCTTTGCGAATCAATCTATTCAAGATTATGCGATTATCAACAATGACCCAACCACATCTATCTAGACGTTTACAACGGTTTGGTATACAATTTTTGGTGGAAGCGTGAGCGACCCTCATCAGGACATTCTAGTTTCTTTTTTTTTATTAGAAAGAAATGCATTAAAACAGTATTGTGGGTTCTAGGAGGGAAACCACAAACCACCAAACCAACAACAAGATCCAACAAGTCCAAAAGGTTGGAAAAAACAAAGAGACATCCGAACCGTTCGAAAAGGGAGAAACACCCTGAACTGAGAGGAGGGCGGAAGAGCTCAAATATGCTGAAAAAGAACCACAACCGACGACACCATCCAACAACTAAGAGACGGCGTAGTCCCTTCCTTTCAAGCCAACGTAAAAGCCCAAAACTGGATTCTATGCAAAATAATATAAGGATCAGGTTTGACCGTTGGTTTAGACATTGCATCGTCGTTTCTAATGGGTTCTATATGTACACATATTTATGGTACCGAGAGTTAAAGATGACGACTACGATATCCGATCCTAGATCATCCGTCAACTAGACGTCAATTTCTATAAATTTAGGGTCGGGATATCTCGACCCATCTGTTTAATTTAAATAAAGGTCTTTCCTCCTAAAAATAACATAGAATGACGGTGCGGATTTGTGTTATGGTGAGAATTAAAATCTTAATTTTAGTTTATGTTTGATTGATTTTTTGTTTTATGGGGAAGCTATCCATAATTAATTTAATATTGTATTCATCTTTTTAGTCTCAAATCTATTAAGACAGAGTAAATATACGTTTTGTGTACCTCAAAAAATTAAAGAGAAAGAGCATAACACAGAATAGACAATAATACAAAAAAATGGAGTGTTAAGTGAAGTGATAAGATTGAATTAACAAAAAGAAATGGGTACATACATAGACATAGTGCTGAAAATAAAATGAAAGGCTAGGGTTTTGAAAGGTATACATTCACATGAACAGGAATAGATGCTTAAATAGGCAGACACATCGATAAGCTCTACTACTTTGTGTCTTGTCCTTCTTCAACATGGCTAGGGTTCGGGTTGCTTTCACTCACCAACTTCATTACTTTCTTCTGTTATGCTTTTAATCAATTTGGTTTGGTTTTTATGAAAAGACTATTCATATGGATATGTTTAACTAACCAATGCTATCTATGTAGGTTTAAATTAACATTATTTGTTTGGATTAAATTGTCATTTTTGAATTAAGGAAATATATGATAGACAAATTAACTTGTTTTCAGTTTTGTAAGTGGAATCTTTGTTTTTGAGGGGAGTAATGCTATAATTTTATGTATCAAGTAACGGAGATATATATACATGTAATCCGATGAAAGTGATCAAGTAAAAACGGTAAATATTACAGACTCTAGACTTGGTACACCCTAATAATACCGACTCCTGATCGAAGAAAACTGGACAACAAAGTGCGCCCAGGAACGTACAACAACAATGCACGACTAAAATACAACCAAAACATACACACCAAAAATATAACTAATGGACACAAAGTACAACTAGAACATATATCTACCATTCTTCTTCAATATAACGTATAAATCTTTCAATATGTGTACAAGACAAGTAGGCCAAGTCCATCTACCATTCTTCTTTTACCCTAATCCGTGCTTCCCCTTCTATTTTGTATCATTCTCAGTTGTATAGGTTGTAATCGTCAGAGTTGTTGGTGAAAAAAACAAGTGTTCAGTGTCGGGTTTATAGATTAATCAGCGGTTCTTGATGTTCATAACGACAACATATGGACTACTATTCGGTCGATACTAACATCGGAATCCATAAAATCTAACACTAACTATGCCAATACCGGTTCGTTTGGTTTTCCGGTCAAAGACAAATCCTGAATCCCTGATCCGTCCTAATCGTGAGATATAGGGGTGGGCAAAAAAAACCAAAATCACTAAAACCAACCACCACCAACCGGAAACCGCACCGGAAAACCCGCAACCGGAAAGTTAATGGTTGGTTGCGGGTTCTTGATGATCAAACCGTAAAGTTAACGGTTTGTTGTCGGTTCTTGAAACGTTAAACCATCGGTTAACCAACCAAACCGGTAATGTTCATCATATACGTGTGGCTTCATAATAACCACTGATCTAATATAGATGAATGGTCCATGAGCACTCTTTTGTGTCACACGGATTGCTAACATAGAACACGATAACTTATATGTAATTTTTCTTTTGTTTTGGAGAATGTAGTAATATGTTTTGGCTTAAAATAGAAACATGTGTATGGTTATTGGTATCTAAATTTGTACTTACATGTAGTAAAGTGGTTGGTTGGTTAAAACCATTAACCAACCGGTCAGTGAACTGGTTGGTTTTACTGTAAAAAAATGATTTTTGGGTTGGAGCTGGTTTCAAAATATGTCAAACCGGTAGTATCGGGTTGGGTTCGTAAAGAGTTCTATTGGTGGTTAACCACCCAATGCCCACCCCTAGTGAGATACATTCGAATCATGCTAAAGAAGCAACAGGTGAAAAAAAAAATGGGCCCGTTGATGGAATAAACCCATGACCCTTATCGGCCCATCCTTGTGGTGTGGCCTGCACCACAACCAAGTCCAATCCACTTTTTGTTCACGGCAGCACAAGCTTATGGGCTCACGTATCTAAGCACCTCAAATCGAGTCAAAGATGCAAACAGATATGGCAGCTAATTTTATAAATTGTTTCACAATATCTAGTAATTTACTTTAATTTGAATAAATATCAAATCGTTTCTCTTAAAAGGTACGACCCTAAGCAAGAAAACAGAAACCCTAGTCGCATGCTCTCTTCCGTGTTATTGATGTTGCCACTGTACTATCAGACCATCACACACGATCCTCGTTTATTACATGGTCTACTTTTTAGGAAAAGTCACGCTTTTCTCCCTCGTATTTCCAAGTTTCAATGTTGTTATACTCGAAGGACGATGTATCTCCAGGGACGATCCGCAGTTACATAAGACAATTAGTGAGTCTTATGTAAGACTCTATAAGTATTTAGGCTCATATGGTTGGTCTCCAATCGAGTCGGAATTAGTTTTTCTATTTTACAATTTTGTTACCTTTCGATTAGTTTTAGATGTTCATGTCAGATTTTGCTAATAACGTCTCCATATGACGTTTTTTTGAATAACAACAAGCTACAAAAACTCATAAGTGAGCAAATGATTCTTATTATTAAGTCATAAAAATATATTTCAGATTATAAACATATGATATGAGATGGATTCTATTTAATTTGCCAGAAGATACCTGTTGGTTATAGTTAAAAATGATTATTATTTGATTTTATAGTACAAGTTATATCTATTGATTATTTTTGTCGTCTAAAAAATATAGTCCGACAAATATATTATCAAAAACAATAATTTTCTGTTCAAAAAACAGAATATTCTGTGTTTTGAACGAAAAATTATGATTTTTGATAATATGTTTGCCGGATCATGTTTGTTAGACGATAAGAAAATCAATAATTATAACTTGTACGGTAAAGTCAAATAATAATCATTTTCGGGAGTTTTCCCTATTTGGATATGATCTATATCCTTAATCAAGGGTTAAATGTTGAAACTTACCCTTATGTATTGGTCACGAACACTATGCTACCCTCCTTTTCAAAATCACATTTGCGGTACCTTATCTATTGGTCACGCGATTCCGTTAGGAAAAATGGACGGTAAAATGCCGTTTTCCCATTTCGTTAGTCTTATGACCTCAAGTGTCATATAATGGATAGTAAAATGACGTTTTTTCCTGAAGTATTTGACCTCTATATATTTTATAAGGAACAACAACGAGGGTGCAATGGTAATGTTCCTTATAAAATGTATAAAAGTCAAATAACCAAGGAAAAACGACATTTTACCATCCATTATATGACACTTAGGTCATATGACTAATGGAATGGGAAAAACGACATTTTACCGTCTATTTTTCTTAACGGAATCGCGTGACCAATAGATAAGGTATCGCAAATGTGATTTTGAAAAAAAAGATAGCATAGTGTTCATGACCAATACATAAGGGTAAGTTTCTACATTTAACTCCTTAATCAATCAATTGCGAGAAAACAAAATGAAGAAAAAAGGAACAAGACGATGGCAAATTGAGAAAGAACACTGATTCACTATAAACAAGGAAAATTACTCAGATCAATTCTCTCAAAACCAAATGTTATGTTTCTAAACAAATCAATCCCCAATTCTAAGATCTCGTAAGCTCCTCCACGAGAGCATCTTCAAGCCAGAACTGCGACTCCTCCATCAACACGGGGCTCAATCTGAACATGAGGACACAGAACTCCATCTGGTTCAGAGCACCGTCCCCGTCGGAATCTCCCTCCCGGAGCATGCCGGCGAGCTCCTCCTCGCCGAGATCCTGCAGACCCAGAAAAGCAGAGTTCCTCTTCAAGCTCTCTAAAGTAATCACCCCCTTCTCCTTATCCATCAGCAGCCTGAACCCATTACAGAGCTCCTCTATCAGCCCCTCCCCGCCCAGCTTCTCCGCCATCACCGGCAGCAAATCCTCGAACCCAACCATCTTGTTGACTCCGGCCATTGATAAAGCTCCGAGCTTTGAGAGAGAGAGATGAATTGGAGAGGTTTTTGTTGGTGGGGTTGTGTGAGGATCGACCGATTATTTATACTTGGAGATGAAGGTGGTTCTTCTTGGAAGCAATTGGGCATGTCGGCTTTGATTCTCTGGATTGGAGAGCCTGCAATTGCCACTATGTTTCCAGGAAGGGGGTCAAGATGTGGGGGTGTTTTGGTCATTTTTTGAGGATTGGCAATTGGTCTTCTTGGTCGGTAAGGGTGTTTTGGTCATTTTACTACCCTTTTCACATGAACAGACAGGGTGTAAAATAACCAAAGATTTGAGGGAGGTTTTGTAGGGTCAAATACTTGAAGGTTGCAAGGAAAGAGTGATGGTTTTGTTCCAAGTTTTGGTTAACCTTTCTTCCATTGTCTTGGTCAATTTGCTTTTATAATTTCCACAATATTTGTGGAAGATAGGTGAAAATAAAGACTTTTTAGTCAACAGAGGATACCCATTTTTCGAGTTTTTTTGGGGGATTAACCAATGTCTATCCTATTAAATTATCATATAAATATGTTGTTTGTTCACGTATGATCAAAACTCGTGGTTGATTTAGAAAATAACTTTCATTTCAATTGCTCCAGCAAATGTGATATTCTTTTCTTTCTAACAAAAGAATTTACATTTTTATTCTTAATAAAATCCTGGCCATGCCATATCTTTGCTCGATCAGATTCAAATCTGACTCGACCACGATTTCATGAAGGATAAAACTAAAGTTCGTATGAAAAAAAGTTATTCTGCAAAAGATTTCAATCTCAAAAGTTACTTAATGAAGATGATATAACTTTACAACATCTCATAATTAAACTTATCTGATCCACTTCATGTTATTCTTCGGGTCTTATCTATAATGTATAGGTAAAAAAACTTGTTATTCAAAGAGGCTATAATTTGAGGGTTGGATTAGGTGGGAATTAATGGAGTGATTAGGGGGCAAAAGAGGGAAGGGTGTCCTAGAAATTGAATACAATTAAGATAAATAAAGGGTGGGTTGTCCTGTGGATGGAAGCATATGGTCAGTGCCTCTCTGGCCATGAAACTTGGAGGATCTTTCTTGTAAGGTTTGTTCAGCCTCTTGGTGCATTCATAATTCATGAATGTCCTCAGATTTCAGACCAAACTTGACACCTCACTATTTTTTATTCTCATGGTTATCCGAAACTAACCACATCTATGTTTCTATAATCTTACCTTTAACCTAATCTTCTCTCTAAACCTTGCCACACAGAATCTTTCTTGATCTCTGTTTCTTTTTAAATTCAAACAAATTCGTGACTACTACTCATGTTTTGAGTATTATATCTCATACATTTAAAGAATCCGTTAAAGTTTTGAGGTGGATCAAACAATAGTTCTTAATAAAATTATCTTCGGATGATAATACGAATGAGTTATTGAATTTTTGTTATAAAAAGTGATCAACAATTTTAAATCCTTGACATGATCTAAACATGATCCCAAATGGATCTCGACATGACACCTAAAACTTTTAGCCTCAACCGAGTTGGAGATGACATTTTTTCCACTCATCATATTTTGGTGTACCTATTTTGACTTGTATCCTCACGGACCAATAATATATCATTGGTTTCAAGAATATATTCTCCATGATGTGAATTATTTCATTTTAGTTTTTCCCTTAAGGATGTTATTATATGTTAGTTGAGGAGAGAAAAGCCAGATTTGTCTTTAGCAACAAATACTCGTCTATTAATTTTGTTCATGTAATTAACTAAATGTGATTATACATTAGATTGATTGACTAAAAACATAATTTCATTATGGTCTTGAAGGAATACTCAAAATTACACAATATGCACTAATGCTTAAAAGTATGAGCTATCAGGTTTTCTTACCGTTTTATTTTACTCAAACAACAATCTAATCTGTCCGATGTTATTTAAAATTGCTCTGTGTTATACAATTCTTGAAGTATGTCAAGTAACTTTTCATGATGCTTGAGCTTCTTCATCTCTCCGATGAGTGCTAGTTGGGAGTTTTTCGCCTGTTTGAGGGCCACGTTTTCCTAGTTGTTAGCGACCATTATTTTTCTTCCATTTTCTTTTAGACGCCTTCCAGCCTTGCGGACACACATACAGGGATAGGGTAAAAGCTATTTCAACTACCCCACGTGTTTGTCTTTGTCTTCGGCCGATGGGATTTTTTTGAACCTAACCGTCAGCTAAGCAACAATCATTTTGTTCAAAACGACCGCTACATGACAACTAACAATTGGCAGAAGGGGAGCGGAGTGTAAGCCCGTGCTAATGGAATCCCAACTTGGGTCGTCGATTGTCGCAGTGAATGAACAAAGACTCGTGTTGAGATGAATCGTCGAAATCTGAGGCAAAGACCGAAACGTTAAACCCAATATGAATGCAGATGCCTGGTAGTTACAAGAAAGATACAAAGAATTGAGCTCGGTTCAACGTCAAAAAAAGACAACTTATACATTTTGTTCATGTTCAATTCTGAGTTTGAAAATTATAAACCATCATATTCCATTTTGGGAAAGTTAGCAGAAAAAGTCAAAAGAAAGAAAATGTGTGGAGTCCGCGGACGGTGTCCGTGTGTAAAATCCACGCCTAATCTACGCACTTTCGCTTGAGACTTCAAAGCCTGCCAAGTCAACCACCATATGCCTTGTAAAGTCAATGAACGCATCAAAATTCAATCTGAACTTCTTGGGTGCATTCATAACCAGTAATCTCCGAAAGAGGTGAAAATTTCTAACGAGACTCCGAAAAGCTAAGCGACATCCCGTTGCTCGAAAACCCAGCAGCGTTACGAGTAGAAAAGGCGGGTTCTTTAGGCAATGAAAGCTCTGTAGTTTCATTACACAGCATAGCAACAACTGTATACATTGTTGGCCTATCAACCGGATCTTCTTGAACACATAACAGCCCAATTTGGATGCACTTGAGGGCTTCTTCACTGCAGCATGTGCTCCTCATCAATGGATCAATCAGCTCCACTGCAGTACCTTCTTTCCACAAATCCCATGTCTGCAAATATCACAATCGCTATAGTCAGATGCAGATGTACCCACTGGGATTCGAACCTCTGACCTCATGGAGGTGAGAGAGCTCTCTGACCACCAGGCCAACCCAAGTGGACGGTTTTAACCAAATGTTCATTATGATGGGTAACTTACCCATCCTAGAAGGGTTTGACATAGTTCGGTCTGGTGGAAGTCACTGTTCTTCTTGCCACTAACAATCTCTAGTAACAAAACTCCAAAGCTGAACACATCTGACTTCTCTGAGAATTGGCCATACAAGGCGTATTCGGGGGACATATAGCCACTGCATAAGTAATGAAAGTCGAAAGTATTATAAATAGTTTTACCGGTTGGTGTATGCATAGGATTTACAAGAAGCAGACTTACTATGTGCCCACAACTCGATTGGTGTTTGCTTCGGTTTGGTCAATCCCAAAGTACCTAGCCATTCCAAAGTCTGAAATCTTGGGGTTCATCGCTCCATCCAACAGAATGTTACTTGCTTTTAGGTCTCTATGAATGATTTTCAGTCTAGAGTACTTGTGTAAGTACAGAAGGCCCTGAGCAACCCCTTCCACAATCCGGAACCTAGTGCTCCAATCCAGAAACCCTTCTTGAGAAGGGCCTAATTGTGGAAACAAACAATGAAGCTATCATGATGAAAACTTCAGAGAGGGGAAAAAAAGATCTTGAATAAGGTAATGTACCGAAAAGAAACTTGTCCAAGCTTGTGTTAGGCATGTACTCATAGACCAAAATCTTCTCGTCCTTCTCAGCACAACAACCCAATAGCCTGACAAGATTTGTGTGTTGTAGCTTTGCAATGAGCTTTAATTCATTGATGTATTCCTGGAATCCTTGCCCAGATTGTGCAGAAAGCCTCTTTATAGCAACCACTTGACATCCAGGCAAATTCCCCTATAAAACACTGATCAATTAATGCATACTTAAACTACATGAACTATGAGTCTATGACATATTTGTGTCTGAAACAGACAGGACATAATCTCTTACCTTGTAAACTGGACCAAACCCACCTTCCCCAATTTTGTTTGCATCAGAGAAGTTGTCTGTAGCAGCTAGTATACCGCTAAATTCGAACATAGCCAGCTCTAGAGTAGGCACATCCTCAACAGTGTTCTCAGTCAAAAAATGTTCTTCTCCTTCTGCTAATCAGTGAAGTTATTAGAGCAAAGCTTGTTTTGGAGGTAAGAGCCCCGTCCATGTACAAGGTTTGAGGAAATTCATGAGTGTGTGAGAGAGTACCTTCCTCTTGCGACCTTTTCCTCCAACACCAACAGCCAAAAATAGCAAGAGCAAGTAGTGCAGTAGCAACTACAGGAATTGCTATTACAAGCGATAGATTGTTTTTATCGCGAACAGCAACAGCTTCATTAGTGTTATCATCAGCTGCATGAAAAAGGATTACATATTACATATTACATATTAGATATTGATTTAGCATGGGCTATACACATATGGGGTAAGGAATGAAAGAAACACACTTAGATCAGAGTCTTGAACGCGTATGTAAAGATCTTTGCCCTCTGTATGGTTCAGTACAAGATCTTTCAGATCTCCAAACCAATGCATACATTTCACAGTAGCTTTTAAGCTCACATTGAAGTAAGCATAAGCTATGCACGAGCAGTTCTGCAGGCACGCAGAATGGCATCCACTTATGCTGCTACTTTCTGCAAACACTACATGGTCCGGTAACTTGATCTTCTTTAATTTCAAGAACCCTACTGATTTGCCACATTTCAGCTCCCTTTGCCTCACACAGCCACCAGAACGATTCCCATTGTCCCATTCTAGCTGGTTTTGGGGGTTAAAACCGGTCAAACACTTGCATTTCAGCTGAGAGGTGTTCTTATAATCAAAAGCACCATATGGACCACAAACATTGTATGAGTCCCATGGAAACACCGGCCATTGCATGACAAGTCTCCATGTACTGCTACTATTCGATCTTGCTAATACTTCAATTTGGCCTGTCGGGGTTAGAACTGTCCTTACCTGCTCAGTATTATTTGAGATGGTAAAACCAACAACAAAATTATTTCCATCGAAGTTGTAGGAAATGTCATATGAAGTTCCCTTTGAAATATCAAACATACTTTCACTTCTGGTACCATCATATATCACACTTCTCCAATAGGGTTCCCCTTCTTTCCACAAAAGATACTGTGTAGGCCCTGTGGTGTCAACACCCAACATGAACTTCCCCGGTCGAGGATCTTCCATGCTTGCCCATGATGTAAGAAACCTTTTTTGGCCAGTTCTTCGGTTAAACTTCAGTTTCATACCCGGTAACAATGTGTTAGAAGGGTGATGAAAGCTGTGCCACAAATTCTTTCCATGAAGTTCAAGATTAAGGTTTCCATCATCCCTCAGAACTCCAATTGTGTTGTTTGTATCAGAAACTGAAATCGATTCATCTGATGACGATGACCAAATGATTCTTCCAGTTCCATCCAAAACCTTAAAGTTTCCATCTTTACCGAGAGTGAACACTCCTGGAGAATTGAGTGGAGAGTTTCCGTTGGCAACCCATACAACTGTTCTGTTGGTTGTGTTGGTGTTATACCATATGCCAAGATAGGAGCTAGTAGAAGGAGCAGCAGTGAAGAACCCTAATGTGAAAGTTCTACCGAGAGAAGTTATGGTTTGGTTTGAGCTGATAGATTGGCCATGCATTATAGTGTTTGTGCCGGTACATGATGGCAAGAGAGAGTATATCTTTGACATAAAAAACAAAGCAACAAACCACCTCATCGGTGCAATGTACTTCTTGTTCCTGAAACATAACATACGCCACATTTAAGGGGTTTTCTTGATCGGTTACATAGAAATATGATATAAACAAAACAAAAAAGCTCAGTGCCTTGTATTTTTGTTTTGGCTTATGAGGGAACAAAACATTGTCCATCAGCTTCAAAATCAGAGAAAAAAATGCAGTTCATAGGATCATGGTGGTTGCTGCAGATAGTTTCAATTCAATGGACAGTAAAATTATCTCAACAGTTTAAACATAAGAATAAGATGATTACAATTGCAGAAGAAAACTGTTGTCTGAGCAGCCTTACGCAGCCACTGATACTTCAGGCGCCTTTTTTTATTTAGCGAAATTATCTTACCTAAAAGTATGATGGCATGAAAGTAAATAGGGTTAATTGCAGAAAAGTACCAAGAGGTATTCACTTTTTGCAACTTGTATCCCTCTTCTTTGATAGCATGATGATTTTACCCTTGGACATTTATATTTCAAAAATAGTAAGTAAAAAACAAAAAACCGAATTTTCATCCTTTCAATTTCTTACTTTTTGTACAGTACAAAGAGGAAGAAAAGTAAAGGATATGAAAATTTGTTTTTTTTTTTGGTTTTTTACTACTCACTATTTTTAAAATATAAATTGCAAGGGTAAAGTCGTCATTTTATACAAATGGCAACAAAAAGACAAGTTCTTGGGTACTTTTTTGCAATTATAAAAAAAGAGGCTTACAAGTTGGAAGAATGAATACTTCAGGGTACTTTTCTGCAATTATCCCAAATATAGATATAGACAGGTTCAACACCAAGTTATAATTTTATTCTAAGTCAATTATCTTATACAAGATATGTAGAATTGAAGTTTTGGAGTAGTGCAACTTTAAGAGATAGGCTGAGATGCTAGAGACAAACTTCAGTTAATACTCAGTGACTAGTGATGCAACATCATAGACCTATACCAATCTATTACCAATATGTTTTCAACTTTCAACAGTTCCTATCTTGAAGGTTTGTATTTGTATCAAGAAGCTGAGGCAGAAAGGCATTATCTTTTTCAGCCAGAAATACACCCCATGAATCATTGACGACGAAAAAATAGACATATCCAAGAGCTGGCTTGACCAATCAGATGAAGAGCCAAGCTAGTCCATAAACTTCATAAGCGAAAATTGGAGACGACATATACATACCTTTGCAAGTAGGAAGAGTGTTGTCTGGTTATAATGATGAACAATCGGTACAGCAGAAATCAGATGATTCTCAAACAAAGCAAATGCAGAGATAGAAGGTAGTAGATAGAGTCGTATAACTCTTTGCTGAGTTTCACCTCTACTCCTCCTCTTTGCATTACTCTTTGACTCGAAACGAACTGTGAAGACTGGCGTGGTGATATTTGACAATCACAATAATGTAGGTAAGAAATGATAAGGAAACTTCAACCTATGGCTATGGCCACCAAAAGTGTGAAGGGTCCTACTCCTTTTGGCTTACATGTATATTTAATACAGTCGCATCCAAATAATCTCCGACCTATACCAACAAGAACATCACCAGCAATAAATATTTGACTAATGTCATGTAATTACATGGATACTTCAAATCACAATCAATCCATAAATTGATGGTGGGTCGATATAATGAGTGAGATAGTCAAATGAATCAATGGGTAGTGAATTTTCTAAGTCTCTGAATCACCCAATAAACTAATAGCATCATCGTCCGTACATTTTCTGACATAATTTCTACGTATGTTCATCCAAAATTACTAGGGTTTGTAAGTTAATCTACATGGTCAGTTCTTTGTGAGATCAGAAACTAACCCGTTTGATTTTGTGCTCAGTTCTTCAATGGGATGGAACCAAAATGTTGTCTTCAATCGGCGTCCGCGGCGGAATCAACGGCCGAGCATTTGGTCGGCGGCGGCGAAATCGCGCCTCCGCCTCCGCGACGCAACAACCGCAAGAGCTTCCAGCAGCCGTAGCAATTAACCCAAAGCTCGATCCTTTTCCCATAATCGGCTCGACCCACCATAGCTAATGGCTCGGACTAAATGGAATCAATGATTGCCTGAGGGAAGGGAAGCTCAAGAGTAAGCCATAGCTAGAGCTACTTATCTACTGATGTGGGTTCGTCTGAAATCCGTAAAAATGTGTCCTTTTGATGATAAAAAAAATCATTAACATGATACATTCGACTTTAGCTCTCTCTACACCCGACTTTAGTATAGCTTAAGGTTTTAGTTAGTTGAGTTGGTTCTCTCTAATATGGTATCAGAGTCTTGTTCCTCATGAACCCGGTTCAAATCCACTCTCTATAAAATAACTCTAATAGATCAGTCCTTATATCTCGTTTGTCCATAAAGACGCGTGTTAAAATATAAATAGATAGTATCCCAAATTCGAATGTGTTTCAGTTTGAAGAACTAGTGACATTAACATGATACATTCGACTTTAGCTCTCTCTACACCCTTCTCTTGTTAGCTATCTAGGCTCTGGCATGCTCATCGTCACTTCATTATGAGAGTAATTGCTACTAGATGTCTGACCAGAAGAACCGGCAGTGCCACGTGTCGAGAAGGCCGGTTCTTTAGGAAACGGAAGCAAAGCAAATTCATTTCCCAACATAGCAACAACGACGGACATCGCCGGCCTGTCCGCCGGAGATTCCTGAACACAGAGCAGCCCAATTTGGATGCACCGGACAGCTTCCTCAGTGCAACACCTCTCCCTTATCAGCGGATCGATTACTTCTAAACCATCACCTTCTCTCCACAAGTCCCATGCCTGCAAAAACATCATAAACCTCTTCAACATGTCCTAAGAAGAACAGAACTGGTTTGTGAGTTGTGACTTGTCCTTACCCATCCTAGAATCGTTAGAGACAGCTCAGTCCTGTAGAAGACAGTGTTCTTCTTACCACTAACGATCTCTAGTAACAAAACTCCGAAGCTGAACACATCTGATTTCTCTGAGAATTGTCCATATACTGCGTACTCAGGCGACATGTAGCCACTGCCATACCCAAGTTACAAGAACGTATATCATTGGAGTAAAACCAAGTATTAACTACCGTTGATTTGTACCATTCAAGAACTGACTGTTGACTGATTAGTCGATCAGATCAGACCTGTAGACTTAAGGTAATTCCACAAACTAACATTTCCCGTTATAAATGACAGAAAACGTTTGGAAAAACTCTAAAAAGTAACAAGTCTATAGTTAGTTTTTGAGTTCAATAGTCATATGACAGTTAGTTGTTGGAGTTTTTTGTAACGCTTTCTGTCATTTTTAACGGAAAATATTAATTTGTGTAATTATCTTAAGTCTACAGGTTTGACCTAATTGACTATGATAAGTCAACAACAAGTTGATACATGTAGTTTTGTCTATATCATTTATATGTTATAAGTTCAACCTCAATAGAGTAGATGAAGAACAATAACAATACTTACTATGTGCCAACGACCCGATTAGTCTTTGCTTCTGTCTGATCCATCCCAAAAATCCTAGCCATTCCAAAGTCTGAGATCTTCGGGTTCATTGCACCATCCAAAAGAATGTTACTTGCCTTTAAGTCCCTGTGGATGACTTTGAGCCTAGAGTACTTGTGCAAGTAGAGGAGTCCTTGTGCAATGCCTTCTATGATGTGGAAGCGCTTACCCCAATCTAGATTCACAGCCTCACAAGGGTCTGATATTGCAAGAACACGACTTAATTAGCTAATATCTAAACCAATTTGTGTTAAATGAGTTATGAACTGCAAGAGAAAGTTGTACCAAAGAGAAATGTGTCTAAGCTTCGGTTCGGCATGTACTCATAAACCAGTATGTTTTCATCTTTCTCAGCACAGCAACCCAATAGCCTTACAAGATTAGTGTGTTGCAGCTTTGCAATAAGCTTCAGTTCATTGATGAACTCCACGAATCCTTGTCCCGATCTCGTGGAGAGTCTTTTTATGGCTACAAGCTCGTTTCCAGGCATGTTTCCCTGTTAATACAAGGATCAACCATCACAGGAGAACAATTTTGGTTCTTTTTACCTTATAGGGTTAACTTTGCTAACACTCCCTCACTGAGGGAGTGTTAGCAAAAATACCCTTTCATTCAAAAAGTGGGTTTTTGATGAATAACGAAAGGTGATACTGATAACCCCTTACTTATATGGGGTTCTTAAAACTCGAAGGTCGTTGAGGATGTGTAAATAACGTTTTCCCTACCTTATACACAGGGCCAAACCCGCCCTCTCCTAGCTTATTAATCTCAGAGAAGTTATCAGTAGCAGCTAGTATGCTCCTTAGCTTGAACATAACCAGCTCAGTATCAGTATGGTTGCTACTCCCTATCATACATTGCTCTGTTTCCTCTGTTACAAAGATAAATACTTACCATAGAAAAAATCATCACATTGCACATACTTAGTTACTGTCATGTCATCATTACCTTTTATGTGTAATCTTTTTCTGCATAACCAATAACCAGAAACAATCAAAATAAGAAGCAATACAGAAGCAGCAATAGAAACTGCAATTACTAGGTGTGATTTGCTTTTCTTCGAAGCAGTATCTGCATAAAAGAAGTGTTAAATGTTAGATCATTAGGTACAATTACACACAAGTTCAAAAACTAGAGAACATACACAATTCGGAGCCACGAACACGAACGTAAAGATTAGTGTTATAGTCTATTTTCTGCACAAGATCCACCAAATCACCACCAAACCAGTGAAGACATCTCACATAACTAGCTTGACTGTAAGTGAAGTAAGCATAAGCTGAGCAAGAACAGTTCTTCAGACATGAAGTTCTGCATAATCTGGTAGCTTTGTTTCAAGGGTCACGAACCCGTCTCTATTGTCACAGCTAAGCTCCCTTTGCCTCACACATCCATCCACAACTTTAGCTGTTTTGGGGTTGAAACCAGTCAAGCACTTGCAAGGTGATTCAGTAGCATTGTCATGACAAACACCAGATGGGCCACAAGCACCATAGAAGACACAAGTCTTCCTAGGCCATTTTACTCCAAGAATCCATGGCCTAGTGCTATTGATCCTCACCAAAGCTTCGATTTGCCCGGTTGGAGATAGGACTCCCCTCAGCTGAGTAGTGTCATCTGAGATACTATAAATGAAGTAATACTCGTCGCCATCGAAGTTTAGAGAAGCATAGAATGTAGTTCCCTTTGAGTTGCTAACCTTATTAAGAATCTTGGTTCCATTCCCTACAGAGCTTCTCCAATGTGGATGAGTTTGGTTCCAGAGAAGAATCTGAGTTGGCCCTGTGGAGTCAAAGCCTAACATGAACTTCCCTGGCCTGGGATCATCCAAACCTGCCCATGATGTAATAAACCTTCTCTGGCCAGTTCTTTTGTTAAGTGAAACCTTCATCCCTGGCAACAAAGTGTTACCAGGATGATCAAAGCTCTCCCAGACAATGACATCACCTTGCTTCAGTACAAGGTTTCCATTGTCCTTAAGTACTCCGATTGTGGTGTTCTTGTCTGGATGATCCAAAGCTGAGACATCAGATGACCAGATAGCTTGTCTTGAGCCATTCAGAACCAAAAAGTTTCCATCTTTACCTATAGTGAAGGATCCTGGAGAAGATAGTGGAGATTCTCTGTTAGCAACCCATACAATTGTTCTGTTGGGGGTTGCAGCATTGTACCATATGCCAAGGTAGCTACTTGTAGAAGGGCTTGCAGTGAAGAACCCTAATGCAAAAGTTTCTCCTGCAGAAGTGATGGTCTGGTTTGGAGTGATGGATTGGCCTTGAGCTATGGAATCAATGGCTGTGATGGTTGAAAAGAGGGATGGTATCACCATTGAGAAAGCTAGCAATGGAAGAAACCAACCCATTTGAGTATAAGATGTGTTCTTGTGATTGCAATTCCAGCTTCAATAACATGAGACCTTTCACTTCAATGGAACCACCATAGTTGGGCCACTACACATAGTACATACCCATGAGTGCTGGTATAGTAGTACCCTCCATTATTATTTTGGTAACCCCACCAAGCCTTTAGTGTGACACATGACCGGTCATATGAGGTATGTTGGAGATGTGATGGGTCATATATTTCCCATTGGCCAACCTACTCCGATATTTTTTTCCCAGATTTTATTCTCATCGTTGAGAGCTTTCATACAGAGACGATTAGTTTAAACGAATTGAATGAATTTTAGTTGATTCATAACGATAGAGTTAGAGTGAATTGGTTATAAATTCTTCGCCACAGACTCAAAGGAGAGATAAGATTGGAATTTTCCGTCAAATGAGTCCCTTTTTTTTCTCCCAATTTGCCCCTTCTTTTGGTGGAATGTTTGTAGCTTCCCTCAGTTCCAAAAATAGATCTATAATTAGTTGGATTTAATATTTTTGTTTTCTAGGTCCGGTTATGGAAGACACTCAAATACTAAGATTTCATAATGTGGAATGATATGAATATGGTTAATTGTTCAGAACTACCCTAAAGTTTTGTCCACAAATGAAATGATGTACAAAGTTTCGTCCATATTGTGTGGCTACACTATAGTTTCGCTCATGTATTTTTGTCAGGAAATTTAAAAGCAACACTTACAATGACTATTTTACTCTTGTGGGTTTGAATTGAATTTTTATTTTTATTTTTAAATTTTATTTATTTATTTAATTAACTTTTTATTCTTTTATAATTAAACAAGGGTAAATTTATAATTATAAAAAGGTCAAATGAATGATTATGGTTGAAGAAGGGTAAAATGATTATTTCACTTTATTCTTAACTGGCACATGTGTCATATGTATAACATAAATGGAATATTCCGTTAGTTTTTCTGATAGAAGCCTGTAGACGAAACTACATCATATGCACACAGCGTAGACGAAACTTTGTACATCATTTTATTTGTAGACGAAATTTTAGGGCAGTTCTAAACAATTAACCCATATGAACATGATGGTGACAATCAATAATAAAGCAAAAACAAACACAGACTATGATACAACATACACAAGTGATAATGACTATGATACAACATACACAAGTGATAATGATCACAAAGTCAAATAGGCCAAACCCAACTTGTATATAAAAAACAAACACTTGCTTACAAACCAGCACAAGTCAGATAGGTCTGGTCAGGTGAGTATTTTGTTTTGACATCACTAATGCCTACAAGTTGATCAAAACTAGCTCAAAAATTGTACTAAAAGCCTCTCTGCCTCTGCCTATCTGGGCTCGGCCATGCTCATGGACATACCATTATGGGAGAAGTAAGTACTACATGTTCTTCTCGAAGAATCACCAGCAGCTTTATAAGTTGAAAAAGCTGGCTCTTTCGGATTTGGAAGCAATGCAGATTCTTTTCCCAACATAGCAACCACTACAGACATTGTTGGTCTATGAGCAGGAGCTTCCTGAACACATAGCAGCCCAATCTGTATGCACCTTGCAGCTTCCTCAGCGCAGCACCTGCCCTTCATCAATGGATCTATCAGTTCCAAGCCTGCACCTTCTTTCCACAGATCCCATGCCTGCAAAACATCATGAACCCAACAGCTTGTTGATCCTCAGTGAAGACGCTTTTCTAATCAATCCATGTCATGAAAAAACACAAGTTCCTTGTACTTTGTTACTTACCCGTCCTAGAATGGTTAGAGACAGTTTAGTCTTGTGGAAGTCTGTGTTTTTCTTGCCACTCACAATCTCTAGTAACAAAACTCCAAAGCTGAACACATCTGATTTCTCTGAGAACTGCCCGTATAACGCGTATTCAGGTGACATGTATCCACTATAACATTCAAAATACAAGTAGGTGTCATTTATATATTATAAATAAAGAATCAAGAGAATATATATAGAACCTTAGTGGGTACAGCTGCTTGGGAGCAGGTGTGGGTGGAGGTTAAATTAGAATCTTGACGAAGCTAGATCAGGATTTCTCCGCTTTCTTGTTGATCAAAGCAAGAAGAAAATATATCAAGAACAGTACTTACTACGTGCCAACAACCCGATTAGTCTTTTCTTCAGTTTGGTCTATACCCACAATCCTTGCCAATCCAAAATCTGAGATCTTGGGGTTCATTGCTCCATCCAACAGAATGTTACTTGCCTTTAAGTCCCTGTGAATGACTTTAAGCCTAGAGTACTTGTGCAAGTAGAGAAGTCCTTGCGCAATGCCTTCTATGATATGGAAGCGCTTACTCCAATCTAGATTCACAGCCTCACAAGGGTCTGATCTTGCAAGAACATAACTTAATTAGCTAATATCTGAACCAATCTGTGTTAAATGAGCCATGAACTGCAAGAGAAAGTTGTACCAAAGAGAAATGTGTCCAAACTTCGGTTCGGCATGTACTCATAAACCAGTATGTTTTCATCCTTTTCAGCACAGCAACCCAATAGCCTTACAAGATTTGTGTGTTGCAGCTTTGCAATGAGCCTCAATTCATTGATGAATTCGACAAACCCTTGTCCCGATCTCTTCGATAGCCTCTTTATTGCAACCAGTTCATTTCCAGGCAAAAGCCCCTGATGACCAAAGAAATCAATACAAGCTGTAAGTCTACACAGAACAAGATCAAGATCAAGAGGAGAGTTTTGGTGCACTTACCTTATAAACAGGGCCAAAGCCACCTTCTCCTAGTTTTCTTGTCTCTGAAAAATTATCTGTAGCAGTTAATATGCTCCTAAGCTTGAACATAACCAGCTCTGTATCGGTATGACCGCCTCCAGCTGCAATACTGTTGCTGCTCTTCGATATCATACTTTGTTCTCTCTCTTCTGTTCACAGATACAAGTGATTAACACAAAGATTGCATTTAGCATTAGATATCGAACGTGATACTAAAATGGTGAGAGAGACAATACCTATTTTGCATACCCTTTTTCTGATGAACCAATATCCACAAACAACCAAACTAGCAAGCAATACAACAAGAACAGGAAATGCAGTCACAAGTGGTGACTTGTGTTTCTTGGGAATGTTAAGAGCTGAAACATCATAATTGGATCAGTGCAAGTTCATAGATATAAGTATAACCACATCAAGGTTGAAGAGAGAGTAGAAGATAACATACACAGTTCTGATCCTTGAACTCGAACGTAAAGATCTCGACCAAGTACTGAATTCAGTGTAAGGTCCATCAAATCACCAAACCAGTGGAGACATCTCACTGTAGTTGCTTCACTCAAGTTGAAGTAAGCATAAGCTGAGCAAGAACAGTTGTTCAGGCATGAAGATCTGCATCCACTTATGCTCGTATCGCCTGCAGCAACCGAAAAATCTGGTAACTTGATCAATTCAAACTTCAAGAAACCTTCCTCACCGTCACAGTTGAGTTGCTCTTTCCTCACACACCCATCACTCCAATCTCCTGTTGTCTTGGGCTTGAAACCAGTCAGGCACTTGCATGGTGATGATTGAGTAACACTCTCATCACAAACACCAGATGGGCCACAAGAACCATAAAACTCACAAGTCTTCACAGGAAATTTTGATGCAACAATCCATGGCGCAGTGCTATTCATCCTCAACAAAACTTCAATTTGCCCTGTGGAAGCTAAAATTCCCCTTAGCTGAGCACTGTCATCTGAGAGGCTATTAGTAATGTAATATTCATCACCCTCAAACATCCAGGACCTGTAATACGAAGTTCCTCTCGAGTTGGTGAACGTATAAAGGCTCTTGCTTCCATTCTCTATAAAGCTTCTCCAATAGGGTTGTGCTCCATTCCAGACAAGAACTTGAGTAGGCCCCGTAGGGTCAATGCCTAAGGTGAACTTCCCTGGCCTGGGATCATCCAAACCTGCCCATGATGTCAGAAACCTTCTCTGGCCCGTTCGTCGGTTAAGTGAAAGCTTCATACCTGGCATCAAAGTGTGAGTAGGATGATCAAAGCTCTCCCATACAGTGACATCACCTTGTTTCAATACAAGGTTTCCATTATCCTTTAGCAGTCCAATTGTGGTGTTCTTGTCTGGATGTTCCGAAGCTGAGACATTAGATGACCAGACAGCTTTTTTCGAGCCATCAAGAACCAAAAAGTTTCCATCTTTACCTATAGTGAAGACTCCTGGAGAAGGAAGTGGAGATTCTCTGTTAGCAACCCATACAATTGTTTTGTTAGGGATTGCTTCATTGTACCATATGCCAAGGTAGCTGCTAGTAGAAGGGCCTGCAGTAAAGAACCCTAATGCAAAAGTTCCACCAGCAGAAGTGATGGTTTGCTTTGCACTCAGAGATCTGCCTTGAGTTATAGAATCAATGGCTGCACAAACTGATGAGAGGGAAGATATCACCATCGACAGAATAAACAATTCCACAAATCTACCCATTTGAGTTTCAGAGATGTTCTTGCGAGCGTAATGAGAGCATATATATACATATATATAAAATAAGCTACACAGGTTGATAGTCAATGACTGCAATCCAAATGATAAATCATATATGCACATCATAGTGTCCTCAATGATGGTCTATGCAGCCAACCAGTTTGGACTAGTTTTTATGCCCAAACAAATCCACACAGATAAACTAGAAGGGACACAAGTATCATTACAAGTGATGATTACAAGTTCGGTAGGGATTAGTATTTTAAAACAAAAATATTATGCAATGTGAACTGGTGATAGCACCACCAATGGAAATATTATTATAATGAAACTTCAGACTCTAAAAGCTAAGTTGGAAGGCATCAATTTACACAAAGGCAGAAGCTTTTCCACACAAAAATGGTTGCTGCTTTATACAACGAATCTAGCAGTGGCCGGTGAGGTGAAGAAGGGCCACATAGATCCAGCTCTGGTATTCACCGGCCACGCTGCTCAAACTGTTGTAACAGAGTTGGCTAATGCACAAGCAATCATGTTTGGAAATGTAAATGATACAGTGACTATACACACATGAGAGCATCAACAAAATTTGATCAACACACAGAGAAAAAAGTACCTGGCATGTTTTTTCATTACATGTTAGTTTCCATTTAACATAGCGATAAATGCAAAAAAGTACCTTGAGTATTCATTTTTTTTTTTAACTTGTAGGTTTAGCCCTCTTCTTTGTTAATTGCAAAAATAATACCCTGAAGTTAGCTTTTTATTGCATATTTGTATAAAAATGACAATTTTACCCTTACAATTTAGATTTATGAAATAATAAGTAAAAACAAAAAATCCAAATTTTCATACCTCTTAATTTTCTTTCTCCTTGTACCATACAAAGAGTAAGAAATTGAAGGGATATGAAAATTTGGATTTTAAAAACTTTTGTTCTTTAATTATTATTTTTAAAATTTAAATTTCCAAGGGTAAAATCATCACTTTGAAACAAATTTATTCAAAGTACAACAAAAAGACTAGTTCAAGATACTTTTTTGTAATTACCAAAAAAGAGGGCAGCAAGTTGAAAAAAATTTAAGGGATAATTACCTTTTGTACCCCTTTTCTATTGGTAACATACCTTTAGCACCCTTTCGTTTGGTAACGTTCGAAAACACTCCTTACGTTTTGGTAACACACATTTAGTACCCCTTATGAATTGATCACACATCATTTAATACCCCTTATGTATTGGTAACGGGACAATTACACGCCTTATGAATTGGTCACAGGTCGTCAAAATGGCCTAAACTTGACCAAAATTTTATCCAGTGTGTTACCAATACATAAGGGGTACTAAATGTGTGTTACCAATACATAAGGAGTACTAAAGGTAATTAACCCAAAAATTAAATACGGGCTCAATGTACTTTTTTGTAATTATCCTTATAGGTCAGATACTAACCAAATAGGAAAAAATCCAAGCTTTTGTTGGACATGTACAGTAACAACTTTTCTTCACCTATACTAACAAGATCATCACTAGCCATAAATATTTGAGTAATGTCATGTAATCACATGGATGCTACAAATCACAATCAATTCATAAATTGACATGAGTCAATATAGGGAGTAAGATATCAAATGAATGAATAACTAGTATTGAATTTTCTAAGTCTCTCCACCACCCAATAAGTTAATAGCATCGTCTCGTCTGTACATTTTCCGACACCATTTCTAGGTATGTTCGTCCAAAATTACTAGGGTCTGTAATTTAATCTCCATGCTCAGTTCTTTGTGAGATCAGAAACTTACCCATTTGATTTTGAATGCAGTTCTTCAATGGGATGGAACCAAAATGTTTGTCTCGGACAGAAATTTTGAGTTTTTAATGCCTCTGTGCCTGGACGATGCTGCTGAAGAACACAAGCTCCAAGCTCCATGCCTGATCTCTCACTGCAGGAACGACACGGTCAAAGGTTATAGAGGAGTTCAAAACAAAGCGTAAATGGGTGAATCAAGGACCTCCCTCGACCTGTCGCCGCTGCATTCAGTCGGCGTCTGCGGCGGAATCAACGACTGAGTCGAATTGGTAGTCGCCGGCGTCACCGCCCTCGACGCCTTGCCTCTGCATTTGGGCGGCGGCTAAATCAAGGACCCAATCGGATTAGCGCCTCCACCGCAAGAGCTTCCAGCAGCCGTAGCCTTCAACCCCAAGGTCGATCCTTTTCCCATAATCGGGTCGACCCACCAGAGCTAAGACCATGTACAATACTCCGACCCGCTATTTAGTGGGTCGGAATCATGAGTTGCGTGTTGTGGCATACGGTTTTCGTGGTTTCGACCCACTAAATAGTGGATCGGTTTTGTGAATCGCGGATCGCACGTCAAAAATTTGTTTGTTGGACAAAGGTCGGTAACGAGGATAATTTAAAAAAAATCAGAATTTAGCCTAAAAAAACCTAAAATTTACCATTTCTAAATACACTCATTTTCATTCATCAAACCACCAAGATTTCTCTCAAATTTCTCTCACAAATTCCGATAAAAATGTTCGACGACGAGTGTCCATCTATGTTGGAGTTGGAAGCCAACATCCGTGCAATGGAGCAACAAATCCGACGAAAGAATGACAAAATGATTGAGAGAACAATGCTTAGGATCAACGCACTATAGCAAATGATCGAACGTGGGGAACCTTCCCAACGAGAGATTAACAGAGGTCGTCCTAAAGCCCACGACCGACTAATGCAGGATTATTTTGTCAAGCACCCCACGTATGGGGCCGAAATGTTTAGACGTCGATTTTGTATGTGCCGACCACTTTTTCAGCGGGTGATGATACGATAACGGAGTAAGACGATTTCTTCGTTTAGAAGTTGGACGCTGTCGGACGCTTGGGGTTATCAACGCACCAAAATACACCGCTGTGATACGAATGATTGCGTATGTGTGCTCGGTCGATTCATTGGACGAATCCCTATGAATTTGGGTTAGTATCATACTCGAATGTGTACACCAATTTTGCACGACCGTTGTTCAGGTACTCGGGGTTGAGTACGAGCGTAAACCAACAATGGAGGACTTGACTCGATTACTCGAAGCGGGGTACAACCGAGGGTTCCCCAACATGATTGTGAGTCTTGACTGTATGCATTGGGAGTGGAAGAATAACCTAGTCGCATTGCAAGGAACCTATGATGAGGGAGACCACCACATGGATCCAATCGTTGTGTTGGAAGCCGTAGCGTCCCATGATTTGTGGATTTTACATTTCTTTTTAGAGCTGGCTGGCTCGAACAACGACATCAACGTCCTCAACGCCGACCACTTATTCCATGACGCTTTTCATGATCGTGACTTTACTGTGGAGTACGAGATCAACGGGCATAACTTCGACCGACCTTATTATTTAGCTGGCGACATTACCCTTCATGGAGTCAGTTCGTGAAGTCGATTCGTCATCCTAATACACGCGAACACACATTGTTTGCAAAAGTTCAAGGTTATCAGAAAGATATTGAACGGGCTTTTGGAGTCCTCCAAGCACAGTGCACATAATATCCCGGCTCGTTCGTGTTTGGAGGAGGCATACTTTAGCTGATATGATGCACACTTATATCATTCTACACAACATGATTGTAGAGGATAAGCGCGGTCGGTACGAAGCAGGAGATGAAGACTTGTATTGCGACGCCCCTCCAAAAAATACCAGATTGAACACCATCGGAACGATGGCATCAGGGAGGACCCTTGTCCTTACCAACAATGCTTGCACGTTTAATCTAGTGTGACAAATGATTTGACCCACTGACAACTCCAAAATGACATTGAGCACATATGGGGACGGTTTGGAGCGTATTACTTTTCAGACGATAGACTATAATTTTTATGCTAACTTTGGTACTAATTTAAAATAGACTATAATTAGTTGGATTTAATAACTATTTTTCCAGCTAGGGTTATGGAAGCACTCAAATACAATATTTTATAATGTAGAATGATATGATGGTGGTGACAACCAATAAAAAAGCAAAAACAAACACAGACTGATACAATCTACAAGTGATATTGTTGATGGCTGATGCAGATAATGATCACAAAGTCAAATAGGCACAAGCCAATTTGTATAAATATATAAAAATCAGTTGATTACAAACCAGCACAAATCAGATAGGTCAGGTGATTATTTTGTTATGAGCCTCTCTAATGATAAACTATTGTGTAGTAGGTTGGAACAGTAATTTAGACACATTTTGTCTTTTTCTCTCTTTCAACCATAATCTCCTGTTATTATACTTTTAAATGGATAAGCTGAAAAGTAGTGGTTTTAGTATAGTAGCAAGAATAAATAACTCAAAAAATACTTTAAGCCGACGACAAGAGTCGTTGGAGGATCCTACCACTCTAAATATTCTCTCCTCAAATAATATTATTTTAATGTTTCTCTATTTTCAAAAAGACTGGAACGACACATAAACAACGGCTGTTAGCCGGTCATTGCGCTGCTCTTAGAAGTGAATCAAAATTGGCTCAAACATTGTACATAAAAGCCTCTCTGCCTCTGCCTATCTGGGCTCGGCCATGCTCATGGACATCCCATTACGGGAGAAGTAAGTTGCAGAATCACCAGCAGCCATATGAGAGGAAAAAGCTGGCTCTTTCGGATTCGGAAGCAATGCAGACTCTTTTCCCAACATAGCAACAACTACAGACATTGTTGGTCTACAAGCAGGAGCTTCCTGAACACATAGCAGCCCAATCTGTATGCACCTTGCAGCTTCCTCAGCGCAGCACCTGCCCTTCATCAATGGATCTATCAGCTCCAAGCCTGCACCTTCTTTCCACAGATCCCATGCCTGCAAAAACATCATGAACCCAACAGTTGTTGATCTGATCCTCAGTGAAGAAGCTTTTCTTATCAATCCATGTCATGAAAAAACACAAGTTACTTGTACTTAGTTTAACTTAGTTACTTACCCGTCCTAGAATGGTTAGAGACAGTTTAGTCTTGTGGAAGTCTGTGTTTTTCTTCCCACTCACAATCTCTAGTAACAAAACTCCAAAGCTGAACACATCTGATTTCTCTGAGAACTGCCCGTATAACGCGTATTCAGGTGACATGTATCCACTGTAGTATTTAAAATACAAGTAGGTATCATTTATATATTATAGATACATAATCAAAAAATATATATTAAGGACCCCAGTGGGTACATCTGCTTGGGAGCAAATGTGGGTGATAGATCAGGATTTCTCGGCTTTCTTGCTGATCAAAAAGAAAGAAAATTTATCAAGAAACAGTACTTACTACGTGCCAACAACCCGATTAGTCTTTTCTTCAGTTTGGTCTATACCCACAATCCTTGCCAATCCAAAATCTGAGATCTTGGGGTTCATTGCTCCATCCAACAGAATGTTACTTGCCTTTAAGTCCCTGTGAATGACTTTAAGCCTCGAGTACTTGTGCAAGTATAGAAGTCCTTGAGCAATACCTTCTATGATATGAAAGCGCTTACTCCAATCGAGACTTGCAGCCTCACAAGGGTCTAATCTTGCAAGAACATAAGGAGTGTTAGCTAATATCTCCACCAATCTCAATCTGTGATGTGAAGTGGTAAGAGAAATTTGTACCAAAAAGAAATGTGTCCAAGCTTCGGTTTGGCATGTACTCATAAACCAGTATGTTCTCCTCCTTTTCAGCACAGCAACCCAATAGCCTTACAAGATTTGTGTGTTGCAGCTTTGCAATGAGCCTCAACTCATTGATGAATTCGACAAACCCTTGGCCTGATCTCTTTGATAGCCTCTTTATTGCAACCAGTTCATCTCCAGGCAAATTCCCCTACCATATCAATAGAAGTTTTAAGTCTAAACAGAACCATATCAAGAGGAGAGTTTTGTTGCACATACCTTATAAACAGGGCCAAAGCCACCTTCTCCTAGTTTTCTTGTCTCTGAGAAGTTATCAGTCGCAGCTAGTATGCTCCTAAGCGTGAATATAACAAGCTCTGTATCGGTATGACTACCTCCAGCTCCAATACTGTTGCTGCTCTCCAGTATCATACTTTGTTCTGTCTCTTCTGTTCATAGATACAATTCATTAACACAAAGCTTGCACTGAGGATTAAAAGTCGAACGAGTTATTAAGATGTTGAGAGAGACAATACCTATTTTGCATACACTTTTTCTGATGAACCAATATCCAAAAACAATTAGACCAGCAAGCAATACAACAAGAACAGGAAATGCAATCACAAGTGGTGACTTCACTGACTTGTGTTTCTTGGAAACTGTAAGAGCTGAAACAGTAAGTGTTGGATCAGTGTAAGTTCATAGATATAAGTATAACCACATCAAGGTTAAAGAGAGAATAGAAGAACATACACAGTTCTGATCCTTGAACTCGAACGTAAAGATCTCTACCAAGTACTGAATTCAGTGTAAGGTCCATCAGATCACCAAACCAGTGGAGACATCTCACTGTAGTTGCTTCACTCGAGTTGAAGTAAGCATAAGCTGAGCAAGAACAGTTCTTCAAGCATGAAGATCTGCACCCAATTATGCTCATATCGCCTGCAGCAACCGAAAAATCTGGTAACTTGATCAATTCAAACTTCAAGAAACCTTCCTCATTGTCACAGTTGAGTTTCTCCTTCCTCACACACCCATCACTCCAATCTCCTGGTGTCTTGGGCTTGAACCCAGTCAGGCATTTGCATGGTGATGATTGAGTAACATTCTCATCACAAACACCAGATGGGCCACAAGAACCATAAAATTCACAAGTCTTCACAGGAAATTTTGATACAACATTCCATGGCCTAGTGCTATTCATCCTCAGCAAAGCTTCAAATTGCCCTGAAGGAGCTAAAATTTCCCTTAGTTGAGCAGTATCGTCTGAGAGGCTATAAGAAATGTAATATTCATCGCCTTCAAACATCCAGGACCCGTAATATGCAGTTCTTCTCGAGTGGGTGAACGTATAAAGAGTCTTGCTTCCATTCTCTACAAAGCTTCTCCAATAGGGTTGAGCTCCATTCCAGATGAGAGCTTGAGTTGGCCCGGTAGGGTCAATGCCTAAGGTGAACTTCCCTGGCCTGGGATCATCCAAACCTGCCCATGATGTCAGAAACCTTCTCTGGCCCGTTCGTCGGTCAAGTGAAAGCTTCATACCTGGCAACAAAGTGTGACTAGGATGCTCAAAACTCTCCCACACGGTAACATCACCTTGTTTCAGTACAAGGTTTCCATTATCTTTTAGTACTCCAATTGTGGTGTTCTTGTCTGGATGTTCCGAAGCTGAGACATTAGATGACCAGACAGCTTTTTTCGAGCCATCAAGAACCAAAAAGTTTCCATCTTTACCTATAGTGAAGACTCCTTGAGAAGGAAGTGGAGATTCTCTGTTAGCAACCCATACAACTGTTTTGTTGGCAATAGCTACAGTGTACCATATGCCAAGGTAGCTGCTAGTAGAAGGGCCTGCAGTGAAGAACCCTAATGCAAAAGTTCCACCAGCAGAAGTGATGGTTTGGTTCGCACTTAAAGATTCGCCTTGAATTATTGAATCAATGGCTGTACAAACCGACGAGAGGGAAGATATTGCCATTGACAGAATAAACAATTCCTCAAACCTACCCATTTGAGTTTCAGAGACGTTCTTGCGAGCGTAATGAGACTATATATAAAAAACAAGCTACACAGGTTGATAGTCAATGACTGCAATCTGAAAGATAAATCATATAGACACATGATAGTTTATACCAAGGACAGTGCCTTCAATGATGGTCTATGCAGCCAACCTGTTTGGACTAGTTTTTAAGTCCAAAAAAATCCACAGATCACTGAAAGGGACACAGGTATTATTACTACCAGTGATGATTACAAGTTCCATGAGCACAATGGTAAGATTATTATAATGAATCTTCAGAGTTAAAAAAATCACATGGGTAGCTCCTTTCAGACTCAGAAGGCTAAGTTGGAGGGTATCAATTCACAAAAAGGCTGAAGCTTTTCCGTAGACAAAAATGGCTGCTGCTTTATAAAACAAATCTAGCAGTGGCCGGTGAGGTGAAGAAAGAAGGTCAGTATAGATCCAGCTCTGGCATCCACCGGCCACACTGCTCAAACTGTTGTAACAGAGTTGGCTAATACACATGACTAATTTGAAAATCAAGTGCTAAATACAAGCAATCATGCTTGGGAATGTAAATGATAGTCATATGAGAACATCCACAAAATTTCATCAGCATCTTCTTGTGCCTGATGCAATCTGTAACAAAGGTGAAGTGCAATACTATCATCTCCCAGCTTCAATAGTAACCGTTAAAGAGTTATGGGAGAAAGATTCAGGTTTACTGGAGGAAGAAGCTGTGCTAGAGAGGCACCGCCTGACAACAAAGGCCGGTTGTTTAGGACTAGGAAGAGTTGCAGTTTCGCTCCCAAGCATGAAAACTACATTGGACATTGTGGGACGATCACTCGGGTCTTCTTGCACACATAAGAGCCCAACATTCACACACTTTATGTATTCATTTGCATCACATGTTTCTCTCAGTGTCTCATCAATCATTTCTAGTGCCATATCCTCTTTCCATAGCTTCCATGCCTGAGAAATTTGACATTACAAGTTAGAATCAACTTGAAACAACCATAAAAACAGAAAATGAATCACTAACTTCAGAACATACTTACATATCCTAGGAGGCTCAAACCTTGTTCAGGCTGATAAAACCCGGTGTTTCTTTTCCCGGTGATGATCTCAATCATGACCACACCAAAGCTAAACACATCAGACTTGAATGAGAAGAGCCCGTCTAATGCATACTCCGGGGACATATAGCCACTGCATTGCTACCTTTGTATCAGTTCATGTAAGTATTGTATGCATGACTTACATTACATGATTACTTACTATGTTCCAACAACTCTATTTGTGTTGACAGCAGTTTCCTTTCCGCCAAAAATCCTTGCCAAGCCAAAGTCAGATATTTTGGGGTTCATCTCCTCATCTAATAGAATATTGCTTGTTTTCAAGTCTCTATGGATGATCCTCAATCTTGAATCTTGGTGGAGATATAAAAGCCCTCTTGCAATTCCTAAGATGATATTGAACCTCATTCCCCAGTCCAATTGCATACTTATCTTCCGATCTTGCAAGTTTTTTCATTACATGTTAGTTTCCATTTAACATGGGGATAATTGCAAAAAAGTACCTTGAGGTAATCATTTTTTGCAACTTGTATAAAAATGACAATTTCCCTTAAAAATTAGATCTAAAAACAATAAGTAAGAACAAAAAATCCAAATTTTCATACCCCTTAATCTTCTCTCTTTGTACCGTACAAAAGAGTAGGATATTTAAGGAATATGAAAATTTGGAATTTTTGTTCTTTAAATATTATTTTAAACTTCCAAGGGTAAAATTATCGTTTTAAAACAAATTTATACGAAGTGCAACAAATTACAAGTTCAGGGGCACATTTCAGCAATTATCAAAAAAGGGGGCTACAAATTGCAAAAAGTGAATACTTTAAGGTACTTTTTTGTAATTATCCCTTTTAACATACGTAGCATGTGATGAAAAATGTTGGGAAGTATAAGTTAGAGACTCACCAAATAGGAAAAAATCCAAGCTTTTGTTGGACATGTATTCATAGAGTAACATCTTTTCTTCACCTCTAACACAATAGCCCAAAAGTCTCACAAGGTTCCTATGCTGAAGCTTTGCAATCAGCACAACCTCATTCTTGAACTCTTCTAAGCCTTGCCCTGAACAACTTGAGAGCCTCTTTACAGCAATTTCTTGTCCTCCTGGGAACTCACCCTAACAAAAGCATCAATGTTAACCAAATGAACTCTTACAAGAACATGTACGAGGAAGAGTTCTTGGTTGTTACCTTGTACACAGCTCCAAACCCACCTTGGCCTAGCTTGTTTGAATTCGAGAAGTAATCTGTAGAAACAAGTATGGTTTCCATATCGAAAAATGGTACATCTATGGCTTTTCCATCATCTTCTTCAAAGCGACCTGAGTCAATAAAGTCTTTAGCTTGCCTCTCTCTGTCATACAATTGAAGTGCTGCACTTCTATGAATGCTTCCTCTGCTTTCTGAAATCAAATACAACATCAATGTATTGCTTAACTCATTCTAAATATACATTGTAAAACACTTTCCTAACCTTGTTTCTTGACCATCTTCCTTCTCTGTACCCAAACATACAAAATGGAGTACAAGAGAATAGCTAAGACGATCACACTCGAGAAAGTAATCATGATTACCAGCAGTAATGACATCTTCCCTCTAAAGAATCCTTGTTTACTCCTTCCTGTAAGAGAAAAAGATTAGTCTTGGTAAGACTATCATTTTCATTTTTTGTGTGGTTAATATAGAATCATCACCTTCAGTACAATTCAACTTCACTCCATCCCATTGAAGCTTAGCATTGCAAATACATCTCCTTATACCATTCCTTGTTTCATTGCAAGTTGAATCTGGCCAATCCTTGCAGTCTGTAGGTGAAGAACAGATTGGCTCAAGAGGTGGATCCCAACCTAACTCCACTTCATCTCCACCTTGAAGGGGAAGGCCAGAATCAGAGTCAGTGGGAGCTGCATAACACCAGTTAGTCACACTAAATGGCGATGACTGGTTAAGCAGCACGTTCTTATCTCTTGAGTTTCGAGCTTCACACTGAGTGGCATCTTTGGTTTCAATGATGAACTTTCTGATCTCTGGATTGATACTCGTGACTTGGTAGGTTCCACTGGGAGATACAAAGGTTAAGTGGCCTGAGGTGACGTTACAGTGAAAATTGAAGTACATTGTATCGCCACATTTTGGTCCAGTGCTTAAGGGATAAGGCATCAGGTTTGTGCCACAAGTCTCACAACTCCTTGATGTTGATTCTGCATAAGTTTGATACATTGAGAATACAAAACAAACAAAACAAAACAATCTGATATGATTAATGATGCAAGAATGAGTTCTTGAGTCTACCTTAACATTATCAGTTACTATTTTTATGTTGGTGAACATCAATGAATCATGAAACATACCTATATCAGCAACTGCAACGCGTATATTAAGGTTACGCCCGTTGCCATAGTCCTCCTGAAGATTGTTGAGATCATCTGACCAAATCCAGCACCTTCTTGTTTCTGCATCTTCTTCATATGAGTAAGCTTGGCAGTGACAGTTGTTAAGGCACTCCATTCTGCATTCTACTTCACTATCAGCTTTGAATTGTGAATCTGGGTTTCCAACTTTCATCATCTTCAAGCTCAAGAACGCATCGCTCTGCGCGTTCTTGCCACACAATGCAGACTTTCTGCTACACCCACCTGAGAAATCTCCAGAGCTCCAATTCTCAGGCAAGCTAGGCCCAAAACCAGGTAAGCACTTGCACATCAGCTCATAATTGTTATTACAAGTTCCGAAGTTGCCACAAATGTTGAAGAGACTACATCTATCTCTAGGCTCTCCCCAAACTAAAGACCAAACCCTCTCACTGTCCCACTTGAGGTACTGAATTTGGCCTGAAAACCTCAACACAAGCCTTGTATCACTATACAGTGATGATGTAATGTGAGGCACGGTCTCGTTGTGAACACTGGATGTGAAGTTTGACAGCAAGTAGAATATAGCAGAAGGCATTTCATCAGCACCTATGAACTTATCAGAGACTCCACTTTTCCAGTAGCTCATAGATCTCTTCCAAATGATGAGCTGATCTGCTCCTTGATCTTGCTGGAATGTGAAGTTCCCAGTTGCAGGATCATCTTCACTTCTCCATGAGCTCAAGACAAGGTTTCCATCTATCTTCATCCCTGGAAGGAATGTATCAGTTGGGTTCTCAAAGCTTTGCCACAGAACCTTCAGTAACTGACCTTCTGATGCTTCTTCACTCATGACCAGGTTTCCTGAATCCATGAGCCTGACTACAGCACGAGGAGATGAAGATCTTCCAAGACTAGTCCTCCAGAGAGACCTTCCACTTCTATCGAGAACCTTGAGGTCTCCATCTTCTGCAATGGCAAAGACTCCTCCAGAACCCAAGACTGGGCTGTCTCTGTTAGCAACCCACACAACAGCTCTTGGATTAGACCCGTAATACCATATACCAACATACCTTCTCTCACTTGAGCTCCCACCAGGAGTGAAGAAACCCAGTTCAAATCTCTTCCCAGAAGAAACAAGTGACTGCTCATCACCATCATCACAGATCAAACTGTTCAACATCATGGTATCTCTAGCAGAACAGCACAAAAAACAACATAGTAAAAACATTAAGCACGTCAAGAATCTGGTTGATGTCATGTGATTTGCATACCACAACATGATGATGATGATGAGTGTCCTTCTGTTCCTCCTTTTGAAGGCTTGGCCTTCAGGATAAAAAGGGCCTAAAGCTAAATGTTCATATTTTTCCTTTCTGGAAACATTTTCCACATCAACATATTACAATGTACATGATTGAACAACTTTTATACATTAGTAAAGGCAATAATGACAATCTGAATAAAAATTCTTCTTCTATGCATAGCTTAGCAGCTTCCAAGAAGCATAGTGTATTGACAGAAATGGCAGCAACATATATAAAATCCATTTAGTGCTTCAAGGATTTCAAATTCTACCAAGTTAAAAGCTCAGCTGTACATGTACATGACCAGGTCAAGTTGATTCCACAAGAATGTACAGAGCAAAAAAAGATCAAAAGTCAATATGCCTACCAATAATATCCAACTCCAAGATGTAAAGTTAAAACAATGGATAAAAGTGAATATATAAATATGTTTGTTACTGATAGGGCATTACAATATATTAAACTGTGGGGTATACTGGAATTGCTTTGATTTTGAAAATCTAGTGTGCCACAAAGGTCAAGGTCTGTAGATTTTTGTTTGGTTCCATCATTTTTCTTTGTGGCCCCCAAAACTTTACTTTCCCTCTACTTGTTTATCAGAAAAATGATTGTGCTGGTCGCCTAAATTATTTCAGGACAGAGACATACAATAAGACTATAATGGAACTCTCTGTTCTCCTGAGATCCTAGAATGCAATGCTGGTCTGACAAGTGTCTAACCTGGTCTGGCTTTATTGTACATTACATGGCTCGAAGAATTGTTGACAATGACATTGTTTATGATTTATGAACATCATCGACCTTCAACATGAGTATTGGTCAAGTCACTCCATGTTCCAGTTTTACTACCATTGGAGGAAGAAGCAATTCCAGAACTAGAAGGACCTGCTCTTGCAATAAAGGCGGGTTGTTTTGGACTAGGAAGAGAGGCACTTTCACTCCCAAGCATCACCATTACAGTTGCCATGTCTGGTCTATCAGTTGCTTCTTCTTGCACACATAACAAACCAATATGTACACATTTCACAAACTCGGTTCTGTTGCAAGATTGGTCCAATGTCTGGTCCATTAGTTTCAACGCATCATCTTCTTCCCAAAACTGCCAAGCCTGCATGGTTTGAAAACAAATCAGTTTAAACTCATAATATCCACAGAAAGCCGGAGTAAGGAAAATAAATAATCAACTCACGGTTCCAAGAAGACTTAATGCCTCTTGTGACCTGTAAAATCCTGTGTTCCTTCTCCCACTGATAATCTCGAGCATGACAACACCAAAGCTGAAAACATCAGATTTCACTGAGAAAAACCCATCTAGTGCATACTCCGGAGCCATATAGCCACTGCATTTGATAGAGTTTTTTATCAGAAGAAAGCGGGAAAATCCTACTCTAGCCTAACTTAACCTCCACTCACACCTGCTCCTAAGCAGATGTACTTATTGGGGTTCAGACCTCTAATCTAAAAAAGATGAGAGAGTTCTCTGACCACCAGGCCAACCCAAGTGAGTGACATTAAATACTTACTAGGTGCCAACAACTCGGTTTGTATTGGCCTCGTTCTGTTTGCCTCCAAAGATTCTGGCCAGCCCGAAGTCCGATATTTTGGGGTTCATTTCCCCGTCAAGAAGAATGTTACTTGTTTTCATATCTCTATGAATGATCCTAAGCCTGGAATCTTGATGCAGATAAAGAAGACCTCGAGCAATTCCAAGAATAATGTTATATCGCATCTCCCAATCCAAAGAACCAGCTAGCTGACTGTCTTGGATATTTCAAAATTTCCAATTGACAGAAAACTTTCAGTAATGTAAATCAGTGGAAGAGTAATCAAGAGTAGGCTTAGAGACTAACCAAATATGAAAGCATCTAGGCTTCTGTTGGGCATGTATTCGTAAATCAGTATCTTTTCATCTCCTTTAACACAATAGCCCCAAAGTTTAACAAGATTGCGATGTTGAAGTTTGGCAATTAACACAACCTCATTCTTGAATTCCTGTAAGCCTTGTCCCGATACACTCAAAAGCCTCTTTACTGCCAACTCTTGACCTTCTGGGAAATTACCCTATGGCCAAAGTTCCAAAACCACAATAGCTTAGTCTCATCAGCAAGAGCAAGAACCTCATATTCACGAGATACTTGTAGGTATTGAAGTGGTTACCTTGTAAACAGGCCCGTAGCCTCCTTGCCCAAGCTTGTTAGCCTTTGAGAAATCATCAGTAGCAGCTAGTATGCTTTCAAACTCGAAAAAAGGTACATCTATGCCTTTTTTGTCTTCTTCGGTGAACTCACTTGTTCCTATGAGGTTTTTGGCGTGTCTTTCACTGTCAAACCTGCGAACCACGCGGTTTCTCTGGATTGCCACATCTTCTGAACCAAAAACAAAAATAACAAGTTAACTTATATGGATGAAACTCAATGCAGAAAAGAAAAATAAAGGTATACAAGATATTTTTCCACTATAAGTTGTAATTACCTGATTTTCGTACATATTTTCTCCAAATGTAGACAACGGCAACACAAGACAATGCACTCACACTGATTACAGTAATCAAAACAATCAGAATCAACTGATTTGCTTTTCTTTGACCATCATTTGGTTTCTCATCCAAACCACCAGAAACTCCAACTGGAAAGAAAAATACTAATAATGAATAGATGAGATAACATGTAAACCAAAACTAAGCTTCCCTTTATAATCATGTAAAGCAGAACGAGACTAATACTATGTTCATCTCCTGTAAAAGCAAATACATCACAGAAAACCCAGCTATTCAAATTTTTATAATGAACATATCTTGCTCACCTAGAGTAGAATTTGTACAATTTAAAGTTGAAGGATTCCATGTGAAGTTTGTATTGCAAAGACACCTTCTTTTTCCATTTCCTGTTGCATTGCATGAAGACGATGGCCAATCCTTGCAGTCTGCAGATGAAGTGCACATTGGCTCTGGTGGTGGTTTCCAACCAATCTCTATTTCACATTGTTTCTCCGATGACACAGCTTGATGCGCTCTGGTTAAATTAAATGACGATGGCAACGACTGATTGAGCTGATTAATTGTGTCTGGATCTGAACAGTAACCTGATATGTTGGATAGGATGGTAAATTTACGTGTATCAGAGTCGATACTAATGACTTGATTCAAGAGATTAGATGTGTTGAGGTTAAGCTGGCCTGTAGATGCATCGCACTGAAAGCCGAAGTACATGGGATCACCACAATTTGGTCCACTACTTAATGGATATGGAACAATCATTTTGCCACAAATCTCGCAGTTTCTTGATGTTAATTCTGTAGAAGAACCACACAAAACTATGAGTAAAGTAGTAGTTCTCCTATGACAAAACTGTAAATTAATGCGCCATGTATATTATATATGTGGTCTTGTACAAGTCTTGAAACATCAAATACAAAGGTGATTCCTGAGATTAGCAAATACAATCATATCATAGAAGTAGCACAGACTCTTCTTAACTAACATCATCCTATAAGCATAGGATTAACATGTATTATCCATCTTAATAAATTTGACCTTTTCCTAGACAAAGAAAGAAGAAGAGACTGTACCATTATCAGGAATTGCAATATGGACAGAGAGATCAGAGCCACCATTGTACTCCTCTTGAAGATTAGTTAGAGTTTTTTCTCTCCAAATCCAGCACATTCCACTACCATAAGAACTGGCCCTCTTATTTCTACTATATGAGTACGCTTGGCATTGGCAGTCACACTGCTTTCTGCATTCTGTTTCATCTTTAGCATTGAACGATGCTTCTGGTTTTCCCACTCTCACTTGGTATAGTTCAAGAATCTGTAGTTTTGACATGATTTTGACTTCGGAGTGCACCCTTGTGAAAAATCTTCAAATTCCCAACCTTCGGGTGAAGTGGGAGTAAACCCTGGCAAACAACTACACTTTGGAGACCTGTTCCGATTACAGATCCCAAAGTCCCCACAAGCATTGACAACGTCACAGAGACCATTAGGCTTGTTCCATATCAAAGTCCATTTACTATTGTCATCCCATCCCCAATACTGTATCTCCTTACTACTATTCATCACCAGTCTCGTGTAGTTATACTCACCAGGAGAAATAGATTTGTTGTTTCCATCCGCAGGACGAATAGTAGGAGTTTTTTCATCGGCGGAAGAGGGAGAACTATTATCCAGCATTTCGCTGGAATTGGACAACAGGTGAATTACAGCAGGAATAATCTGAGCATCTGATGGAAAGAACCCTCTACTCATCCAGTAAGGCTTAGACTTTTTCCGGATGACATATTCATCCTCTCCATCCATCTTAAATATGAAGTCACCAAGTATAGGGTCATCTGGATCTTTCCATGAAACCAACTTTAGACTTTCATCCATGAACATACCTGGAAGAAATGTGTCAGTTGGGTGCTCAAAGCTCTGCCATACAACTTCCCTTGTCCCCTCCTTGAATTCATTCAAAACCAAGTTCCCAGAATCCAAGAGCTGGGCTGTAATGTTACTGAACATTGATGATTTAAGACTTGTTGACCAATAAGACCTCGCTGCATTAAGAATATTGAGGTTTCCATTTGTAATGGCAAGAACTGCACCAGCATAAGTATTAAGTGGCTTGTCTCGATTGGCAACCCAAACAACTGTACTTGGATCAGACTTATACCAAATCCCAACATAATATCTGAAAGAGGAGCCAGGCTTAAAGAATCCGAGTACAAATTTCTCCCCAGCTGAAACAAGATTGTCTTCAGGGACTACCTCACTGTCTATTGTTAAAGTATCTCTAGCGCAGCTACATAGAAATAAAAATGCACTGAACAAGAAAATGAAGAGAATATAATGAACTGACCATCTGTCCATGATTGTTCCCGGCTTTATCCTTCCTCTGCTTGCCATCATGACATATTGCACAAAGAAATGGAAACCTAAAATACTAACGATTTACACTTATCCTGTGACAGCAAGATAATTGAAATGGTTTTGCATGAAAGAGATAATGTGTAAGCTTCAAAGCAAAGACTATACCAGTAAGTCAACTGTAATGCTAAGAAATAATAACCACAAAAAATTTATATGTAGTAATTAAATAAAAATAGCCAACAAATCATGTGGTTCTTGCAAAGCGGGCCTATATGGAATATGACCATTTACTATAGACCTCAGCATGTAAAGCCATGAACAGACAACTCAATTTGAATGTCTTTTCCACAAAATTTAATGTTTCCTCAATCATACAGCTTGAAGCTAGTGACAATTGTGGAAGACAAGAGAAAAGTATAGTCAATATAATGGTATGCTTAAGTGGTCCCTTGTCCTAAAACCCTATATGTTAATCCCACCAAGATTCAAATATCTTTTTGACTTGTTCATCTTCAGTGCCTTAAATTCACTGAATCACAAAGGTATCTGAATAGACATATACATTTCTGTTTAGAAACACCTAAGCTTGTACTTGTATACGTAGGCTAATTTTGTTGATTTTCTCTTCTTTTTTCTAACCAAAAGAAACATCTTCTGCAACCAAGAAATGAAGGAGTTGTTTATTTTGCAGCTAAAAAAAACTAGCTTCATCTGATTCGGGGAAATTGAAAATGTGTATTCATTGAGAATAAGAATCCAAGACGGGCCAGCAAACATTAGGCAAGAGACTAAAATTCCATAACAGGGAAATGAGGGACCAAGAGAATTGACAAGGTGGTCATCAAGTTTCACATGGGCTTGTATAATTAAGACCACCCTTTCCTTTCCTAGGGTCAAGGTTGTCTGGATTTGGCCATTACATGTATTGTTTATGGTCCCAAATCTTGATTCCAGTATCTTCACATTCTAGATTCTCTTTCCAGAGATGCATATGAGATATTAATCTCTGAACACATTAATACAAAACTTGACAAGATGAACATCATCAACCTTCGACCAAAGTATTGCTCAAATCACAACATGTTTGAGTTTTACTACCAGTAGAGGAAGAATCAATTCCAGAACAAGAAGGACCTGCTCTTGCAATAAAGGCTGGTTGTTTTGGACTAGGAAGAGAGGCACTTTCACTCCCAAGCATCACCATTACAGTTGCCATGTCTGGTCTATCAGTTGCTTCTTCTTGCACACATAACAAACCAATATGTACACATTTCACAAACTTGGTTCTGTTGCAAGATTGGTCCAATGTCTGGTCCATTAGTTTCCTCTCATACCCACTGATAATCTCAAGCATAACCACACTACAGATGAAAACATCAAACTTCATTGAGAAAAGCCCCTGTAGTGCGTATTCACTGAGAAAACATCAAACTTCACTGAGAAAAACACAACTCACATATAGCACAACTATGTTGATTTAGCTAAATCAACATAGTTGTGCATAAAAAGCCAAAGCTCATACCTGAGTTCCGTCCAGTTGAAAATGGCCAAATGGGCACTTGACGATGGATCTTCCGACGGCCTGACCTGTGTCTCACCGGAATCATCTTCTCCGATCCCTTAATTTGAAACCCGATCTGGGTCTAACTGGAACCGTTCTAAATTGGTGGACTTAAAGTAGGTTTTGGGTTTGGGACTAAATTGGCGCTTGTTTGCTAAGTAATTTATGGTTGAATACATCATTTGAATCCACGATGATAAGCAAATAGGGGTTAGGGCTGAAAGCCCAAATCTAGAGTTTGGGGACACAAAGAGGCATCCGGCCCAAATAGTATACAGATCAAGTTGGACTTTGGTTTTTGTTTTGGGCTTATATGATATCTTACATGTTTAAGGGTTATCAGGTTGAGGATGGTATATTTTCAACAACAAAAAAGGTTGAGAATGGTATAAATACTAGAAGGATAAATCGGTTAGAAACTCCCCCTATCCTAAAAATTGTGAGAACTCATTCTAGTCACACACACCTATGATTCAACATTCACCAAGATGTCATATCAATCGGTTAAAAATTAAGCTCGGCTTTTGTTACCAGAACAGGCCAGTCTAGTTCTGGGGTTGCTTCTTCCTCTACCGGTGGTACCAAACCTGAAACAAGGACTCAAGTCCTAAAACTAACCAACAGTTTTGTTGATGGTCGATGATGTTGACTCGAGATATATGAGAAATATAGGAGGGTCAATTATCTAACGATTGTATTCAGAGAAGCATATTGTTATCAACGATATTTTCTTAAACGATGTAATTGTCAATAATTTAATTCCAAGTGAAAAAAATTCATTCATTTGTTAATTTCCTTCAAACATCTGGTGTGGGCCTTGCAGCCGCTGCTTACTAAGAGCAACTACATAGCTACACACTAGATAGTGAACACGAACCGCGACCCGTTATTTAGCGCTTCGCGGGTTGCGTGTCATGGAGCGTGATTTATGAGGTCATGAACCGCTAAATAGCGGATCGTGGTCGCGCGTCGTTGGTCGCGCGTCAGCCACTCATGTACACAACACGTGGCCCCCCGTTTTTTTTAAATACATAAAATTAAATTTAAACTAAATACGACCATTGTGAAACACACCTACATGTTCTAACTACCAAAATACAGTTGGAAGTTAGAACATTCAATCTGTCTCATAATTGGATAAGTCTGGTTTTGTGTGGTCACATGTAATTGTAAGAACAAGGGAGCTCTCACTTTCGGTTGAGATTTAAATGACAATAGCAACATAAAATACGAAAAATAGATATATACTGACTGGTGACTGCTTATATTACAACATAAAAAAAGTATCCTGATTACTTACTATCTATTGTTTATTTTAATATATATATATATAATTATTTGTTTTAAAATAATGATGTTATTCATTAAAATTTTAAAAGAATAGTTAAAAAAGGTTGAAATTTGCATATCCTTACATTTTTGTTCTGTTTTTGTAAGGAAATGGAAATGAAAATTGAGATTTTTTTGTTTTTTTACTTATTACTTTTAAGATAAATTTTAAGAATTGTTATTTTATACAAATTACAAACAAAAAGATATTTTGTAATCATCAAAACAGAGGATTAAAAATGCTCCCTTACAAAATGCATTGAAAATCTTATCAAGGATTCAATAATTAGACTATTTTATCACCCCAAAAATATATTTAATACAACACAAATCCACCCTAGGATTTTCACCCAACTCCTCCTATACAATTCATCCAAGCTCTCCACTTCAGCTTATACTATCTAATTATTCATCACTACAAGCGTGACAAATATGAATTAACAGGGAAATAAGACACAACAATTGGAGCTCCAGATGGTTTTGATTTCTTTTTGGAATTTTTCGCAGACGATCTTTTTGCAACAGAGTTGTTCTCGTTGGAGACCCGCGAAGAAGACGATGAAGATGGCATGAAGCAACTGGAAAAGAATGAGAAAATAGCCATTGCTATACCTTGTGTTGATATTTTTAGCTCTTGTTGCATTTGGGAGTGATGAAGAATGAGAGGAATGAGCTTTGATGAAATGGAAGCAAACTTGGATAGATTTGTGGAGTGAGGTTAGTTTCTTCTAGTTTATTTATGGTGTAAAAAAAGTCAAGAAACTTGGAGAGCAAGGAGAGGACCACGTTTTGTTGATTACTTTATGTCACGATCTAACCTGGTTCTCAGTACCAACAACTATGTTTTGTTTTTGTTGAATACTCGACTCAAAATTAAGGTTTAAGAATATGGCTCACATACTAAGCCTTTTGCCATGTCAAAACCATACAACAATTGACATGTCTGTGTCCTAATGTCTGTTTTTATTGATTAAATTTTATATTAATGCAAATGTTTTTAATTTCTAATATTTTTTGTTTAATACGTATAAACCTTATACCCTATACGGAAAAACAAGACACATTAGAAATTAATTGGATTTGTAGAAATAAACTGACGTAATTTAATTTTTAACGATCAATTGTTGTTCTTAACCTTTGTTACTGCTTACCAAGCAAGAATAAACACCAAACAACCACTTGGTAATGGCATTGCACCATCAAGAAAAACAGCTCTTGACTTTGTTACTGCCAACAAAGCACCCAAAATAAAGAAGCCATTCTTCATATGCTTACTGTAACAATCACTCACCAAGAACGAAGATAAGCTGTTGCTCATTTTTGTGACCATCACTTCTTTTATCGAAGGTAATCAAAGCAAAACAAGAGGACCACATTAATGGTTCTTGAATCTTGCAGCCACAACCACACAAGTTTGGTTCTTGATTTTGGCTTGCTCATAAATGTTTTCTAAACAATGACAATATTTATATAATTTTTATATGTTTCTTTGATCTATAAACTTAATGCAATCTATTACCGATACATCACCCGATTCTATTAGACACACTAATTAAAGAAAAAAATCAATTAGACTTAAACTTTTTTGGTTTAAATTACTACATGTGCTCTAATAGTTATTTATAATTAATATATTTTTAAAAATAAAAAAATATATATTATAGATGATAAGTGTTTACAATCAAAAGAGCAATAAAACACCTAAGAGCATCCACAACCATGGGTGAGATGGTGCTGGCGAGGAGAAAACGCCGGCGAGGAGCTGGCTGGGAGCAGGCGTGGAGCTCGCTGGCGGGGAGTACTGGCTGGGAGCTTAAGGCCGACACTTATCGCTGGCGGGGAGCAAAAATGTGAATAAAAGGGGCTGCTATAAGGCAACAAAAAGGCTTTACCATTGTAACTTGCTGGCTGGGAGTGTTGGCTGTAAGCCAAAAAATGATTTTTTTTTATTGTCCCCACCAGCACCATCTCGCCAGCTGCCAGCGAGATGGTTGTGGATGCTCTAAATAACATAAATGAAATGGAGATCCCAACAATGGAAGACCTTGAATAGAAAAGTAAAGAGCTCAAGACATCGACCACCTCACTGAAATGTCTGGAAGGGGATACTGTGGTAGCGTCTGATGACACCGATATAGCGAATCCAAACTGGAAGCTAAGGTAAAGCAGACCTATTGCCGGAGAAAAAACTATATGGTGGACTGAATACTCCCCCGGGTTGTTAGCCTGCGTCGTCCTCCCTGGACAGGATAATGGTAGGGCTTCAAAACGTGAGATTGATGACCTCCTAACAGGTAGGGAAATACCCTGCCAATTCTTGGTGGAACCTCAGCCACCTTACATCCGGAGGGGCGGTGAAACCGGTCAACACCCCTCTGGACCACCTCTTACTCATTCGGCGAGTCGAGGGTGCTTAAAGCCCCTGTCGCTACATGTGACGCTCCTTCTGAAAGAGTGTAACATTCTGGACTGCCTTGGGTCAACCTTAAGATGTCCCCCATACCCGGACTATCCCGGGTCAGCCCGTCGGCCCGTATCGGAGAACCCATGGGCTTCCCTTTCCGAATCGGGCCAGGTCGTGATCATCCAGGGCAGGATGTCCGGCTTCTAGTGGGCCTCGACCCAACGTGGAGTGTTGAGGGCCCGTCCCTTGAGCCCCTCGGACCAGAACCCTAGGAGTTCCTATTCCCTCACGCCGCCGCCCACTTTGTTCGTCCTTGTGCGCATCCAATGCTCGATGAACGTCACCTTGAGATTCCGGCACCGGTGTCAAGACGGCTTCCGGCAGCCTACCCCCCAAAGGCCCCATCCCTGAGACCTTTTTTTTTCGGAACCCTAGACATTCCATCACCATCACGCCGCCGCCATGGCTTCCCTTGTCGGAGTTCATCCCGTGTTCTATCCAAAGCACCAGTTTTGTCCAAATCTACTTGCTGATAAAAAGAAAATCAATATAGTTGTGCACAGATAGCCAAAGATGCTCTTATAGAGCCGTAGATAAATCAACGTAGTTGTACAAAAATAGCAAAAGATCGAAGTGACTACAAGAGATTTGAATTCACACATACCAACCAAATAGAAATAGTAACATTATTGGAAACCAGAAGGAAGCACGGGCTGTTTAAGTGTTTAACATTTAAGCACACCTTTAATCATCGACAAATATTCTCTCGAATCTTTTCATTTTTTTAATGTCATTGCGATCCAGTTGTATTTCTGAGGTCAGGATACGACCGCATCCGCCCGCCGACCATACAATACTATAAAACATAGGATTTTTTATTTGTTGAAAAACAAGTGTTTATTGATAACATTCATAACTAGTTCTCTATGCACCACACCGGTTGTTAGCCATTTGTATTATTTAAGGTAGTTGTTGGCCATTTTTTTGTGCCAATTTCAACCTCTAAAGTTGACTTAGTAACGCGTTAATCATGTACATGAACTTATACGAAATGGTCACTCCATAATGGCAAGTACGAGGAGGAGGAAGATGAAGATGAAGCCAGGAACAACCTCGAACAAATGGTCAGTTTCAGTTCATTATCTTCTCTTCGTCTTCTTGTTCGATCCATTTGTGTTTCCATTTTGCTCCGCTAGAGACACTATAACAACGATCAATCCCGTGGCAAAAAGTGACACTCTTGTTTCAGTTGGCGAAAGATTCGAACTAGGCTTCTTCACCACCGGCTCTTCAGCCAGTTCCTACGTCGGGATCTGGTACAGATCCGATCCAAGCACAGTCGTCTGGGTTGCCAACCGAGGCAAGCCGATCCTTAACCACACCGTTGGTGCTGTTCTCGTCGTCCAAAACGGAAACCTTAATGTCCTCGAAGCAGAAACCAGAACGTCTTATTGGTCTACGGGTCTGGAACCATCGACAACCAACAACGTTGTAGCTCAGCTCTTGGATTCCGGGAACTTTGTTTTAAGTGATGTCAAGAAGGGGACAAGGACAAGGACAATCCTATGGCAGAGCTTTGAGCACCCAACGGACACATTCGTTTCAGGCATGATCATGTCGGAAGAGACAGAGCTTGTTTCATGGAACGGCTGGGACGACCCATCAAGTGGGAACTTCACATTCAAGCTCGGTGAGGAAGAGAACCAATATATCATACAGAAAAGATCGATTCGTTACTGGTTGAGTCAAGGTTCTGGTATACCTCCGGCAATACGCAACATATTGTCCAATTTCACAACCCAAATCAACGTTCCGATCTCTCCTACAGAGTACTATAACAACAAGAGACTGGTGATGAACAGCACCGGAGAGATACAGTATTGGAGTTGGGATGATCAGAGCCGATGGACTTTGGTTTGGAACGAGCCAAGGGACCGTTGCAGTGTGTTCAATACTTGTGGGAACTTCGGGGTATGTAGTCTAAACAGTGAGCCCAAGTGTAGTTGTTTGACGGGTTTTAGGCCGGTTTCGTTCAGCAATTGGAGAGCTGGAGATTTCTCAGGCGGGTGTGTTGCTGAATCAACGTCGTGCGAAAACTATAAGTTTCTAAATTATTCGGGAGTGAGAGTAGGGAAACCAGACTCGGAGTTGAGTGCTGAGAGTGAAGTGGTTTGTAGAGACGAGTGTGATTGCCAGTGTCGAGGCTACTCGTATGACGGTGCTATAAACAGCACGAGGAGGGGTGACCCTGAAGTTGATAGTAGCGGGATGTGCTGGATTTGGAGAGACGATCTTTCTGATCTTCAAGAGGAGTACATTGGTGGTCGTAACCTCTCTGTAAGAGTAGCAATGTCGGATAAAGGTACGTTTTCTTCTTACTTTGTTGGGGTTTCTTCAGAAAACACAGCAGTTTTTGGACTTTTATTTTCACATTCTATTATTCTGACTTATTTTTTCACATCCCAACTGTATGATAACTTATTTTTTACATTCGGTTTCTGCAGAATCCACATCCAAAAACTGCGAGGTTTGTGGCACAATGATTGTTCCATATCCACTAAGTACTGGATCCAACTGTGGTGATCCCATGTACTCCACTTTTCAATGTGATTCATCTACAACCCAACTTACCTTCACCACATCTAGTGGCACGTACCAAGTCATTAGCATTGACCCTGATACACTCAAATTCACCATCCAATCCAAAATAAGAGACAACTGTGAAGCTAGAAGTTCAAGAGGAACAATCAACCAGCTCAACCAGTCATTGCCATTGCCATTCACTATAACCAGTACATGCAATGCTGGCTCAAGCAATGTTAGTGATGCTCTGTTACTCAAAAACAGAGGTGATTTAGAGATTGCTTGGGATCCACCGCCCGAGCCACCGTGCACTTCATCTATAGACTGCAAGGATTGGCCATCTTCTTCATGCAATGCAACAGGAAATGGAAAAGGAAGGTGTCTTTGCAATATAAACTTCAAATGGGATCCTTCAACTTTAAATTGTACAGACTCTACCCTAGGAGGCTCTGGTAATTTCAATCCGAAATCGAATGAGACTTCAAGAAGGAGGAAACAGTTGATCCTAATTGTTGTGATCACAGTGACCAGTGTCAGTGTCCTCTCATGTGCTCTCATTGTTTACATATGGAGAAGAAACTCGAGAAAACGCGGTAATTAACACTATTTCTTCTTCTTCTTGTTTGGTAAGAGTTGGGTTGCTAACTTGCTATTGTTATTAAGATATGTAGCTTTGTTTTTGTGTTCAGAAGATATGGCAATTCAGAGGGCTCACAGGTTTGACAGTGAGAGACACGCGAAAGACCTCATAGAGACGAGCGAGTTCAAGGAAGAAGACAGAAAGGGCATTGATGTGCCATTTTTCGAGTTCGAAAGCATATTAGCTGCTACAGATAACTTCTCAGATGCTAACAAGCTCGGACAAGGAGGCTATGGGCCTGTTTACAAGGTAACTACCTCAATATCTTTTATATTAAGGTTGTTGTTTACACTGAGACTGAAGTATATGTTAAAGCTTAATGCACATCGAGAAAATATAAGAATATAGAGCTAAGGTTGACTTTTTAGTTATGGTATTTGATGTTTTGTCACAGGGTAAGTTTCCAGGAGGTCAAGTGATAGCAGTGAAGAGGCTTTCGAGCGTTTCGGGACAAGGATTACACGAATTTAAGAACGAGGTTGTGTTGATTGCCAAACTTCAGCATCGCAATCTTGTCAAGCTTTGGGGCTATTGTGTCAAAGGGGATGAGAAGCTTTTGATTTACGAATATATGCCCAACAGAAGCTTAGATGCTTTCATTTTTGGTTAGTATTATAGTTCGACTTAACACATGTTAATTTTCTATGATGTCTGAAACTTTTGTTTCCAACTTGCAAGACAGTGAGCTATCGGCTTGTTTAGACTGGGAGATGCGCTTCAATGTTGTATTGGGGATTGCTCGAGGCCTTCTGTATCTTCACCAAGATTCTAGACTTAGAATCATTCATAGAGATATGAAAACAAGCAACATTCTTCTTGATGAGGTGATGAACCCCAAAATATCAGACTTTGGGTTGGCAAGAATTGTTGGAGGCAACCAGGACATGGCCAATACAAACAGAGTTGTGGGAACCTAGTAAGTACCATGTCCATGTGTTTTAACTTGAAGCACTTTAGAACATTTCTAAGAGCATCTAGGCTATACGGGGAGATTATTACAGGCGAATTCGATTTATTCGTTTAGATTTGCACAGCCTCCTTGCAGTAATATTCGTCCATTACAAGGAGAATTGACGGCATTCATCCCGTGGGTGAGAGAAACGCCAAAAGCTACTGTTTCACAATTTTTCACCGATTCATCTCCAATTTGCCTTCGGTGTGGATACCCTAGTGGACGAATCACCTAAAAAAGGGGTTCGAGGATTTGCCTGGGAAAAGGATTCTTCTCTCAGGCTCCTCTCGCATAAGGATGAAAGGGGAAATAGGAGGTTAGAGTCACTTGTCACGACACGTGACAATAATAACCCCTATTAACCCAGATACTAGGCTTTTTCCCTTAAGGATGTTAGCCCGTCTCGCTTCCTTAGCAAGAAATCTGAGGCCAAGAGGTCTTGGGTGCTTTGCAAGTCCCTGGGTTTCTCCTGCTCCCATGGCGACATTAAAGCTCTCAAGATTTTTGAACCTCCCTAACCCCTAGTGGCTTTAGTTCTCTTCTTTGTCTCGTCTCTCTCTTTTTTATCTTCTTCCCCATTTGTAATTCCCTCGGGATTTATTAGGGTTGAATAAAATTTGTAATTTTCGTTGATAAAAAAAAAATTAACCCAGATACTAATACCAATGTGGGACGTTAGGTTAATAACCGATATAATCACCACTCACCTGTGTCGAGTTGGAATTGGTGTTACTGTTTAATAGTTTATTTACTTTTCGTTTAGTTTTGCTACTGTTTGTTGCATTGGTGTTTCATCGTTTTATCAAAACCGACCATGTCTTGCTACTTTTGTCTCAAATAGAGGATTTTCTCTCGTGGTGATGAAAAGGTCAACGAATAAAACTTCTCACTGGCTTACCAAGAAGACCAATTCATCTCATGTTCTATTGTGGTCAGATGGCCCCGCTGCACTATTCTGTATTCTCTTTTCTGATATCCAATGAATAAGTATCTCTTGCTAAAAAAAAAGATCATTGGCGATACTCTTATCACTTGTTCGTTATGAAACAAACGAGGCATAAACTTATTTTGTGCAATGCAGTGGCTATATGGCTCCAGAGTACGCACTCGATGGGATTTTCTCAGTGAAGTCCGATGTGTTCAGCTTCGGCGTGGTTATACTTGAGATCATCAGTGGGAAAAGGAACACTGGGTTTTATAGGTCACAGGACGCATTAAGCCTTCTCGGATATGTAAGTTGCTCACTTCTCTTCTCTTCCATTTTCTATACTTGTAGGGTAAACTGTAAGAACTTCATGTGATCGTACAATCGAAACCGTGCAGGCTTGGAGGTTTTGGGAAGAAGACGAGGCATTGAAACTAATGGACCGGACATTGGAGCAATCCTGCAACAGAACCGAGTTCATGAAATGTGTACAAGTTGGTCTGTTATGTGTACAAGAAGAACCGAACGACAGGCCGGACATTGCAACTGTAATAATGATGCTTGGGAGTGAAAGTGTAACAACTCTTCCTAGTCCGACACAACCGGCTTTTGTTGCAAGGACAGGACAGTCTAGTTCTGGGGTTGCTTCTTCCTCAACGGGTAGTACCAAACCTGAAACAAGGACTCAAGTCCCAGAGCTAACCAACAGTTTTGTTGATGGTCGATGATGTTGACTAGTGATGTATGAGAAGAAATATACGAGGATCAATTATTTTTAACAAATGTGTTCAAAGTAAGATTGCCGGACGATTTTTTTTTCGGCGTTAAAGAAGAGTACTTGTCATATTTATATATCAACGTAAAGATATATATACGTTCTGTTCAACGCACAAAACAAACAGTAACATTACGGACTTTAAGTTTATTGGATAGTAATATCAGATACTCCAGACCAAATAACATAACCTAATACACATAATCAGAACAACAAAAGGTACACCACACTGACAAAAAAATACAATTACCGATCTAGATTGGAACTCAATGTCTCCTTTATAAAAAAAAATGAGACTTTGAAAGATATAATTGTTAATAATTTGATTTGACTAAAATAATATTCATTTTATCTGTTGATGTCCTTCAAATATCTGGTGGTGCAGGGGCTGCTTACTAGCTACCAAAATAGAGTTTCTTTTTTTATCAGCTACCAAAATAGAGTTGAAACATTGAATCTGCTCCCAATAACATACTTGACTCTGGTTTTGTCATTTTTGTGTGGTCACAAGTAATTGTAAGAACAAGGGAGGTCCATTTTTTAGTTGAAGCATAAATGACAATAGCGACATAAAATAAGAAAATAAACAAATATTGATTAGTCATTGCTTATTATAATAACAGGAAAGTATCCTAATGAACTTACTGTCAGGTATTTTTTTTATAATTATTTTTCTAAACAAAATGTGTTTGTATTATTAATAAAACGAACTAAAATATAAAATAAGTTACTATAGATCTCTGTTTATAAACCTCTAAATAAACAAAAGATAAATAACACTTTGGTTTGGAAAGAAAAGACAAACTACCATAAAATGCTTTAAAGATAAACCAGTTGTGAATAATCGTTCAAGATGGTGTCTAAACGTTGTTTGATCCTATGGAGATGACTCTTTTTGTCGTAAGGTGTGCGATCAAACAAGAAACTCGACAGTAGGTAGGGGAGTGTTTGCTCGATTCAGAGTCCCCTCCCCGCTCACTCATTGGCCCTAAAGAGGCTGTATAGCAGACCTCGCTCGAGTCATCTGATTTTTCCAACTATGTCGCTGACCGCGTACCCGCTCGAGACTTGAGAGGCTAACACGGATAGGGTGAGCATCACTGCAATAGAGAGTCGCGGATCGTTGCCGATGCACAATCCTTCCGATACAGCAACGCTGGATGTGGAAGCGCAGAAAAGAACAACAACGAAGTTGTGGAGATGAAAAAACTCACGAGCAATCTCTTGGTAGTCTTGTACAATGACGATTTCATGACGATAACTAAGAGCCACTAGGGTTGAGAGTTCTCTGCCTTAACATAGCTATTTCAAAATAATGATTTTGTCTTTTTAAATTTAAATTTTCATATCCTTACTTTTTTTGCTGTAAGAAAATAGAAATGAAAATTTGAATCTTTTGTTTTTTCCTTACTATTCTCTAAGGTAAAGTTATAAGGACAATTATTTTATACATATGACAATAAAAAGACAATTTTAAATATTCTTTTGTAATATCAAAACAGAGGATTACAGATGATAAAAAATACAATTATCCCTTACAAACAGATTGAATATATCTTGAAACGGATTCTATAATTGGTCTATTTTATCCCCCAAAATATATTTAATACAACACAAATCCACCATATAGGCTATAGGGTGGATTTGTGTTGTATTAAATATATTTTGGGGTTCAAAATCTATTTTATTATCCTCTACAGTAGCTTATAGGATAATAAAATATATATCTTCACCCAACTACTCCTTTATGTACAAACATTTTATCCAAGCTCTCCACTTCAGCTTATACTATCTAATTATTTATCACTACAAGCGTGATAAATATGAATTAACAGGGAAATAAGACACGACAATTGGAGCTCCGGATGGTTTCGATTTCTTTTCTGATTTTTTCCCAGACGATCCTTTTGCAACAGAGTTGTTCTCGTTGAAGACCCGCGAAGAAGACGATGAAGATGGCATGAAGCAACTGGAAAAGAATGAGAAAATAGCCATTGATATACCCATGTATGTTGATATCTTCTCCTCTTGAGTCTTCTTTAAGGCTGTAACTCTAAGCTCTTGTAGTGGGAGTGATGAACAAGGTTGGGAGCAATGAGCTTTGATGAAATGGAAGCAAAGTTAGATTGATTTGTGGGGTGAGGTTGGTTTCTTGTAGTTTATTTTATAGTGTAGAAAAAAAGTCAAGAAACTTGGAGAGCAAGGAGAAGACCACGTTTTGTTGAATATTTTATGTCGAGATCAAACCTCGTTCCCAGCAATTTCATCATCTTTTTTACTTTTTTAATCAGTGTGTGGCATGATTATAGTATTTATTTAATCAAAGCCATACAACGATTGACATGTTTGTGTCCTGGTCTCTGTTTTTGTTAATGAAAATGTTATTATTTCCTAAGTTTTTTGTTTGTTTAATATGCAATCAAGTCCAATCATGGACAGATTAACTTTCTATCTTGTTAGAAGTAATGTATTCCGTTCAATTTACTTAAATTCAAAACTAGATTCCTTTTGTAATAATTTCAAAGGTAATTTTCATCTCAATATCTTAATTATTAATTTTTTTCATCTTAATACCCTAACTATGTTTAGTGGCACCTCAATACCCTAGAATACATTTTTTTTCCACTTTCATACCCTAACTTTTTTGTGTGGCACCTCACTACCCTAAAATGTATTTTTTTTTTCACTTTCATACCCTGGAATGCATTTTTGTGGCACCTCACCACCCCAGAATGTTTTTTTGTGACATTAAAAGCTGATTTTTTCAAAGAAATTTTGAAAACCAATGGCTTGCTTTTGAAAATTTGAATGTTAGTGAGGGGTATTTTGGACCTTTTAAGTGTCTTGGATGGAAAGTTGACGGTAGGTACTAAAGTGAAAAAAAAATCAAATTCTAGGGTATTGAGGTGCCACTAAAAATAGTTAGGGTATTGAGGTGGAAAAAAATTAATAGTTAGGGTATTGAGGTGAAAATTACCCTAATCTTAATTTCAAAGATAAGACCATATGTTCTTATAATCATGTTTTATGATTATATATTTCATAACTTGATACTCAATTATTATTATTTTTTGAGATATTTGATACTCAATTATGATTATACTTTACGGCTCAAAACTTTATCTTTATCTTAAAAAAAATACCCAAAATTGTCTAAAATAATTTATTGTTCAAAATTATTCATTGTACAGGTACTTATGATCTGTTTCCTTTATATATTAATTAAAAACTAGATTTTCAGTTTTTTTTTTCATGTTTCATAAGTTACATAAACGAATAATATGTCTTTAATATGGAGTTTTGGAATTATTATTGACCCGTAGATAAGTGATGATGACATGATGCAATCAACAAAACGAGTATGGCCTCAAATTTTTTTTATGAAGGTGGAATCTTGATCAAGTGGAAACGAGTTTTTGACCTTTGGAAATGAGGTTGGTCTCAACAAGTCTTATTCATAGTGTGATGGATGGGAAGAGAAAAGGAAAAGTCATAGACTTGGAGAGCAAGGAGAGTACCAAGTTTGTATCCGTCCAAATATCTGGTATTGTGTGGAGACTGGCTACCCCCACCCTACTACCTATCAAAATGCAGTTTTATAAAACATGAACCTATCTTGCTTCAAAAACAGACATGAACCTGTCCCATAATTGGATTCTTAAGATTGAGTGTGGTCATAAGTAACGATAGGAGCATATGTAATAATGCAAACCAATACTGTTTTAGTCTAATTGATTTTTTTCTCTCTTTCTTTAATTAGTGTGTCTAATGTAAATTTTGTTTTTTTTTAAATGGGTCATTTATATCGGATCGGGCTTCTACAATTAAAAGGTCAACCTTGTTAGTTAGGTGTGACTCTAGCCTTTATAAGTAGCTTATTGTTCATATATTTTCCCGATGTGGGTTCAACTTCAACATTCTTTTAATTTTAATTTTTTTATAAAAAAAATCCTTGAAAATTAAAATTGATTAATTAATTTTCATGAACCAATTTCTACCAGATCTCCCTGTCGGAGACGATGAAGCTGTTGAATCCAATGGAGGCGGCGCGAGAATAGTTGGTGACAATCAGTGGCGGAGCTAGCTTTTTCGATGAGGGGGCACCAATTTTTTTGAACAGTAATATATAACGTTAAAAAAAAATTGAGGGGAGGCACAACTAGAAAATAGCAAGAAATTCAGGGGGTATTTAAAAAAATAAAAAAAATAGTACAAAAATTTCAGAAAAAACAAAATTTGAGGGGGGCACGTGCCCCACCTAGGGGCCTTCATAGGTCCGCCACTGGTGGCAATGGAGAGGAAGCGAACACGAAGGGCGTCACCAGAAGGGTTTGAGCTCCATTATTGCTGAGTTGATCATGACTTGAACGAGAGGAGCAATGCGGCGTCGTTTGGATAAGTTGGCCTATGGAAGGTTTGTTATTTTATGTTAGGTCATGTGGTTCTTCTCTTTCAACTTGGTCACATATAAAAGGACAAATTGTTGCAGCAGAAACCATCGATGAACAATGGGTATTTCCTAACTTAGCATATCTATCCATAGTTTATTGAAAGGTAGCTTAGTTGATGATTAAGTAGTGAAGATAAAAGTAGAAAATGACTCATTCAGGATTGTCTTGTTGTAGTTTCGATTTACTCTAATACAATCAAGCTTTCTCTTTAATTTCCTTGCTTAATTCCCTTATGATTGAAATCCAATCGTGACAGACTCACAACAGACAAACGCCATGGAGTTCAGATCTGGCGAAACATTGTCAGACAGTGAATTCCTTGCATGAATAGGTGATATCATCACCTATATATACATGATACATAAGTGGTTATGAATGGTTATAGGAAGTTACATAATACAAATATAACTACTAAATATAACTGCTAATACTTCCCCGCAGTCGGAGCGGGAGAAAGACGAACGCTTTGACTGGAGCGATGGAGTTGTGGAAAGGGCTTCTCGAGCCAAGTTCATGCCTCGTAGGCAGAGGATCCGGTTTTCGGATTGGACACCGGGACTCGTAGTCCATTCTTCGACGGTGTCGTGTCGTCGACATGTAAGATGAGCGAGAAATCGATCTCTTGGAACGTTGCTGAACGACGAACACATTTGAGGAGATTCTGAAAGCAATCATGGTGCTTGTTGCGAAGCGGCATCATATTGATGCATCTATCAAGAGGCGGGAGTGGAGGAGAACAATTTAAGGGTGGTGGTGGTTGGACATGGTAAAACAAAAAAAAATGGGAAAATATAATATGGGTGGTGATTCATCGCCGTAGCATGAATTTGATAAATAAAATATAAAAGAGAAAAAAAATGAAGGAATCACAGGTCAGGCTCTTGGGCTCTGATACCATGTCAGATAGTGAATTCCTTGCATGAGTAGGTGATATCATCACCTATATATACATGATACATAAGTGGTTATGGATGGTTATAGGAAGTTACATAATACAAATATAACTACTAAATATAACTGTTAATACATGAACGGCCTATGGAGTTCAACTCACTAAGTCTCTCCTCCCATATCAGTACTCAATAACAATACTCAATAAAGTTATGTGCAAAGCACATGATTATTTTTTTATCACAAATTTAACAAAAGTATAAATGGTGAAAATTTTGGAAAGTTGAGGTATTTCCCTGACAAAAACAATAATTAGGTATAGCTACGTGAAAATCAGATATAATTAGGTGTAGCCAGGTGAAAATCAAAGATAATTAGATATAGTTAGGTGAAATTTATTAAAAAAATATACATCAAAACCGATTTAAAAATCAAGAACACAACGCATTACACCATCTCATTGATCCTTCTAATCTTATCGTTCATAAAAAGTCTATGAGTGCCAACATTTTAGCGTCCATTCTCAAGATGTCGACGTTGACACCTTGAGAATTAACTCATACAATAGATGTAATGAATAAGTAACACAATTTATCACCCAAATACTTCAATACAAAATAAATCCACCCTTGATACATCATTAAGTAAAAAAAAAATGGATTTTCACTCAACTACTACTTTATATACAGACAATTCATCTCCACTTCTGCTGATACTATATTATTTATCACTACAAGCGTGACAAATATGAATTAAGAGGGAAATAAGACATCACAATTGGAGCTCCGGATGGTTTTGATTTCTTTTCGGATTTTTTCGCAGACAATCCTTTTGCAACAGAGTTGTTCTCGTTGGAGACCCGCGAAGAAGACGATGAAGATGGCATGAAGCAACTGGAAAAGAATGAGAAAACAGCCATTGATATACCTTGTGTTGATATTTTCTCCCCTTGAGTCTTCTTTAAGGCTATTACCAGTACCACAAGCTCTTGTAGTGTGAGTGATGAAGAAGGTTGAGAGGACTGAGCTCTGATGAAATGGAAGCAAATTTAGATAGATTTGTGGAGTGAGGTTGGTTCCTTGTAGTTCATTTTATAGTGTAGAAAAAAGTCAAGAAACTTGGAGAGCAAGGAGAGGACCACCTTTTGTTGATTATTTTATGTCATGATCAAACCTGGCTACTCAGTAATTTCATTGTGTTTTTGACTTGTTCAACTAGTGCGTGACATATTGATTATAGTGTTTTAGTATTTTGTTTGAAAAAATTTAGCACCAACAACTTTGTTTTGTTTTTGTTGACTACTAGACTCAAAATTAAGGCTCTGGCGTGTCGAGACCATACAGCGATTGACATGTGTGTGTCCTGATGTTTGTTTTTATTAATTAAAATTTATATGAAAATATATTTATCTTCGAATATTATTTTGTTTAATATACGTGGTTACAATCAAGGTTGTAAAAAACGTTAAGCGATAGTCGGGCTGGAAGGGGTCCTAGGCGCTAGGCGGATTAATCGGAGATTAATCGGGGATTAATCGGATTATTATTTTATTATTTTTTATTATATATTATCAAAATTTATATTATACTATATAAAAATATTAATAATATCGACCATTAAATATATACTAAAAGTGTCATACAATTCTTAAAAGAATATCAATAAGTATGACTACCAACTAGCATAATTTTATGGTTTCACTTGGTTTGTAGAAGGTTAGAAACTGTTTTTTAACTATAAATCCGACCCGACGCTTGACCGACCCGCTCAATTAATTAGCCAGACAATGACTAATCGGCCGAATCGGGGATTAAACGGTCATATTCCGTCCAAACGGCCTGGAGCGCCCTAAGAGGGTAAATCGGATCGGCAAAACCCATTTCAGTGCCTAGGCGCCTACAGGCGGGGATTTTTACAACATTGGTTACAATCCAGTCCAATCATAGATGGATAAAATTTCTATCTTGTTGGAGGTATTGTATTTTGTTCGATTGGTTTATATTCAGAACCCAGTTGTTATTTATATATTTTTAGATAACCAATAAATCTACATTATGAAATTATAAGAAAGGGTTTGTTTTGGATAAATCTGAGGTACTAACTTGTTTTTCATCGTAGCTTTGATATTCAGTAAAAGCCAATATAAAAATATCACACTAACTATGACTATTTCAAATGTATATTTAAGGGACCTGTCCCTATTTTTGTGAAGATGTGTGTAGACCGTTTTGCCTATATCTCACATTGAGCCTTCTTGTTTTGCCTGACTTGTACCTTAGTCTTACGGAGAAGACCTTTAAGAAGAGGAGGGGAGTATTTTAGGTGATCGGGGAGTTGCGAATAAATTCTTGCAAAAATATAAATATCGAAAAACGGACCCTATATTGAGAGGTGGATCGATGAAGCCCCATATAAGAAAAGAATGATAATATTGTAAAAAAGATTAACAAATGATTCATAGGGGATTGAGAGGAAATAAAGAGATCAGTCGTCGACAACAACCACAAACGAGGTATGTGGGGTTCTCTGGATCAAGAGAAAAAATGTTTGAATACAACTAAATTTAATTTGACACGAGAACAAATATTTGTGGTTGTAGCACTGCAGTAAATGGAGGAAAAATAATACTACACATTATCGCAATAATTCTCATTATATTCGATGTTTGCCTGATGTATGATTGTGAGGTTGTAAATAAATAAGCTTCAAGATCCTGAAGCTTTATAGTCATGTTTTATGCTTGTATATTTCATAACTAAATTATCAATTTTCTTTGGAATACGAGTAGTATAGTACAATATATCGAAGTATTTAAAGTAAACATAGAAAGCATTGTATAAATGGGTCTAACATTTTAGGGTAAACTACAAATGCATACCTTTAAGTATGCACGTTTAACCGATGAATAGTCTGAAGTTTAAAGTTAACTGACAGAAGGGGTTTTGAGTTACAACTCGTAACTTTAGGGTATGCATCAGTTAACTTTAAACTTCAGGGTAATCATCGGTCAAACGTGACAACTTCAGGGTATTCATTTGTAGTTTACCCTTAAACATTTTAAGACCAAACTGAATATAAAGTTGTCTAAGTAACCGAACCACTCCACTGAAACGTTAAGAAAATAACGATGCGGTAGCGTTAAATGACACGATATATAGATCCGAACTAGGAGTTAGAGCAGAGCCGGTCCGTTTCCGAGGTAGCGCCGAGGCTGACTGAAGACTCTCCCGGATTGCCAGCATGCGTCGTCCTCTCTGAAATGATAGAGTATGGCTCCAAAAACGAGAGAGTGCTGGCCTCCGCAATGGTAGGAGAGTACCGTACTATAACTTGGTGGAACCACTGCCACCTTACGTTTATTGAGGCGGTGTTGCTGGCCGACCCCTTAGTGTACCACGACCTCCTCATTGAGCGAGGTGAGAGTGCTTAACGCCCCCGTCGTTGTACGATATGTCCCATCAGTGCGTGCTGAGCCTTCCGACTCCAGGTCCTGGGTGTCCTCTGCCAAATGCTTCCTCCCAAGTGGAAGAGAACATGTTACCCGTTTACGAGGTCCCTCCGACTGCTCCCCCACCCGACTCCATGGAAACGAGTTGGAGAATACCCCTGATTGGTCCTTGACAACCCTAGGTCCATTCTCTCGTGATGAGGATTCCCCTAGGAAACTCGAGATGAAGGTTTAGACCATGGAAAATAAGATAAACGTAAAATAAAAAAAATGAAAGGAGGAGATAATAAATGGATAAGATAAGGTTAAGGGTTTTGGAGGAAAAAATAAAGGTCATGTGCTTTGCACATGACCATTCTCCGTTCAAAATAGACGGAAAGTTAACGGATATGTGTCAAAGTGTTGGTAAATGTTTCGTTTGAGTACTAAACTACAAAAAAAAAATTATTAGGGTATCATTTTGAAAATAAATGTTTAACAATGTTAAAATGAAAATTTCCCTAAAAATTGAAACAAGAAACGGATTAATAAAAAGTATAAAAAAACAACATGAAAAACAACATATATATATATAAAAAAACATGGATTGGTGCTTCTTCAACTTTTTTTTTATAGATGATTTTTTATTGATAGGCTTTAAAATAAAGAGAACTACAAGGCCGGGGGAAACCCCAACAACCTTCAAATGACAAAACAAAAGGGAAATTAATTCCTACGAGAAGGTAAAAAATAACGAGAAGGAGAAGTCAATCAATTAATTCTCGACTGTTAATTTTTTTTACAGGCTACGTGTTACAAAAGGATTGGCCGGAGGAAGAAGGTCCGACTTCAACACCCCGACCGCGCGTTAGGGTGTAGCGCTGCGCGCGGGGTGCCTACGTATTCGTCGTCTCAGACTTCGTCTCGCTCCAATAGCATGCAGCCTACAGCTTTTACTGTGGGTTTGGGTCCAAATTTGCCCATGCTGAACGTGCCCTTTGTACTTTGTGACAAATTACCATGAACATAAATTTTAATGATTAGTCACATTCAAAGCACTTCAAATATTTTTCTTCTTTTCAATTTTACATCTCTAGTTATTATTTAATCACCACAACATATAGCTTCAGGATCTATTGCTGCAAAAACTTTCTCGGCATCTTTTGAACACTTTATGCACCTGAGAATGGTCTTCATGAATGAATAATGATATATATAGCCTCTTTTAAAAACTTTCCGACCCATTTTGTTGTGTCCTTATTATCGATATTTAAATAGAGTGGTTCCGTTTGCTGTTAGGAAAACAAAAATAAAACACATATTTGATGCCATTACATTTACAGGTAACAAAAATCACATAACATTGAATATCTTACCGAGGCTTTGATAATCAGTCTATTTCATTACTCCAAAATATACTTCAAAAACAACATAAATCCATCCTAACCGGTCATCGAAAAATAAACAAATTTCTCACAACTACAAGCGTGACAGATATGGATGAACAGGGAAATAAGACACGACGATCAGAGCTCCGGAGGGTTTTGATTTCTTTTTGAGTTTTGTAGCAGACGATCCTTGTGCGACGTAGCTACTCAAAGCAACGTCGGAGACCCGCGAAGAAGACGATGAAGATGGCATGAAACAAACCGAGAAGAATGAGAAAATAGCCATTGATATAAATGTTAGATTAATTCTCAAATGATATCGTAAGGTTTTGTGATCAATTTATATTGGTCCAATGGCCAAAATATGTGATATTTCAGAAATAGTTTTTTCTCTCTCACACCACCTATTGATGGATAGTTGTGATGGTTGAGATAATTGCTATTTAAGTCTTATGTTGGTCCCCAAGTCCACACGTAATCTGATTTTACTCATACACCATCTAGAGAGACAGATAAAGAGTGGGAGGACTTGGAAGATCAAGACTTTGGATCTTCAAAAGCTTCTTCTCTAAGGAAAACAATGGCTGGAGGTTAGTGATTATATTTCCGCGTTTTTAATGCTTAAACATGTTTGTTTGATCACATGATTAAGTGTTTACGGTTGATATCAGAGCTTGATTAATCCTCTGCCTTGTTTGCATTTTTCAAGTTTATCAATTTTTGGGTTTTGTTGATTATGCATTTTTTTGTATTTTGTTTATGGGAATCATCTAGAAATTAGATTTCCTTACGTTCTGGGCTTAAAAACGAATTTTTTTGATGCCTTAATGAGGGAGAACCAGTCAGTTCGGTTTTGGGTCTGAAACCGGGTCGTTTTTGACCCGACTGGAGGTAGGAGACGAAGTTGACCCTATTCGGGTCGTTGACCGGGTCATGGACCCGGGTTTGGGTTGAACGCGGGTCTGGTTCTGGGTATTAAAAAAAAAAAGAAATTACCCCTGAGATTCGAACCCAGAACCGGAGGGGCTTCAGTAACGCCTTACCCACTGGGCCGAGTTGATTTGCTGATCAGTTTGTTAAAGAATAGAATTTACCTACTGTTTCTGCAACAATACTTGAAAAAAAAAAACTCACCCAAGGAGATTCGAACCTACGACCTGACCTGTGCTACAAGAGGACCTCACCACTGAGCTAGAGCTAAATTCTATTAATATAGCTCAGTAGAATGTATTTGTTCTAGTATCAGCTCAGTTTGACCTTTTAGTCCAAAATTATCATTTCTTGGTGGATCCCTCGAGCTGATTTTCAGCTAAAATTACCATGTTTTTGGTGTTTTATTATCCATCTTTGATTTATGTACGTGTATATTGTTTGTTTAGAGAGTAGCCACAGCATCTTTAGACTAACAATATATATGTATGAAAATAAATCGTTAAAATTGTGATTAATTATATCGGATTTAATGGAATCGATCCCACAGGATATTCTATTAAACTCTATATAACTAATCAGAATAAAATATCAAAATTATATTTCCTAATCTACCCACAGGAATTAGGAAAAGGAACATGATTTTGATAGTTTTATTGATTGTTATGTATGAATGTTCTATTTGCGTATAACTTTAGCCCACAGGCAAGTTGTACGTCTATAGATTCATTGTTGTATGAATGTTCTATTTACATATGACTTTAGCCCACAGGCAAGTTGTATGTCGATAGATACATTTTGTATGTTTTTGTTTGTAAAGCATGATAGTTAGTCTCATTTATGTTGTTCTTTTATACTATGCATATAATGTTTGTAGCATCAAACTCTTTGAATATTAATGACCTCAAAGTAGAGGTTCCTATGCTGAATGGGGAAAACTACTCCATCTGGAAATAGAGGGTACTTGTGTGTATCTGTAATGTTCTGTTTACGTATGACTTTAGCCCACAGGCAAGTTGTACGTTGATAGATACGTTTTGTATGCATAAGGGGATTGGTGGAGAAGTATGGAAATGCTCGTTCGCTTCTCGCTGCGATTGATGAGAAATTCCATACTTCGGATAAATTCTTAGCTAGTACCCTCATCAGACAGTTTTCCATTGTTAAGCTCACGTGTCTCCGTGGTATGCGCGAGCACATCATGAGAATAAGGGATATTGCGGCAAAAGTAAAGACATTGGAACTTGAGATGTCAGATGTCGTCTTAGTGCATTGCATTTTGAGCACTCTTCATCATCAATTCGTTCCTTTCAAAAATATCTTACAACACACATAAGGATAAATGGTCGATGAATGAACTCATGACTATGTGTGTTCAAGAGAAAGCCGATTGATAATGAAGCAAGGTGAGACTGTAATGCTTACAACCCATAAGAAGGCAAAATGACATAATAAGGACAAGTTCAATGTGGTTGATGTTCATGTTAACGCATGGTGGATTGAATATGGTTCTTCAATCCATGTTTCAGCATAAATGCAGGAAACGAGCAATGCATTTATTAAAGTAACAAAGTGCGCTCAGTGCTAAATATGTTGAAACGTGCCATATAACTTTATCTAGTGGTTATTTGTTAACTTTGCATCATACATTCTTTGTGCTTGGATTTCCCAAGAATTTGATATTCATATCTAGACTATTGCCTTGGGTTATGCCTTTGATTTCCGTGACACATCAAATAAATTTATTTAATAAATTTGATGTTGAGGGAAATGGTATTCTGTGCAATAGTTTATTTATGATGAATGTGCAAAGTAACACCACTAAATCATTTATGCAAATGGAAACTGGCACAAAACGATGCGTTGAAAATGAGGAATCTTCTATTGTGGCATCGGAGATTGAGACATATCTCGATGGATGGAATCAAGAGATTAGTAAAAGATGGAGTACTTAGTACTCTAGACCTTTCTGATTTCGAGGTTTGTCTGGATTGCATAAAAGGAAAGCAAACCAAGATATCCGAAAAGGGTGCACATTGAAGATTCAAATTACTTGAAATCATCCATACAATTATTTGCTATCCCGACATGGATATGAAAAGTAGTCTGAAATACTTTATCTCCTTTATTGATGACTCCTCATGATACATGTATGTCTATATCCTTCACCACAAAAGTGAAGCATTAGATGTATTTAATATTTTCAAAGCAGAAGTTGAAAATCAATGTGAGAAGAAAATCAAGATTGTCAAGAGTGACAAAGGAGAAGAGTACTACGGTAGATACAACGAAGGTGGTCAAGCATCGGGTCCGTTCGCTAAGTTTCTTCAGGAGCATGGAATAGTTGCTCAATACACCAATCCAGGATCTCCTGGTGAGAAAGGTGGAGCTGAAAGAAGAAACCGGACCGTGATGGAGATGGAGATGGTAAGGAGTATGCGTAGTAATGTGCATCTCCCATTATTCTTGTGGACTAATGCACTTAAGACGATTGTGTACATATTAAACCGTGTTCCAACCAAGTCTGTTTCAAGACACCTTTTGAATTATTCAAGGGTTGGATACCGAGTTTGCACCATGTACGCATATGGGGTGTGCTCGTCTGAAGAGAGGATTTACAACCCACAAGAAAAGAAACTGGATCCTAGAACCCTTAGCGGTTATTTCGTTGGATATGCGGAACGATCCAAGGGATACAGATTTTACTGTCCATCTCATAGCACCGGGATTGTGGAATCAAGAAATGCGAAGTTTCTTGAGAATTGATTTGATCAGTGGGAGGAACCGGTTGCAGAGCTCAAATTCTGAAACTATTACTGAGCAACCTCCTACATTAGTCGATCAAATCATTGTAATTAGAGTTCAAATTGAGATTGGTCTCTAACTTTCCACATGTTGATAATGATCTAGTAAATCAAGTTGTTCAGGAAGAAGCTTTGGTCAATGAACAACTAGTTGGTCAACCTGATCCTCAGGAAAATGTTGATCCAACATTAAGAAGATCTACTAGAATGAGGAAATCAACAATCCATGGGGACTACTATGTGTATCTGCAAGAATTATACTTTAATGTCGGAGCCGAAAATGATCCTGAGACGTTTTTCCAAGCCATAAGTTGTAATGAATCGAGTCAATGGTATGATGCTATGAAAGATGAAATGAATTCGAAGGCATCGAATGAAGTTTGGGATCTTGTCGAGTTACCTAAAGGGGCGAAAGCCATTGGATGTAAATATGTCTTTAAAACCAAGAAAGACTCATCCGGTAACATCGAGAGATATAAGGCCAAACTAGTTGCCAAAGGATTTAATCAAAGGGAGGAATCGATTACAAAGAGACTCTTTCTCTTGTATCAAAGATAGATTCGCTTCGGGTAATCATGTCATTAGTTGCATACTTTGACTTTGAATTACAACAAATGGATGTAAAAACGGCATTTCTAAACGGAGAACTAAAGGAAGAGGTGTTCATGAAACATTTAGTTTCCTGAAGGATTCACCTCTAGTAATAGTGGGCATTTAGTTTGCAAGCTTTAAAGATCAATCTACGGTTTGAAACAAGTCTCACGTCAATGGTATTTGAAGTTTCATGACGTTATTTCTTCATTCGGTTTCGAAGAAAATGTTATGGATAATTGTATATACCATAAGGTTAGTGGAAGCAAGATTTGTTTCCTGATATTATACGTAGGTGATATCTTGCTTACTAGTAACGATAGGAATATGGTTTTGAGGTGAAACAATCTCTATCCAAGAACTTTCATATAAAGATTTAGGCGATGCATCTTACGTCATTGGGATAAAGATACATCGTGATAGAGTAGTCGGTACTCTGGGTATGTCTTAAGAGACATACATCAACAAAGTTTTGGAAAGATTTCGGATGAAAGATTATTCACCCGATATGGATCCTATTGTGAAATGCAATAAATTCAGCTTAAACCAATGTCCGAAAAATGGCATGGAACGGGAACATATTATTAACATTCCCTATGCTTCAGCTATTGGAAGCTTAATGTATGCACATGTCTGAACTAGAACAGATATTGCATTCATTGTGGGTATGTTGGGGAGACTTCAAAGTAATCCAGACATTTAGCACTGGAAAGCTACAAAGAAGGTATTGTGATACCTTAAGAGGACTCGAGATTACATGCTAGTATATAGACGAACGAACAATCCGGAAGTGATCGGTCATTCTGATTCCGACTTTGCTAGTTGTGTTGATTCACGGAAATCAACTTCTAGATACCTTTTTATGTTGGCTAGTGGAGTTGGGTCGTGGAGAAGTGGTAAACAGTTCTTGACTGCTACTTCTACCATGGAAGCCGAGTTCGTGTCTTGTTTTGAGACTACTTTTCATGGTGCATGGATTAAGGGTTTGATTTCCAAGTTTAGAATCATGGATTTTATTAGCAAGCCCCTGGAGTTGTATTGCGATAATAAAGTTGTTGTGTTCATGGTTAAGAACCACAAAAGTGGAAGTTGAAATGAGCATATCGACATTAAGTATTTAGCCTTAAGAGAGCACGTGAAAGACAAAATGGTTATCATTCAGAATATCAGTACTGACTTAATGATAGCGGATCCTCGGACAAAAGGCATACCACCAGGAATATTTGAGGATCATGTTAAGAGTAAGGGACTTGGTTCCCAGATGTAAACTCTTCGTTATCATATATTATATGATAAGTGTTTAAAATTTGAGGATCATGTTAAGAGTAAGGGACTTGGTTCCCAAATGTTTAAAATTTGAGGATCATGTTAAGAGTAAGGGACTTAATCCTCTCTTCATGATTAGGTGTTTACAATAAATGCCTTGTGTTGATGTTTTGTTCTGTCGATGGAAGCTATTTGATGAACAAGGTTTGAGGAAATGGAAGCTAATTGATGAATGGTTTGGGCTTGTTGTTTATTTATAGTGTGAGGAGAAAATGAGAAATAGTCAAGGAACACGCTCTCTTGATGTATGTAACAATTCGGCACCGTTTGTGTCCGTGGGTTTGTCAGTTGTTTTAGAGTCCTCTTCAAATTACAATTGGTTTAGACTCTGTTTTGTATAAATAAAATCACTATTATCATATATTATATATCAACAAAGATATATATACGTATAACAGTTGTTTTTGATATAAATGACCGTCTGGATTAGATGTAAACGGTACAGAATTTACGTCTTAAATATACCAACTCAATATGATAGGATATGGACTAAATATTTTGAAGAAAAGAACTCAAATATTGAACCATTAATTATTTATAGTAACTTTTCATGTTAATTCTTACCAGACTGGTTTAATTAAGTATATGAATACTATCAGAGGCGCTCTCCCAAACCCTACGTAGGGTTTACCCAAAAACCCTCTAGGGTTTCGTCTTCAATCCTTACAGGGGTGGTTCTCATCGGCTTCGACGCCTCCACACAGCACCACAACCCTCCCCTCCGACCTCACCATGATGCTTAAAATGAAGGCCCAAAAAAGCCCAATGGGCTTGGTGGACCGGATAAAAACCGTAACCGGTCGGGTTCTTAGATAACCGCCGGTTATAGAACGGTGACGGTTATGGATCTTAGTAAACTGGTAGTCACGGTCCGGTTACCGGTTTAGGGTTAAAAAGGTGGTCACCGGCCGACGCCCACCCCTACCAACAGCCACCACTACGGAATGGAACAGGCGTATCGACACCCCCGCGTCCAATATTCTCCTCCTACTCAAGACCTGTCCCATAGAGTCTCCCACCCTAGTACCCGGTCTAGGAATTTTTGCCTAAAGCACTGTCACCAATTTGGAGGAGGGACATCGTGTCCATTCTTTCCAACCATTCCTCCTTTGGAGGCCGGACCTCAGGTCTAAGAAGGGCAGAGACAATACAGAACTTCCTGTCTAACCTGGGCCCACCTCTAACCGATGCAAGGCCCTTGCATGCCTTAGAGGGTACAAACAAAGCCTCGTCAGCCTCTAACCTAAAGAGAGGGGGTGATGACATGGATGCTTTAGCTACGATCAAGGAGAGGCCTGCAAAACAGTCTCGCCAGGTTCCATGAGTGGACCCACAAGCAACGAGGAGTGTGTGAGGAAGAACACCTCGCCCTGTCACGGTCGGTGCAAACCCAACCCCACAATTCCTCCACCTCCTGAGTTCCTTCCTCGATACCCGTTATCCACTCAAATGTCCCTGATTATATATCGCAGGTATTTTCAGGTCGAGACAGGAGGTGACAACCACCGATGTCAAACCGTCTCCATTTCAACTGAGGCGCTGGCCTCCCATCTCTAATCCTTGGTACAATCAGATAATCTGTTACAAAATTAATGTTTGATGTCTACGGACTAAAACTTAGTCTCACTCTTTTCTTTTTTAGGTATTTTCGTTGTACGTTCCCTTTCTCCTTTCGATAAAGCTACCCTTATACGCTAAAAAAGCATATGATGATACAACAATATGTAATGATTTCATTCATTTGTATACTTCAAAATACAACGATCGGTTCTTGATCTAACCGAGACCCACATACAATAACCAGTAATTCACACACAAATTTTCGATAGCAAGTTAAAAAAATTAGGTTGTACGCGCCTCACTCGCGCGCACTGTTTTCCCCTTTTTTGCGACTTCGGCCGTCTGTGCGTTCGTGGTCTTCCCGGCCGCGTTTCTTCGTCGTGGTGTGCAGCTGAGGGAAAGGGGCTTCCGCGCTAGTGCAGTGATGGTGTCGTCTCCGGGAGACTGATCTCAATCGGCGTCACGAGAGGCGGTGGTGCTCTGTGGCTGGTGGCTTACTTCCGGTCGGAGTCTGTTGCAGGCGGTCTCGGCTTCCTCGTCTCCGGTGCTTGTCTTGGCGTACTGAGTTAATCGGTGGAAGTGATCAGTTGCCGGTGGCCTGGTGCAGCAGTTCTGACCCGGACTCGTCAGCGTTGCAATTTGGCTGTGGGATTGTCTGATTTCGCTTATGTAGCAATTTGGCTGTGGGATTGTTTGATTTCGTATCTACTGCAATTTGGCTGTGGAATTGCATCTGTTACGGCTGGCTATGGTGATCCGGTCAGTTGTGCTATCTGCTGAACAAGTTGCAGCGGCACGGGAGGCAGAGAAAGGAAACGGGGTGGCTGCCGAGCTTGCCGAGGAAGGGACCAGAGGAAAGGATGCGTCCCGAGAAGGTGCTCACCGGACGGGAAGAGTTGCTGCACCGGGCTCTCTATCCGATCACAAAGTATTTGTTTATAATTTACCGGAAGGGACGACATCCGAAGGCTTGAAAGCGATTTTTGGCACAGTTGCGGATATTACCCATATCCACATCCAAATCGGATAGGTAAATTCTTCGGTTTTGTTTCTTTTCGGATTGAGACTGATCTGGAACAGGTGGTGAGAAAGGTTAATGGTTCCAGGCTGGGCTCCCATAAGTTATTTGTTGCTCAAGCTTGGGACCAAAGGCCAACCTTGGATTTACGGGACTCCATTAACAAAATTAGGGAGGAGCTTGCTCGGTGCGGAAGGAAGCCACTAGTTCTGCAGGTAAATAATGCTCGGGCCTCAGAGGTTGATGCATGCTGGTTGGGGGTGCTTCGAGAGAACGTTTTACCAGCTGATCTACAGGATGAGTTCGTTCGACAAGGAGAGACTTCCGTCAAGATTACGGCATTGGGAAACAGAGTTGTCTTGATCCTTTGTTTAAACAAATCGATAGAAGAGCGAATGGTTCTTACAAGATGGGCATGGCTTTCTCAATGGGTTGTCATGGGTCTCGGCAAGGAGGAACTGCTTAGTAAGAGAGGTGTGTTCAATTGGGTCAAGTTTGTCGGGGTTCCTTATCATGGGTGGAGTCGTGCGAATCTGGAATCCCCACCTGAGAGTTTGGGTACTATTGTTATGGTTCATCCAGATTCGTTACATGGACTAAGTTTTGTCAAGTCTCTAGTCTTGATCCATATGGAGCCTTGCCTAACCTTGCAGACTATGGAGGTGGAATTAGGGGACAAGGTTGTCTCGGTGTTACCTTTGGTAGTTGAAGCTGCGTCAGTGCCCAATCTTGCAGCAGAAGGGTCTCGGTGAGGTGAGGGTGATGTCTCGATGGGGAGTGGGACCAAAGATGATGAATAAGATAAGGAAATTCATTTTGATTCTCACTCCAGGGAGCCTATTGATATGGTGCCGGCGACGCATTCTGTACCAAGCAATTCCAGGAAGCCAGAAAACACGTTTTCTAGCCCGCAAGTCCAATGCAAGGAGTCCGGGAGTGTGACACCTACTTCCATGTTCTCTGGGAGAGTAGGGCTGGACTCAGAACAAGTACATAACATGATTGTGCCTGACACGAAGTCTCCAGCAGGGACAGGGGATTCGGAAAGAACAGTGTCGAGCAACTTTCTCTTCCGAAAGAAGAAGCGCACACTTAAGGGTAAGGAACTCTGCGGTAATTCAGGTACACTATCGGATCAGACTTTGGTGGATGATACATACGGGCCCGGGCCTACTATAGATTTGAGCAAACAAAAGTTAGCGATCAAGGCTTGGGATTATTGTAGCAAAATGGGCTTCAAATCAAACCCTACTGGCGAACAGTTCAGGAAGGAGCTCGAGGTGTTAGATGCTGAATTACGTCACCGTAGCCCGGAGTGTGATCCTTCTGACTCGGAGTCTGACTCGGAATCTACTCCGGATTGATCTGGTGGTGGTTTTCATTGGTCTGGAGTAAGAGCTCTTATGCCTGAGTTGCAGGAGTCCTTTGGTTCCAAGTTTTGCTTCAGTCGTTTTGCTTAGATTATCTAGGCCGGTGGTTTTGTTTTTACGTTTTCTGTTTAGTTCTGGTTCGTGTTTTTTCTGTTTTGTAGGAGATGGTATATCCACCTTCGGCACTGATAGTTTTTTTTGTAACTTGTGGTCTTGGTCTGTCCTCGAGCAGACTGCCTATATCTCATTTTGAGAATAAGACTTATAAAACTTCTCTTATAAAAAAAAACATACAATAACCATGTATAACTCTACAATTTTACTATCAATATAAGAACAGTTACAAAGGAGAAGTGTGCGAGCTAACTGGGAAATACGAAACAACGATTGGCATCGATGACTCGTAGGTTGTTCTTCTTCTTGGATGGTTCATGTCCTCGCCGGAACCACTATTGTCCGAGACCCGCGAGTGTGAAACCCTAAAGCAGTTGAGGATGGCTGAGAGAAGAGTAGTCATGTATAAACTGCTGGAGTAATCTATTTCTGAGCTTGAAGTCCTTGCTTCAAATACAATCGAAGAAATAGATGTGTAGATATGCTTTGTTCTTACCTTGAGGACGAGAATATCGAGATGACTAGCCAACAAGGTTTACATATATTTCATCTACCTCTAAGGTTGTTGTCTGTAGCTGTAAATTATACCTTCATCAGCAAAGTTTATCCAATCAAATTTAAGTTACAACTAACAAAATAAGAAAAATAGACTTATGACCAAAATATCAGTCTTGTAACAAAAATGGTTTCATATTTTAATAAAAAATAGTGTTTAATTCAATAAAAATTAAGATAACTTAAAATGGAATCCGAAAGAGTACTCCCCGTAGGGAGTATATCTTTGACGGCTAGGGTTTAGAGGAAGCTCGGATAGAAATAAACACGAAAATATTATGGAGGTCCAACCAATAGCAGGTGATTATGAGGTTTCTTTAATTTGTTGGTCGTGGATGGCGATGATAAGAATTTTCTCTCGTTAAAAAGGGTAATGACGCTAAACCTTACAGTGTAATGACGATGACTACAAGTTTTAGAGAGATTGCGTCACCCTCAGTTAGGATTTACATACTTTGCGGTAGCGACGACTTCCAGTTTACGCATATTCGACGGCGACATCGAGAAGAGAGGGGGTATAGACTTTAGTGGCAAAGAGTTTGCTGATCGGTAACTCCTGTGTCACGGCACGGAAAAGAACAATCGAGGAGATGACGACAACATCCCCGCTAAACATGTTCGGCACCAAAAATCACGCGCGGGATGTGTGGCCACAGCTTCTAGCAGCGGAGGCGGGGCTGAGAGTCTTTTTTGGTCGGGCCCTTTCGGCTTATCAACGACGTCGGGACATGGGAGGTCCACGTCCCTAAAGAGAGTTATGGTAGAGATCAATATCGCGGCTACAACCACAATGTTGGATCAGTAGGGAGCAGTGCAAGGTTTAAGACTCAGCAACGGGCACCAACGTTTAGGGTTCAGCTCATCAAGGATCGCGAGACTGACCTCCGGCTCACATTTTGTTGTGGTGGGGGAAACATGATTTGTTTCCCTGCGGCATGAAATCTCTCTGGTTTTTAAGGGTTTTCGGATTTATGCATGGTCTCGCGTCTCTGAGCTCCTTAATGGTGATAGGTTTTTGCAGGTGAGTTTCCATATTGGACATGTCTTGGGTTTTGCCATGAGACAAAGGTCGACGTGATCAGGTTTTTCAGGTTATGATGCAACAGGGGGGATTATAGTACATGAGGATAGTTGGGGTATTACTGCCCATCTATCCCGTCTAGTGTGATGCCGCCACAATCAAGTATCTACCACCAGATAGTTACAACCTCACAAAAGACGGACGATTTTCAACACACCATATCAAAGCAGAACCCTCACATTATCTGAGGGAGGACACCAGAAGTTGTTAACAAGGACATGTGATGATACATTTGCGCCAAACCAACTTATCAAGGACGGGTAAGTCAAGACTCCTACTCGATCTTTCATCGAATACTCCAAAAGTGATCATCACTCATCTGTCAGTGTTCGTCTTAAGGAAGACCTTTTGGATTTCTATTGACAACTATTTTATATTCTTTCCGATGATGCTTTTGTCGATTTTTGTTTTTTGATTTTGATTTGTTGTTTCTGATTTAACTTCTTTTTTTGAGTAAACAGAAACTTTCATTACTTTCAAAAAGAGCTAATACATGCTTGAGGCCCCTAACGGGACAAACAACTAACTCTGAGACTAATTAAATGTCTAGGACGTTCTAACGAGACTCCACTAAGGCTACCTAAGACATAAAATAAGAAAAACTGACGACCGCTGCTCATGGTAGGGCCTCGGTGGTCGTGCTCGATTACTATTTCGAAATTGTAACCCTAGGGGTCGTGGCAGCCGCGCCTCCCCCTCCCCCTCCCATGCTATAAATACCCCTAAACCTCCCTCAATTTCTCACACCTCTCTCAAACTCTCTCCCTCTCAAACTCTCTCAAATTCTCTCAATTCGATATGGCGGGATCATCTTCTAATTGGGCAACCGGGCCTCTATGGTCCCCAGAGGAGGAGATGCATTTGGTGGTGAATTGGCTCACCTTTTACGAGAACGGGGGCAAGTATTGGCATCAATATACCTTGCTTTCGTTGAAACCGGGAATGAGGAGTGGTCACAACGGACGGAGAAGAAAATAAAGGATCACTTCCAAAAAATGAGCAAGAAGTGCAAGTGGTTTGATGCTATTTACCGGAACAAATTGAACGAGCCTAGGAAAGGAGCAACCGATGACGAAATATATGCCGCGTCCGTGGATGATTATCAAGGCCGACACGGGCAGTGGACAAAACGTCATGTGTGGGAGATGCTCAAAGACGATGCGAAGTGGCGTTTACACATTCACACCATTAGGAATTAGGTTAACTATCTTATTTTAAATTATTGTGTTTTAAATTATTGAATATGAACTAAGTTTTAAATATTATGTAATGTGTTTGTGGGTTTAAATAAAAGTAGTAATTAAATTTAAGGTCCTTTTTAAATTTTTTAATTATTGAAACTGTATTGACATGACTCCTGACACGTGTCAGATCATTGGAGGAGCAGTGTCAGAAAACCTCATTGACACTATCTAGTATCTAACCATTGGAGATGCTCTTAGTTGCCGCTAAATTTACCGACATGGCACCCCCTTCGGTATTCCCCATTTCAACCTGTCTTATTAATCAATTTAGTAGACGTTAAGAGAGAGAGAAAAAAACGTGTGGAAGAGACACACGTGTGAGGCGCAGTCTCCCATGTGAGCGCGTGGGGCAGAAGAGCGATTATAATAATAAAAAAACAGTTGTGGATGAAGTCAGTGGAGTGTGGGACCGGAAGAGATGGCAAATCAAAAGCAGGGCAGAGAAGAGAAGAAGTCAGGAAGTGGGTGCCACGTGTCGACGACACGTCAGCACCGAACATAATATCTGAGCAGCCAGCCAAGGAACGATGCGTTCAGCACCACACACACACAACACAGTCACACGAACTCATCATCTGTTTGCCCCCTCACCATCCAACACTTGGCACTACACGACACCGTTTCTCTCTTTTCTCCTCTATTATTATCATCACACCTTCCCTTTTATTTCCTCTTTCCTCATTTAAATCTTTTGTTTTTCCTCTATCAACCGAATTTAATACTCAAAATTACATTATTTAAGACCATTTATGTTTTTAATCAGCACGTTGTGAAATTTTAATTTATTCTAAAATAAAACTCACACGTTTATATCCATGAGTTTATTATTTTTGCTGTTATTACTATGTCCGTAAATTTAGACACGTTTTTTTATCTGTGTATTTGTTAGTTTTATGTTTTTATTTTCTGCTGTTAAATTTGGTATGAAATTTGTTCGTTCTGTTATTTTTTTCTTCCGAAATTGGGTATCAAAAAATTAAAAACTTACAAACAAATGGCGGTTTCGTAATTATGGAAAAATGTAGGGCCGCTTTTGTAAACAGTATAAGTTCCTCTTTGGTCTCTCATTCTCAGTTCAGAGAGGAAATCAAGCAGAAGACAGATTTTCCGAGAAACGGAAAGAAAATCCAGAGAAAAATCAGATCCTGAAGTTCAGAGAAAGAGAGAAGTGATGAAGAATTGTGAGCTCTGCAAGTCTCCGGCGCAGACTTACTGCGAATCGGACCAGGCGATCCTCTGCTGGGACTGCGACGCCAAGGTCCACGGCGCTAATTTCCTCGTGTCCCGGCACTGCAGGAGCCTCCTCTGTAAGGAGTGCAAGTCTCCGACGCCGTGGAGGGCCTCCGGCGCTAGGCTCGGTCGTACGGTGTCCGTCTGCGACGGATGCGCCGCCGGAGGGAGAGGTAGTGGCGAGGAAGGAAGCGAACGGTCTAATGACGACGATCCGGAAACCGACGCCGACGAGGACGAAGATGACGAAGACGACGCCGATGAGTATGATGAATACGATGACGAGGAAGAAGAGGAGGTGGATCGGGAAGAGGACGGCGAGAATCAGGTAGTGCCGGGGTCCTCCACGCCGCCTCCTCCCGCCGCCAGCTCTTCCGGCAGCGAGGACGATATTTCGGAATCAGCGTCTATCTTCTCCAGGAAGCGATCGCGAGAAAATGCTCCAGATCTTAACTCTCTGGTAAGAAAATGTTAGCTCTGTTTTTGCTTCCATTTTCTCTCAATTTCATTTTCAAATCCTAATCGCTCGCATCTTCGAATTTTAGGCCGATCGCCGCCGCTCATCGTCTGAGCAGAACCACAGTTCGGTGGCGGCCGCCGACTCATACAGGGTTGCGAAGAGCCAGAGAGCCGAACCGGGCCTGCGGTCAGAGAGGGCCGGTTCAGCGTCGGCTCTCAGAACGGCCACGTCACGATAACAGTAGCCGATGGATCCGGTGACGTGTCAATGGTCAATGATTAAGATTAAGATTAGTGTTATTTGGTCATAGATCAGTGTGCTTTTGGGGGTTTCCATGGACATATTCATGGAGAATTTTTCTGGTTGTCGATGTGCCTCAGAACACGTGAATGGATTAAACTATTTGACTTGAGCATGTGTTATTGTAATTATGTTATAGTTTATGTGTTGGCTTTTAATTAATTGGGATTATCTTATTCAGATACATCAATTGGTTTAATACAAACACGTGAATATAATAGAGAAATGAAACAGCTGCATCCTTTTCAATTGTCATCGTGTTACGGGCGCAAAGTGATTGGACCAAGTGGAGGACTACCTCACCAGTTTTTGAAACTTTAGTGCAACTTGTAAACTTGTTTAATGGATGCTAATTTCTTTATTACGGAAACCGAATTTACTTTTGTGGGAGCAATGATAGTAGAAATTGTATGGTAGTGGTTGGATCTTCTTCAACTCTTGTTCTGGTCACCTATGGGAATTTGTTTCTTCAACAAATCAAACATCCAAAGTCATATTCAATTTAAAAGCTCGAACTAATAGATGAAGACATCAGGATGTATATTAAAAGATTAAATTATTCACGCATTTTAATGTGAGATACACATTTCAACACTCCTTTCACGTGTACGTGGATATCTGCACGTAGGTCATAGCAAGACTGTACATCTGCATATGATTCTTAGAGACCACATGATGGAGGTGACAACCAGGTCATGGGCCGAACCAGCTCTGACACCATGCTAAAGCTCAATTCAACCTCAAAACTCGAACTTATGGGTGGAAGCACTAATATGCATATCAAGTGTTTAATTCGCCTATACCCTTTCAATGTGTGACTTATACTTTAACATGATCAAACACTTGAGTATAAGTCTTCCAACAAGTTCGAGATTTAACGATGAATTTAGGTCCTCGTTGAGCTTTATCAGGTTGGAGATGAAAATGTGGATGATAATGGAAAGGAGGAATTGTGGAGGGGGAGAGACATGAGAGATAATTCTAATTCTGTTGATGTTGCTCCAATAATTGATCATGATGCAAATATATGCTTGGTTATGTCAAATCGACCCCACCATCACAACCATGCTTGTTCTTTTCCCAATTTCCATTCAGATGATTCCTGATTTGATCATTGAGAACTATAGCATTCCATTATACAATCACATTAGAAAAAAGCATCATTGATCCGGGCGTGCAAAATTAATCAAAAAAAAAAAACTCAGGATAATCGGATTGGATCAATCTGAGTTAACCGAAAATTAATCGAATAGGCCCATAACCATCTGTCCAGTCCATCCTTAACTCAATCCAAGCCCACTTCTGACATCATTGTAGAAGGCTGGGCCGATTAGCCGGAAAAATCTCCGTAGAAAAGGAGATAAGAGAGATACTGAGAAAGAAATTAATTTTTTTTTCTCAATATCTCTGGTGTTTGAACCCGGGTCTGTATGCCATATTAAAGAACTAACTCAACTAAAAGCTATAATTGAATACCCAATTTTTATGTAGATATTTGGTGAGGACTGGAGCTCATAATTTATTTCAGTGAATTGTATTTCTAAAGTCATGAGAACAAATTCAAAGTAACTGTTACATTTACATGTATATGTCAATGAATCACACAGACAATTCATAAGGAAAAGTAACTTCAGATGGCAAAAACACTGCACTGCTGTCGAGTTTTACTTGGCACAACCATTTGTACACATCTTTTGGTTTGGTGTAGTGTTGAATGCTTGAAGTTTAGTGCCCGAAGCCTTCACATTTCTGTCCCCTTGATTACTTCCTGAGGTACAATGTAAAATGCCAAATCAAAAACAGTAACCATTTGTATCAATTGGCAAATGAAATTAATGCGGTGAATAAGGATCACAAAAACTATCAAACAGCAAGCGTTTATACAAGCGATTCAAAATATATAATTGCAATGATTAGACTAATAAGGATCACATTCGGTGAGGTTATGTTCCTAATATATGATCCGTTCATCATTCCCGGACAAACTAAAAACAATTCAGGAAACTATCAATGCAATATACTGGTGAAAAGATCCATTTCTTTTGGGGGCTGGTGACTTAAAATGTTGAAGATTATCCCACACTTCAGAAAACAGAAACACTTACGAAATAAAACCGACAGAAAAAGGAACTACGAGTATGAATTCTCTTTTAAAATTGACTTTACTTAGCACCAATGTCGAGTAGACTAACTTAACGTGAAAAACATAGACAAGATCTTCTGGAGGAATTCTCAGTTTTCTAATGCTTGAAGCTTTCATGGTCCGGGAAAATGAATTCCAAAAACTTCTTTTCTTTAAGGGTAAAAGTCCTCCATTGCTATTCAAACACTGAAAACTAAACTACCCTATTTCAACTTAAAAGAAGAATCGAATTTTGCTTCATACAGCCAAAAAGTATGAGCCAAATTTCAGTACAGTATTTCCAAAAGCTTAATTCTACAATAGCCAATAAAATCACCTGGGCATCTTAAGCAGACAACTTGATGACTGAAGTAAACTATTACAAACCACAGAACATTTTATAGAAAATGTGAATTCGTCGGCGAACTCAGTTCACTCGCTAAGCACACGTGGCTATAAACACTGATTCGTCAAGTTAATTCCCACAAACGTTGTGAGAGGCCGGACGAATCGACAGGGCTAATGCTCTTATACAGAAGTTTTTCAGAATAATGGTTGCAAATCACAAATTCAGATTTTCATAACAATGGATTATCCATAAAATGCAATTTAATATATCACAGCCCCAGACTGATGTAGAACATAGAAACAGAAGCATCCGAAAGAACCCAGAGAATTGAATAGATCAATTTGACAAAAATGTAGCCAATTTCAATCATCAAACTTGAAACTATAAACAAAACAAGAGATAAAAGCTAGAACCTCTGTTAAACGCAGGCATCATGGAACTCCTGATCCTCCTCAGGCACCGGCAGAAGCTCCGCCTCCTGAGCAACCACCGTCTTAATCTTCGCCAACACAGCAACAGGCTCCGCCCCGTCGCCGTCATTCTCGCCGGGGGACCTGACGATAACCACCGGACATATACAGTTATTCACGCAATAATCGCTGACGCTTCCGAGCCTACCCATGCCGGTCCGCCGCCCCGCGCCGAACCCTCGGCTGCCCATGATGACGGCGCAGAGCCCTAGGCGCTCGACCTCGAGGCAGAGCCTCTCCTTGAGGTCGCAGTCCCTGACGATGTGGATTTTGTAGGAGATCTGGGCGTCGACGAGGGGCTGGGCCAGGCCGGAGGCCTGGGTGGTGGTGAAGGTGTCGAAATCGTCCTCCAGCTTCTGCTGGTTCTGCTCGTCGGTGGCGGAGGGATTGGGGCCGGAGAGCTTGAGCCGGATAGATCCCCAATCGGCGCCGTAGAGGACGGAGGTCGGCCGGACATGGAGGAGGATGACGGAATCGTCTGGTCGGAGGTAGTTATGGACGGCCCATCGAACGGCGTGCGCGGACTCTTCGCTGAGGTCGACGGCAATGGCGATCCGGCGGTTGGTGCCGGGGATGAGGGGGAGGGGCTTGAGAGGGGAGGACGGCGGCGGCGGCGCTTCCGGATTTGTAGGTGGGTTCATCGCCGGCCGGGAGAGGAAATGCTTGGAAATTACGATTTGGTCCTCGGCGGAGGAGTGATGTTGAAACTTGAAAGTACAGAGAAGATGGGTCTGCTTGGAAAATGAAATGAAACTTTTTATATGATTTTTTTATATTTCCAAGTCTTCGTCTTTTTATTTTTTTTAAAAGGAAATATTCATTAATAAATTAACAAACCTTACAAACCGAACATGAGACGAAGCTAACAAACGATGGAACAAGCGTTACATCCATCGATCGTTCCCGAGAGCCTAAGGAACGACCGACGAGATGAATAACTCTCGATACGGACGACGCAGCTCCTAAATAAACAGCTACTATCAGGTTGGATCCTCTTTATCGGCTCTCCAAAGAGATGAAGAATTCTGACCCGACACACTACGACCTGTCAGATATTTGAGATTCCGACAGGGAGGACAAAATAGAAACCAGATAAACGCAAACAAAATAAACAACAACAACAATAACAACAAACAAGAGCTACTCGCGACCGCCCTCCGATGACAGAGCTTGGGATCGAGGCGAGGTGGACGGCGCCGACGAGTGCAGATCCGATCCGCTAGGGGTTGGTGCACAAGACTGGCCAGATAAACTCGAAAAGCAAGAGCACAGATGAACGACATCGACTACGGTGTTTCGACATAAACTGAGTTCAGAGTAATTGGACTGAAGTCTTATAATTTATGTTATTTAAGATAACATTAGATTCCTCATATGATTATTATTTAATTATATGTGTGGTCCAGATAACATTAAACATGTCTAAATTGGGTGCAATTTTAGGTAAAGAAGTGGATTGGTTGAGTGCTACGTGGTGGCATTACAAATACGAAGCGGATCTTCTGAGGACGTGGCTATATATGTTTGGCATCTAAGAAAATAAACTTGCCAGCACCAACCAATACGACACACCACCAGAAAATGACCATAGCTACGGCGGAGGAGAGAAGGAACAACAAAGGCTAAAGTGAGTATGTACTGATGTACATTGTTATGTCGCCGTTGATCTACCGATTAATCGTTGGGCTTAACACGACGCGTCCTATAATTACAGGTTTCTGAGACGACGGGTTGCGACGATCAGTTCTAAGACGACTTCTACGTCGAGGAGGCGTTGTTGTTGGAGTCGTTGCACGGACTGCGACGATACTGAAACAACGACCAATCGACCATTGCTGCATATACTCTTTGAGTGTAGACTAAAGTTAAATTAGGATTAAGGGTTGAATTTAAGTTTAAATTAGGGTTATTTGAAGTGTGAAAATAAGAGTTTTTTCAGCATCTATGTCGACATCCTGTCCCTTATGAACACTCAAAGTTCAGTATCTTTAACAATAAAAACTTAGCATCTCATTATATTTCTTCACTGTACATGTTTTTACCTAGAATGAATGAGCCACTTCACATTTAAGATACCATAGTTCTGATTGGATGACATCAGGTATAAGTCACGGTTGTAATATTAAAATCTTATTTTTTTTGAAACGAGTATAGAGATATTATATTATTGTAGAACAACAACCTTATAGGTTAGGGCATAATTCCTCAGGATTCCAGATATTTGTCCCCATCGACCGTAGTCCACCAGACGCTTATGGATCCATAAAAATAGTTTGTTTTCAATCGTAGATCCGAACTTAGGGGTTCCCCTTACCGACATTTCAAAAATAATAAAACTTTAAGTTCTAAACCTATCTAGCCAAAAATTTATTCGACCTAGTAAGAAATATAAAACAGACCTAATTGAAGCTGAACGCAATCCGCATTAAAATCTTATTTCATTATCACTATAATCTAATATTTATAGGGTTTTAGCTTCTAATCCATCACTTATTAAGGGCAAATGGTGAGTTGAAGCATCAATGTCAAGTGTGAAGGTTGTTTGGTTTGATTAGTGAGATCAAATAATGACAATTTAAACATATATACAAGAAGAAAATATCATATCCTCACCAAATGGATCTCTTTCTCTCATCAAAGCAATCACAAGGATGACAGATTTTTGGAAAAGATTGAGAAAAGATGTTGGGGGCCACATTTGAGTGCCCTCTTAAGAAGGTCAGTTGACGTAGGTTAGCTTGATTAAGGTTATTAAATCAAACAATAAAACATGTTTTTCATTGTGTGATAATGTAAATTTCAATATGTAATACTTAGCTTGGTTGGTCTGTACAAGAAGTTTGTACATGAACCACCCTTTGGATGCAATGAATTATGATTCTAATGGCTATCGGTTCAAGCTGTTTTCATTTCTCATGCTCATGTTTTGATGGTCAAGCTTTGCCTTCATCACTACAGAAACTCTCTCTTACCAAATCTGTTCTTGCATTTTGTTGGAGCTCCATCACAAATTTGAATGTTACCTCTGCTATCAATCCATTGTCCCGACCTCTACCTTATGATCTTTCTATCATGGCATAGGGTATCACACTAAAACCTCTCACGTTCGGCCTCTGCCTCTACCTCTAGTATCTTCGTCTTAGTCTTGATCTCCGCCTACTACTAGAAGGTTGATAGCAACTCGATTCAACTGGCCTCTGACGGTCTTCAAAATTGGCGACCCACACCGACGCCTACAACCTCCTCTTCGAAAATCGTCCACTCAAGAGTAACATGTGTCAAGCTCACATATATGTTAAAGGGTTAATTACCTTTTGTATCCCTTTTCTATTGGTAACATACCTTTAGCACCCTTTCGTTTGGTAACGTTCAAAAACACTCCCTACGTTTTGGTAACACACATTTAGCACCCCTTATGAATTGACCACACATCATTTAATACCCCTTATGTATTGGTAACAGGACAATTACATGCCTTATGAATTGGTCACAGGTCGTCAAAATGACCTAAACTTGACCAAAATTTTATCCAGTGTGTTACCAATACATAAGGGGTACTAAATGTGTGTTACCAATACATAAGGGGTACTAAAGGTAATTAACTCGATGTTAAAACTTAGCTTCTTCTCAAACTAGTCAAAGTAAACCCACCCTAATATTTATTGTTTCATTAAAAATTTAATAAAATCAACAAAATATCAATTCATCATCTAGTCAACATCTACTCACAATACAGTTCTTTTTTTTTGGATAAGCTCGATTTTTTATTTAGAAAAAATTAGATCCAAACAGGAACTAATCAGAGGAAATCATTACAAGGAAGCTCTCAGCGGGAGCTGCGGGTACAATATCCGACAAAAAAACAAAAGGTGGCACTAACTTAACCATCGGTGACCCACTCTTCATCTTCCGAAGTCAAAGTCGGCTCGTCGAAGGCTTTAGCTGAGTGAGCTTGACGAGCAGCTTGAGCTTCTAAAATCTGTTTCCCAACGTCCACAGGATACCGATTCAAGGAGCGAACTGGTTTGATTTCAGCAGTATAATATTCCGAAAAAAAATTTGGAGACCGTCTTTGACGATTAGAGGCTCTAGGAGGAGCCTGCTTCGAAAGGCAACTCTTAACCAGAAGTGGTTGAAGGAAAGCCTCCTTCCACAGACTACTCACAATATAGTTCTTAATCCGGTTCTTACTACTATAGAGCATAATTCATTTTGGGACCTGCAAATCACTAATTTCCACAGTTAATATACGGTTCTCACATATGATTTGTTCCATTATACCTTTAGTGAGACAAAATTTATCTGCCAAGTGTACCTGAACCTACTATGAAGAATACATTTCACACGAGAATATATTGCTTTTCTCATATATAAGTGTGCTGAGTTATCAAATTAATTTGTGATGACCCCTTGAGTGTTTTTCAGTCTCAATGTCCTTACTTTTTCGTAAGTGTAGAATTACGTTTTAAACTTAAAAATAATTAGTTGATAACGAGTATACTTGAACATGAAATTTTCTTTTATTTGAATCAACTGCCAATATCAAAGAGTTAAGATTTTAAACAATATATGTTTAAAAGAAGAGGAAGATACTTGACATTAAAGTTTGAAGGCTTTATGAAAGAAGGAAACAATAACCTATCCCTATTGGGTGTTAAACCAAAAACATAGTGTATAGAACTGACTTCCATTTAATAATTACAAAACCAAACTACTTTTACTAATGGAGCTTTACCACAATTATTGAACTCATATCTTAAGGTGAATGGTTCATGAATTAGGCTTCAAATACATAATATAATGGTCCTTTATATGTTTTGGCTGATTGATTGATACTATAAAATAAGAAGCGTTGCAACATCTTTGGTAATTGAGAGTGCTAAGGAAACTCTAACTAGTAAACAAGAGCCTTCTTTTTTTTTTAACACATAAAATAGACCAAAGTGTTGATGCAAAAAGCAAAACATGATTAGTGCCATGTCCTTTTCTTCGGTTTCGTGCCATGAAAGCAATGCACTCCATTTTTAAAACTCCACCGTTTTTTCTTAAAGCAACGGATATAATTTTTAATATTTATATAAAATGCATGTTACTATATTGTTTTCTTAAGTTACTGTTTGTTTCTCATGCTTCGGCTTAATTGAGTGTCGATATTCAAGCCTATCATGTGAGTACTGCTTTTAGTATTAAAATCGGATTAGGGAAGCAAACCAGAAGAATCAACAAAGTTAGGAATTAGGTTTAGGTGGGATAGGGAGTTCGAACATCACATGTTCATTCATGGAACTGTGGCCTTTGTCCTTGATCACTAATGGCTACGAACTGTCTCACGAGATCTGTTCGTCCTAAAAACGTGTATATATTTAATGAGCATTATTATGTGATCTTAAAGCATTCACACTGATGTTGAATCTGTTAGTCGAATATTTTGAGTCCTAGTCGATTCTGCAAGCTTTGATATCGACGTTGGAGAATCGACATATATTGCCAGTCTGCAGATTTGACGTATATGGGTTCACGAAAACGTTGATGATCGAATCGTTGTGTCAACTGGCGAGCGAAACATTTGTGTCATTAAAGACAAAAGTTAATTTCGGCTTTAAATAACGGGTAAGGATTTTTCTTTCTTCTTCACCGAATCCCGATCATGCAACTAGTTGTTCTTCCTCTTCGGCAGACATTATCCTTATACTAGATTCTTTGGTGCCAGTTCATGCGATCGGATCGCGTGTATGTGAGTCGTTCCCGGCGATCAACCACAAAATCTCTAGCGTCATAATGCTGCAGATTCCTCTTAACAGTACTGAATCTCCGGCTCCACGGTCCTGTAGGTTCCTAATAACGCCACCTGCTGCGGACTCGTCGCCGGTAACTTCTCCATTCATCCATCCCCGTTTCTATGGTTTTCGACATGTCGTACCACAATAACCTGAACATGCCAATCGGGTTACTTGAGGTGCCCTTGTTGGCATGCTCTTGTTCTGTTCTGCGGATTTTTACACGTGTCCTTTGTTTTCGTCCTGAAAACAGTGGATTATTATTAATATATTTGTCTTTTCAAAAAAAAACTTTGGATACATTGTAACTCCAACAAACGGAATTCTCTCTCACTAGTCGAGAGAAAACCCTAGGAAACATGTGCTCTCGTATCGCTTCCATCCTTGCACGCCAATCGCGCGCTATCCCCGAGGAAGATCTTAACCCTATCATGGAGTCTTTGCTGCCTGCCCACGCCGCTCCTTGCCCACTGACTATCGCTTCCTGTGTTGTCATCTACACTACCGCCTGCACGTCCACACACTGTGATGATGGGTGTCCCGTCCCCATGCCCTTCACGGACTATTGCTAGTCCTTTATAGGGGATTTGGAAAATGAAATCTGAATCCCCATTACAAACGACGACGGGCAAGGACTCATTGCTGCAACCGCCACCGATTGAGAATTCTCCACTGCTACAACCACTGATATCTATGCATGCCGTGGCGTTTGTGCCGGGATCGGATACCCTTGCCTCACCACGTCTGAAGTCGAGGAGAGGAAGACTGCCAAAAACCCTAACTGCACCTACAACTCCTCATTCCCCTGCCACTGATATAGTGATATGTGAGGGGGCATTACCGTCGCCGACCACATGGACGTGCCTATATGCAGAGGGGTCCGAATCTCCGAGGAGTGGAGGCCGGGAGGGATTCTTTGTGAAGCCACACCTCCGTTTCCTTTACCGAATGCATATCAGATTCCAATCCTCCCATCCCTCCCAACCATCCCAGTGTACATGTTGCGACAAGAAAGGAGAATCTCATCGCCTCAAGCCCTCCCTGCATTCTGTGTTCTACCGGAGTCGGAGATACCTTCATCCCCTATGGTGTCTCTTCAGGAGAGCCTGTTGGGGTGCTCATTGGGAGAGGAGGAGGGTATTGAGGTGCTCATCACCGACGCGGCCGTGGATCCAAGGGCATTAGCCTGTCAACAATTTGATATGATTGGTCGCCTCCTAGCCCCACACCCTCTCGAAAGAAGACTCTAATGTTAATCATCACTAATACGCGGGGACATTCAGCAGTGGGTCTGGTGATCAAGGACATTGAGTCTGGTGTTTAGGGGTTTTACTTTGCCAATGAGGACGCGTGGGTATGGGTTCGTGGACACGAATCATGGTGCTTCGATGGTCATCCCTTGCTCCTTGGGGAAATTGACCTATTTTTTATAGAGCTTATCCGTCCTTAGACCGAATTCAATTGTTGGTTCACGCTCATGACCTCCCGCCGTTTGTTCGAACCAAGAAAACTAGGGAGAAGATCGGAGCCGCACTTAGGATCACAGTGGAGGTCCCGTGTTACGACTATGGTCAATGTTGGAGAGGGGAAGTCAAAGTGCGTTATTGGCACTCATTGGATTGACCTCCTCGTCGAAATATGTTGCTACGATTCTCGGAATTCCGGTATCCGATCCGCTGCTCTCTCACCTACACGAAGTTACCCACATTCTATGAGAATTGTGGGCGGATTGGTCATTCTCCATCGGCATGTGACCTAGAGATGCATGGTAGCCCCTGTTTTGACAAGTCTCTATTGGAATATCAGAAGGAGCAGATGAGCAATGTGTATGCAACTGACTGGACGAAGCCTCTCCGTCCGCAACCGGGCTTTGGCCCTTTGATCCAAAACACCTCACCTAAGCATATCCCACCTCGGGGCAAGGGGCGATCGTAACCCAAAACACGTCATCTAACGAGCGTGTATACGGGGTTGATCTTCCATACTTGAAAAACTGGAAGAGGGTCAGTCCTCGATCAGTGGGGTAGAGGCACCCTCGATGAGGGTTCCCAAAATAACGAGGGGTTCAACTGGGGAACCCCGTGAAGATCAGGCGAGGGCTGGAAAGCAGTCTCGCCAAGGAAAATGAGTCCAACCAAGGGCTTCACGGACGATTGCTGTAAGGGATCCCTAATACAAGTCAATCCTTCCTTCACTACTAACGAACACATGTTCGATTTTCAACCAGACGAAACGAGTCCTCACCAAGGGACCAAGCAGCGATTCGGCCACACCTTGAGCAGTGTTCCTCAGTACCTTTTAATTACAATTTTAAATTTTGTTCAAGACCGTCATAAACGTTATGTTGTTGCGGAGTTATTGTTCGACCCGTCACAAAGATCAAACATGTAACAGCTCTTTTCAAAGTAATGAAAGTTGTCATTTTTATCTTAAAAAAACATAATTTTAAAGATAACGAGCTGAAGGTTTTAACATCCACCTTTTATTTCTCCATTATGACTTTCTTCTCGTAATAACTCCCCTTCCTAAACCTCGCCGACACCGTCTCCGGCCGCCAATTCCCGGCGACCCCACCTGGCAGTGGAAGGAAGTAACTCCAAAGCGACGTCAAGAGTATAGCCCACAGCTTCCCCCACAAAACCGTGATCGTGAGACTGATCAGAAACAGAAACATCCCAGAATTGAGACACTGTTTCCCCGCAACGCTTTGGCTCCGTTTCGTCCCCATGCTCGATTTCCTCCTCAAATGCTTGGATCCGCTCATCGTCTCCGTAACCGAACAAGACTCCGCCGCAACAGGACTCGATTTGGTTTCTGGATCCATAACATCCTCTGTTTTGTTCTCATCGCTTCCATACGAAGAAAACGACGACGAAGACCCTTCTCTGCTCAGCAACTTGTTCCGCTTCGATGATCTCAAACCCTTCTTGTCCCTAACGCTTTTGCTCTGCAAATAAAAAAAACAAACCATTAAAATCTCGATAACCCAGAAAAAAAAACACTATTCAAAACTGTACTTATTATCAGAGTCATAGTTGAATATCTAATTATAATTTTATATTCTAATACTTACCAATATAACCTCGAATAGAACGGCTCGGATCACCCGAGAAAGTGTCCGTTTCGGGGGACAGGTATCAGCCGACAACCCACCACCTGGTTTTCCGGCGGGAAGCTTCTCACTGCCGCCGGCGATGTACGTGATGGCGCGGCTTGCGGGTCGATCCATGTCGAGGACGACCGGGCGGCAACAGAGCAAAAACTTGTTTCTTGTAACGCTTTTCATCGTAGTTACAATAACAAGGGCTTGGTCTCGTGTAACGTTCGTGTGATCTCCGAAAGATGTTTAATAACTAGTTGTGGTATTGATGAAAATATGCTGTTTCGGATTCTACTAGGAATTGGAATCAGCAAGAGCAAGGTTTGTGTCTGAAACCATAATCAAACAGACTAGGGAGTAGTTCCAAGTAAGGGCAAGGCAAAGTGGATAAGTACTTTGGTGGATGTTTCTATGCATACACATATATAGAGTGTATATATACAATTGTAAATAATTGTATAGTATTAGTGGGTACTCCCCTTTTTATTTGTTGGTTTGGCTTTTCTTATAATAACATTATGATCTTTTCTAGAACCCACACATTGTTCTTTTTGATAAAGATATAACCATCGCATAGTTATATCATTCACTAGTTTATGTATATTTTTTATCAAAGAAAAATACGATTTTATTTCAAAGATAAGAGACCCAATAAGAATAAAGAGAGTGTTTGCAAAGTTTGGGGATACTTTTTTCTTAAAATGGACAAAAAGAGATGGGTATTGTACTAATCGAAAGATTACAAAATAGGGCCAAACGGCCTTGGGCACCAAAATATTGTCCGAGCCTCCTGTAGGCGACCCAGCTATTATGGTCCCGTTGAAAACTCTACTTTTCATCGTAGATACATACTGAGGACAACTTCTTACCAGACGTTCCAAATTATTGAAAGTATAATTGAAAACAAAACTGCAGAATAAAATCCAACTAAAACAATTCAGAACTGAAACTAAAACTGCATCCAAACTAAAACAGGAAAAGCGAGCTTCTTTCTTGCTCCTCCCGGGACGGCCAAGCAACGTTGGTCCCGGGTCATGAAGGGTAGGCACGGGATCCCAAATCCACTGATTGTATCGTTCCAAAACCTTCTCTAAGCGACTCGTATGGGTGTTCGGTTGGTAAAATTTTACCAAAACTAAACCTTGACAAATCGAGGTCATTAGCTGTGGAGGTCGATATTAGAATAGCCCTGGAGGCTCGCTATAGTCTCTTAGACTCGGTGTTTGGAAGAGAGAGAAGGGGGGAGTCCGCTTACGACAGAATTCGTTAACACTGCGAGGAGAGTTACGGGCGGCAAAGAAGTACAACTGGTGGCAGAGCATGGCTGGCGGAGAAGGATCGTGGAAGGTAGCGGCGGAGCACTTTTGGTAGATCTGTGACCGGCGGATGATGGAACTGTTGTGTTCGGGCGGAGAACGAAGACGGCTATTGAAAAAGAGGCTCGAGAGGAGAAGAAAAAAGGGAAGAGAACTCCACTGGCAACCTCCATGGTCGTAACCATAGAAGCCGTCGACGGCTACGAAAGTTTTTGGGAGAGATGTTATGCATGAGAGAGTTTAGGGTTTTGTTCGGTATATGATTTGGGGACACTTTATGGACTTGTTTTTTAAAATTATAGGAAAATAATATACATGTATAATCTCGTGGCCAAATCTATATAAATCATTTGTTTTAAGCGTGTATATATATATATATATATATATATATATATATATATATCTTAATTAGACTGTTAGGTTTCATACTATTCCTTAACTTAAGGGGTTGAGATTGTAATTAAGGTGATAATTATATATGAAGATGGGAGGTTGCTCGTGAAGGACAGATAGGAGGATCGGTCCCTTTATATGAGTTGCTGGTTGAAATACATTTATGACATTATGTGTTGATGTGGTTGAGAGACCACTCATTTTGGGAATGGATCTATCATCTATGATGCCCTCCTCTATTTAATTTGTTAGTCACACATCTTGTATAGGTTATGCACATTAATGGAGACAGTTACATCAAACAAATTATTGATTTTACAGTCTCAAAAAAAAACAAATTATTGATTTTCAGTAATTAAAAGAAATAAAATCACAACTAAGTTTTTTTAAAATATATTAATAAGAGAGTATTGTGTCAGTATGACAAAGTGGCTTATAACTTTTTTTTTGAAGAAATGTTGGATATTAAATAGAATCAACCGCCGGTAACCTACTGTAAATATTTTATCTTTAGTGGGACCTCAAACTCCATAACCGATTCCATAACGGGTCATGATCCCCCTCTACCATCGGACTTTCAATCTTTATAAGTTCATGTATCCATCACGGACATTGTACTGGCCATTCCTCATCCCAATCCAATACCAACCGTCCCTCAGCAACCTGGAAGCTAGTGGGACTCTGAGTATAGTTGTCGCATCTGGATCGGAAAAATACCCCGAATCAACTCTTTGTTCCAGACCATCCTCCTCACGTGAAATAACCTGCACACCGTCCATGACTCAACCCGAATAGGTTCATCTTCCACCATCCTTGGTCTTGGTTCCTAACCATGGTACTCCTAGTATCCGTGTATCATCTCCCGGGCTGATCCTCCTTCTAACACCACAAGCCACTATATGTTGCACAACCAACATACTATTTCAAATCGGGCTCGCATTCGCAAATTTATTAGCATGAACGAAATATGACAGCGGATAATATCTACTCTTCAAAACACGAGCTACCAGGCTCTCCGGGTTACTCATTAATCTCCAACCCTGTTTCCCAACAGGGCCGAATTAAAATCATGTAAGTTCTTAAAACTCATACCTCTTTTGAGTTTGTGATCACATAACCCCTCCCAATTACGCCACTTGATGCCCTTACCTAACTTAGCATCGTTCGCCTACCAACATCGAGTCATCGTCACCTCGATTTCCTTCACCAGAGTGTGAGGAATGAGAAAAACACTCATGGAATAAGTGGGTAAAACCTTAATAACAGGCTTCAATAGAACCTCTTTTCCAGCCTTGCTCAACAAAAGTTCATCCCAACTTGACATCCTTCTCTGCATCCTCTCCTTAACATAATTGAGAGCTCTATACTTTCTCCTCCCCAATATAGTAGGAAGGACAAGATACGAGCCCACTTCCTCAACCGTGGTCATATTTATTGGTGTTCACCTTCTGTTCAGAGGCCAGCTCATACCTCCCAAGGAGTTGCTTCCAATGCCCCGCCTCTTCCTCTATAGCACTGCCAAAAAAGAAACAGTCATCAACAAAAAATAAATGTGAGATCGTAGGCGCATCATGTACCACCTTCGTGCCATAAACAAGACCCCCTCTCTCATAATGCGCAATAAGTCTCGAAAGGCCGTCGTCACATACTATGAATAGGAACGGTGAGAGCGGGTCTCCTTGACGAATCCCCCTCTCCGGGATGATCGGGCCCAACCTACAACCCTCCGACGAGAACCAAAGTTTTGATGATTAGACGCACACCATTATGATCCGCACTCAATGCTCCACAAAACCCATATCGGTCAGGACCTTCTCCAAATATTTCTGGTCCACTCGGTCATACACCTTCCGTATATCGACCTTCAACGTCATCTGCTCGACACGCCCTTGCCTCCTCTACCTTTAGGCGTGTAACACTTCCCGAGATATTATGATATTATCCGTAATAAGTCTCCCTTTGAGGAAGGCACTCTAGGGCTTAAAAATAACCCCTTGCAGAATGTATGTCATCCTCCTAGCCACCACCTTCGTAACGATCTTGTATAGAACGTTATTAAGTGAAATATGCCTGAAATCATCCATTCTCTTGGGGGATCAACTCTTAGGGATCATTACCAAGTTTGTATTGTTTATGGAATCAGGTAATATCCTCGTCTGAAATACCTCTTGAACCAACTCACACACTTGAGGACCCACCACGTGCCGGAATCTCTAAAAGAACCTCGGGTTAAAGTCATTTGGACTTGAGGCCTTTATAGGTTGCATATTGAACACGGCCTGCTGGATCTCCTCATCTTCAACTACTTGGAGAAACTCCTCGTTTTTTCCCCGACACCATACGGGGTACCAGACAACTCACATCATCCACTCCCTGATTCTCCTCCAAGAATAACCCCGAGAAATAATCAGTCATGACCTCCTCTAGCCCGTTCCCCCAAATTCGGGCTCGACCATTCCCATCCTCTAGTTGTTGTACCAGGTCCCGTCTTCTACATCAAGTCGCCTTGACATGGAAGTAGCGTGTATTCAAGTCGCCACTTGTATGACAATGTTGCTTCGCTCTCTGCTTTCACATATCGTCCTTCTGGGCCAATAGCTTTATCAATTCAACCCTAATTTGATGGACCCTCATCCCACTCCTCTTGTCCCATCTCCCTTTCAAACGCCCCATCTGCTCTTTGCATCTCTTTATCCTCACATTAATGGGGTTAGGATTTACGGCCGCCCAACTCAAAAGAAAATCTGTTGTCATCGATAATCGATCCCCACATTCCTTCCACCAAACCTATTCCACACTTCCTTTACTATCCTTTAACAATCCAGGTCCCTACACCACACCTCCTCGAACCGGAAATCCCTAAACCTCTAGCCCTTTTCCTCCCGATTCCCATATAGAATGATCGGGGCATGATCTGAGGTCGATAGCCCCCTATGAACTAACCTCGAGTCTGGATACACAGAATCCTAGTCCATGTTCACAGCCTCCATGTCAAATTGTACTTCCAATCTATTAGACCATCTTCTACCGACCTCCCAAGTAATCTAATACCCCTGAATCTCCACATCCCTTAAACCTTCATTCTCCAAAGCTTCCTTAAAACCCCTACTCAGAGCTACCGGATACGGGTGGCCTCCTCTCCTATCTCCATACATTAAAGTATTTTTCATGTCTCTCACCATCGTCCACGGGCCACCATCTACTTCTCCAAGTCTCCAAATCAGATGCCACGTTAAGTGTCTCCTCTCCCATTTATCTCCCCACAATTACTGGTCACTCGCACTTTCCTCCCGTCCAAAGAATCCACTTCTAAGTCAATATGATTCGGGAAAAAAGACAAAAGGGAACCTTTCTCCTTCTAGGTCCAGAACATTGCAATACCACCCCACCTCTAACACTATCCACCGAAAAAAAGCTCCCTCCATCCCCAAACAACCTTAGAGCCCCTTGATTACCTTCTTCTGACATTTGGTTTCCGACAAAAAAACAACCTCAGGTTTCTTACAAGCTACTAGTTCAATAAGGAACCGTTTTGCCCAGGGGTTCCCAAGCCCCCGAAAGTTCCAAGTTAGGATAATCATTGCTGCTGGTAGGGTTACTTAGCAACCCTCGCCAAAACAACTGATTCATTCGCTTGTGAATCAGGAACCGCCGCTCCAAAGTCCACAACTTGATCATTGGACCTTCCTTTCCTCTTTCCCAACACCGAGCTTGAATCTAAACTAAGTATGGAGCTTCTTCTTACAATTCGCACCCCACTACTCCTTAATCCAGAAATATTAGAATGACCACCTTCTCCACTCATGTTTAGCTTCTTCCTCAAACCTCTCTCCCCAATCGACTTCACCAGTACCACTTCCTCTCCCACAGGATGAGCATTGAGGTCCATTCTTCCTAGAGAATCAGAACCTTGAACGTGATCCATCTTTCGGTCCTGCTCCGAACTCATGCTACCCGTCTCCCTCACCGAACTGCCTCGATACAATTCAATTACAACACTGCTCCTTACCTCCTATGAGCTCTCCCTGCTTCTCCCTTCGTCTTTGGCCGACCCTCCCTTTGTCCCTAAATGTCGGCCCCTCACCTCCGACATACTATTCCCAGCTCCGGGCCCACTCGACTGCTCTTCGACTGTGGCAGAAAGGAGCCAGTCCTACGCCCGAAGACCAGCCCTTAGAAAAAGACCATAAATATTTTTTTCTTTAAAAAAACATATAACAATTACTCTTTCAACAGAAAAAAAAAATGATTTTCGATGTTGTCACTTTGTAATAAAAACTTATGGTTAATTACGTTTATCTATACTAGCGTATACACGTATTACAATTACACTCATTAACTTTGAAAATTACACATATCTCCCCTTACCTATTATATTTGGTACGTAGGTATTTGTAGTTTTAACAAATAAGTTAGGTAGGTAAATGTTAAAAATCTTGAAAATATATAAAGTTTAATGTAGATATTCTATGATTTCAAACGTAATATGGAACAAAAAAGGTACGTGCCGCCTCTGTTTTGCTCTCTAGCAAACCCTAGGTTCGGAAAATCGAGAAGATGGTGAGTTCGGCGGCCAGGCTTTCGAGCATCTCGGGTGACTCTTCCCTGTGGCGTGATCCGGTGGAGGAGATGGTGGATGGGGAAGGTATCGGTGTGGGTGAGGGTGTGGCAATCGGGTCTGCAACTGATGCAGTTCCGGAGGAAGTCGCCTGCCCTGGTTTGGTCGGCGTGGTGCAGGCCGTGGCGGGTGATGCAGGCCGGCGATCGGGTGCGAGTGTGGAGCGGTGTCGGGCGAGGGATCTGGTCCCGTTGGCGGCTGACGGCGCCACGGAGGAGGGAGCCACCATGTCGGTTCAGGCATGGGGCCTGACACCACCGGAGGAGAGGGGACCGGTGATGGAGTTCTCCTCGGTCAGGCGTCCTACGGAGGACGGTAGGGGCGGAAGTGCTAGGGTTAGGCAGGGATCGGGTCGTGATCCCGTGCCGGTGAGGGGTCCGGGCTCCCGGGCTCGCTGGGGAGCATACTTCAGGCCCCCTGGAGTTCTACATGCCGATGTAAGGGAGGCCTACGCGCCGGTCCTGATCCCGTCGGACTCGGAGGAGGGGCAACCGGAATCCCAGGCGGCGCAGGAGCGGCGCAGGGCGAAGGGTAAGGCGGTGGCTGCAGTAGGGCACGATCCTAGTGCAACCGAGCCGGACGTGGAACGCTGGCGAGCACCGGGAAGCGGAGGATCCTTCATGGGCGATGCCCGTCGTGGGACTAGTAACTGGACCCCTCGGGCGGGTCGGGGCAGTAGAGATGGACCGGCAGGGCAAGGGGATGTGGCCACATGGGCGGCTCGGTACGGCTCGGGGAGGTCGGGTGAGGCTGATCGGGACTTGGGGGACAGGGATTATGCTGGGACCCATCGGGACCCGGTGAGGGAAGTCCCCGAGTTGGGGCAGCAGCTGTCCTGGATGCGAATAACGGAGGTGGTAGTCCCAATTGGGGACATTGGTCAGGATGCAACACACTTTCGCTTTGCGATGGCAGCGAAAGTGCTGACTTCGAAGCGGTTCTTCTGGAGATCCCTGGTTGAAAGGATGGAGGATCTGTGGGGGATGAAGGTGGATGCTAGACCTCTGGAAGGGGGACTAGTAGGTTTCTTCTTTCGCACGGCGCGGGAGCGGGAGAGGGTCCTCGCGGGGGAACCCTGGGCGTTCTGGGAGTCGCTGGTCCTGTTTACTGACCTGAGGGCCCACATGCAAGTGGGCGAGCTGAGTTTTCACCAGTTCTCGGTATGGGCTAGGGTCTCCAACCTGCCTGTGGGGGGCTGGAACAGGGCGGTAGGTTTCCGCATTGGGAGCGCTTTGGGAGTCTGTCAGGCTGTGGATGTGGATGCTGCTGGGCGCTGCTGGGGGGACTTCATGAGGGTCCGAATTCGGGCCGATATCCGTCTTCCTTTGCAGAGCCAGATTTGGTTCCGTTTGTCGGAATCACAGGTACGCACGTTACTTTCTGTGTCGTATGAGCATTTGCCGGACCACTGTTATGGGTGTAGCTGTGCGGGACACCGATTCCCGTCGTGCCCAGTTGCGGGGGGAACACGGGGCCACTCGCTTCGAGCCCCGGGGGACCCACGATCGGCTTTTGAAAAGGCCAAGCACGGGAAGGCGATCCCGGGAACGAATTGGACCTACCTAGAGGCTAGGACTACGGACCGGGGCAGCCCCCGTATTCCGGCCGTGGACCCGGACCCCAGAATGGACCAGGTGGACACTGAGGAAGCAAGCACGGAGGACACCCCGACTGAATGGGTGGCGAAGGAAGGGAGCCCGTCGCTGTCAAGGAAGAAACGACTAGCCAGGGAGGAGGACCAGGATGGGTCGAATGGCTCGACAGAGGCAGATGGGGAATCACAAGCAGCGGTGGGGGGCGTCAAGCACCCCCGCCTACAGGAATGAGGCCTAGGTGGCCCGGGAAGGGGTGGGTCAACTATGGCCCTTTCCCGGCGGATGGATGGAGACGACACCATCACCAGTTGAGTTTTATCTCCCCTGCCAGTCCGGAGTCAGCAATCCCGCGTTCAGGAGCCCTACCTTTATCATTCCAGGGAGGACGACGCACGCTGACACACCGGGGGAGATGTAGGTCCACCAGTATTCCCCTAAACTTGGTTGGCTCGCCTCGTCTCATGTTGGAAGAAGCATGCTGTATCGGTGTCACCAGACGCTACCGCAGATATCCCCTTCGTCCGCAAAACCCATTACCAGAGCCGGTTTTATTGCTTTCAGTTCATTTCTATTTATTAGTTGGATTGTTATGTAGGTGGGGTACATTTCAGTACCTACCAAACTCTTTTATCATGTTTTAATACAAATTGCAATATTTATTCTCAAAAAAAAAACGTAATATGGATATCTTAATACGTGTATATGTTAGTATATGTAAACATAATTAGCCCAAAATGTTATTCTCCATTACTTTCGTAGTGTTTATATTTTTTAAATGGCGTCAATATTGTATTTAAAGTTTTCCCTTTCAAAAGCATACTTATATCCACTTTTCAGTATCCATACGGCCCAATAAATGGGCTGGTAGTGCAAGGAAGTGTCTGGCATTTACGTGGTCTGGTTACGGCCCAAAAATTAGGCCCCAAGTTCTTGGGGTGATACGTCGTCGTAAAGGTCTGAAAGGAGAAAGATATGCGACTTTAATCAACAAGTGATGGTGCATGAACCTGAATTTGAAGCTGAACTTTCAACCATGACCGGAAAAATAAAACTGGGGCTGCATTTCATTTCTGAATTCACACCTTCTCAGATAAAGTTGGGTCATATGATAATATTGTGGGCAATTTTTGGTCGAGGAATATATGTTTCGATTTCCTTGTTCACACTTTCATGAAATTTCTGAATTGAAATCAAATTGGGTTTATATTATCTTGATGTGAAGTATATTTTTTTGTAGTTTTATTAAAAAAAAATTATTTACACAACTAAAATTTTATATCTTTACTAATATAGGAGAATTTAATCTCCTTTTGAAGTTGGAAATTTATAGTTTTGTCCATTTTTTAGCTTATGATTCTAACAAGTGGGCAGGGCGTATAAAGGACATATTTAGTCCTATTTTTTGTACTTCCGTTATTTTATTTCGCTTCCGCATCTCACATATATTCACATGCATCATGATCTAATTTCTATGACGTTCAACCTTCAGCCTCCGGATGAGAAGTTTTTTGCACTGTCTCCACAATACTAGGTGTCGTTTGCACCGTCAGGCAGAAGACGAGATGTTTTTTAAACCGTCTCCACGCGATGTTGTTTGCACCGTCAGCCATGAAAGAAGATGTTGTTAGCACCGTCGGCCCCGAGAAGAGTAGTTCCTTACAACCTTGGCTCCAAGACAAGTAGTAGTTTGCACTAGCCAAAGACTTTGAACGTTTTCTAGTTGGGCATTCCAAACCTACCTGCTCCAACTTGAGGGAGAGTATTGAAGGTATAATCGAATCGGAATAAACAAATTAATTTATTCTGATTTGATTTAATTACATCAATTAATTAATATATTATATAAGATTTGTTTCTTATTATGGACATTGTAGTATCCTATATAAAGAAGTTTAGACTCTTCAATAAAATCATCGAAAGCATTTTTATTTTTACATGGTATCAAAGTCTGGTTCGGCTCACGGCCTGTTTGTCGCCTTCACCCTATGGTCTTCGGCCCATATGCAGATGTACATTCCTACTATGGCCCACGTGTAGATGTCCAGCCTTATACGTGAGGGGGGTGTTGAAGTATGTGTCACACACCGAAAGTGTGAGAATTAATCGACTCTTTAATATACATCTTGATGCCCCCACCCATCAGTTCGAGCTTTTGGGTTGGATAGGGCTTTAACAAATTTCTCACTTGATTTAAATATATAAATTATATAAAAAGATTAAAATTTTATCATTATATATAATATAAAATCTATAATTATCTGAATTTGTTTATCGTCAATGTACAAACCTTATATTTCCTACGGATTTGTATATGTTTGTAATCAAGGGCCGATATTCGATTGAATACTAGCGGTTTTTATTTTATTATTTAATTAACATATAGATTATGAAGTTATACTAATCTGGTTTATTTTTTTATTACACTACCCTAATCGAATTAACCAAAAAAATTGGTTTGTTCGACTATTAATCAAATTAATCGATTTTAGTTTCATGATTGGACGTAATATAATATTTACACCGAGTCACTTTTAGTAATATTATACTTCTTATACAAAATCATCTTATACAATTATTGGGTACCATTAATTTTTCTTATAAAGAAAAGATTTCGTTAGTTTGGTTATTCACATATGAAAAATAAATTCAATTAAGAACTTATTAAATCAGTTTACGATATATTCAAATTGTTTCAACAAATCTTAGTCCATTCTCTATTCCAAGTTAATGAGATAAAATATTTTAACAATATTTTTGTTTTTATACTTACATATATAATATTATAAATAACTTAAAGTTAATACAATGATATTTCGGGTAATTTGATTATCTACTTGTAGTAATCGAAATCAAACATAATTTTAAAAATTAATGAAACTAACCTAATCAAATAAACCGAATAATCAAAATAACTAAACCATATTTTTTTCCGATTCAAATTCGGTTATTATATCGATTATGACCGAAAACTGTCCACCCTTACTCGTAGTTGTGTATTGCACAGTATTAATGTGTTGTAATTGTTTTGGAAACATTTTTTTTTTACAATGAGCTAGATATGATATTTTTTTATAACAATAAATAACGTAATACCGAATAATATTAAAAATATTAATATCATATAAAAAATTAATAAAAAACTCATTTACAAATCATGACGTCAAGATTTCGTATTTTAAAAATATTATAAAACATTTTCATCATCCATACGAAAAGTATCATCTCTTAATAGAAGTGATATTATTCCTTTATTTATTGATTGATCTTTTATTTCATTTTTCAACAGCATTTTATAATGATATTCACACCAAAAATAGTTCCTCCACGTACCTAGTAATAAATACTCAAGCCCAACTTGATGTTTCATTTATTTTTTTGCCTATAAATATCCGGCTAAAAACATAATAACTATACACATCTTCAATTCGAGAAACTTCATTGTTTCGAGCTTGATTTTTTTATTATTAAAGACTAATTATAACGTTGTTGAACTTATGTATATACATTAGAGTTTATAGAAAGAAGATCTACAAATACATATTAAACCCGTTAAACATTAATATCATATAGATTTTATTTAGAGCATGTTATTTATTTAATCAGGTTTTTACATCCAAAATCTATAATACAATACGACCCCGGAATTATTTTTATTTCAATTGTTCGACTGCATAAGATTCAATATTTTAATTTCATAAGAGTGTTTTTGTTGGTTTTATTGGGTCCCGCGCTACACCGAGTACGAAGAAGAAACGTTGGTTCTATCCGGTTTCTCTTCATCTGTCCGTAGGGTCTTGAAGCAGTCATGGTGTTGACTTCTACTCCTCGTGGTTTCGCAAAGAACTAATCATGTTCACACGTGCAACAAACACTCTGCTTCTACTTATCTTCCGCCAATAACATATTATATTTAATGTTTTATTAGGATCTACTAAAAAACAAACATAAAGGTTACATCATAAGTGGGACAAAGTTAATATGTCACCCTCAAATCAACATCTATCGTATAACATAAAGCTAATTATTCAAGTATATGGTGTTGTTTTTCCAAGTCAATCCCATGTGTCCCCAACATTAATCAACACAAATAATTCAATTATCTTCATGTTTTCCTTTCATTTTACGAATTATTTATTGAAAAAACTATAGAATAAGTAGGTTGAAGTCTTTTTCTAATAAAACTATGTGTTCTACAGAATCTCAAGTACATAGTTGACCATGAAAATTATGTAAATATCAAACAATTGACATTAACATGTCTCCTTCCTCATTATTAAGAATTATAGTGCGTTTATGATTTGGGACTAATTTTCTTTATGGTGAATGTATGATTTGTGACGAATTTTCTTTTGAGGGTTATTTGTGACAAAACTAATTGTTGAAAAGTATATTATAATCGCAAAATCAACATTTCTTGATATAAGGTTTCTCTTTATTTCATCTTTCTTTCATGCTCCTCTTTAATAGTATTGTCTGTCTATCCTACTCTCAGACCTTTGAGACCTCTGCGCCCAGTTACGTGACCATCTGTCTCTATTTGTATCTTATCCCCCACGTTGATCTGATACTCGAGATGACCCATGTCATACCCATGGCTCCATTTATAATTGATGGAGAGGGCATCTCGACCTTCTCCTATGCTTCTCCATCCTCTCTTGGTGGCGACGCCGACCGTATCTTTGTCTTCTCCTCATCCTGTGGTGACACCGACGACGGGTATGGCCTCGACCTCCCGCCCTGTGGCGTTGTTGTAGGATATGGCTTGAGAAGGTTCCATCTCCCTTATGGTGACACCGATGTCCTCTTTCCCGACCACCTTGCTAGCCGCTTAGACCACACAACCGCTCGGATCTCAAATCCTCGACATTCGAACCACCACCATGGCCGACCCATCTTCTGAGGTGATACCCGCGGCTGCATCCCTATGTTCGATGGAGGACCTCATATCCCTCTAAGAGTGATTTTTACGCACTTACCATGCATACGGAGGAGGACAGGGTGATCTCGATCCCACGTGACCTAAGAGCGGATCAAGACAGAGCACACACGATGTTTGGCCTAGCAGACAGGCTATTCACGTTGCGCCTATATGATCGACCATCCATAAAGGGCTTAATGATGAAGGTCAAGCATCATGTTGGCCTCGTTATCAATGACCTAGGTTGGGGGATCTTTGAGTTTTTCTTTACCTTTCAAGCAGAGAAAGGCCAGATTCGTACAGGGGAACCTTGGTCCTACAAAAGGCACCCCTTATTATGGAGGATATTAGGCCGCACATCAATATGACTACCCTCATATTCTATCGCATCCAAATGTGGGATCGGTTGTTCAACCTATCCTCGGACGACCTAAAAAACGAAACGGGTTTCCAGGTGGGGGAGGTGCTTAAGGGTTTCGTGGATGCTTGGACGGACGTTGTAGGCCTAGCCTGTGGAGGAACCTTGAGGTGCGTTTTTAGATGGATTTGGCCATGCCCCTCCGTCACTCGACTCGCATACTGATATTAAGGCATGTGACACCGGTCCAGGCACGCCTGTAATATGAGAGGCTCTCATGCTTCTATTTCCAATGCGGTTGCATTAGGTACCTGGAAATGGCGTTACCTCGAGTGAAGGACCTGCAAATCCTGGTGACCCTTCGCTTTGATCTATTCATGATGATAAAGGAGATTCCAACCTACGAATAGGGATCCGTATAGATTAGTTGGAACCTCCATGGCTCCCATCCCATCTCCCAGCACATCTTTCCAGGCTTTGGGCCATAGAGAAACGCCTTTCCCCCAACTCGGTCTGACATTCCATCGGGCTTTGGACCATTAGTCCGCTATCCACCATTCCAGCAAAATACTTATTGGCTATCGCCTCGACACACACGTGGAGCCGGAAGAACGTTCCCCCTCTGTCCAATCCATCATTTGTAGCTTCCACGGTGCGGATACTCGAGGCCGAGGTACCACAAGACCTCCTTCCTAACCAAAAGAGGTTTCTATTCCGCTCTTGGAACTTGCAAGCCTCCCCGGCTTAAGTCCCTACCTTGGGCGCCAGGCCGAATCGTAGGTGTAAGGAAAAGCTCCAACTCCCTGAGGAAAGGATGGCCACACCCCTCTGGAAAAAGAAGAGGGGCCTAGAGGATACGAAGGCGGGGGCAGCGAAGCAACCTCGTCTGTCTTAATGAGTGTGAGATCGAGCAACGAGGTGTGTATGAGGACGCATACCCCACCCTTTCAAGGCCAAAGCCATCTCGACCCCAACCCTCCCCCATTTTCTGGTGTTCTCCCTGGATGCCCTACATTCCCTCAGCTGTCCCAAAAAGGTCTCTGTCAAGATATCAGTGTGTTTCTCAAACACCATATGCATTTTCAGGTCAAGTCAAGAAAAGAGAAAAATGAGCTACGACCATGTGTCCATCACCAAGAGGATCTACCCCCTCTATTTTTACCTAGAATACCCGGTATGTTAGTCATAAGGCTCGTGTCTCGAATTTATTGTTCGGGACTCTGTCTCACCGTTTTATTTTTTATCATTTCCATTACCAAATTGTTCCATGTTATCTCCCGTATCAATGAATATCCATTTGAGTTAATTAAATAAACTATATATTTTATTCAATATGAACGAGATGACTCGCGAAACTTAAAACATTCGACTCAAACTCGACTTCTTTGTCAAGCGTTCTGTAGCTCGACATATGTCCTCCTCATACTCTAACCAGTTGTTTTTGCATATTAATTAGAATTAGAACCGGAATAATATGAATCATTTAATAATTTTAAAACTCTAAATTTGAGGAGGACATATGTCCTTCCCATTTGACTATGCCCTAATTATAAATATTGGTAAAATTATTAGGTTTAATGAGACTAAAGTCAAACAGCTAACATCCACGTATTCTGTTTTTGACATAGTATGAGATTATATATATTAGAGATTAAATTAAATAAGAGATGAATTTCTTTGAAATTATAATTGTGATGCTCCGTATTTTTTTCAGAAGTCTATAAGTCGTCCTTGCATATGAACGAAGACTGTTTACTTTGACTGCCGAGTTATTGAGTGTTAGTGTGTTATCTGATGGAAACAGGGCCTAAACAAAGAGGGACCGTGTTGTGTCATAAACCAATGTGAAACGGCTCTGTATCATAATTGTTGACCCGACACCATGTTTCGTCTTTGATTACATGGTTGACGATGACACGACGAATATTTGAACCATGGGACACTGAATTTTGGACTCTTTTTTAAGTACATGAAAACATTATGATCACTTTTTTCATCTGCTTCTCTTTTTATCCCACTATGATTCAAACATCGTATTTTTTTTTCTGTTGTAAAGTAATATCTCAATTATATTTTAGCTTAGCTTGAAAACATTTAGTGCATGTTCTTTTTGTATAATTTGTAAATTTTGTTTTTCGATCCATTAAGTAAATATATAAATAAAACGTCTTCGGAAAAAGAAAATGAGTATATATATAAATAAATTCTACCTGTAGAATTCAAAATCAGGGAGATGAACGAGTCTCATCTCCAACTAACAGATATGAGCATGTTACATGCACCTCAAACCACTGATAGTTTCATTCAAAGAATCAAACCAAAGAACCAATTACAAACTTGAGTACTGACTTGGAATCTTAGTGTCAAAATAACCCCAACAAGAGTAGTAAAGAAGAGAGTAAATTCATATAAAAGGAACCTCATCCAAGATCTTATTATCAGATTTTACAACCATTAAGCATAAAAGAAGATTTAGAATTCGAATTTTGATACCATGAAACTCACAAAAAAGAAGGTCTACAACCTTGATTTTCCAATTATGAAGCCCAAAAAAGACAGCCGACCACCCCTCAGAACACCCCAAACCATATACGTACTTGAAGAAAACATTGTATCTCACCGAGGGCCCAACTAAGAGAGTTGAAGGATACCAACACCGCTGAACGGTAGAGATAGACCAGTGGCCAAAATCACAGAAACTCAAAACCCAAAGAAACAGAAACCTCTCGATTTCCAATAGTGGCTCATAGACCAATAACTACCCATCAGAGGCATACACCTAAACTAACCGACGGGCCCCTACTAACAATAAACATGGAAACGAAAGAAATCGAAACAAGTCAGATTTCTACAACTAAAATGTTAATTTTGGGTTGAACTTCAACACCCTCCTCACATGTAGAGGTAAGAATGGGCATCTTCTTATGGACTGGAGATCACATACTGGAGGTGACAAACGGTCCATGTGCACACTCTAGGCTAATAAATGCATTATTTGCAAGTGTGGTATGCACGTTTGTTACACCGTTTGTGTATATTAGGGTGCGATGTTCGGTTTGGACTCTGTGATACTATTGTCTACCAAGTTTAGAGTGTATAATATTATTATTTATTTTGTGTGTTCAACAAATTATATGTGTATATCTTCACGTTGATATATAATATATGACAAACACTTCTCTGTAACTTAAAAAGACTGATATCCCCAGTAATACCATTTATTTCTCCATTTATAGCTATTGTTTATATATTCTTGAAGTTTTCTTTATCAACACAAGACCTATGTTTTAGCATGTGAAGATGGGACAAATATGTTAGATTAGAATTTAGATCCAAAGATCCAAAAATTTAAGCTCAATCTCACCGATAACTAATACATCTCGCCTTTTAGTTACATGTTTGAGAAAGTGAGCCATGAAGTTAGAAAAGAAATAGAAGAAACCAGCGGCTATTGTTTTCCACTGTAAATTAGGGTTTTGCGAAAAATGGCGACAACTCTTTCAACTGATTCTGACAGCCACCATTCATCGAGAAACGATGGGGAGGGAGCAAGGTCGCTCAGGGCGTTATTTTTGGTATCTCTACTCTCGCTGTCTCAGGCTACAAGTCGATCTCCCGATCAGCTGTCATCGATCTCCGATGGGGCATCGTTGTAGGAGCAGCAAGATCGAGTGCTTTCCATCACCAGGGCGGTGGAACAAGGAACCCCAGCATTCTCCAGAGGGAAAAGAGGCCGTAAGAATAAGGTTAGGTTTGTACTTCGAACTCCGGCGGTGGTTTTGATAGTGTATGGGGGTAATCTTCCAGAGGTGACTGCAAATAGTTCCAGAATCCTTTGGTGTTCTGGGTAGAACACAGGAGGAACTTAGGGTAAGGAAGCCTTGGCGATGGCGTGAGGGTGTAGGTCCATCTAGGGCTCCGAAAACAAGGCTTCCGGGATTGGGCCCTCAGCAACACTCAATAGGCCGAGTCCTTTGGGCAGCAGGTCGTCCAACTCTTACATCTTACCACCCGACCCGAAGTGTGGCGGGGAGGCCCATGCCCGATCTGAAATAGATGGGTGAGGTGACCCGGGACAGACCATGTAAGAGGGAACCCAAGAAGGAAACCGGATCTGGTGATTCCCATCTGATATTTTGATTTCCACATGAACAAAAGGGAAGCTAGTTGCAACAGTGGGGGGCTTTAAGCACCCTCGCCTCGTTGAATGAAGCCGAGGTGGTCCAGAGGGGGGTCGGCCGGATTCACTACCCCTCTAGACGTAAGGTGTCAGAGGTTCCACCAAGAACTGACAAGGTACTTCCCTACCTTCTCGGAGATCACAATCCCGGGTTTGGAGCCCAACCATTATCATTTCAGGGGGTGGGCGCACGCTGGCAACCTGGGGGAGTACTCAGTCCACCATAGTACTTTTCCGGCAATGGGTCTACTCTACCCTAGCTTTCAGTTTAAACTCGTTGTATCGGTGTCATCAACGTTACCGTAGTATCCTCTTCCAGACATCTCAGTGAGATGGTTCAGTGTATTGAACTCTTTACTTTTCTATGAGGTTCATTATTGTTGGGAACTCATTTTCATTTATGTCATTTAAGTGTTTATTGTTTTTTTGCTTGTAAACAATTTTTTATTTACAATATACCCCGTTTATTTTTTTAAAAATCCGTCCCGCCTTTTTATTTAAATACCGTTTTTATGATAATCAATGTAACCGTATATTTAACCCATATTATTGTTTTTTTTATAAGCGAAAAATTTTATTAGGCAAAAAAATAATATGGGTTAAATATATTTAACCCATATTAACTAAAATATATTGTATCAAAATTATACCTACCGCGTAACACTTGCAACTACGCAGTGCAACAAATTACGCGGCCACAAACAGAAAAACGCAAAGCAATGGAGCGGCCAAAGGCATCTGAAATTTAGAGAGTCAACAGTAATCATTGGAACAAGTACGGTGAACCTGAACCATATATATGAAGATGCCTAGAAATGACATTGCATGGAGTTACAGTGTGTGATTGCGACTTAAAGTCTAATAAAACTTGACATGCTTCTACAAAACATGTAAAGACCAAGTCACTAAAGCTGATAGTGACTTCCACGTACATGAATCTTCTCGGATGGACTCTATTTTTAGACCAAGACTTCAATTCCTACTGTCTTCATTATTCTATCCCAATTTGCTCCAATATAAAAACTCCTAAAAGAAAATCATCTGAAATTGTAAAATCCAAAGAATACTATGTGAAACACGTTTGGGTACTGTACAATCACATGCATATATAAATAGGTGAGACTTTCAAAGTTATAAGGAGCTTTATATGCCATCCAAGAACACCAAAGAAATAAGGAAATAAGCAGGAAAGAACCAGAGATCATGGTTAGGACTCCAGGCTATGACAAATCTGGACTCAAGAAGGGGACATGGACTCCGGAGGAAGACAAGAAGCTAAGTGAGTATGTCACTAAGTATGGTTGCTGGAACTGGCGCCAACTTCCTAAATATGCAGGTAATTTGAGAAACCATACAGATAATTGTATAGTAGTTTTTGTATCAGATTCAGCTTTTAATTGAGTTGGTTCTTTAATAAAAACTGCAAAACAGATTAGAGCTAGTTCAGGCTTTTAATTCCGAAATCTGAACTTGCTCATGCTGTGTATGCAGGTTTAGCGAGGTGCGGGAAAAGTTGCAGGCTGAGATGGATGAATTATCTGAGGCCGAACATCAAAAGAGGGAACTACAGCAAGGAAGAAGAGGACATAATCATCAAACTACATGAGAAGTTGGGAAATAGGTACTAACTTAGATCTATATTCCAAAATCCAAACATATATACATGCAAGATTGATGTTTAGGTCAAATAGTTACCATATTTCAAAACTTTTTGATGCGTAAACAGATGGTCAGCCATAGCTGCCCAGCTCCCGGGAAGAACAGACAACGAGGTGAAGAATCATTGGCACACATATCTCAAGAAGCAAGTCATGACTCCGAACATGACAAGCCATGAAACAAACCTAGGCAATATTGGCTCAACCCTTCAAACAACAAGCAACGAAACCACCCCGAACGATGATTTTTCGCAATGCACAGACAGTGAAGTAGAAGAGGAAGGTATCAATATGCATCATCAAGACCCAACAACACATAAAATCAATGGAACAAGCTCCTCTAATGAAGCTTCTTGTTCCCCACAACAACCTCAGATGGAATTCTCCGACATGTCCCCGGATTACAACTTTAGGGTTGAAGATTTTTCGGAGACATTGGATAGTTTCTGGTCGGAGCCGTTCTTGTCGGAAAGTATGTTGATGCTAAATAATGATTTTTCGACCGAAGGAATGATGTACCCAACTGGGTTTCTGTCTCCTCCTCCTTATACTGGTGTTTTCGGTGTAGAACAATACGATGAGTATGATAATTTGTTCAGTAGTTTCTGAAACTGTACAATGAGCAAAGGCGGCTTAATTAGGACTTATCAACATTTGCAATATGTATTCATAGCAGTATTTTATGTGAACATATTCCTATATATGGGTTTGAGTTTTGCTTCTTAAACTCTCTTACCAACGAGCTTATTAGTTTCGAGTATGAAATGGTATATGTGAAATTTTGTTGTACTAAAATGTAGCTCCTAATTCCCCGTTTATCGGCCTTTTGCTAACTTATTTTTGATCGGTGAAGTTTTATAAAGCTCTTCACCACTCAAGTTGGGTCATAGGGGAAATGAACCTATCAATACAACATATTTAAAGTACAGTAAACAAAGCACAACCTTATCCAAAAAAACCACAAACCAGCTAAAATCAATAAAACTCAACAGCTCGCTAGAAAACATATACCACCTTTTTCCTAAGATGCCTGGAAACGATCATAAACCCTCCACCGGCTTCTTGATATTACAACGTTAGGGTTTCGCTAATTTGTAACGACAACTATGATAACTGATCGCGAATCACAATGCAGGAAAATGGCAGAGCCGGTCTTCCCGATACATGCACCTTTGTCAATAAGTTCCTCAACTAGTTTACTTCTTGTCCCTCAAACCCGAGGTCAATGAAGTCAAACTACATGCTGAAACGGGTTATCTACCCTTAAAATGAACACGTAACCTCTAGTTGAGTTGATTTCATCCTTGTTTGAAACCTAGTTAGCATAACCTGATCCTTCTACCACAACTGAAAATTAACTATAATGCAAAAACAAATCCACATTTCAATAGAGGGAAGAGCATTTGGATTCCCTTCATTAGGGTTGTGCATATCGACTCAATATGCTAACAACATAAACAATGTTGTTAGGACTAATCCACGATGAGCATCACATGTTGTATAAGGGATGGGATCCCAGTAGGTTCCTTGAATCTGGCCCTTATCGTACGATAATGGTCGAGATCAATGAATGGATGAAGCCAGGTCATTCCAAAAAATGATAAGGTGGGTTGTTGTCGAATAAAGAGCAATGAAGAAGACATAAGAAGGATCAAAACCTCTCCAGAACCCTACTCCCTTAAAAACAATCGCCTCTCCTTCTCGTTTCTATCGGTGACAACATTGTTAAAAGTAGTGAAATTTTCATTTTCATACCCTAACAATGGAGGGTATTGTTGTCATTTCACTTATTTTCAAATTCTGAACCAATGACATGAGTTTGAAAAATTGAGTAATAGTTAGGGGTATTATGGTCTTTTTAACTTTTTCCATCCAAACTAACAGAAAGTTAACGGTTGGGTACCAAAATGAAATTAAATGTTTGGTTTAGGTATGAAAGTGCAAAAAATTTATGCGAGGTTATCAAAGTGAAATTAAATATTTTGCAGGGTATTAAAGTTAAATTTTTCCTAACAATAATTTTGTCATTGCAAAAAATATAGGGTGCACACGCAATTACATTCGTTCTTCAATTGCTTTTCTTTTAAATTTTACTAGTCGTATTTTAGAAAATTACTATAAGATTATGATTCCCCATGTTTTCAAGATAAAAGTCATTCTATTACGATAAATAAATAAGGGATCATTACAATTATCTACCCTCAAGTTGACATGATTATCTGATGAGTACCCTCATGTTTTCTTAACTTATACATACTCATGTTACCGCGTATAATGATTTACCTCTTCCGTCCAATTTTTCCATCCATTTATTGTTCAGTTTTTCATAAATACCCTTATTTATATAACCCTAATTAAATCTCTCCAGACCTAAATCCAACCCCAAATTTCTCTTAAACTCTGATCCCACTTTTTTATATATATATTTTTAATTAAAAATTAAATTATTGAAATAGATTTATGGAAAAAAATTAATTTTTAAATCTGATTTATTTTTTGAAAAATTATTTTTATAATTACTTTTTAAATATTTTTATTTATATATATAATTTTAATTATAAAATATGATTTATATATGTTTTTTTTGTTTTTACATATTTTTGAAAAAATAAATTCTAAAAATTTATTTAGTTATCCCACCCCCCCCCCCCCCCCCCCCCCCCCGCCAAAAAAAAATCCTCTCTCAACCTACCGACCCCCTCTCCTTTCTTCTTCTTCCTCCCATAAATCACTCTTTCCCCCTCTTTCCTCCTTCCTCGCTCAGTGTTGCTTCGCTTTGTTTCTCCTTTGCTTGCCCTTTGGTGCTCCGGTGGGACTTCTCCCTACAGATCCTGAGCGTGGGCGATCTTGCTTCGTGCCTCTCTACCTCAAATCTGGAAGCTTGGCGTTGTCCCAGGTTCGACGTGTTGTATTGCTCTAGCCGGTCGACAGCATTTTCCGTCAAATAACGACATACATTGCAAGTGTGGTATGAAAGTTTATTACACTGTTTATACGTATTATGTTCCACTGTTTAGGTTTGAAATTTGTAGAACTATTATCTAGTAAGTTTAGAGTGTATAATATTACTTTTTGTTTTATTCGTTTCAACATATTATAGATACATCTTCACTTGATGTATAATATATGACGAACACTCCTCTTTAATTTTCAAAGAAATAAAATAATAATCATACAACTTAGACTCAAGCTAGCCATACATTACATAACATAATTGTTCAGTTGATTAATTTAGATCAAACAATTCATATTCCATAAGGTGTATTAATAAACATGGATAATATTATAAAAGAAACGTGGATAGTATTATAAATCCGTCTAGAATTATACGCGAAAATCAAATAATCTTCTAAAATATCATATGATTTTTCATCCGGGCCATCCATATACTAGGAAATTATCATAGTTAGATTTTTTTGTTACTTTTAGTTCAAATATCAAAAATAGTCTAGATAGTTTTGTAATTTTCGCTTATACTTCTAGGCGACTTTATGATGAAAAAATGATACTCTGAGGATTATTTGATTTTCCCCGATAAACGAAATAACCATGCATACAAAGGTTCCCATGTACCTTCCTAAGAACATCTTTGACTCGTCATATCGTAGATACTAACTACGCGCAAATCAATCCATTAACTATAGATGAAATACGGACAGGAGAAAAAACAAAATCATAGTATAAGATAATCTATTTATAGTGTCTTGTCCCATGAAAACCTGAGAAGACAACTTCTCTACATTTCATTGTCCACCAACTTATCATAAATACACTATTATCTATTCTATATACAATTCAGCCAACAGTTATTATTTGTCTGGATTCATTTGCAACCAGGGTCCTACCGTTTGGTTAGGATCAACTGTTATAAGAGTGAGCAGGACCAGTCCTGTGAGTATGTTGGGCTTAGGTAAAAATTGAAAAATGGGCTTTTGTTAAAGTCTCCGGAAATTGCTATCTACTTAGGAGAAACTTGGGCCCGGAAAGAGGCAAAGTCTTGAAATAATACACATTAATTACATACATATAACAAAACTTTTTTTTTTGAGGAAAATAAGTGGTATATTACTCAGCATCAACCTAATAGAAGATCAAAATACTGCTAATAAAAAGATTTTTTTAATAAGTGAGAATATTATTGACCGATGTATTTAAGAGAAAAAAAAGTACAAATAAACAAGAGAGTATAAGTATCCTGGAAAATCAAAACCATAAAAATCTAAAGCTTGTACGATAGGCATAATACCGACTCAATAAGGGTTTTATAAAAACCCAAATAAACACGGTCTAAGAACCATATTTGACAAACATGAAGCTCCGATGAAAATTTCAGATGCCTAAACACAACAACCAACGATTTAGTCCAAACCATCAACATCCAACCAATCAGCCCCAAATCATCTGTAATTGTGGAGATACCCTAAAACTTTGACGCCTCCCACCCCTCACAAAGCAGAGAAGGGGGACGTTAACACGTCGGTGGCCAATACCGCAAAAAACGACAAGTACGAGACCGGTGGCCAAACCACCACTGGAATACCTAAACCACTAGAAATGATAATCGCCTCGGTTACAATCAAGCCAAAAAGCTTAAACGATTAGTCCTAGGCCAACACTTAGATAAATAGACGAATCCTCGTCATAAAAGACGGGGATAAAAGAAATAAAGCGCAAAATTGAATCTAAAAGACAGTATTTAACCAACAATAAAAGAAATAAAGGGCTGATTAAAATGTTCTCACCACGAACGACCAGGAAAAGTACTCCTAGAACAACCTACGCCGGATACCCAGACGAAATCCACACATAGCCCAAAACGCTGAAAACGTAGATATGGAATTCAAATGCCAATACAAGCTCAAACGGTGGTCGGGGAAACGAAACGGTTGTTGCCGGTGGGGGAGCAAGAACAAAGTTGCGGCAGATGAGAACTTTTAGCAGCAGGTGGAACAAGCTTATGTTCGCTCTAGGAGAATCAGCACCAAACACGCCAGAGAAGTAGGTATGTTCAACACTTTCCTTAACTCCTACTAGACAATCACTTGGATTATTCGGAATGCCCAACCTCGCGGAAGGAGACTAAAAAGTACTTGCCAGGGAAAATGTAGAGCGGGTCTCCAGCTTCCCGCCCTACACCTGCCTAGAGGACTCGTACCTCTTGGCAAGGTTGTTCCGCATACTTTGTCTGGGTACTTAGGCCCGCTTATTCGCATGTTCCTCTTAAGCTATTAGAATGGGCTTTACTCAAACTAACCAAAATCCCAGTTCATCAATTGGGGCTCTAGATCGTGGGCTTTTTGGGCCTTCTAACATGTCCATGTCTTTCGTCCCTTGGTATTCCTACATCCCGGTCTGATGCATGGCGATAAGTACGCCTCAAATATATCGAAGGTGGAAAACATAACCTATTTAAGACCTTAGATGATGGTTGTAGAAGTGCTCGGTTGTAGTGGTAGGGATAGAGGCTTCACACGAGCCTCTTAACATAATCAGGTCAAGGCTCCATGTGAAGTGAGGCGGACTTATCGCTATATCCATCACCGGCCTATCTATGATATAGCCTGAATGACATGTCCCGACCGGCCACATCAGAAGCAGAATTCCGATAACCACTCATATTGGAGGCAAACCCGGGTCGTCTCTTTGTAACCCTTAAACCTCAGTCGGAGACCATAATTGTAGCCAGAAAAGATCAAGCTGGACATGGACCCGGAGGTACGGGGCCCACCCTTGACTTTGGTACCTTGCCCTCGTCGAAATAGTAGATCCCAACGACGTTGCATTGACTTCCCCCATGGATCGCGCGCGCCTCCTCGGGTAGGTCATAGGCCTAGACCATGTCAACTTTATGTGAAATATTTATCAACTCAGAAATATTTTTTATCAACCTAGAACATTGCGTAATCAACCCTAATCACTACTTTTATCACCTTTATATGTGAAACGTTTATCAACTCTGAAATGTTTATCAACTCATATACACTTTTTACCCACCTAGAACACAACGTTTATAAGCCCTGGATGCCACATTTATCAGTTGTATATGGAAAACATTTATCAATTCATAAACATTTTTTTATCAACACATAACACTTCATGAACACTCATTTTATCATCTAGCTGAAATCACAATGAACGGTACACCTAAAATAGATCATGAATTTAGATTTTGATATTTGACCTTCGAAATGATTCTATAATGTTTAAGAAAGAAAATAGGAGTTTCTCACTTATTTTAGAGCTTGTTTAGTTGAGGAAACTAGCATAATTACAATGAACAATTGAGAAATCTAAACCATAACATGATTTGTAGATTGTGGAAAAACACATAGATTTAGATATTTGATTTAAGAATTGATTTTATGATGATTAAAGTAAGAGTATTTTGTTTAGAACTTGATTCATTAAGAAAACTACCTAAAATCGTAATAAACAATTAAAAAAAAACATAAAACAGTATCATGGATATGGATACAAATGTGTATGTGATGACTCAAACTTTGATTGCTTTCCGGAATTCAAATCTTTGTGTAAAAGTTCTATGAGCCTCCTACTTTATATGATTTGTTTATTATCTTATTCCTGGCTAATTTTGGATCCCGGGAAAATGCCTGCAAGTGTGAACATTTCCTTATCACATACAGATGGAAATGCATTTATGATACTACAGTGATGCTCTGCTGCTCCATTTTTTATCGTTTTTTATCAGTAAAACATATTTAAATTAAACATCTCTCAAAGAAAAATAGGAGTACAACAAAGAGAGATTGGCTACAGACTCTTCAACAAAAATTATCACAACAACTGCTACAACCCAGGTAGCTATGAATGGGTACACAGATCCTGAAGATGAAAGGGTATGCAGACCCTGAAGATGAATGGGTACGCAGACCGGGTACGCAGACCCTGAAGATGAATGGGTACGCAGACCCAGTAGCAATGAAAGGGTACGCAGACCCTGAAGCACCACACCGGGGAAACCTGATACAATACAATAAAAAGGTCTATAAACCTAGATTTTATAACCACCTACATTATTAAATTCAAAATCTTCTACATAAAGGATCCGAGCCTTGACCACTAAAATGATCTCAACGATCTGAATGTTAAAATCAAACTCATGAGTGGATATCAAACTTGTTACCTCTAGGAATTTGCAAGGCTCTCTAGTACAGGGCCGAATCATAGGTATGGGTACGGGCCGTTTGGGCAAGATTCTGGCACAGCTCCCTGAGGCAACTCTACCTACACTCATTCAGGACTATGTCTCGTCTTTTTCATTTTCCTTGTACCTCTCTTTATGTCATTTTACATTATCTTTCATATCAATGAACTTAATTCTATGTTTAAAAAAACTTGGTTCTGCACTTCAAACGGTGTACTCCGATTCTAGGGTTCAGAAACAGAGCGTACTTGGACAGACGTCGTAAGATCCCATTTTGTCGGCAAAGCAAAACATAGAGGGTGAGGATATTTAGAGTTCTCCAGAGACCGCTTTGAATTTGGTGCAGGGGACTGATGGGGCGGTTGTAGGCCTTACCGGAGACTCGCCGGATGGTGGTGATTCTCGGAGTGATGCTGATCCACAAGGTGCAGTGGATTTGCTGGCCCCTGATTCTGGTGATTGTTCCATCGCTACAAGAGATATTCGCGTTACACTTAGGGATGAAGACGAGTTGAAGTGTGGGCCTTTGACTTCGTGCACTGATCAAGTCCAATCAACCGCGTGCGATTTGGTACTAGTCATGTGTCGATCTATTGGGCTTGCTTCTAGGCCTACTCTAGGACTTGAATCATATTAGTCCATTTCATCTCAACAGGTGGTGGATTCGACTTGTGATGGGTCTGCTTCAATTGAACCTGTTATTGTTGGAGCAACTGTTGACATGTCAGCGGGTCAATAATCACTTTAGGTGGCATCTTCTGATCCTTCTGGGTTCATATTAGTCCGTTGAAGAAGTCCCTCCTCAAGAAAAGAGAGAGTCGACCCCCTAAGCATGTACCAGATTTTTATACCATTAAGTGTAAACCAAAGGTCTCTTTGGATCGAGAAAGATTTGTTCGTCTCGTCGTCATTGGGAAATAGGTTGAGTAAGGCCAAACTGGAAAAAACTCAAATTGCATCTTCGTCTCATGGAACCGATGCATGTACTACAATTCGTGAATTGGTTGCCAAGAAGAAAGACGCGACGTTTCATCGCTGACTTCGGGAGGCGAGGATTGGCGGGGTTTCCTTTTCAGTTTTTTGTTCCTTCTTTCTTTTTAGGAAAAGGAATGACCTTTTGGCTCCCATTGTTGGAGCCCCTTTGTAAGCTTTGGTTTTTACCCTGCTTCTTCGTGAATCAGGGCATTCCGAATCCTTTTTATAATCGGTCTTATTAGTAAATTTTCAAGCTTATAAAAAAGAAACTTGGTTTTCTCTTGGTGTAGCATTGGTGGTCCATCGATTGATATATCTGAATCCCATACAAAATATGTTGCCCACCGCTCCTGCCATGGATTCCAACCAGCCACCAACATCAGGTACCACTACACCAACACCGATCCAGCCATCTCCCTTCTTTTTGTCGGATATGAACTTCCCATCGGTGGTTCTCGATTCGGATATAGTAAAATCGAGGGTTCTGCCATCGCCGGTTACTCCTCGTGTTCACATCACAACGAGGGGACAACCAATGGAGATTGTGCATGCAGCGCCGCAGCCTCGTCGAGCCGAGAGAGCTCCCTCTCCGGCCTGGCCGGCTCTGTGCCTACCCCACGCTGAAGTGGGCCGAGCAACGTCGCGTCCCCGAGGGAAGCCGGAGATCTGTTCCACCATGCATCCGCTAAGGGACAAGGAGGAAGTTCAAGAGCCACATGTGTAGGTGTCACAGCCTCCTTCGGAGCAATGAGAGGACCTGACGGGGGTGGGAAGACTCCAACAGGGCCTATACCTACAGAATCGGGACTATTGGTGCTGGGAAGTCTCGGGAAAGCCGCAATCAGAGCACTTTTTTCATGCTTGCTTTATGCTTTTTCTTACTTTAGTTTGGGTTGGTTAGTTCCTTTCAATTGTTGGACTATTTATTTTCTATCTCGTACCTTTGATGCTGGTAAGAGGATGTCTTCTGCGATCCAAAGCAATATTTTTCTACGGGTCCATGAGCGTCGAGTTGGCTACGGACAACCAGGACATATATCTAGAACCTAAAGCTTTTACATCCTATTTTGTATGGTTTACATTTTACATTAATGCACTTTTCCAGTTACTCGTATCAAAAAAAAAATTAAGTTTGAAACAAATTTTATGGAAAATTCCTAACTGGCAATCATATCCCACCATATCCAGTATCCATTAGCCTACGTAGAAATATATTTTAAAAGTTAGGAAGGGATTTGACGAATACACTTTTTCTATCGGATCAAAACATGTATGAAACATCAGTATGAGATTAGAAAACACAACCCAATTTGTAAACTTGGAGTTCAAGTATACATACATATACAAGTTTGTTGTGAATTCAAATACCAATCTTGCATATACTCTTATTTATCAACTCAACCTCGTAATAATTTAAGAGCATACGTAGAGCAACATATCAAAATAGAAAGGAAAAACACAAACTCTCACCAAACGACCATTTCTATGGTCAGGAACACTGTAGAGTGGGAACACGCGGAAGCAAGGTCCACACAATCTTGTTTTCTTTCTCACATGGCTTTAATGAGGGTCCAGAGAGACAAAACACAACCGTGTAAAGGTCCACATGATTTGATTCGTTGTCGTCTAATAAGATATGGATTCTCTATGTTGAAGTATAAGTCCCACATCGAAAATGTGTGGATAAATTTACTCATTGATATACATCTTGATGTCTCCACCAATGAATTCGAGTTTTTGGGTTGAATTGACCTTTAACACTTTATTACAAGTAAAAAAAGTTCAAATTTATGAATTTTTTTAAAATGTTAGTTAAATGATGATAAACTTCTAGACCCCAATATTATGTACGTGCATTGTGGATAAAATGAGTATCCATATATTATCTTGGCCAAAGAAAGCCACACGTCAAATGCGGTAAAGTGTGATGTTAAAAAGAGATTGCATTTTATGTGGGGACCAACGTGTTTAATAGATAATATGGGACCTTTTAAGCCGTGTTAGGAAAAATATAATTTAATAAATAGTATTTTTCGTCGATCAAAACAAAAAATTTAAGTTATGATCGTCTGACCATTGCCAATAAGATCTACATTCCCTTTCAAAAGTCATTTGGGATACCAAACACTCTAAAGAAACAAAATGTAAAGGCTCACGACTCGAACTTGTTATTCAAGATCATATCTTCCCCCCTTTCATTTTTATTGTACCTCTCTTTATATCATTTTACGTTATCTTTTACAACAAAGAACGTTGTCAGGGTTAGGGTTTAACTGAAGCTGGAGAGGTTCTTTTTTGGATGAAGCTACATCCAGACATCTTATTATTTATATTAGTTTATTATTGTTAGACGGATTAGTCCATAAACGATAATAAACAGATAAAGTTGAATCCAATATTATTAGTGAATATTCAAATAACATGCGAAATAAAATAACAAACAAAGTATGTAAAAATATAAGGTCGATACGTAATCGAAACAGTAACCTCAATCGATACTCGAAGAGGGAACTGGTATGTCGAGGCCTGCGAACCAGTTTCCTTAAGACTTTTTATTGCCCCGTCTGAGCAAGTCTCCCAAGATACAACGACATCGTAAACGAACTCGAAACCGTGTATGAGAAGTAGCATCGAGTAGAAAGAAATCAGTTGTTCTGTTCTTGGAGAATGAGAGAAATCGTGTAGGTAAATTTCGTGTCTAATTTTTCACTACAAATAATGAACTAGAACAGAGCTTATATAGGAAATGGGGGGAGAGTTTTTGGAAACGAGTTTATTGGAAACACACTTTTCGGAAATATCAATTTTGGGAAATATATAATTTCGAAAATAATATATTAAATTCGAATTTAATAAATTCTGGAAACTAAAAATAATTTCAGAATTATTATAAGATTCGAAATAATATAAAATTTGGAAATTTCTTTAATTGCATGTCAATTTCCAAAACTGAAAAAGATATCAATTTCAGATTTCAATACGGGCCGAAGCAAAACGAAACTGGCGCCACGGGCCCAAATCCGCTACAGCATTCGCGTCCCGCATAGAGCCTTTCACCTGAGCAATTCAAACATGCTAAGAAGCCCATGCTATATAAACCCAAGGAAAGTTTGTCAATCATCCATGTGGGACTACACAGGAATTGTGCATTTTCTAATTTGCAATTTTCTTAACAACTAAGTTCAACGGGTGATCTTTGAGCTTTAATTTCTCATCCACCTCTTATCCGTTTAGACATCAGAATATCTCGTTGGAAAGACCTCACTTCCTAGAACACGAAACTAATCTTTCCGTAGTTCTAGGGTGAGCCGATCATATATATAATTGAGCGTCAAGTTGTCCATTTCCATTTGTCTAAAGTCACTTTTGTCCAACAATTATAATAAAAAAAAAACGACAACTTCGTAAGTGTTCAAAAATTCTTGTTAATTTGATTAAAAGATCCCTCGAATCATAAATCCTTAAAACAACCTGTTTCAAGTCCTAAAAGCCCTCCTCTTTAATAGAAAATTTTAAAAGTAAACAAAAACCATCATTTTCTAATAATAAATAATACATATATTTTTATTCTCGAAAAAAAATAGTAAAAACCACCTATTATATTAAAAACAACATCATTCAAAATGTACTATTGACATTATCTCCTTCAATCTATATTACAGCAAGATCCAGGAAGCACCATCACCTTTACGCATTTAACAGACCCTACATATATTTATTTGAGATACAGACCCTACATATTAAAGGCCGTGTAATCAGGATAATTTGTAGCCACCTTAGTGATTAAACCATCACTTCCATAGAGAACCGATAATATTTAAGACCACACAGGTACAAAAATAAAGGCCTTCACATCACACGAGGTCCAAGTTCTACGAACCCAAGTATTGGTGGAGTACATATTAATTTTTTTTCATCAGTTTCTATGACCAGTAATCCAGTATTCAATGGTCTTGTGGAATAAAATATGCCACTCCGTATGAACACTAACCTCTTGATAGAGAATCATTAAAGTCATACTGTAGAGTGAAAGATGATCGATAAAACATCTAAAACCATCGTAAAATTCTAACTAGAAGTCGTGGATTAAATAACCTAGATTTTATGTAGCAAATATGAATCGGTTGATTTAATCCTCATGTACATATACAATGATTACATGTATAAAAAAACAATGATTACATGTAATTAATTAAAATCACATTTTAATTACAAAATGAAAAACTAAATTACGTTCAGAAACAATTTTTTTTTAAAATTTATTGATTTTTTAAAAAGTACAATTAATTGAAATAAAAGATACAATTTTATTAATTTAGATTATGAACTACAAGTGAATGTATCAGAAAAGAAATTTTTGACCATGAAGAACAGACATATATAGAACCCGTATTGTTTGCTATTTTTTAACATTATAATCGTCACCGATGATATTAGATAAAATATCATATAGGTCAGCACCATATAGGTAGGAAGGAAAAATGGGGATGAGGAAATGGTATCGAAAAACCTACTCCGAAACCTGGTCAAGCACTGCATCAGTAGTAGGAGAAAACGCTGCATATGGGGGCAAAGCGACCAAATTTGAACTACAACAGTTGTATTGGGAGGATATACGCGAAACAATGTTCCTTCTCAAGAAAAGTCTATGAATCTCTGCTAGCTAGTTTTTGACCCTGCAAAAACAAAAATCTAGATAAAATAAAAATGACCCACTCGATTAGTCAGAACCATAATCGAGAGAGAGGTTGAGGAGGGTGCGGTGGTGGAGGCCAGGGAGATGGACGCGATGGCGGCGACGACTTCAGAGGCGGTTTCAAAGGTAGGTTCAGAGGCGATGACAGTTTTAGAGATGCCAGCGGGGACTTCAGAAACAGAGAGGATCGATCAGAAGATGGCGGTGATTGCAGAGGCGGATGAGACGTAGTCACCGGGGATAGAGGAATTACTGAGGGATTTTGACGAGAGAGATCGCCGCCTAGTGATAAATTCTTTCCCAACCCGATTCGAGAGGAATTGATCAAAGGTTGAGAAGAACGCCATGAGAACGGAGTAGAGGAATCGAAACAATGCAAAAAGAACTGTGATCGGCTATATTGGGATGGTTCGCCAGATGATACTAAAATCCTAACAGAATTGTTTGTCATTAGGGATATATTTTTTTTTATAAATTTGTAGTTGGGTTTATTGAATAATAACGCTGTTTCCCTAATTATATACCGTTGTTGTTTTAAATTTTAAACCTAGTTGACCCAGTCGTGGATGATGTCATAGACGAAGTCATGTATGATATCACTAATGACGCACCCTATCTATCCTTCACTCTGTCTGTCTTAATGTAGAGACAGGTGGCATGAATGGCAAGCTCGGGCCCACGTGCATCACACATTGTCACATTGATAGTAGTTGCTACGATTGATTAATCTTAATTGTTCCTTAATATTATTGTGGTGTCATCAAAAAGTTATCCTCTTACACAATGTGTTAATACAAAATGCTAGAAAATGAAAATACTGCTGACTTTATGCACAAGACTGGGCTCGTATGAACATAAATCTTTCGTATATTTATAGGATTAGACTTTGAATAATGTTGTCAATCTGAAGATGTACAAAATTAAAGTATTTATGCTCCATCAGTTATAAAAAATCTCATATTATTTTACTTAAATATGGTCAATCTCATATTATGCATATGCTTATAGTATTATTTTAATTAGATTAGTGAATTAGGTTCTACGAAAGAGAATTGAATGATATACTACGAGTCAAAACCTTGTTCACTCTTGTTATTTAATAGAAGATTCAAATACAAGTATCTAAACTAAACAAACAAATGCTAGACAGACTTGTTCTCAAGGGATATTATAAATATTATTCCTTTGTAAATGTTTGAGGTACTTTTCTAGTACCCTTAATTATAAATTTGATCGATAAAAACTATTTTTATCAGTCCGTCCACATAGACAGACAAGTTTATAAATCATATAATTACTTGTATTATTGATTATTAAATATTGATAAAATATTACTTATGTATGCCTGTATAGTTATTTTACAAACAGTTGTAAATTTAATTAGCATATTATTATCAAAAAAATTAATAACCAAGCCATTAAACTTGTATTTTGTTCAACTACTTTCAATTTACAATCCAACAATACGCTACTAATTAAGATGAAGTTAATTATCAAAGCTCAAAGTATTTGTTCAAGATAAACGAGGGAACCTGCTTTAATTTGTATGATATAATCTTTAGTTAATTAGGAGTTGACTGATCCAGTTGAATAATAATAAAAGACCGCACACAAGTCAATGTCAATTTTTTTTCAAATTTTATCATGACGCGGTTTTAGTTTCTCCAACAAGAAGCAAGAGTTGAGAAACAAGTAAATGAATTGAATTGATTAGTATGATTAATTTAAGGGAAAAAAATGTCATTTCTGGTGTTAAAATTAGACAGTCAAACTAATCATAATCAGAATATTATTCTATCAACCTTTTTTCAGCTACATAGTCAAGCTAATTATAACCATATTATACTTTAATCAAAAAAAAAATTATAACCATATTATTATCTCCATGGGGACATCATTGTAGTCGGAGTTCAACCTCTTGTTTTAGAGGTATTGAATTCAATTCTTTGATAAGTTTATATTTACGGTAGTTTATGTGTGCACTTTATTGTATCGTTGGAGTCTATATATTGGTATGCATTTTGTTACACTATTGAAGTTTGTGGCTTCTAGTTTGTCATGTGTGTTTTTATTAAATGTATATATATCTTTAGTTAAAATATAAAATTTGGTATTATTTACAATAAATCATAATCAAAATATTATTGTAACTTTTAATTAATTAAATCAATACAATTGAAAATGATAAAAAAAAAAAGGTTTCAAGTAGTCATGAATAGCATGATATAAAAATTAGTATAATCAGTTCGTTAATCATATCGGAGTAGAAGGAAAATACATGATCATCACAATTTCAAGATGACATTATTTTTTTTATCAGTAATTTTTTTTACAAAGACCTAGACTTCAAAGTGAAGTGTTAGGCTTAAGGAAAATCCTCGATAAATATTCATACAAACAAAGACAATCTCTTATAGAAGTCCCCAGAGTAACCAGAGTATGAACCTAAACAACATCTCTACAAGGGAGAAACAACCTAGGCCTAAAAGCCTGAATATACTATGAAGACCACGACCAACAAGGGCAACTAAAAACATAAAACCTAGTCCCGACAAAGGGAACAAAACTAAACAGTTCAGAGGTCTAAAACAATTCGCAAATCAACCGTAAGACCTGAACAAACTGAAACCGGCCCAAGGCCCAAACAAAAGAAACCCAACCCACTCAAGCAGATGAAACGCGTGTTCGGGTAGGAAACCCCGCGTGCTCCTTAGGCAGGGTACCTCGCGTGCTCCTCGAGCAGAGAACCTCGGTCGCCGCGCCACCATTGACGAAACGACAGCAGCAACTCCCGGCCACCCCTCTGATCGCCACCAAGACCAGGCCTGAGATGGAGCACCAAAGTCTAACCAGTTCAGTACCCACCGGAAACTCAAATCTCCGGTTGCCGTCGGCCAACACCGAGAGCGGCCGAGTAAATCAAACCTGTAAAGAAAACTCACAAATCCCACTCCCTTTCCCCAAGGCTACTCCGAACAGGGTCTAAAAGACCAAAACAACTCGTCCGGCCAGCACCGGCGACGAGCCCCGCGTCCCACTACTGGGGACCGAAAAAGAAAATCACAAAAGGGTAAGGAGAAAAGAAATATGAGAATCTCATATCTGACCCGGAGGAAGACTTCGAAGCCACCGACTACACGCCAGGCCAACCAAACCCAGAGTCGATTCACCACAGAAACACGACGATCCCTAGTATGAGATATATTGTTTCTACACCTTCTTTTCCCCAAATAACAACAAAGAAAAGCTGACAGGTGTGGAGTTATTACTCGTAAGATATTAACTACATCATAAATCATCCCGAACAAGAAATTTAAGGCAGAAAAGAAACATGCCAGCAACAGAAAAATGTCCCTAAATAGCAGTAACATACATCTTCAATGCTTGTAATAAGTACTCACCAACTAAGTTTCATCCCAACTATTCTAAACCAATTACACAACGATGAACTAAACTAGTTTAACATCATCAACACGTTATGGCCAACTAAATGACTAAATATGAAGTCTTGTGTGTTAGAAGACTTTGCCAGTTGACCTTCAAGTAGGGCCCTCAAAACTCTCAAACATAGAAGAAGAACCATCCGGGAAGGTTAAGAGTGTCTATCACTAGTTTAAACACATGTTTAATATATTCAACTTCGTGGGTATAAATAAGTTGGCTCTGCTGAGTTGTTGCTTACAGCCAAAAGATCTTATCTTGTGTGAGAGAGAACCAAGTTTCAGACTGAAGATGGTAAGAGCTCCCTTCTACGACAAAAATGGAGTTAAGAAAGGTGCATGGAATAAAGAAGAAGATAAGAAGTTACGAGATTATATTCAGAAATATGGCCACTGGAACTGGCGTGAACTTCCCAAGTTCGCAGGTACGGAATTGTTTTTTTTATCAGCTCGAAGTTTATTTATAAAGCTCGAGCAGATTTCGAAGAGTTCTATCTTTCGTGTGTGAAGTATAATGTTTCTTCTTACTATGTTTTAAACTCAATTTTTTTTTGTTCAATAAGCATATTGAACCCAAGAAGGGTTTGATAGATGTGAAATAGACATAGAGTTCACGAATTTCGGTTCGATTTTTCAACAGGATTATCGAGATGTGGCAAGAGTTGTAGACTAAGGTGGATGAACTACCTCCGATCGGATTTGAAAAGAGGAAATTACACAAAGCAAGAAGAGGACACGATCGTTAAACTGCACGATGAGTACGGGAACAAGTGAGAACCCGTCTTTAAATTTCTATTTTTTTCATCTATTTGTACGTATTTTACACATTACATGTATATGATTATTCAAAATTTCATGTGATTCAACACGATTATCCATATGATTTAATGCAAAATGAGTAAGAAAATGGGACTTTTCCGACAATATGGAGTTGCAATATACTCCATATGTCACAAATTATGATCAACTAACCTTATATTGAGATTTTTCACTTTCAGATGGTCCATGATTGCCGCACATTTACCGGGAAGAACAGACAACGAGATCAAAAACCACTGGCACACCCACTTAAAGAATCGCGGGAAGCCAAACCCGAAGCCAAACAATACGAAAAAATCGAACGAAAGTTCAGAATACGGAAGTATCAAAAGTATGGAGCACGAAGTTGAGACTAATATCGCATCAATATTACCCTCACTCCAAATTTTAGAGAGCTCTCCATTGTCACCAGAAACATCCTCGATCACTCACTTGTCCTCGAGCTCCTACTCCGTAGTTTCTCCAGATATACAATGGGGTTCGGAAGATTTCACTGTTCTGTCGGACTCATGTGCACATTCCAGCGGAGACTTCTGGACCGAACCATTCGTAGCAGACAATACATACTTCGCAAATGCATATCCGTCGCCTTTATCACCCTACGATGCCTCGTACGGTGACAGTATGGAAATGTTCTATCAGTTGATGCGAGAACTCTAGGATATGTGAGAACAATTGTAGCTTAAAGTGCTATGTTAATGTCGATAGTAGCTGTAGTATGCAACGAATTTTATATGCCATGCGGAAAAAGAAGAGAGTTATAGTATGAGAATTCTCGATGCTCAGTTTGTGCTTATTATTTTTTGTTTCATAAGCTCGAAATTTTATTAAAAAGAGATATTTTTTAAGGAGGAAAGAGCTAAGGAGTCAAAGACCAACAAAACGATTACAAGTGAGTTCCAGTACCGAGAGCGAAAAAGCCAACTTTTTTCTAAAACGAAACAAACAAACCACAAAAAGAGGTACACGTCATTTCTCATCTCCCGAGATCAGAGGCGAATCATCGTATCTTTTTTCTTAGAAGCCATTTTACAGATTTTAGTCCACGCATCCCTCCCAAAAGACTTTGTGCTTGTTGTTGAAATTCAAATTTTTTTATATTTATTGAAACATCATCTTTGTTTTCGTACGTATTTGATTGATGGAAAAGAATAATAACAGGGAAAGCACTGTGCTGAGATGAAGGGATGATGCCAACAAGAATAAGATGGATATCAATGATTGACTTTTTTTTTTCTTTTTCTTTTCTATCATTAGAAAGTGAAGTGTTGGGTCACTTTCGTGATAATGCCAACGTATTGATTTGGTGGTAAAATGATAACATATCTAATGTTGACCATTAAGGGAATAGATCTATTGTTCTCTGGAAAGAGAAAAATACATTTCACACTTGATTATTTAATAGTATAATTTATTTATATCTTATTACTTGATTTTTTTGTAAGGAAGGAGATACTTCATTAATAGGTCAAATACAAGTATAATCAATTATACGATAGAGTTAATAAAAAATCAAAAGAAAAAATAATCAAAACACGACTTGTAGTTCTATTTCAGATCCATACTGCATATCTTGTGGGAAACCTGTTCATTAAAAGTTTAGAACCACCACAATTGATAAACTTATCAAATAGAATCATACAATAAATATTGTCTAATTTATCAAATAGAATCTTATGATAATTACAGTCTACTAATACTAATCTCTCTACAACAACCTTCTTAATTTTTTCGTTCTTCCACGAACAACCATAAGTCACTCGAAGGATTTCTTTGGTATGGCGTCTTCTACAAATAAGATGGATAGTTATGGTTTACATAGACACCGTGAAATCTTGTTAGATAAGCCTTATAAAATTTTCTTGTCCAAGTGAGAGTAGTTGTCTGACAAGCATATCGGTATTGGTTCTAATCGGTGTTCAAAGAGCGGGACTACCCGAATCCACTCCACTCCGAGCATGCACACTCATAGATATCCTAGTAAGAGATCATTATTAGTCCACTGCCAACACCCAAACAACCACCCCAAAGGGACTGGACCCATATTCCCGTATACACAGAGGATATTGCCGGTCTCCAAAAATAGAAGATAAAACCGACACAAAAGAATGCCTGCCAACAAACATTAGGAGATCAACATTAGTGCAAGTGTTACCGGACGAGTAACATCTAATTTGGGGATACTTGCAAGAGATCCTAGCTGAGGTTTGGTTTGCCCTACCTATTGAAAGGAGGTAAGGTGCAGTTGGATTGTTGGAGAGCATCTAGTATTCGATCGTTATTGGGTGATTGACGATCACTCTAGGGATATTCACTAGATAATCGGGTAGAAAATCTGGTTCACCATTCTGTACTGAGCTGTTGTGGTGCAATTACACTTTTCTCTGTTCCTGGTTTATAGCGTTTGACGTCCCCTCCTCAGATAAGTGTAAGAGTTTCATAGATTAGTTGTGTGCTTTAAATTGACCGACCTGACGAAAAGAGAATGAATATTTGATGATGCCAGTGCCAACCATGATATGGTAGTTTGGAGTATTAACCTAACCACTCGTCTCTATACCTATCATTTGTAATCTTATCCATTAACACGTGCAACGAGCCGCGCTTTCTTGCAAAGTGTACCTATTAGTATAACCCCGTATACTCACTTATTATTCCAACAAAAGTTGATGCCTAATCTTCAAAAACTTATCGTCGCAGTTTCATGGATTCGAAGCCTATAAGAATACGTATTTTACCTTTCAACTGGATCAAGAAGAAGAACTCATCTTTTGTCGACCCCCTTGTTAGGATGCTACTGGTGATTCTTCGGACATGCCCATGAGCTTGGAACCAAGACATAAATGGAGCACATACAAGAAATCATAAACTTTTAAGAAAATGAGATATTTTTTTTGAAACAAGATAATGAGATATAAATTTGTGTCTACAGAGAATTATATTGTGATATCAAATTAAAAAAATCAACTTTACTAAAAATTCAGGCCACAGTCTACACATTTTTGAATATAATGATCACATCTCTAAAAGAAACATTGCTACCATCTTATATCATCTATTCTTCATTTCTTATTTTCCTAAGCCCAAGCCCATACCATTTTGGACTAAAAAGGTACTGGGTTTTTGGGGTCATCACTATATTTCATTTTAGTTCAAAGAACACAGAGAGACCACAGAAAATAAAAATCATGATCCCAAAACATGTGGCTCTATGGCCTTATCTCATAGCGGTTGTGGCTCTTATTGCTTAAAATCTTCACAACCAATGCTACCTATCCAGCAGAGTCCACACTTTTTCAGAATCAACCATGGCCGCTTCCACTCTCTGCCCAGCAACCCCTCAGGTAACAACACCATTTTCATCACCAACATGATGATCTGAATCAAACCCAGTAAGCTCCTTGTTTATCTTCGATCAATTACTTATTCAAAATTGTAACTTTTGCAGGTATGCTCTAGCAAGAGCTCATTGTTCTCTCCTTCACAAGGCTCTCTTGTGAAGTCAACAAGGAACCATGTTGAGGTGAAGGAGAAGAGCATGAGGAACGTGGCATGCCAGGCCTCCAGCATTCCTGCTGACAGAGTTCCGGACATGGGCAAGAGGGAGCTCATGAATCTGCTTCTTCTCGGTGCTCTTGGACTCCCCACTGCTGGCATGTTGGTTCCTTATGCCACTTTCTTTGCCCCTCCTGGGTAAGTTTCTTTGTGCTTCTATGTATGGTGATGGTTTGGTTTTGGATTTCAATTGCAATACAGTCCCTTCATTTTGATGTCTGTTTGATTTGATTGAGTTAGATCAAAATTGATTTTTTTTTTGTTTGAATAGAATTTCTCAATGGATAGATAGAGCCTTAGCTTTCTGTAACTAAAAGCTCGAGCTGATAGATAAAGACCTAATTATACGATTAGGGTCTGATACCCAAGGTTTTAAAAATCGCTAGGAGCTAGTCGGACGGTTAGGGCCTTTTGGGGATTAACCGGAAATAAATCGGGTCGGCCAACAAGGAAATGGAAATGGCGCCTAGTGGGTCTGGTCGGGATTTTTAGAACACTGCTGATACCAGAGGATCAACTCAAAAAAGAAGAAGCTTAAGTTGATTGGGAGCCCAATTATAATTTTATATCATGACAAATTATACTACTTGGGTTTTGTTTGAGGATGTGATCATTAGATTTATGGTAGCAAAACTTTTCCTTGGATTTGCATTTAGTGAAGTGCTTTTGTATTATTGTTTCCACCAATTGACAGGTCTGGAGGTGGTGGTGGTGGTACACCTGCAAAGGATGCTCTTGGAAATGATATTGTGGTTGAGGTATGGCTGAAGACCCATGGCGCTGATGATCGAACTCTCTCCCAAGGATTGAAGGTATGATCGATAGTTTTGTTTGTGTGTGATATATTGCATATTAGCTAATAGAGATTAACGTGATATGTCTGTTAATACGGTTTCCGATGATCATCCATTCTGAGTGCTGAATTTATGAGTTAAATCAATCTCATTTTCTGTGATTTCACATGTCGCAAGATTTGTAGTTCTCGACCTCTCTTGTAGAATTAGGTGGATTGTGGATGTGAGGTGAAAAGTTTTCACCTTGCATTTACAATAGGCACTGATTGATCCACAACTTAGATCATGATCATTTACTGAAGTATTAACCAGAATTTACCTCATAAACAAACCGGCATGACATACATTTTCAGTTCTAGCTATATGCACTGTGGTCCAGTTAAGTTTTTCCTGTAAGCAATACGGAGTAAATTACAAAACTTTTCTAGGCTTTTGGAAGAGCCAAGTTCGCAAAATCCAAACTATAATTTATTTGTTCATGGGATTTTTTTTGCTTACCAAGAAAGCGGGGAAATCCAACTCTAGTCTAGTCTAGTTTCTAAACTAATTTCCACCCACACCTACTCCCAAGCAGATGTACCCATAGCTCTCTTGACCACCCGGCCAACCCAAGTGAGCAATGAAATTATCGTTTTACATATCTTTTGTGACATGATATGATCTTTTTACATATTTTTTGACACTTGAGCAGTCTTAAAAATTTGTACACAAGTAATTGAAATAGGATTTGTGTATGCAATTCAGGGAGACCCTACATACCTTGTTGTGGAGAAGGACAAGACTCTTGCAACATATGGAATCAATGCTGTATGCACACATCTTGGGTGTGTGGTTCCATGGAACAAAGCTGAAAACAAGTTCATGTGCCCGTGCCACGGATCCCAGTACAACAACCAAGGAAAAGTTGTAAGAGGACCCGCACCTTTGGTGAGTTAAATTGATCTTTTCACCTGATTAATACGATAACCTGTGATTCACCCAAAAATCTTTGAGTCTAGCTCGATGTTAACCTCAATTTTGCTTTCTACAACAGTCCTTGGCGTTGGCTCATGCCGATGTAGTTGATGGGAAGGTGGTGTTTGTTCCATGGGTTGAAACTGATTTCAGGACCGGTGAGGCTCCATGGTGGTCTTAAACCACATCCTGATTCAAGTCTCAACTGCAAAGTTTACAGTTCGAGTTCGATCTGGTTTTATATCGTTTCTTAAAGATCCTTGTGTCATAGAGTGATCTCTTGTAAGATCATGAAGCTTTGAAGATCTGGTGACCTGATTTTGAGCTTCTCTGTTCATACATTGATACCTTATGTGATTCATTCATCATTCTATTTTAATATGTATAAAGGAATGCCTGATTCTGGGATCATTGTATCTGGATTAGGCTAAAACCGAATTCAGACACCTTTGATTAGCTCATATCATCAAGTGTAATATATTTCCTCAGAAATCTACCTAGGATGAAAGCAAATACTATGGAATGCACTTAGTACAGAGTCAACCAAATCATAATAACATATACAGCTATAGCTTCCTCTCTTCTCTGTCCCTCTCGATTGATCATTGCATCCCTCGGGCTACTCCTCGATGAGCTGAAGTTGCAAACTTGTCGTGGAGTGTCTCAAACTTACAGAGGACTTGCAGGTCGGGTATTGGAATTCCAAATCAGGGTCTCGTACATTTTAAACTATTTCAACCTCGCCCTCTCCCTTGTCACTAGCATCTCACCACTGATTGCCTCACTATTGATTTTGAGTTTCTTACTGCTTTCTATCTTGGTTTTTCGATTATAAATAAAATCCCACTGAGAGTCAAGGGACGAGAAATCGAAATATCAACCAGTAATTACATTAGAGTCAATTATGAGAATGAGACAACCTAGGCAGTCTATTGGTGCCGGTTTTGTTTTCTCTATCAAGTTTTTGGATGAAAATGTTGAATTTACGTTAGTGTAAACATGAAATTTAAGTTCTACCACAAAACAAAATGTTTTATGTAAATTTCAAGTCTTTCCGCACGACAAAAAGTACAATACAAATTTGATTGAAAATAGAAGAACAAAAATACACACTTCCCACTCGAGCCATAGGTCAGTGGTTTATTAGAGCATCCACAATCATCTCGCCGGCAGCCGGCGAGATGGCGCCGGCGAGATGTAATAAATTAATTGGATTAATTCATCTCGCCAGCTCACCGCCAGCGAGCTATGCAGTGGGCTGGCGGGGAGGCGCCGGCGAGATGCAAATAATTTTAGTTTTTCAATGTTTTTTTTTAAAACAGATTTTGAATAGATCATACTAATTTTATTTAAAAACAAAAAATACTGAAAGATCGATAACACAAAGGAAACTAAAAATGGAATGCCCGATAACATAAAAGGGTAGAGGTACTCATTAAACAACGCAAATAAAAAGAAACCAACACAAAAGAAACTAAACCAAGGAAAGTAATAAAAAAAAGAAAAACAAATTGCAAATGAGAAATCCACCAACACATACGAAAATTAAAACAAACACGTTAATGAGAATTCCACTAGTGTTCTCCTTTGACAAGATCCCACCAGTGTTTCCATGTGAATGCATGCCCACAAGCCTTTATGTATTGCTCCTCGATCAACTTCATGATTTCCGCATCGTTCCGGCCGCTCCTATGGTCCCTGCAGTTCTTCACAAACAGTCCTTGGAAGAACGTTACTTTGGGATTCGTCCACAGCCAGTGGTCTTTGCAATGCTTCCACGACCTCACCGGATCATCCGGCCCCCGAGTAGATTCCAGTTCCTCAGCGATGGCCCCCCAGTCGTACGAGTGGTGCATCCAAGCTTGAACTAGCTTGCAGTCCTCCTCGTCGGTCCACAAGACACGCTTTGCTTTGGCCTTTGTCGGACAGACGGACGAACGAACTTTGGCGGGATCGGACATAGCGAAAGAAATTGGAATACGACTTTTGGAAGTGTAGTAGAAGAGAGAAATTGAGTGTGTGTTTAAAATGAATTTTGGGTTTATGTATTTATAGGGGTGAAAAGTGAAAAAAAAAAATTAATGCTGCCAGCGACCCAAGCCACGTGTCGCCAGCTGCTTCCTCGCCAACGGCCGGCGCGCCACCCGAGGAGATCAGCTTCCTCCTCGCCAGCGAGATCTGCTGGCGAGGTCCTTAACGGCTACCCAAGTCGCCAGCAGCTTCCTCGCCTGCTCCTCGCCAGCTCCCCGCCTGATCCTCGCCGGCGAGATGATCTCGCCAGCTGCTCTTCGCCGACCACCGTAGATGCTCTTACAACAAATACACAAATCTATAAATATGAAGACAAATAAAACAGACAAAACGATAAACAATCGAAATGCTTGTTAGACTTTTGAATGGTTGTTGGCTTGAGTTAATGATTGGCAGAGGTAGGCCAATAATGCAAGGTCGTTTTTTTATTTTATAATATATGTAAATTCTTTCTTATTCTGTGAAAACTAGTTCACGTGCTTTTTATTTGGGGCTGGTCGTGTTCTTTGTATTTTTGTATTGTGTTGGCATAAAAATTATATTCCATTTCAGAGGTTCACGTTTTGCTAATGCTTTACCATTTGGAGGACTTGATTCATGGCGGCCGAGTTATTGGGGACAAAAAGTCCTACCCAGCAGAAAAATCTTCACGATGGTGTTTATAATGAACAGAAGCAAGTTTGAGTAAGAATATTTTTTTTTATGGTGGAGTTGGTAAGACCTGAAGTGAATTAATATATCAAAGTTTATCTATTCAAATAGTCATATGTTTGATTCATGACGATTGGAATTTGTACTCTTATCACTTTGAAAATAAATATGAAACTAAAATCTAAGATCACTGTTATTTATGGTTTTGGTATTTAGATTCTTAGTCTCGCTTTGTTGTGCTTATTTATGACTACTCTTCATTCCTACAATTGTTTGTAGAATATTTGTTTCGCATCCATGAGAATCGGATCACATTCTTGAAGTCTTAAGAGGGGGACACCGTCTTATATCTTGGATTGTTTTGGGTTACATCCCATCACTTTAGTTTATGTGCTATGATGTATTCTTTTTATTAGCAAAGCAAATTTAAATTAAACCTCTTTTGAGGATAAATAGGAGTTACATGGTACAAGAAGACCTGAATCGGAAACCACCAATGGCCAACAACAACACAGATGACCAAAACCAGAAACCACACCTCTTCACGCAGGAAGCCACCACTAAACAACCGCTTCTGGCAGGTAGCCACCACTACAACAAGGTCTAAAACCTAGATTTAACAACAATTAAGCGCTATAAATGAAAAGTCTCTAAAGCATCCGAATTTAGCCAACATGAAGCACAAAGAGAAAGACTTCCAACAGACGCTGGAGCTCGAACTCAGTCCCCCAAAACCCAATTCCGGTCAATACCGAGAAAATCTCATAGGGGGGAGGACTAGTATTTCTACTGAGATCGAACTCAAACCTCCTAGCAGGCAACAACAAGTCAATCTTCCGAAAAACCGAGGCATGACCTCGAGCTGAGCGTTCCGAAATCGAGATCAGTAACCCCTCGTCGGCCAACACCTAGCGAGGACCCAAGGGAGAAGGCCTGTAATAATACCGAGCTCGATCCAACCCGAATTCGGAAAGAACTGACACCAGAGCCAACAAAGAAGCGCAACGCCACATCGAAAGCCAAACCAGCAACCCTTCAAAAACTGCACCCCCTAGCTGTATGTCGCTGCAACTCGCACTCATTCCTCTAATAATCAATTCCATCCAACACCAAGAAACGCCCCAGAAGGGGGAGGACCAGTATTTCTACCAAGAGCGAGACCAGACTTCCTACCTAACAGAGGAGATCATCACTACCGGGGATCCCAGGTTGGAACTCGAGCTGAGCGTTCCGATACCGAAATCGGTAACCCCTTGCGGCCAACACCAAACGAAGACCCTAAGGGGAATGTCTGTAATTATACCGATGTGCTCTGATGTATGTGTTTGATTTACCGTGACAATTTTTTTAAAATACCCTTTACTCAAACATATAATTTTAAAGTTTTATTAAGAATCAAATGTTTAGTGCATTCTAGTTACTTTCATATCATCTCAAAATTGTGATCTCCTTTATGTTCCGGATCGCCTTCCTCAAGCTATTAGGGATGAAAACCCAAAATGTGAGGTAATTTGGACTGATCCTCACAATAGGTTGACTTCAAAACTAAATCTTCACTAAATCTTAGTGATTGCGACACAATGCACGTTTATAATTCGACGAAGTTCAGGATTCATTAGTCCAGCTAAATAATTGTCCCTGTCTTAGTCTCTCATCTATGATCAGAATTGTGGGGAAAGAAAAGATCCCTTCGTCGATTTACTACGATTCAAGCCATCCAAACTCGTGTTTTTTATTTTCATTTTCCTACACTGCTTAGTTGACAGCTACCTAGATTCCACGCATTCTTTGAATATATTATTGGTAGATTTGGTATTATTTTTCTGGGTTTAAATGATTATATCCAAATAATATGTACACAGTAAGTATAAATAGTGTTATGTGATATGATTGTGGGGTGACTTATTTGACTTTTAAAACTAGCTATTTATGGGATTATACATATTCTTAAAGTCTTGTGAGATGTCTGTGATTTTGGAGCAGAGCTCCAAAGATTATGCCTTTTTGTTGTTTTGTTTTGATTGAAGATTCATGTCCCCATTTCCAACTGTTACTGTTTTGACTTCACTGGTCATTGGTTTTGTACTGTGGATTACATTGACAAGGTTGTCTGATTTTCAATATCATCTTCTGATGATGTGTTCACATGTTTGATAAAACCGTTTGTGTTGTCAATAGCACGTGCGGCCACCACATTAACAGGAATGGCAACAGGGCGGGCTCAATGGCCGAGCAAGCTTTTTGGGTATTAATATTTTTTTGGTAATAATTCTAATACAAAAATAATGTAAAATATTAACATTATATAAAATATCTCTTATTTCTCTCCTCGCTCATGTCGAGACCCCTCCTTACTCTGTAGAGACTGAAACCCTAGCTATGGAATTAGCTCCTATTCCCGCCGCATCTCCCAGGCAGAGCTCTATGGAGGCTGCATCGGCGGAGTGGTCCTCCCTGTTATCCTGGTCGGCGTCCCCTTCCCCTCTTGTCACCGTGTCGAGGCCCTCGTTCGACTCGGCAACAGGCTCGTCCGCCTCTCCCCCGAGCGTGATTGTTATCTCCTCGGAAGCCTCGTCCTCGAGCCCTTCGTCGCTGCACCGATCCTACCAATCGCCTCTGACCTCGTCGCTTCTCACGTGAGGGCCACGTCGCCGTCGCTCAGGTTTGGAGGTGTTCCCGCCAAGACATGGCTTCGCGCGGGGACGGCCATGGGAGCCTAGCCTTCGTTCTGGTGGTCCCTCTCGCATTCAGCACCCGCGATTCAAGACTGATGCGACCCATGACCTGTATCTGGGTCCCCGGTGGGTGCAAGGCCAGCTTTCTGGTGGTCCCTCTCGCATCCAGCAACCCTGGTTCATGAATGCTGCGACCCATGACCTTGCTCTGGGTCGTCGTTGGGTGCACGACCAGCCTGGCCATCAGGTGCGTTTCGAGACTATTGCGTCCCATGACCTTGCTCTGGTACGTCGTTGGGCGCAAAGCCGACCTGGTCATCCGGAGGGTTTCTGTCGCTGCTAGGGGTGCCCTAGGGTTGTAAGGGCATGGCCCGTGACTCCTGTCCATCCATCTGGCTGGTCTCCTTCGCCTATCCGAGTATATCGCTCACATATGGCGTCTATCTCGGTGGGTGGGTCTGGGCTCTCGGGTTGGTCAGACTCTTTGTTGGATGGCAAGGGACAGGGTGCGTTGGGATATCGACGACCCTTCTGAGTGGAGCCCCTAGCGTACTATGACCCTGCATAAAATGTCCCCATAGGGCAGCTGGTAGGACCTCGACCTTGGCCAGGGCATCAGGGACCGCGGGGCCACGGTGGCACGGGGTGGCTAGGTCTGGGAATCGTCTGCCCACTTTTTTCCCTGGACCCATCACCTATGATTAGGTCGTGTCGTGGTCTGGGGGCCGAGGTACGATTGTTGTCGATCTCTGTCCTGTGACACAGGCCTCTGCTAGTATTGGATTCATTAGGGGTGCTGGGATCACCAACATCTCCGGCGGTCTGCCCAACTAGCTAGAGTACCAGGTCCCGGGAAAGGTTTCAAAGGTCCACGTCATACACCGAGTGGAATTCGTCTTGCTCTGATCCCCAGGTCCCCTAGTGGGATGAAATATCTTCGGCAGTAGGGTGTGGAGGCCTACGGGGGTCGGAAACTACTAGGACAGGCGAGGGCTGCGTACCAGCCCCACCGATTCATAGGAACTCCCATGCCGGCACCGGAGGCAGGAAGGAGTCTCTAGCGGTGGCCCACCAACCTTCCCCCACTGATGATCACAGGTTCGGTTGCACCAACGAGGCAGAGAGGCACCCTTGGGTGACCCAGAGGTACCCAGAACCCACCTTGAGCAGCGTTCGTCGGCGAATTTAATTTACCATGGGTTTTAGTTTTTCGCTATTGGATTTGAGTGTCTGTTTTTCTTTTAATCTAGTTACTTATGTCATTTATGTTTGGTCTGCAACTTCGGTCGTCGTGAACCCGCTCTCCCCGTCTACAACTCCGTCCCCTTCCTACTCCGGCCAGCGTCGACCTCTTCCCAACACAAGGTCTCCACCATCCACGCCGACGTCCTCCCAGCGTTGAGCTCTTCCCAGCCTCGACGTCCTCCACGCTTTTCCTCCGACGACCAGCCGGTTTTCCTCCGACCACTAGCCTCTACATAGGTAACTACAAGACTGATTTGTTTAGTTTGAGTTTAATTTCCGAATTTCTTGAATGATTTAGGGTTTGATTATAGTTAGGCTTTGGGGATTGATTTAGTGTTTGATTTAGGGTTTGAATTAGGGGTTTGATTTCGGTTATGATTTGGGCATTGATTTAGAGTTTGATTTAGGGTTTGAATTAGTGGTTTGATTCAAGGTTTGATTTGAGTTATGATTTGGGTATTGATTTAGGGTTTGAGTTGGGTTTAATTTGAGGTTTGATTTAGGGTTTGATTTAGGGGTCTGATTTAGGGTTTGATTTAGGGTTTGATTTGGGGTTTGATGTAGGGTTTTATGCAGGGTTTGATTTGAGTGTTGATTTGGGGTAACTACAATACTTATAATGTTAATGGATTTGGGTTTGATTTAGGAATCAACCAAATGGAACTGTTGAATTTATTTGGTTGAATGGGGTTTGATTAAATAGACTAGGGTTTTGATTAAAAAGACTAGGGTTTTGATTAAGTATACTAGTGTTTTGATTCAATAGACTAGGGTTTTGATAAAAGACTAAGGTTTTGATTAAAAAAGACTAGGGTTTTGATTAAATAGACTAGGGTTTTGATTCAATAGACTAGGGTTTTGACTAAATAGACTAGAGGTTTGATTCAATAGACTATGCTTTTGATTAAATAGACTAGGGTTTTAATTCAATACACTAGGCTTCTTTTTTTTGTTATTTTGAATATAATTATTGTAAGTGAATTAGAATTGAATATTTGGATTAGTTTGATTAACTGATTTGTTTGGTTACTTTGAATACAATCAACTCAATTCAATTATAATTGAATATTTGGATTAGTTTACCATATTTGGTTACTGTGAATATTTTTTGTTTGATGATTTTCTTTTGTTTTTGTTATGATGAGTATTGCAGGATGGGACGCAGAAACTACACAAAATTTTATTCCACCCTTTCATTTTTGGTGGCTCCCCCTCAGACAGAAGGTATAGGGAGTCCGGGAGGCAGCAGCTCTGTGTTGGATGCAACATTTCCGGATCGAATCCGTCCACTACGTGACCAGGTTACTACATCTAGCCCTACATTCAGTGAGGAAAGCTCCATGAGCGGTTCCCGTCCCCAAGTTCCCAGTATTCGAGATAAGGATTACCTTATTGAGGAGGCTCGGGTTCACTCAATGATCACCCAAGGAGAGGCTGGCAAAATCAAGACCAGCAGGCGAGGAATTGTTAGTATGAAGGCAGTGTAGAAAAAGCTCATAGAAAGGAAGGGGGTCAAATACCAATTGTCGTGGAATGGGTACGGTTTATGAGGTCCCACATAAGCGTATTAGAAGACATATAGGCTCCATCATCCGGAACTGGATTCCTATGAACAAGCCTACGTTTGGAAGCTTGGATGACGAGGCCAAAGGCTTTAATTTTTTTTACCAAATGGCTGTAAGTATTCTAATTTTTCAGCTGACATAATAATTTTTTTGATATATAGGTTTGTAATGACTTCATTTTTTGCAGTGCATATACCAATTCAAGGGGGACAACCTCTACGGGCTACTGGAATTCATTATGGAAACATCAAATGTCTGTTTTCGGGAGTAGAAGCACAAAATAAAGCAATGGTGTGACAATTGGGTGGGGGACCATAAAAAAAAAAGACAACCCGGCTCCGGAGATTCCCGTGCCCCTCGAATTCCTCAAACGTCCAGATGAGTTCCACTGGCTGCTCCGCCACTTTAAATTCGAGTAATTTGATGTACGTATCATACTGTTTGTTTTCTTAAATTGTACATGTAAGTTTGCATATATTAACCAAAAAAAATTTACTACAGAAATTAAGCAAATGTGGGAACAAGGCTCGGGGGCGAACTTGTTCGCGCACCACGAAGGGAGTTGAGCTATTGCTGACTGGGCTATCGAGGACTTCGAACAATCCTTTACCCTCACTGCGAAGCCTTCATTCAGTTTTACCACAAAGAGAAGGACGAGAACCCTCACAATGTTGAAAAAGTGGTACGTTTAATGTATTTAAGTGTGTGCACTATCTACGTACCTAACTTATTTTTGTTCCTAAAGGTGGTAAAAGTTTGGTGTGATCGAATTTTGGGACACTTAGTTTATAACGTATTAATATTCATTCAGATATTATATTTTCATTGGCTGGATTCTTGTTATGTCTTCAATTGTTATTCGATTTATTTCAGGTAAAGGCCAGAAAGGTGATGTATGATGCCCTGGAGCAGGTCACTCAATCGACGATGGTTGAATGCCAGGATTCTTGTATATCAGTTTTTACACCCCTAACTCTTGTTCAAGAGGTTCCCCTCCTCCAAATGGTCACCGGGAAACCCTAGAAGGGTCGTCTGCAGTCAGGGCTCGGGAAGATGATTAAGCTCCCAACACTGAGGGACGATCTGTATGGGGGTGGTTCGTGCAACACGAGGTTGAACAGTTCATCTAAAGAACTAGAAGAGTTATGTGCTCGCATTGCCCATATGGAGGAGCGAGAGGCAGCCTTAAAGAGGGACATGAAGACACATATAGCTGCCCAGGTTCAAGCTGCCATCCAGGACAATGCTGCTGAAATGATGAAGGCTTGCTTCGAACGAATGATGCAGCAGTCTCAATCAAATGTTTAACTGTGACTGATAAACGACTAATTATATTTGTTGTGTGTGTGATGAACAACTATTATGTATGTGATGAACTATTTGTGTATATATTTTTTGGATTGTGTGTAAATCTAGAATATGCGGGGTAAATATACAGGTGGCACGTTTGGGTGCAGGGATTTCCAGCATTTTTTTTAACCTGCCACTAAACGTGGGAAATGGATTAAATCCTTGACCCAGCAAATAATCCAAGGCAACGTATAGTATCCGTAACCCAACAGAAAATCCAAGGCAACATATATTGTCCGTGGCCCAGCAAAAAAAACAAGGCAACGAATAGCATTCGTGGCCCAACCGTAAAAGCAAGGCAACGTATAACATTCGTGGCCCAGCAGAAAAGGCAAGGCAACAGATCCCCCTGAGTGGCCCATGTTACAGACCAGAGAAACGGATAACATGCATGGCCCATGTGAAAAAGTTGGGCAACGGATCGTATACGTGGCCCAGGGGTAAATGTTCAGTGACGTATCAAATTTGTGGCCCAGGAGTAAATGTTGGACAACATATCGCATATGTGGACCAGGTGGAAAATTAAGCCGACATATACTATTCGTGGCCCAGAAAGTTAGTTGCCAGACGGATACGTTTATCCGTTGGCCAAATATTTGGGCTACGACACTTGGGTAACAGATCTTGGTCGACACATACATCCGTTGTCCAAGAAATTGGGCAACGGATAGCTAATCCTGGGTACGGATACGATCCGTTAGCCAAAAGCGTTCCAGTAGTAGTGATCCACGGATTCATTTAGTCTAGTTTGTAATTCATCCACTTTGACGAGGATCAATAAATTCTGATCCATTATCCATCTACTCTCGTATGCAGACGAATAATAAATGGGTAAAGCGGATCATCGAACATTTTTGAACTCTTCTAGGTCCCCACAACTCCTCTCTGCTAGGCACCCCGTTTGTCCCAGGGACTCAAGACAACCACCCGACACCACCAGAGCACCCCATTTCAATAGCTATGGGATTCCGACGAAGGACCAATGTGTTCTTTAGACAACCTATTACTCTTGTTCATTGACCTGCTTCTTGCGTTCACTCATGTGTTTATCTATCGTTTTAATTTCGTCATTATCCATAGTATCAAGCAGATTTGGTTACTCTGATTCTGAACACCGATGTTCCCATCACTAACGATAATCCTAAACTGTATAATCTTGATCTCAAGGATCATTCCCTTTTTTATGTACCTAATCCTTAATAGTCTTAGCTCATCCCTAGGTAGGGGTGGGCAAAAAAACCCGAAACCGCTAAAACCAACCACCACCAACCGCAAACCGCACCGGAAAACCCGAAACCGGAGAGTTAACGGTTGGTTGCGGGTTCTTGACGATCGAACTGAAAAGTTAACGGCTGGTTGTCGGTTCTTGAAACGCCAAACCATCGGTTAACCAACCAAACCGGTACTGTTCATCATATACATGTGGCTTCATAATAACCACTAATTTGATATAGATGAATGACTCATGAGCACTCTTTTGTGTCATACAGATTGTTAACATAGAACACGATGACTTATATGTAATTTTTCTTTTGTTTTGGAGAATGTAATAATATGTTTTGGCTTGAAATAGAATTATGTGTATGGTTATTGGTATCTAAATTTGTACTTACATGTGGTAAAGTGGTTGGTTGGTTAAAACCGTTAACCAACCGGTCAGTGAACTGGTTGGTTTCACTGTAAAAAATTGGTTTTTGGGTTGGGACTGGTTCCAAGATATGTCAAACCGGTAATATCGGATTGGGTTCGTAAAAGATTCCATTGGGTGGTTAACCACCCAATGCCCACCCCTATCTCTAGGAGGAAAAAAGAGCTCCATATAATAGCTACGGAGCACACAAAAGACCCCGCCCTCAAATAATCAATTTCATGAAGAAAAAAAAAGTACCGATTTCTTGTACCAATTTATAGCGTGTCATTGTTTTGTATGATATGCAAGATTTTTTCTCTATCGAGTTCTTGTTTGAAAAAAGTTGAATTTATATATACCACAAAACACAAAATTTAATTTTTACCACACAACAAAAGGTACATACATAATATTTTTAAGTTTTTCCACACTTGAAATACAATGTTCATTGAAAATAGAATAACTCAACTACACACTTACCACTCGACCAATAGGTTAGTGGTTTATTACAACAAAACAAACGTCTTGAAGACAATTAGTACCGGATATGTGTCCAATACCAATATCCCCAATATAAATTATATACACTAATCCATAATAAGGAAATAAATATAACACACACATAAAAATGATAAAAAACCCGAAACTCAACAACCCTGGCCCCTCTTGATTCGATCTTACTTCACCATATCTTCCTTGTCCTTAAGCAACGCATCAGCTCCTTCCTTTATTAATTTCCACGCCCCAATCACGTGACGTTCCTCTGTGAACGTACCTCCAATGGCCATCCTCAACATATATATCTTACCGACAATAGTATGTGTCATGTAAATACGTCCCGTGCCGTTGATCCAATCTAATAGCTTCCGGTTCAATATCTCCGTGTAGCCCGGCCCGGCTACGGTAAAGACCGGGTTGAGCCGGAAACAAATCAGCCCGAATTTTCTCGGCACGACTATTTCGAACCTCGGGTCCGATTTCACAAGCTCCTCGAACGTCTTAGCCAAGCTGATGTGGGAGCGAATGTGACTGTGGAGATTGGCTACACCATGGCTACGCAAGACGAACCATAGGCGAAGTGCCCTGAACCGGCGGCTCGTGCCCACTTGCCAGTCCTTGTAGTCCACGACCGACTCGGTCTCGCTGGCCTTGTTCTTAAGGTACTCCGGGTACTGACTCAGTGACTTGACTAGCAAGTTAGGTTTCTTCACCCACAAGCAGCAGCAGTCCAAGTAAGTGAGTAACCACTTGTGCGCGTTCAGACTCAGTGAGTTGGCTCGCTCGACCCCGTTCAGGTAGTGCCTGAACTCGGGACAGATACAGGCGCTCCCAGCGTAAGCCGCGTCTACGTGGAGCCACATGGAGTAATCGCTTGCCACGTCAGCAAGCCGCTCTACGGAGTCAACGGCTGTGGTCGAGGTCGTCCCCACCGTGGCGCAGAGGTAGAGCGGGACCAGCCCGGCTGCCACGTCAGCCTCCACCGTGTCCCGTAGCACCGATGGCCTTAGAGAGAAACACGTGTCAAGCGTTGTCGGGATCGCTCGTACGTTACGAGGGAAAATGCCGGCCAACTTGCACGCCTTGACGAAGGAGGAGTGGGTCTCGTCGGAGCAGTACACGACCAGCTTCCCGACGTTATCGACGCCGATGGTGGCGAGGGCTTGGTCCCTGGCCGCGACGAGGGTGACGAGGATGGCCTCGGTGGTGTTTCCGAGAATGACGCCGCCGCCGGTCCCGGAGAACATGAGGCTCTTGGGGAGCTTGAGCATTTTGGCGAGCCAGTCCATGACGACCATCTCCAGCTCGGTGGCGGCGGGGGAGGCCAGCCAGTTGAACCCGGCGGTGTTGAAGCACGTGCACAGCATTTCCCCGAGGAAACCGGCGGTGCTGCCGGTGGCGTTGAAGTAGGCGAAGAAGTTAGGGCTCATCCAGTGGGTCATGCCGGGCATTATGTCCTTCTTCACGTCGTGAAGGATGGTGTCGAAGGACTCGGGGCGGTTCGGGGCGGCGTCAGGGAGGCGGGTTTGGAGGTAGCCCGGCTGGACTTGGGTGAGGACAGGGTGGGTCTCGATGGTTTTGTAGTAGTCGGCGATGAAATCGACCATTTGGTGAGCTTGTTTGCGGAAGAGTTCGGGGTCTATGGCCTTGAACTCGGCAATGGAAGATTGTAACTCGGGCATGGTTGAGTCAAGGCTGCCCATTTTTCTCACTAGGAATGTTAATAATAACGATAGTAGTAGAGAAGTATGGAGTATGGAGTATGGAGTATGGAGGGAGGGGGTCGTATTTATATTGAATCGGAGTAATGAGAAGTATGGGGCAAGTGATGAGTATGGAGTATGGACCACAAGTGACAGTACGAATATAAAACGTGGGAATTTACTCAATGATCAGAGTGACGGAACATGAAGACAAGATTGCACTCGAAAACGGAGATGCAAGGCCGGTGAATATTGTACCTTATTTTACTCAAAACGTGCGTGAACGCGGCTACACTTTTTTTGAATTGCCGTTGGCCTGAGTTTACGATTGTCGGAGGGTGGGCCAATTTCGTTCGAACTTAAATATATGGTCGTTTATTTTATGAAATATGTAAATTGTCTCTAAATATGTGGAAATTCGGGAAATGATCTTTTGGTGTCTTCTTGTGAGAACTAGTATACGTGCTTTTTTATTTGTGGCTGATCATGTTCTTTGTGTCTTTTGTATTGTTTCGGGCGTAAAAGTAATATTCGTTTCGGTACATGTGCTTTCGATGATTTGCTATATGGAGAACTTAATTCATGGCGGCCGAGTTCTCGGGGACAAAAAGTTCTGCTCCGCACAAGAATATTCTCGGTAAATGTTTACAATGGACATCAGCAAATTTGAGTAAATCTTTCGATTGATTGTGGAAAAGTGGGTGAAAATCAAATGAATATATTATAATTAAATAGTGATGATCAATTGGGAGTCCATATTCTTAGAGCAAACACAACGGGCAGGCCCTCGGGTCCGGCCCACGCATTTGCGGTCCGCGGGACGCGGGCCGTCCCATTGTGGGACGATTTTTACGCGGCCTGTGGCCCGCAAACACGCGGGCCGGGCCGCATGACTCGGCCCTCGCCCCTCGCTTGCGGGCCGGGCGTGCGTACCTCACCCATGGCTCGCTCCCGTCCTCTCGCGTGGCGACACGTGGCAGCCCAATTTCTACCTTTTGACAACGGTCGGCAACGACTCGTTTTTTAGTTAAATCTCAAACAATTTAAACCCTATAAATACCCCAACCTCATTTTTTTCACACCCATTCTCCAATTTCACTCTCTCATTCCCACATTCTACTCTCTAATTTCCAAAATGTCCGTCAATACTTGAAGACATAGTTTTTTTTTGGAAAATTTCATTATAATACCCTAGCTTGTTTTTTTTGCATTATAATAATCTGACAAACATTTATTTTCAATTTACTATATGCCGTCAATTTTCCATCTACTTTTAACGGAAAGTGGTCATGTGCTTATATTTTTTTAAATACCCATATTACCCTTTGTTTTCTTAAAACCCTAATCCTTTTCAGTTTTTTGTTCATTCCTCATCTATTTCTCTCTTCCTTGCCGCAGAGCAACATCAGATAATCGTCTCCGACCTCCCAATCTAGTCACCGTCTCCGACCTTTCTTTCCAGTCATCATCTCCGACCTCCTTTCTCGGCCACCGTCTCCAACCTCCCTTTTTTGGCCACCATCTCCGACCTCCCTTTTTCCATGCTTCACAGGGAGGGGCGTGAGCTCAATTCCTTTGCTTTTACTACCATTCTGAAGTTTTTGGTGAGTGTGATTTAGGAAAAAAATTTCACGAGTCAAGCAGAGCTGATCTAGTTTGGAGTTCTGTACAAATTCAAGGGTTTTGTTATGTATTCTTCAGTCTTTCACATATGAAAAAAAATAGAACAATCATTAAATCTGTGGCAATAATCATTAAACATATGAGATTGGATTAGGGTCTGCGTGAGGATAGAAGTTTCATTGTTGTTTTGTAAGCTATTGAACATGTGGGAAATTCTGCAATTCAAATTTCAAACTTGTGATGATGTTGGTGGCTTACAGTGTGTTTCGTCATTATATTTTGTGGGGAAATTTTCAATTTAATACCCTGGCAAACATTTATTTTCAATATAATACCCTAGCTTGTTTTTTTGCAATTTAATACCCTGGCAAACATTTATTTTCACTTTCATACCCAACCGTTAACTTACTAGGGTAATAAAATGCAAAAAAACAAGCTAGTGTATTATACTGCAAATAAATGTTTGAAAGGTGAATTTAAAAAATAAATAACAAATAAAAAACATAATGAAAATAAAAACTGAATTTTGGAAAATAAAACTGAAAAAACTGATGCTTCAAAAATAAAAATAAAAATTTATTTTAAAAAAAATAAAAAATGATAAAAAATAAATAAAACTGTTTTGGAATAAAAATGATTTTTTTTAAAAAAAAATAAAATTGATTTTTCTAAATAAACAATAACTTTTTCATATAAAACTGTTTTTAAAAAATAAATCTGATTTTCTAAAAGTAAAAATTTATTTTATAAAAATAAATTTGATTTTTCAAAAATAAAACTCATTTTTTGAAATATAAAAATGGTTTTTTTTTAATAAAAGTTTAAAATTTAAAAATATAACTGATTTTTTAATAATAAAAATGATTTTTTTTAATAATAAACTGATATTATTAAAGTTAGGGGCATTATAAACTTTTTACTTATTTTGAATGGAAAAATAACATAAAGTTAACGTTAGGTAGTAAACTGAAAATAAATGTTTATCAGGGTATTATAATGCAAGAAAACATGGTAGGGTATTATAATAAAAATAAATGTTTGTCAGGGTATTATAATAAAATTGTCCTTAATTTTTTCAAACTATCTTTGATAAGTCTTGGTAATCAAATACATTTTTTATTTGGAAAAAATGTATCTGACAATAATCAAATATATTTATATGGTAGGAAATGTCTGTAGCATCCTGACAAAAAAACACCCATGCGTAAGGCCCTACCACGGACACAATTATTTTTATAAAAATGTTATTTATTTTTGTAAAAATAAAGTTTCATATTTTATTTATAGTACCTTATTTTTTTTATCATCTCAGTACCTTAAATTTTATGAATTCATTTAAAATATTCTAAATTTCTTTTGTGTCATCTCAATATCCTACACTTTCATTAATTATATTTTAATACCCACCGTTAACTTTTCATCTGATTTTCCATTTAAAACAGGTTAAATACCATAATACCCCTCAATAACAACCAAATATAGGGTAAAATTAACGGTGGGTACTAAAATAAAATTTTAGGTGACAAAAATAAAATAAATTAGGATACTCTAAATAAAAAATGAAATATTTAGGATACTTGGGGTGAAATTATCACTAAAAAATACTATTTCAATTTCTTAGTTTTGTTCCCCTCAAAAATTTTGAACGTTTGACACTCCGATAGACAATGCTAATTTTTTATATAATAGGATATTAAATGTACAAGTGCATTTTTATATTGTCGATGTGTACTAGTTATACTGTTCGTGTATGCTATATTATTGGGTAATTTTCACCTCAATGTCCTAACTATTAATTTTTTTCACCTCAATACCCTAATTATTTTTTGTGGCACTTTAATACCCTAGAATGATTTTTTTTCACCTCGGTTCCTTAACTATTTTTTGTGGCACCTCACTACCCTACAATGCATTTTTGTGGCACCTCACTACCCTAGAATACATTTTTTGTGGCACCTCACTACCCTAGAATGCATTTTTCTAACATTAAAAACTGGTTTTTTTAAGAAATTTTGAAAACCAATGACATGCTTTTAAAATTTTGATTGTTAGTGAGTGGTATTATGGACTTTTTAAGTGTTTTCATCCAAAAATGGATGACAGATTGACGGCGGGTATCAGTGTGAAAAAAATACATTATAGGGTATTGAGGTGCCATTAAAAATAGTTAGGGTATTGAGATAAAAAAATTAACAGTTAGGATATTTAGGTGAAAATTACCCTATATTATATTGTTATTCTTTCCGTCGAGAGTTTGCGACGTATATTGTTACTGTTTATCATGTGTTCATCATATATACGTACTTACATCTATTCGTTGATATATATGTATATGGTATTAGTTTTCCTCCCTAAAAAAATGTGGCTATCCCAGATTATACATGAGTATATACAAAGTTAAATTAAGTGGTAAATTTATTTTCGAACCCGTGAGCAAGAGGGTTGGTTAGAGCATGTACAACAGAAAGGACCTTGGTCAGGGAGTGGGAGTGCATACCTTGTACTGACTGGACAAAAGTCAGGGAGTGGGAGTGCAGAATAGTGGGTGTTTTGCAACAATGCTGAACCTTGAGGTCCTGGGAGTGCAGAACAGTGCTGACTGGATTATTAATTTGTTATTTTCCTGTTTTATTTAATTCGTTATCAGATACCGTTTAATTTAGTCATAATTTAAACAATTTTGGAAATAAATAATTAAAGACAACCAATAATTAATAAATAAATTCAACACGAATATAAATGAACTTCTAATTTTATTCAACCCCTTTTCATACAACCCAAAACAAACCAGCTCCAAGAGCACAAACGACTACTCGTCGTCGTCACGGAAACCAGCTCCAAAGCGATCCCATAAGTGCTCCATAAGATCTTGTTGTAGTTGATGGTGGATCTCAGGATTTATGACACTTTGTTGAGCATCCACTCGTTGCTGGTATGGCAATGGCCCTGGTCCGTGGTGCCATCGTTCCGGTGGTGTCCAATTCGGCATTTCTGGAGGTTGCGCCCACAACAACTCCTCCCCCCCATACTCGTCTCCTCATATGTCGGCAGTTGGGCTGCCATCTCCGCATGCGTCGGCATCCGGGGAGCCAGCTCCTCGTACGTCATCTCCTCAGCGTCGGACATAACCTCGTCGTCAGACATTTTCGAAAATAACGAGTAGGCAGTGAGAATGAAAGAGTGAAAATAGAGAATGGTGTGAGAAAAATGAGAAGTGGGGTTGGGTATTTATAGGGATAAATTGTATCTGATTTTTGAATTAAAAAAAAAACTAGCCGTTTGAGGTGCAACGGTCGGGACACGTGGCACGCCCACAGGCTGCCAGCGCAGCTGGAGCGCGCAGGCGCGTCCAACGCGCTCGGCCAGCGATTACGGAGCGGGAGCGGGAGCGGGAGCAGGACCGGGACCGGGATTTTGGGCGTCTGCAGCGGATCGGCCAGCGGGAAACGTTCCCGGAGCGCGCAAAATGGAGCGCGGACGCGTATCGTTGTTCTTGCTCTTAGACCCTGTTGAAGACCGTTGGTATAGAATGAGACTGCCAACTTGCCAAGGAGATCGGGGTGATCAGTAGTGGGCAGATATGTATTACCAGAAAGGGACAGATTGTCTTAAATGTAGACTTTTTTAATACGCCACGTGATTTTAATTCTATGTTCTATTCCATATTCGGCAGAGTTAATTAGTGCAAAGAAAAATCAATCCAAGGTTTAAATAGAAACTTAACGGAAAATTTAACTGTCCTTTTTCCAAACCTTCGAAGACTTTTTCTAAACGAGTAACTGGAAAAGTGTATTACTATAAAAAAAAAAATCATACAAAGTAGGGCGTATAAACTTTGAGCTTTAGAATATTGTCCAGGTTGACCGTAGCTAACCCGGTTCTCATGGACCCGTGGAAACAGTCTATTTTAAATCGTAGACACTACCTTAAGACATCCCCTTACCGACATTTCAAACAAAGAGTACAAAAAACTAAAAGTTCAACCAAACAAACTAAGGAAAAGCATCCAAACTAATACAGTAATAAAAAGCAGGAGAAGATCGTGTTTTGTTCACACGGCTTTCCCGAGACAACCCAGAACCGACCATCCCGGGTCTAGGGGAATAGGCCCTCGTCGAACCTTCCCCCCATCGTCGGGGCTTCTCATTGATCCAGAGGAGGTTGTTGGGCCCACGCTTGTGGATCCTTCGTCTCCTCCTCGTCCACCTGTTGATGGTCCAACACCACACCACGTCATCATCTTCCCAGTCTGACACTGGTAGATGCCTCCGCGCTTCAGATCTCGAATGAGTCTGGGCCATCCTTGCCCGAATGGCCACAACCATGGTCGAAGTGACTTGATGATTGGTGGTCACAACTCGAGCCCTCGACGTCGCCTCCCCCGATTCTGCATGTGATAGTCGTAGAGCCGGCCAGGCCGCCGCTTAGGGTTCACCTAGAAGGTCAGGCCGAGAATCCCCGTGGCTTGCATTCGATGGGGTCCCAAACAAAAGTGAGGAGACCGCGGTTGCGAGGAATTCGTCTACTGCGAGGCATCTTCGCGCACAACAGAGACTGGAGAGGATGAGACCAAAGACAGGTTCATGTCCGACATCAAAGATGCAGGGGATGGAGTGGGCGGGGATCGGTAGTATCCGACGCAGAAGGTGAACAGAAAAATGGATTCATAGGGAGCGGCGAGAATAGATGAAAAACCCTAAAGCTCAAAAAGAAGGCTTTTCCCTTTAGTTCGGCTTGATTAAAACTTGGATTAATCTTCTAAGCCTTAAATGTAGTTGAACAAGCCCTAAATTAGTGTAGTTTTTTTAGTAACAATTAATGTAGTTCGATTAGGTTGTGTAATTAATGAGTATAAGTAATTGGGTAGTATATTAGAACGTGCGGGTCCAACGAATATAACTTTGAGTTATCTGTCACGTATTCTTTTAATAGCTTATACATAATATCGTATAGTTTAATTACTATTATTTTTACAACGGACGACGATTAATTGTTTTATTAGTATCAATCAAACATTACAAGTAGGGTTGGAAATTTTAAATTAATCGAAGTAGTCTAATTTCCATCTTAGACAAAAATAAAAATTCTTACGTACTAAGCTAAGAATGTATAATACTAGAGACAAACAACCATATAAATATCCAAATAAAACAAACTAAAAAAAGAAAAAGAAACATCAAAAACAGCAAAAAATCCTTGGTGTAGACATGTTCCCCCAAATCACGGCTTGTAGAACCAGTCCCTGATCATGAGGAGCAGGTCACCATTCGTCTACCCCCGAGCCCCCCCCCCCCCCCCCCCCCCCCCCACCCAAAAAAAAACTCATGGTTCTTAGCGGGGCTGTTCTGCAGCCTGCGCCTGATCAAATTCGTCCTCATCTTCATCTTCATTGAGGAGTCGGTATTGTGCAAGTGGGGGTCCCGATTTCTCCATGGGCCTTTACAATTGGGAAGCGCAACTATAGACCTAACCCATACTGTTCCTTCCCTTGGTCTTCAGTCGTTTGGGGCTCATGCCTCCATGAGATCCCGAGGTTCTTTCTACTTCCAGATCCAATCGGGAGTTTCCACCATCTGTTGGGGGCTCTCCAAAGAAGGCGACAGTGATTATGTGAGGCTCCCACTAACGTAGCTGAGTTCCCCTCCCAGTGCCTACCTATCGGTCTCTTGACTCAGGTTAGCCAAGTCACGGGGTTTCACGATCGCGCATGTCCTATCTAACGATCCTGGATGTTCACCTAGAGAAAATGTTGATGTTCCTTCGGAACCCTCCTTAGCCAAGTCACCAGTCTATGGTACTCTCTCCCCTCCAGCACTCAGTAAAGAGGAAAGCCCAGAGGAGGATGAAGTTGTCTTCCCTGTATCTTACATGTTCCCTCGGGCTTAAGGGTGGGAGAAGTTAGAAGGTCTTCCAGCTGGGGCACCAGGCGAGGCTTCAGTGACCCCATTATGTCTAGAGAAGTCGATTCATGTCCACCCCTATCTGGACCCAGAGCTAATCATCAAACCTAATATCCTCCCGACAAACATAGAAGCCTAGGAGCCTCTCGTACTACAATCCTACTATGGTGGGCTCCTTGTGTCCTAAAAACTGAAATCGGATCCTTCGGAATGGTTTGTCCACATCCAAGCTAACCCGAAACTAGAGAAAATTGTCCCATGAACGAGGAGTGGGTATGGTAGACTCAACCACCTCAGTACCCAGCGAGTTTTCCAAAAGGGACCATATGTGGTCGTTTCGGGCATCCCCCGGGACGGTATAGCGTCCGGTTGCATGCACAGGATGAGGGGAACAAGGAACAAAGTCCATGGACCCTTGTGGTTGACCCGGTTGAGGGCTATCTCTGAAGGGAAAATGAACGACATGACATCTTAGGAGAGGACGTCGACCTTCATATCATTCACCTACTAGCGCTAGAGCATGACTTCACATAGAATCTTTGGGTTATGGCTAACATCGGAGACGATACTTCTGGCTAGCGATAACTGATATCGTCCATCCGATATGACAATGATTGCCTCGCTCAAAACCATGACTACATCATCGTCTTCTAAGTTGTCCTCCGAAGAGACCCCACCCAGCCGGTCCGAGATGACCCTAAGGATCCTCTGGCCGGGTCATCGGACAATAGTGGCTGACATGGCCTAAGATTTACCGTCTGGAGTATTATCGTGGCACGAAGTGGTGGCCGCGCTGCTTCGGGTTGAAACTCGGGCAGAGAGACCAGATAGGGCTCGCTTGAGAGAGGACGGACGAGCCGAGGCCTAGCTCCGACGAACACTCACCACAATCAGCGATGGATGGGGAAGACGCAGCGACGACCGACCAGAAGAAACTGAGAGAAAATCGCATGCAAAAAAGGGTGGGGAAGGGATAGGAGAAAAGGGAGGAGGAGCCACCACCAACGACAAGCTTGGCCGGAACCTGAGCTGTCGCTGGTAGAGGTGAGAAAGAGAACGACAATAGTGTTAAGGTCAGGGTTTTACTGAATCGAGAGAGAAAAATCAGTTTTTGGTCATTAGTTTACTTGAAAAGATTCCATAAATTTATATTAAATACAGTTAGTCGTGTACAGTCCCAAAACCTTCCACACATGACTTGGACCTTAATCATTATTTAAAGAACCTGCAACGGCTCTGTTAAGACTTGTGCTACGGTTCGTCGTTTCAGGGCATCGTTGTAGAGGGGGTATGGCTAGGTGTTGTTGTAAGATCCTGCAACGACTCGTTCAGCCGTAACAGCCCTAAGCCTAGTCGGTGGGTCAATTCTACACCGACACGTGGCGACAATAAATTAAAAAATAATACAAACAATTTAATTTTAAGTGTAAACTATAGCTTCCTACTACTAATCATAATTTGTCATTGAAAAAGTCACAATAGAAGATAGTAGTACGGGGGAGAGAGACCTAAAAATGACCTTTTACCATGGTTCCGTACTAACTCTCGTAGTATATGAATATAGGTGCTCTTAGGTAAACGAGTTTTTTTCTTCCTTTTCTGAACAGATGACATTTATGTGGAGAGTCGGAAGACATGTGACATAAGGCTGGCCACGTTTTCTGACACTATGGGTCATCATATTAGTACCGTAGATGTGTCATATTATGAAAACAATCACGTTCCCTATTTTGTGTGGTAAGGGCACAGATGGATTTGGTTTGAATTTTTGTTGCCCCCTACGACTGTTTGTTGGATCACTCGAAATTATTGCTTTATTTGTGATCTTGGTTGTATATTTTATCAAATTTATCGCATTGTAGTATATATAACCAATAATTGTAAATATGAAAAGTATACCCGCTAAAATATATAAGTAAATTAGACATCCACTCGTAATTGGACCCATTTTTCTTTGGTTCTTCTTCTACCATCCTCGAGCTCTCTGTAATTTTGTGAGCAGTCGTAATGATCCTTTAGGTATGTGGCTAATAGTTAACCGTGGAAACAAGTTTGATTTAGGTGTGATCCTTTAGGTATGTGGCTAAGAGCATGCACTACCGGTCTCTTCTATCGATATCTTTCGTGGTATCCGTCAAGAGATTGATGTTTCTTGTAGTCGAACGTTGGTCGATATTTTGTTGCTCAGGACAAAGGAAATGTTAAGAAAGGGACTTACTGTAACCATGATATAAGGGCTCCAACACTCCGATGGAACGTCATAGGCAGTGGCCGACAGCGGAAAATATTCTCACCTCGACCAATGAGAGTTTGAGGGTACTACCACCGTCTTATTAGTCGTATAGTGCCAATGGTCTCATCAAGTATCGACACGGTACTCCTCTACTATCTTAAGAGCCTGCATTGTTGCGTTCTTAGAGCTCTTCATTATTATTCAAGAGAGGACATGGGTGTATCTAGTCCGGCAGGACGTTTTCTTTATTCCGAAAACGGACACACTGTATTGTAGCTCATCTTTGATAGCCATTGCACCAATTGCTTTGATAGCTATCGTAACATATCCATGTCTACATCCCTGGAGCATTTAAGTGAATGTTGAACACTTTTTTTTCTTGGTATCGTCCCACGATGTTCGGGCTTTCTAGTTTCATCATACACATATCTTTTTCTCCGGATGGACCCGCTATGGGTCGGTGCCTTCCTACGACTATCTTTCTTTATCTTAAAGTATTAGTTGCCCGTTTCTATTTAATATGCATAACTTGATCCTCCTCAAAACTATAACACCGTGCTATAATTAAACATCAGTTCCATTGCAGCTTTAAGCATGTCATCGTATGCTCATAAGCTACTAACTCAATATGATTTATTTCCATCTGGGTTTTACTTTAGTCACTTTATGTTACTTAATTTTACCATTATATTACTGAATAATTCAACCAACCCTTCTCATTTTTTACAAGAAGCAATCTTCATTTTTATTCGGGAGAAAGTGGCTTTGCTCTAGGCTTCGAGCACATTACACTATGCACGATTTGTTCCCTAAAACCTTTCTCATTTTTTCAAATCGTAACACTCAGTTTCCCCATATAACTAAGACTCTGCAACCAAATTATTTGTTTAGTATCGATTAACTTTTGCTTAATCGAAGCTATGCTTAATTGTACATTAATTGCCTTATTGTTTAATTTAATTGTGTAGTTGCTTAGAGAATTAGGATTTTGGACCCATGAGTTGTCGTGCCGACTAAACACCATGTATATTAGAAGTTGATTACATTTATTCCGTTTGAAGTAGCACGTGATCAGCTCCTTCACTTATCAACTTCCATGCAGCAATCACGTGACGTTCCTCCGTTAGTGTCGTCCCAACCGCGAACCGCAGCATATATATTTCACCAACGATCGTGTGAGTCATATAAACCCGCCCCGTAGAGTTGACCCAATCGAGCAGCTTTCGGTTCAATGACTCGGTAGAACCCGACCCTAACGACGGAGCCGGGTTCAACCGGAAACAAACCAGAGCGAACGGTCTGGGCACAACGATTTGGAACCTCGGATCGGCGTTCACAAACCCTTCGAACATTTCAGCCATAGCCACGTCGGACCGGATATGGTTCTGTAGATTCGCGACTCCGTAGCTCCGTAGCACGAGCCAGAGCCGGAGGGACCTGAATTTCCGACCGGTGCCGACTTGCCAGTCTTTGTAGTCCACCACCGACATTGACTCGCTGGGTTTGTTTTTCAAATACTCCGGGTTTGTGCTCAGAGCCTTAACGACTAGGCTCGGTGCCTTGACCCACAAGCAACAGCAGTTCAGGTACGTGAGTAGCCACTTGTGCGGGCTTAAACTCAGTGAGTCGGCTCGTTCTATCCCGTCAAGGTGGTGCCGGAACTCAGGACAGATACACGCGCTCCCCGCGTAAGCTGCGTCCACGTGGAGCCACATGCCATGGTCGCCTGCCACGTGGGAGACAGACTCGATAGGATCAACGGCTGTGGTTGAAGTCGTCCCCACCGTAGCACATAGATAGAACGGGATCAGCCCGGCCGCCACGTCAGCTTCTACCGCCCGTCGGGTCAGCAACGGCGACAGAGAGAAATTCTCCTCCACTCTCGTCGGGATTGACCGGATATTCTCCGGCGAAATGCCGGCCAGCTTGCATGCCTTGGCATACGTGGAATGGGTCTGGTCGGAGCAATAGGCTACGAGCTTCCCGATGTTGCCGCCGCCGGAAGCGTCAAGAGCCCGGTCCCTGGCCGCGATCAAAGTCACTAGAATCGCCTCGCTGGTGGTGGCCTGGATGACGCCGCCGCCGGAGCCGGAGAAAAGGAAGGAGCTCGGAAGCATGAGCATTTGGGCAAGCCAGTCCATGACGACCATCTCCAGCTCCGTGGCGGCGGGGGAGGCGAGCCAGTTGAAGCCGACGGAGTTGAAGGAGGTGCACAGCATTTCCCCGAGGAAGGCGGCGGTGCTGACGGTGGCGGGGAAGAAGGCGAAGAAGTTAGGGCTGAGCCAGTGGGTCATGGCGGGGATGATGTCACGGGTGACGTCGTCGAGGATGGATTGGAAGGGTTCGGGGTGGTGCGGGGCGGCGGCGGGGAGGCGGGAGCGGAGGTAGCCGGGGTGGACTTGGGAGAGGACGGGGTAGGTCTCGATGGTTTCGTAGTAATCGGCGATGAAGTCGACCATTTGGTGAGCTTGTTTGCGGAACTCTTCGGGATCTAGAGGGTTGAATTCGACCGTTGAAGCTGATTGAGAATCAGACATGTTTGAACCAAGAACTCCCATGTGGCTAAGGTTGTGTTATTATATTTGGATATGGTACTAAATGACAAGGGTGATCCCGAGGTTGATGCACGATCAGAGGTATTTCAAATATTTAGTTCCTAATGTTTCAATGGATATGCTAGATTTTGGAAGAGATATATTGGGTTAGTTAATGGGGTTAGCAACAAATTGATTTGAAGGAGTGGTTTTGCTCAAGTGTGAATGAATTGAAGCTAGAGCGTTATATTATATATTGATCACGTGAAGAATTATTCGTTTTTATGTTTGTAAGAAAAAACTAATCCATTTAATTATTGTTTGGTAGGAACTTGTTGTATTATCTCTTTGCCATTAAATCACAGTCGTAAACTTTTCGATTTGTAAATCCATCAAACCGAACACAAAATATACCTAACGATTGGATAATACCAAAATAAATTGCACTAATTTCCTTTTTAATGTAATTGCGCCGAACAACGTTTACACAGTTGCAAATCTGTTAGACCACCTCAGATAGAGACAAGATTGTAAAAAGCATTATGTTTTATTGGGCGGTAAGGGGTAATTAGACGTTAGTTTTCAAATATTTTTAATTATTGATAACTATATATTATACAAATTTAATAAAAAAAATCGAAATATAAACTATATTTATATAATATAAAAATATATAAAATATCAAAATACTAAAAACTAAACCAAATAATGTTTTTATTTTGATTCTGCTCTTTATTTTAATAAAAAATTAAATTATAATGATAAACCAACAAAAAGGGACACATACTATATTCTTTTTATCTAGAAATTCAAAACCATTACTAGTGTACTCTCTTTCACTTTTTCATCTCTTTTTTAAAGGTCCAATTTCAAACATAGAGTTTCAAGTTTACGACTAATTAGACGGGACAACGAGTAGGGTGGTTCACAGATTTTGGAGCTTAGACCGGATGAAAAATTGAACGATTTCACAGATTTTGCGGTCTAAACGAATTAGGCGGAGACTTTTATAACCTTGGATGGAGACCAATATTAATGATGGAACCATTGTCAACACGAGAACTAGCACGATAAAGATTAAAGAGTAGAAAAAGTCAAATAGTTTTATAAGATAAAGACCAAATTAATATGACATAGGAGTTTAGATAATAACAATTAACAAGAAAGTTGAGAAGTTTGAATATAGAAGTTTGAAGTTGGGATGGTAAAAATATCCGGTCTGTAATTAAAGGGAGTGTAGAACGTTGTATGAAAACAGTTTCCAATTGCATATAGATATAGGGACTAAATTGGAATAGGACGATCACAAAGTAAGAGCAAATTAGTAGCCGTCTTTCTAAATAGGTTCATGATCATTAATGTCTGAATGAGGGAAGAGGACTTCCCCTTTTCTTCGTTTTACTTTGATGAAATAAAACTATTTATCGTAAACGGCATTTCGTTTTGGGAAAACTCTGTTTCCTAACCTTTATAAACGTTTCATTATCAGATCCTAACCCAGGCCAACGTTTGGTCTCAATTCCTAACATAATAGGTTTGGAATTTCTTAGAAACTATAAAAAGCCGTCCAAACTCACGATTCTGTCAACTCGTCGAGCATTGGTTTCGGTTGCTTGAGAACGAGGATAAGTTCAACGTCGAGGAAGGCACCATGGGTAATGTACGCCAACAACGAAAACGCTTGGATGAGTTGACGGAATCGTGAATTTAGACGGCTTTTTATAGTTTCTGAGAAATTCCAAACCTATTAGGTTAGGAATTGAGACCAAACGTTGTCCTGGGTTAGGATCTGATAATGAAACGTTTGTAAAGGTTAGGAAACAAAGTTATCCCTTTCTTTTTCTGTCCCTTCGAGCATCTCTAATGGTTTAGCATGACTATTGTCAAAGAGCCATGGTAGGATGTGTTTTTTGGCATTCTCTCTCTTCCCTACCATGACTTTCTGTTATGGCCTCTCCAGTGGTCTGTCATGACTAGTTTTAAGGACCATGCTAGCACACTTTTGATATTTCTAAAAGAACTCCAAATATAAATAATAATTTTATTTGAAGCTAATTATGAAATAGATAACTACTATTTTTATTTAAATCCAAATATAAAATACATTAAGATTGACAATTAATATTTAATTGTGGTCACCATCTCCATATCTAGGCCAAATGTGTTCGATGAGATAATCGTGGAGTTGGTGATGAACATCCTGATCCGAATCCTTGTCCTATGGCCCATGATTGTGTCCACGTCTACCGCTGACGGTGGTCCTCTACGGATGTTTGTGTCCGGGACACCAATATCTGCAAACGGATCAGTGGGCCACGACCTCCGTTCATCCTCAACAATCATGTTGTGTAGGATAACACAAGCAGTCATGATCACTGCGAGTGTGCTCATATCCCACATTCGGCCCGGGCGAGTGACGATGTGAAACCGGGCTTGTAGAACTGTAAAAGCTCGTTCGATATCCTTCCTACACGCCTCTTGGTATCTAGCAAAACATCTTTGCTTCGGCGTTTGTGGAGCAGACACTGACTTCACAAATGTTGCCCAAGTAGGATAAATTATATCTGTCAAGTAATACGAGGTTTCGTATTTTCAATCGTTGACCTTGAAACAAGCAAGCTTAAAACAAGTGAGGGAGCGAATTTTTGGGGTTGGGGTGAATTTGCATTTATAGAAAATTTTGTTTTTTTAATCGGCGCCGACACGTGTCGGCTTCCCACTGGGTCGCCGACTATCCGTTGAGGCTGACACGACGCGACGATGCAAGATTCTGTTTGTTTTGGATTCTGTTGTTGTTTGACTTTCCCTTTGTTTTTGGGACGGTCGGACGGGATCTCAATTTTTTGTGTGTCTATGAAGGCTAAGCAGACTAGTTCTACGGGTCCACGAGCGCCAGGTAACCTACGGAGGACCCGGACTATATTCAGAAACTCAGGACTTTGGCCCTATTGTAACCCCTACTTACATTAATGCATCTTGATCTCGTTACCGTTTCAAAAAAAAATCTCATGGCCTACTTGGAACAGAAACATTTTACACGTTTCATGGAAAAATCCTTGCATTTAAGTTCGTATGCCCAACCCAACCACACTCTTTAACTCCAGCCAGCGAGATCATTAACACTCAACATGTCTAACTTTTAAGAGCACATACCACCGACCACTAAACTCGAATATATTGGTGTACCCTTTGATTTAAGATACACCCATTACACTTATTAATCAATAAAATCCCGGATTTTTTTCTCCTTATAAACGCCCTCACTTTGTTTTTCCGTCAACTATTTGGTGCAATAACTTGACGCAACACATTTTTTTTTGATCGGCAAAGCATATTGAAATTAAAACTGTTCTTTGAAAAAAGGAACAGAGTTGAGTTACAAGTACAAGAGAAAACCACAAGAATCACAACCAGATCTCAACCCAACACGGGAAGAACCATCAGAACCAAACAACCAAACCTCAACCCAACATGGGGAGGAAGAAACAGAATTGAATAAGAAACCAAACAGCCTCAACCCAACATGGGGAGGAAGAACTAAAACTTGAATAAGAAACCAAACAGCCTCAACCCAACATGGGGAGAAAGGACAAGCAGAGCAATAACAAAGTAAGGCCTTAAAACCAGATAAAACTTACACCAAGAAGAGCAAAACCAAAAGGGTCTTAACTACCCAGAAAAACACAGCTTAAGCGCACAAGGAGCAAAGAGAAACCTTCCAACATCCCGTCGAACCCCCAACCAAACCTTAGCTATAGCAAGGTCAAAGTCACCCCAAGCTTAAGAGAACCATAAATGAATATGGCTATCCAAATGCCAACGGCCAACACCGAATTGGCGAAGCAAAACCAGCTAAGAGATAGCTGGTCCCCAAAGAACCAAGCAACCCCTAGAAAGGCTTCCGAGGGCATAGAAACCCAAAGAACTCGCCGTCGGCCTACCCCGAACTCCGGCGAGCCCGCACCACTCAATGGCCGGGAATGTCACGCCCCAAATCCGGTTATCGCCCGGACTCGAGGCATGACGGGTAATAGAAGACAATAAAGCAATGAAACAATAATTAAATCTTGAAAACCTCCAATAAGTACCTCAATCCACATACTTCAATGTAAAGTATAAGTAACCCTCAGGGGGTGTAATAATAAGCCTCTACAAAACCGTTTTTAAACAAAAGGAAATAAACATGAAGTCTCTACGGAACCCACACCGAGAAGCTCCCGAGCCTCTACTCCTCAATCAAGCCTGTAAACACAACAATGAACTAACAGGGGTGAGCTTACGCTCAGTAGGGGAAACACATAACAAGACGGACCTTCAGTTCAATAAGAGCAATCAACAAGTCAACCATAGCCAATTTAGCACACACAGGTAACAGGTAAATCAACCAATGCCATGGCACATGAAGTGACCACCCTCCGATCCACATGATGTGTCCTATCGGATTTTCCCTCAAATCCAGAGGAGACGCATAACATTGAGGCGACCGGAAACAACCCTTCGGGCGCTTATCATCGGGATTCTCAGAAACGTCTCCAAGGGATTTTATGTCCTCGGGAACCAAATGTATTACTCCCATGGAGAGCATACACTTGGACAATTTAGTGAGAAGTAGTTAATAAGTGAATACGTACTCAACCGAACACGAAATAATACAAGTTCAACAACCACCAATACCATTCCACACATGGCTCACACACCACCAATTCACCGCACAGTAGTACACGAAATCACACAAACATAGCACATCAATCACACAAACCCAACTTACCATTCACTTACCAGTTTCGAACCACCGGGGCATCGATCACCTGATTGCACCGCTCGGTACAACCAGTCATACTCGATGCTCCAACCAAGCATTCAAGTAAATCAAGTAATCAATCGAATACAATCAACGAGCAAGTACGAGTGCAATCAACCAATTATAAGAACCTTCAAGAGAGCATGCATACATGCAATTCTACTAGTTTCGTTAGACTCTTTAGCCTATCCATTAAGCAATTAACAACCAAGCATGTGATCCTAACAAGCAACTAATCCGAGGGCTTTGCCAAGGCTCCTCTACCAGACAATCATATCCCAAGTATTAAAAGCGAATTACACTAGTGATTGGCATCCTAATCGGTCACCACTAGACACTTCCGGTTATTAGCAATTGAAAGACGATTAAGCTAGTTATTCGCATCCTATATGCATGTCTAGGACCTTTTCCGATTTTATTAGCTTAGCATGCATACTAGGCATCATAAACGAGAGGTTAAGGCTTTCCCTACCTCAAGGTCCTCTTCTTCAACGCTTTGATGAAGTCCGGTGATCACCACTTTGCTCCTTCCTCGGTTCCCGGCGTGATCCTTGCTCCTCTAGCTCGATCCACAACGTATTGGACACAAAGAAACGCTAATTAGGCTCCACTTAAACAGTAAGAAAGACCCCCAAAACCCTTCCAAAGTTCGGCTCAAAACCAAGATGCCCAAAACCCTCAAGAACCCTCAAGAAACCCTCACCCTGGTGGGTCACGGACCTGGTCACGGATCCGTGACGTTAACCCTCACGGTTACCGTCACGGAGCCGTGACGTCGCCCGTCACGGGATCCGTCACGGATCCGTGGCGCACCAGGGCAGTTTCACCCTTCTTCAACCTCCAGCTCCAAAACTCCGAAAAACCACTCTTAAACCCAGAAATGTACCCCTTACAACTCCCAAAACAGTCCAAATCCTTCAATACTCCTCTACCCATGGTAGGAATCAACACACAAACAAGTTTCCAAGGATTCATCAAATCAAACCCACCTCAAAATCTCCAACACTATTGATTTCTCAACCAAAATCCAACAGGGTTCATCATCAACACCATCTCTACTCAAACCCAACATCATCTAGCACTTTTCACCCAAAACCCAAGAAAATGGATGAAGAGAAATGAGGATTTGAGAGTTCCATTACCTCTAGAGTGATGAGATGAAGAGGGTGCTAGTGATTTTGAGGGTGGATGGTTGGAGGAAGACCTCAAATGACTCATTCTTCTTTGATTTTCCTTCAAACCTCCATGGGAGCTCTCCTTCCTTGCTTCCCCTCTAAGTTTCGGCTACAACAAGAGAAAAATAACTTGATTTTGCTTCTCCAATCCAATATAATACCTAGAAGAAGTAAAGACCTAAAGGCCCTTGAGCTAGATTCCTTTGTAGTAGCTTTTGGGAGGGTAAAAGGGACAATGCCCATCCCTTTTTCTCTCCTTCAACCAAAAGAGGACAAGTGTCCCTCTAGCTCATTTAATTTTCCAAATTACTTTCCAGCACTTTTAAAAAAAGAAGCTTTAGTCGATATAAAGTCTCGTTTAGACCAAAATTGACTTTATCCGATATTATACTCGAACGAAAGGGTTTTCTCCCCTGAAGCCAACTGTGATAATGGCTAATCCGTTTGAGTTTCGGAAAAGTCCCGAGTGACTTCCGGAGTCACCGGTTCGACCGGAAGCGGGTCTTACAGGGAAGGCTAGAAGACCAAACTAGGGGAAGAAGGTAAAGGGAGGGAGAAAAAACCACACAAAGCTAAGGAGAGGGATGTGAGACTTACCACGAGAGGCCCTGTAAACACGGGTGGAGCAAACACGCGAAGATCCAGCCTCTACGGAGCAGAAGCCAACCAGAACCACTTCGATCCTCTTCAAGGAAACGAGTCCCACTCTGGCACAAGAAGACGCCGCCCAACAAAGGATGGAGGAAACAGCGCAGCCACCCCGAAGGAACACCCACCACCGCCCTGACAACGAGTCAGATCCGCGACGATCCTTACCCTGAGCGGTGAGGAAAATCGACCCACACCAGATCTGACTCGTCTCCCGCAACAGAGATGGAAAGAAGACCACCCATCTTAAGACGGTCTCCCTCGATTCCCCGTTACCTGAGGCGGTAACCCTTACCCGGCCAACACCGAAGTAAGGCCCTGAAAGGGAGAAATCAGCTACCAGCCGAGAACTAGACCGTCGTAGACGAGGAGATCCGGTCTCCCAAAGCCAAGAACCCCAGCTTCTCACCGCTAATCAGAGGAAAAAAACCAGATCTGCAACGATCCACTCCAGATTCGAAGTAGAAGGCTTTCCCACACCCAGATCTGAGAGAAAACCACCTTCAAAGCCATGAAATCCAAGGTTAGAGAGAAGGGGCGAAGAGGATGAAGAAGGAACGCGAGGAAGAAAGGGGCAAAAGGGAGAGGACGAAGGAGAAAGGAGAGATAAAGGGGAAAAGAGGTCGGAAGAAGGTCCGGCAGTGATCAGCGCGGCCGAAGCCACATGGTCACTGCCGGAGATGGTGAGGCGCCGCGAGAAGAAAGTAGGGTTAGGAAGCTTTTCTAGAGAGATAAAGAAGAGAGAGATCAGAGCTTGTTAGGTTGTGTGTTCAACTTGACGCAACACATTATATCAAGCTAATGTACTTAGTGTTTTAAAGGGTCGTAGTTTTATTTTCTAGCTACAAAATGTTATAGTCAAATGCTACACCAAGTGATAAGTAGATGTATTATGCATGTTTTAATTATAAGCACGTTTGAGTAAACATAACCTTCCGGTAGCGACCCAAAAGCGAACTCATTGTCCTCAGATGGAGGTAGTTAGAGTCTGACTTGCTGGAGTTTTCCCTTGGAGACGTATTAGCATTCTAAACTACCTAAATATGTTAAAACTCACCGGCCATGCATCTCCATGTTCAGATACATACATGGTACATAACAAGTCTATGTATATATATATATTCAATAACAGAGCCAGCATTTGTATTAAAGACGTTGGCCCCGCCCATCTATATATGTTCAATCATCCAGATCATTGAATTAATTCCCACTTTTATGTTTGGTTCAATTATGTCTTACGTTGTGGATGTCCAGTACCACAAGTAAATGAGAGTATTGAAGGTTGAGTCTCACGTCAAAAAAGTGTGGATAAATTAATCTCTTGATATATAAGTTCGGGTTTTTAGGTTGTATTGAGTTTTAACATGATATCAGAACTAATTTAGCTGTATAAGAGATCGTTAAAGTGTAAGTCCTATATCGAAAATATATGGATAAGTAGACCCTTTGATATATATTTTGGTGTCTCCACCCATCAGTTCGAATTTTTGGGTTGAATGGGCTTTAACAATTCTTACTTCTGGGCCGTGATCTCTAGTTGATCTCGTTACTCCGTTCCGCTATAAATACGATACCACCCCAACATCCCCACTCCATCTTCATCTCTGTTATCTTACACTAAAGCAACACCACTCCCTAACAGCATGGGTTCTCTTGGTTCAAACATGCCCGATTCTAAACCAACCTCAACGGTCGAATTCAATCCTCTAGACCCCGAAGAGTTCCGCAAACAAGCTCACCAAATGGTCGACTTCATCGCCGATTACTACAAAACCATCGAAACCTACCCTGTCCTCTCCCAAGTCCACCCCGGTTACCTCCGCTCCCGCCTCCCCGCCGCCGCCCCACACCACCCCGAACCCTTCCAATCCATCCTCGACGACGTCACCCGTGACATCATCCCCGGCATGACCCACTGGCTTAGCCCTAACTTCTTCGCCTTCTTCCCCGCCACCGTCAGCACCGCCGCCTTCCTCGGGGAAATGTTGTGCACCTCCTTCAACTCCGTCGGCTTCAACTGGCTCGCCTCCCCTGCCGCCTCAGAGCTGGAGATGGTCGTCATGGACTGGCTTGGCCAAATGCTTATGCTTCCGAGTTCCTTCCTGTTCTCCGGCTCCGGCGGCGGCGTCATCCAGTCCACCACCAGCGAGGCCATCCTCGTGACGTTGATCGCGGCCAGAGACCGGGCTCTTGACGCTGCCGGCGGCGGAAACATCGGGAAGCTCGTAGCCTATTGCTCCGACCAGACCCATTCCACGTATGCCAAGGCATGCAAGCTGGCCGGCATTTCGCCGGAGAACATCCGGTCAATCCCGACGACAGTGGAGGAGAATTTCTCCCTGTCGCCGTTGCAGACCCGACGGGCGGTGGAAGCTGACTTGGCGGCCGAGCTGATCCCGTTCTATCTATGTGCCACGGTGGGGACGACTTCAACCACAGCCGTTGACCCTATCGAGTCTCTGTCCCACGTGGCAGGCGACCATGGCATGTGGCTCCACGTGGACGCAGCTTACGCGGGGAGCGCGTGTATCTGTCCTGAGTTCAGACACCACCTCGACGGGATAGAACGAGCCGACTCACTGAGTTTAAGCCCTCACAAGTGGCTACTGACGTACCTGAACAGCTGTTTCTTGTGGGTCAAGGCACCGAGCCTAGTCGTTAAGGCTCTGAGCACAAACCCGGAGTATTTGAAAAACAAACCCAGCGAGTCAATGTCGGTGGTGGACTACAAAGACTGGCAAGTCGGCACCGGTCGGAAGTTCAGGTCGCTCCGGCTCTGGCTCGTGCTACGGAGCTACGGTGTCGCAAATCTACAGAAACATATCCGGTCCGACGTGGCTATGGCTGAAATGTTCGAAGGGTTTGTGAACTCCGATCCGAGGTTCCAAGTCGTTGTGCCCAGACCGTTCGGTCTGGTTTGTTTCCGGTTGAACCCGGCTCCGTCGTCAGGGTCGGGTTCTATCGAGTCGTTGAACCGGAAGCTGCTCGACTGGGTTAACTCTACGGGGAAGGTTTATATTATATTTTTTATTAAGCAAAGCGGTATATAAATTTCTCCCGTTCCAAATATTGAAAAGGGAGAACAAAAAATCTCTAGCTACAGAGACTTTTACAGGAGTACATCAAACATGAAAGAGAAGGTTTATATGACTCACACGATCGTCGGTGAGATATATATGTTGCGGTTCGCGGTAGGGACGACATTAACGGAGGAGCGTCACGTGATTGCTGCATGGAAGTTGATAAGTGAAGGAGCTGATCACGTGCTTGAACCTGAACAAATCTAATCAGCTTCTAATTTATATGGGGATAAATTAATGATTGGTCTTTAATATTTTCTATTTGATATTTTAATTATCCCTTCGATAACTCGTGTATTTTTATTTAAATAAATGGTTTATATTTAAATTTGAATCGATAATCGTGCATTTTTATTTAAATAAATGGTTTATATCTAAATTTCAATCGATAATCGTGTATTTTTATTTAAATAAATGGTTTATAACTCGTGTTAACATGATAAGCAAACCCATATGGTTGTATACAATTATAATTGTGATAGAGTGCCCGAAAGTTTCTTACAAGACATTAACAGACAGGGGCATTAGTGCCTGTATAGTCACGTTGTTCACGTTCATATTTAGAGCACCTCCAACGGGTCGTGTCAACGGGTCGTTATAGGCGCTGGCACGAGGCTGACACGACTCGCAGGTATGACTGGTCGTGTCAAAGAGTCGTGTCAGTCGATCGTTGCTGAATCCTGCAACGACACGAAAACAACCTCTTAACATAGCTCCTTGACACTAGTAGTGTCAAATCATTGGAGAAGTCATGTCAAGAAACCAAAAAGCACTTCCTAACATGGCTCCTTGGCACTAGTAGCGTCAAACCATTGGAGATGCTCTTAGTAAATCGCAAACCGTAAGTTGTATTGTGAACTGTGAATCGTTGGTGGCGGTTTTATCGGTTTCGATTTACAAACTGTAAACCGTGATTCATGGTTTACTTACTTTAACTGCGATTCGTGAGTCACCTTTATGTCAATCACCATATGTCACGTGGTGTTGACGTGACCAGTCGACCGTTAGTTTATCAACTATTTTTTAATTAAAAAATATGAAACAACACTAAAAAAATTCAATTTTTAATATCTATAAATACCTCCATCTCATTTATCAATTCACCAATAATTTTTTTTCATCTCGAACATTTCTTTTTTAAATTCCACTTCCCACAAATTTACAGTCCGGTCATTTTTTGTTCGAGTTTATGGATGATTCAGAAGCATACGTTTCTGAAATGGAGGAACGAATTTCAGGAAGGGCTGAGAAAGAGAATACAACCAAAGATCGAAATGTATAGCTCGAACAGTAACATCAACATCCTAAACGCCGACGACTTATGCAAAGATGATCTTGGGGGCCACGAGTATGCCGTGGACTAAGATATCAACGGGACCGATACAACCGACCTTATTATTTGGTTGACGGAATTTATCCATCATAAAGTCAGTTAGTGAAGTCGACTCGCCATCGCACCCAACGCAAACACAAATTGTTTGCTAAAGTCCGAGTAGGTTCTCGGAAAGATAGTAAACGAGATTTTGGAGTCTTCCAAGCCTGATGGAACATAATTTCCCGGCGTGCTCGTGTTTGGTACGAGAGACTTTGGCTGATATCATGACCCCTCCGGAGATACTTGATTGGACACCACCTGAACGATAGCCCCAAAGGAGGGCCTTTATCCTACCAATAATACATGGACGTTCGATCAGAGGTCAGAAATAATAACACCCAACGACAACTCTAAGGTGACCTTGTTAAGCACATGTGGGACCGGTTTGAAGCGAATTACAGGGACGTTTGACCCCACGAGGTCGGGCATTCTGCCATCCCTATGTAAAATAGGCGATTTGTTCCCGACACACCAAGTAAAGGCCGCCCAAGTATGGCTGAAGATGCCGTTAGCGTCTTTCCATATTCTGACGACCTTTCCACCCAATCCGATTGGATGAAACCCATTCATCTAATGCCGCATTTGAATTTTAATCTTAATATAGAGAACAAAATAGAGGGCTCCCGGGGAGGCACACGCTAAACAATTTTAAACACAGAGAATAGAACTATTAGGGGCAAAATCTGAAACCAAAACATCCGCAGACCAGAACGCAAACGCGGCGGAGAAGAAGAGTACTGTGACTTGCCGAACTGCAAGGAATCGACGGCCAAAGGCATGTTCTCTTGGTCGGGGCTGCACTTGAACTGGTGCGCCGGGTGAGCACTGTACATGATGGCTCTCAGCACCGCCGATACCGTCGGAATGTACTCTGTTTTGTTCTTGGCCAGCAGCCACGTCAGCCCCATGAGCTGGCAGTCTCTTCCGAACATCTTGCTTGCTCTCTCACTCTCCCAGCCTGTCTTCTTCTTCACCTGAATTACCCGTGGCAATTCCGTGTTAGAATATGAAACTATAATTTAACTTTCAACTATCAGCACGGGAATTGGACCGACCTTCTGGAGAGCTCCGAGGCATTTGGTACAGCCAGTATACGAGGAGTTCCGACAATTCTTCTCCAAGCTCTTCACAGCCGCCGTGGGCGTGGCGTTGCGGGAGCCGGAGACGTTGAAGGCGGCGGGGCAGCTCAGCGAGCTGATCTGGTGGAGCCTGATCCCGCAGAAACAGAGTATCGGGTCGCAGCTCGCGTTCGGCTGCGGAATGCGCACCTTCTTGCTCAGCAGCGCCGTCTGCAGCGAGCTCACGCACTTCTGCGAGTCATCCGGCATCATCGGCAGGTCCCCGGAGGGCGAATCCGGTGCGGGCGCCGATACATGGAGAGCCGTTCGGGCGTGGGCGGCGAAGAGCCACGCCGCCAGGACGGGGCAGCATCGGCTCCGGTCGAGATTGCGGCCACATGCGGTGGCTACGCCGCCGAAGAGCTCGGCAGAGAGGTCGAGGCGGCAGGTCTGGGGCTGGGTCTGGACGGGGAAGGCAGGGACGGTGTTGGAGCCGTTGTAGTCGCCGGGCTTGAGCGGCTGGGCCAACAAGTTGGCCAGAGACTGTAACGTGCATGCTGAGAAGATGAAGATGGTGAAGAAGAAGAATGTGTGTGTTTGTTTTGACATGGCTATTTGGAGTGGAGCGGGATAGGACTCGATTGGTTTAAGAATCAAATAATTGAAGGTTTTTGAAAAGTTATCTTTTGCACCTTCGTTATTCTATCTTAACTTGACTTTGTCTCTTGTTTTGTAGCACATGCTTGCCTATGCTTTGTAACATACTATTAATCGGTGTGGTTTTTGTCATTTTTATGCTCAACTATTTAGAAAAAAAATTGTTGTATAGTTCTCTCTTTCTCTGAAAGCTCATCCTATACACATGCAGTCGTCGGTGGCTCTCATGGATTCGGTCATGAGAGTTGTCGGTGCAGCCTCGTCCTCCGGCATAACTCTTCTTAGTCTTACCTTCATGTTTTAGACGTTTTGTATCCCTCAAAGTGGTGATGTGGTCGACGCTCTTCTCCGGAACACCACGCTCTTGTCGGACCTGGCTAATGTTCATGTCGGCGTGCTTCCTCGGCGTTGCAGCAAAGACCGCGACTTCACCTCCTTCTCCGGCCACAGGTCTGGTGTCCCCCTTTCGCCGCCACCCTCCCCCGCCTCCACATGTTGCCGCCGCCGATTGTTGTCGTTCCCCTTCCTCCACCGTCCTCCACGGACCATACCCACCTCTCTCCGCCAACCTCCGGTCAGATCTACCACCTTTCACCCCTCCGACCTACTCCGTCCCCCACCGCCCTTCTCCGCTCCTTGCCAGACAGATATGCTCCCCATTCCCCTTTTCTGATCAAATCGATACTACCCCATCATTTTCAACCACCTCCCCTGTCTTTCTCAAGCCAGAGCTACCTCACGCCCCACCCCTTGTACCGCCTACGCAACCACCTGCCTCGTCCCTCCTCCAGCCTTTCCTCCCGGAGAAAACGGGGACCAACAACCCATTCCCCTTATCTCCCCACAACAACGACGGCCCGTTCTGCTCTGGACGAGCCTTTCCACCACACTCCTCCGGTTAGACTACCAGATCTGCTCCCACATGTTGCCGGAGCGCCACAGTCTAAGACGATATGATCATGCTTTAACGCGTTCATCCGGCCAGTCCCGTGCACCTGCCCCAAGCGGATCAGATCTATATCGTGGGCGTCGGCCGTCTCCCCCTCGCTTCGATCTCAACCCCGACCATCGGAGGCCGGTCCTGAGTTTTTCAGATTCAATGTTGTTGTTTTATTATTTTGTCCGTTTGTTTTGCTTTCCATGCAGTCACCATATCAGATTTTTGCTGTTAAAGATCTGTCTTTGGTCGGCGGATATCCGGTAGGTGTTGTTGCTACCTTTGCTAGCGTTATCGGTTGAGTCTCTCTATCGACGGATCATTTTGGATCGTCGATAAAAAAGAACAATCTAGTACTTAATTGTGTAGGCGCTGCGTCACCCTTCTCAAAAGCTCTCATTTCACTGATCGTCTCTTCGATTTCCGAAAACGATCGGTGTATGTTACACTTATGTTGCTTTATTTGTAAAGTTTATTAATTATTAATAATCTCCTTTCAAAAAAAATGTTCAGCTATTTAGGTAATTGCATAGGTATACTTTTGAGAGACCCTAAAATGGTGTAATTGTTTTAAGTAAGAAGTTGAAAAATATATAGATCTTTAGTACTCTATTAGTGACATTGGACAGAAAGTCTAAAAATGTGGCGCTTTGCTAACAACTACATACCTACTTAGGCTATGGTGGACCTAATAAAGACCTTTGTTTTTGTCAAAATTATGAAGTCAACTATGTTAATATTATTTGACCAGGTGCCTTTACTCTATTCATAAGATAATTAATCCAAAATATAGTCAACATTATTCAGGACCTCTCTTTAGAGATTATCGGGTGTCAGGAAAAAAATGCCTAGAAAACGATCAAATTAGGAGGGGAAAAAACTCATTTCCATCCTCAAGCTAGAAAACATAGAACCCTAACTCACTCAAATTAATAGAAGAGAATGTTACCGAACTTAAGCTGGGTATGACTAAAAACATAAGATGAAAATAAAATTTGTTTTTATTCATTCAATGAAAAGCTAGAGAACAATTGCAAAGGCAAAAGAGGTCGAATAGAACAAGGACCAAGGAGGGCGAGATACGAATGTATGTGCGGACAACCAATAAAGTGCCAATCAAGCAACGATTATTCCGCCAGAAAGGTACCTTGGGGAAAGCTTACACTGCCTCGACATCCTACATACTGTTTGTTTTTAGGTTTTTGAGCTTCGTGGTGTCACAAGCAAAGGGTATATATATATATTGTTATATCTCTACTCTAAAAAAAAATTCAATTTTTTTTGTTGTTGATTGGCCTGATTAATTTTCGATTAATTCGATTAGTCTATAAGAGGTCCAACCGCTTGACTAGTGCTTAACAAATTTTAAAACATTGGTAAAATCTATTTGTTAAAAAGTTTTGGTGGAATCATAAAGCATCTATAATACATGTCAACTCGACTTGATCGGAATCTCTAGGTGTTTGGAGGAGAAAGAGCGAGATGGAAAACAAAGAGGAGAGAGGGAGAAAATTCGCCGATACAAAGATTTTTTTTTGAAATCTGTATCGACAGATTCGTCAATGTTTGAGAGACAATCATATAGAAAAACAAAAACGTCACTTTTCTTAGTTCTCTGTCACTTTTTTACCGAATCGACATGTTGTTTCTATAAGAGAACCAACTCAACCAAAAGCTCAAACTGACAGTTGAAGGCCAAATTATAGTTATATTCTAACATGCGTTCTCACGGATAGAGTCGTTTACGGGTGTGGAGGTGAATTATTTAAGAGAAAAAGATGATCACATTGAGAAAAGAGATAATAGGGATGACCATTTGGGGCAACTTAGATAAATTGAGAAGGAGTTAATATATTTTGTAGAAAGTGGGGTTTGAACTCGGGTCCGTGAGGTACCAAGCTCTGATACCATATTGGAGGACCAGCTTAACTAAAATATTAAGTTGATAGTTGAAGGCTGAATTACAATTACATTCTAACAGTTTCAACTCTATGATAGATGCTCTTAGTGTGTTTTTATATATTTTTTTTCAAAAGATGTAAGCCTTTTTTATTTTCAACATTACAATTTGTTTGTTCCTTAATCGCACGTTTAGAGATCTATAATCAAGAATATTCGGAAGAAGAACTAATTTGACTTGAAAATATAAAAATTAAATCGAAACCTAGGGTTTCTCTCTCGAACTCCCTCAGCTCCCCGACTTACCGCCTCCACTTCAGCTCTCTTCTCCGATCACCCCTCCCATTTCCCTGCTACCTGCTATGGAACCACAACCATTATGCCCATCAACACCTATAGCCTCCCGCCTGCCATCTCGCCACCCAATCATAAGTCATTCGACAAGGTGAGGGCTATGGATCCTTCCGCGGGAAGGATCCACGAACAATAAAACATATCGCCACAAACTCCCCCGATTGGCCTAAAAATAGTGGGTATGCATAGATATGCATATTCTTATTCTCCATCCATGTTTTAACACGATAATAATTTTTTTTCACTTTTTTGCCGGTTCTGAATTATTATAGTATGCCGAAAACGGTGAAAAACCGAAAAATCTTTTTTTCATTGACCTAACGAACTCGGATTGACCAAAAAATAGCGGGTATGCGTAGATATGCATATTCTCATTATCCATGCATGGTTTAACCCGATAATAATTTTTTTTCACTTTTTTGCCGGTTCTGACATACTATAGTATGCCGAAAACGGTGAAAAACCGAAAAATCAGTTTTTCATTGACCTAACGAACTCAGAATGACCTTAAAATAGTGGGTATGCGTAGATATGCATATTCTCATTCCCCATGCATGCATGTTTTAATCCGATAATAATTTTTTTTCACTTTTTTGCCAGTCCTGACATACGATAGTATGCCGAAATCGGTGAGAAACCAAAAAATCTATTTTTCATTGAGCTAACGAAGTCGGATTGGCCTAAAAATAGTGGGTATGCGTAGATATGCACATTCTCATTCTTTATGCATGTTTAAACCCGATAATAATTTTTTTTTCACTTTTTTTCTGGTTCTGACATACTATAGTATGCTGAAAACGGTGAAAAACCGAAAAATCTGATTTTCATTGACCTAACAAACTCGGATTGGCCTAAAACTAGTGTGTATGCGTAGATATGCATATTCTCATTCTCAATGCATGTTTTAACCCGATAATAAAAAAAATTCACTTTTTTTCCGGTTCTGACATACTATAGTATGCCGAAAACGGTGAAAAACAGAAAAATATCATTTTCATTGACCTAACGAACTCGGATAGGCCTAAAAATAGTGACTATGCGTAGATATTCATATTATCATTATCCATGCATGTTTTAACCCGATAATAATTTTTTTTTTACTTTTTTGCCGGTTCTGACATACTGTATGCCGAAAACGGTGAAAAACCGAAAAATCAATTTTTCATTGACCTAACGAACTCGGATTGGCATAAAAATAGTGGGTATCCGTAGATATGCATATTCTCATTCTCCATGCATGTTTTAAGCCGATAATAAAAAAAAATCCCTTTTCAGTATGCCGAAAACAGTGAAAAACCGAAAAAATCTCATTTTCATTGACCTAACAAACTCGGATTGGCCTAAAAATAGTGGGTATGCGTAGATATGCATATTCTCATTCTCCATGCTTGTTTTAAGCCGATAATAAAAAAATATCACTTTTGCCGGTTCTGACATACTATAGTATTCCGAAAACGGTTAAAAACCGAAAAATCTTTTTTTCATTGACCTAACGAACTCGGAATGACCTAAAAATAGTGGGTATGCGTAGATATGCATATTCTCATTCTCCATGCATGTTTTAACCCGATAATATTTTTTTTTACTTTTTTTCCGGTTCTGACATACTATAGTATTCTGAAAACGGTGAAAAACCGAAAAATCTTTTTTTCATTGACCTAACGAACTCGGATTGAACTAAAAATAGTGGGTATGCGTAGATATGCATATTCTCATTATCCATGCATGTTTTAACCCGATAATAATATTTTTGACTTTTTTGCTGGTTTTGACACACTATAGTATGCCGAAAACGGTGGAAACCGAAAAATCTCATTTTCATTGACATAACGAGCTAGGATTGGCCTAAAATCAGTGGGTATGCGTAGATATGCGTATTCTCATTCTCCATGCATGTTTTAAGCTGATAATAAAAAAAATTCACTTTTCAGCCGGTTCTGACATACTATATTATGCCGAAAACGGTGAAAAACAGAAAAATATCATTCTCATTGACGTAACGAACTCGGATTGGCCTAAAAATAGTGGGTATGAGTACATATGAATGTTTTCATTCTCCATGCATGTTTTAACCCGATAAAAAAAAATCACTTTTTTGCCGGTTCTGACATACTATAGTATGCCGAAAACGGTGAAAAACCGAAAAATCTATTTTTCATTGACCTAACGAACTCGGATTTGCATAAAAATAGTGGGTATGCGTAGATATGCATATTCTCATTCTCCATGCAAGTTTTAAGCCGATAATAAAAAAAAAATCAGTTTTCAGTATGCCGAAAACGGTGAAAAACCGATAAAATCTCATTTTCATTGACCTAACAAACTCGGATTGGCCTAAAAATAGTGGGTATGCGTAGATATGCATATTCTCATTCTCCATGCTTGTTTTAACAAGATAATAATTTTTTTCTTCACTTTTTGCCGGTTCTGACTGTCACGCCCCAATTTCAGCGAACCGAACTCGGGACGCGAACTTTTAAAAACATGAACACTTGAAACCTGTTTTCAATAAAAGCTTTGACATTTCCATTTACTTCTCAAAATAATAGTATTTACAATACAAAAACGTCCCAACAAGTGGACAAGGTACAACATCCGTCACTAGACTCAACAAAAGTAAAGACCAGACTCCGCTCCAAGCTCCATGAACTTCAAGAGCTCACCTAGTCCGTCCGGTGATCAGTACCTGTAGGAAAAGCAGCTAGGGGTGAGCGTTCGCTCACCTCCACGGATAACAGACTGACTATGGCATAATTAGCAGAAAAAGCCAGTAACACTAAAACCAAACCCAACGCCGGGACTACAGTCCCCAACTCAAGTACTCAACTGACCCACAACCCGTCACCTTCCTCAACAGACTCGACACTCGATAAAAACAGTGTAGACCCGACACAACTATCGACGACCTCCTCAAGGACTCGAACGAAACGACACAACACCAAACAAGATCACAAAGGATCGCACACCAGCTGCTCAGTAACCAATCTCAATCAGGTCAGGGTTCGACCTATCGCAATTCCTCGACACGAAGTCGGATCAGGCTGTCGACCTTTCAAACTCGCAATTCCTCGACACTAAGTCGGATCAGGCTGTCGACCTTTAAAACTCGCAATTCATCGACACTAAGTCGGATCAGGCTGTCGACCTTTAGAACTCGCAATTCATCGACACTAAGTCGGATCAGGCTGTCGACCTTTAAAACTCGCAATTCATCGACACTAAGTCGGATCAGGCTGTCGACCTTTAGAACTCGCAATTCATCGACACTAAGTCGGATCAGGTTGTCGACCTTTAGAACTCACCACCCCAGGTAACCACAATCACAATCACAGGCAAGTTCAATCACACAGGCACTCAAGGCCACTCAAGACACCTCAACAGTCAAGACTTGGGTTCAACAACCCCACGGGCACTCGCTGCCACTCAAGACACCAAATTAAATACACGGCTCTCATGGCCACCCCGACTCAACAATTAAATACGGGCTCTCAAGGCCACCCAAACTCAACAATTAAATACGGGCTCTCAAGGCCACCCGAACTCAACAATTAAATACGGGCTCTCAAGGCCACCCCGACTCAACAATTAAATACGGGCTCTCAAGGCCACCCAAACTCAACAATTAAATACGGGCTCTCAAGGCCACCCGAACTCAACAATTAAATACGGGCTCTCAAGGCCACCCAAACTCAACAATTAAATAAAACGCACGACAACCTCCGGCATACTCGATGCCTCCAACGGTCCTAAAATCACTAGTTTCACAAACAACCTCCGGGCATGGTCATATGCCTCCAGTAATTCAATTATCGCTAAGTTCTCTGTTCCTACGACACTACTAAGTGTCACATGCTTTTCTCTTGAACGCTACAATCCCGTATCATGCTTTTCTAATAATTAAATAAATCTACTCAACCCACGACACCCCGGTGTCACATGCAATTCTACTATTAACTTTCCCTAATCAGGGCCGAGATCCGGCTACTTTTCCCTACCTCGTATACAATCCCAAAAGCGCTCCAACAACACCCGAAGCACACTCAGTCACTCGCCGAGCTTCCCCTTGCCTCGGTCCGTAGCACGATCTAAAAGAACACAAATTTAAAGTACTTTTAAACTAGTACGAATAAACCAAAAATTTACATACTTAACGCCCAAACGTAACCCCGACAATGTCGGTCACTCCCAAACTTCCCAATTATTCGATATTGCCGAAAAAGGACCCATAAGGGCCAGATTCGCCCGACATGGCGAATCTGCCCGGTTTTGGTTAATTGCCTTCCGGGGCTCCAAAAGCCCCCGTTTTCGTTTCTACGGTCTTAGAATAAATCAAGGAACTCAACGCACTTGACGGAATCGAATTCCGACTTCTAAATCAATTAATTAACGTTTAAAGTTTCCCAAAACCCGTTAATTACAACTTCTCCAATTTAATTTCAAAATTCGATTTGGTTTGGGATAGATGGTCCGGGGAACGTTTTAAACTACCCGAGTAATTAAAACACGAACAACCGAGCACGTGGGCCCCACCCAAAGGGCTTGGCCGTGCCCTAGGGTTTGAGGGAGGGGCTCGGCCACCAAGTGGTGGCTGCTGCCACCTCCGGCCGGCCACCACCCACGGTGGCCGGAGCTCCTCCCGAGCCTCCGGTCACCGGAAAACGTGAAATTTCTCTCCCAAACACCTCTAAAACGTCTCCAACACCTCTCTAATTTCTACACAACCCTAAACCAAATTTTATAACCAAACCCTAGCTCTTGAAAATAATCGAAACGAGAATCGGTTCGGGTATTACCGTAGAGGAGAATGAGGGGAACGGGATTGATCTTTGCTTCAAGACGATCCAAGGGCTCGATCACAAACCCTAGCTCCACCTTTCTTCTTCTCTCTTCTTCTTCTTCTTCTTCTTCTTCTTCTTCTTCTTCTTCCCCTTCTCTCTCTAAAACCTCTCTTCCTCTTTCTAATTTTTAAAACAAAAACAACTAACTCCAACTTCCCCCCTTTTACCATGTGTTTCGGCCAACACTTCCCAACCACACCTTTTCCCTCCAAAAATTACACCACCATATAATTGACAAGTGTCAAGGTGGGTCCCAAACCTTTTGGAAAATATCTAGTTGATATTTTCCAATCAGATTCGCGAAAAACGGACGTTTCGAGCCCCGAACGGGCACTTTTCCCATAAAATTTTTTAAACTGGACGGGCTTCAAGGAAACGGCCCAATTAAGACCGCTACGACGACGGCTAAGCTTTTCGGGTCCAAAACGGTCCTCGAATGGACCAAAACGTCGCTCGGGTGACTTTTCCAGCGAAAAATCAATCTTTCCCAAAATGACCAGAAAGTTGCCCTGAGTCCCCCGTAACTCATTTTAGTCGATAACGGGGTCAACTTAAGTCCGGCATGACCCTCGGGGTCAATTTAAGTTATGTTAAGTGTCTGTCTTAAAAATTTTAAATTTTCCTGTTTTTCGCAGGTTTGACTGACGTTGACCAGAAGTGGTTATTACACTGACATACTATAGTATTCCGAAAATGGTGCAAAACCGAAAAATCTTTTTTTTCATTGACCTAACGAACTCGGAATGACCTAAAAATAGTGGGTATGCGTAGATATGCATATTCTCATTCTCCATGCGTTTTTAACCCGATAATAATTTTTTTTTCACTTTTTTGTCGGTTCTGACATACTATAGTATTCCGAAAACGGTGAAAAACAAAAAAAATCTTTTTTTCATTAACCTAACAAACTCGGATTGAACTAATAATAGTGGGTATCCGTATATATGCATATTCTCATTCTCCATGCATGGTTTAACCCGATAATAATTTTTTTTCCAATTTTTGCCGCTTCCGACATACTATACTATGCCGAAATCGGTGAGAAACCGAAAAATCTATTTTTCATTGAGCTACCGAAGTCGGATTGGCCTAAAAATAGTGGGTATGTGTAGATATGCATATTCTCATTCTCCATGCATGTTTTAACCCGATAATAATTTTTTTTCACTTTTTTTCCGGTTCTGACATACTATGTATGCTGAAAACGATGAAAAACCGAAAAATATCATTTTCATTGACCTAACAAACTAGGATTGGCCTAAAAATAGTGTGTATGCGTAGATATGCATATTCTCATTCTCCATGCATGTTTTAACCTGATAATAAAAAAATTTCACTTTTTTCCGGTTCTGACAAACTATAGTATGCCGAAAACGGTGAAAAACAGAAAAATCTCATTTTCATTAACCTAACGAACTCGGATAAGCCTAAAAATAGTGGGTATGTGTAGATATTCATATTATCATTATCCATGCATGTTTTAACCCGATAATAAAAAAAATTCACTTTTTTGCCGGTTCTGACATACTATAGTATGTCGAAAACGGGGAAAAACAGAAAATATTTTTTTCATTGACCTAACGAACTCGAAATGACATAAAAGTAGTGGGTATGCTTAGATATGCATATTCTCATTCTCCATGCATGTTTTAACCCGATAATAAGTTTTTTTTCACTTTTTTTCCGGTTCTGACATACTATATAGTATGCCGAAAACGGAGAAAAACCGAAAAATCTCATTTTCATTGACCTAACGAAGGATTGGCCTAAAAATAGTGGTGATGCGTAGATATGGTTATTCTCATTCTCCATGCACGTTTTAAACCGATAATAACTTTTTTTCACTTTTTTTCCGGTTCTGACATACTATAGTATGCCGAAAACGGTGAAAAACCGAAAAATCTCATTTTCATTGACCTAACGAAGGATTGACCTAAAAATAGTGGGTATGCGTATATATGCATATTCTCATTCTCCATGCATGTTTTAAGCCGATAATAAAAAAAATTCACTTTTCAGTCGGTTCTGACATACTTTATTATGCCAAAAACGGCGAAAAACCGAAAAATATCATTTTCATTGACCTAACGAACTCGGATTGTCCTAAAAATAGTGGTTATGTGTAGATATGCATATTCTCATTCTCCATGCATGTTTTAACCCGATAATAAAAAAATTTCACTTTTTTGCCAGTTCTGAAATACTATAGTATGCCGAAAACGGTGAAAACCGAAAAATATTTTTTTTCATTGACCTAACGAACTCGGATTGACCTAAAAATAGTGGGTATGCACAGATATGCATATTCTCATTCTCCATGCATGTTTTAACCCGATAATAAGTTTTTTTTCAAATTTTTTCCGGTTCTGACATACTATAGTATGCCAAAAATGGTGAAAAACCGAAAAATCTATTGTACATTGACCTAACGAACTCGGATTGGACTAAAAACAGTGGGTATGAGTAGATATGCATATTCTCATTCTCCATGCATGTTTTAACCCGATAATAGTTTTTTTTTTCACTTTTTTGTCGGTTCTGACATACTATAGTATGCCGAAAACGGTGAAAACCGAAAAAAATCTCATTTTCATTGACCTAACGAACCCGGATTGGCCTAAAAATAGTGGGTATGCGTAGATATGCATATTCTCATTCTGCATGCATGTTTTAACCCAATAATAAAAAAAATCACTTTTTTGCCGGTTTTGACATACTCTAGTATATCGAAAACGGTGAAAAACAGAAAATCTTTTTTTCATTGACCTAACGAACTCGGAATGACCTAAAAATAGTGGGTATACTTAGATATGCATATTCTCATTCTCCATGCATGTTTTAACCCGATAATAACTTTTTTTCCGGTTCTGACATACTATAGTATGCCGAAATCGGTGAAAAACCGAAAAATCTATTTTTCATTGAGCTCACGAACTCGGATTGGTTTAAAATAGAGGGTATGCGTAGATATGAATATTCTCATTCTCCATGCATGTTTTAACCCGATAATTATTATTTTTTCTCTTTTTTGCCGGTTCTGACATAGTATAGTGTGCCGAAATCGGTGAAAAACCAAATAATCTATTTTTCATTGACCTAACAAACTCGGATTGGCCTAAAAATAGTAGGTACGCGTAGATATGCGTATTCTCATTCTCCATTCATGTTTTAACCCGATAATAAATTTAAACCGAAAAATCAGTTTTTCATTGACCTAACGAACTCGGAATGACCTAAACATACTAGGTATGCGTAGATATGCATATTCTCATTCTCCATGCATGTTTTTTCTGGATAATTTTTTTTTGCCGGTTCTGACATACTATAGTATGCCGAAATCGGTGAAAAACCGAAAAATCTATTTTTCATTGAGCTAACGAACTCGGATTGGCCTAAAAATATAGTGGGTATGCGTAGATATGCATATTCTCATTCTCCATGCATGTTTTAACACGATAATAATTTATTTTCTCTTTTTTTCTAATTCTGACATAATATAGTATGCCGAAAACGGTGAAAAACCGAAAAATCTGTTATTCATTGACCTAACGAACTCGGAATGACCTAAAACTAGTTGGTATGCGTAGATGTACATATTCTCATTCTCCATGCATGTTTTAACCCGATAATAACTTTTTTTCACTTTTTCCCGGTTATGACATACTATAGTATGTCGAAAACGGTGAAAAACCGAAAAATCTCATTTTCATTGACCTAACAAACTCGGATTGGCGTAAAAATAGTGGGTATGCGTAGATATTCAAATTATCATTCTCCATGCATGTTTTAACCCGATAATAATTTTTTTCCCTTTTTTGCCGGTTCTGACATACTGTATGCCGAAAACGGTGAAAAACCGAAAAATCTATTTTTCATCGACCAAACGAACTCGGATTGGCATAAAAATAGTGGGTATGCGTAGATATGCATATTCTCATTCTCCTTGCATGTGTTAACCCGATAATAGTTTTTTTTTCACTTTTTTGCCGGTTCTGTCATAGTATGCCGAAATCGTTGAAAAACCGAAAAATCTGTTTTTCATTAACTTAACAAACTCGGATTGGCCTAAAAATAGTAGGTATGCGTAGATATGCATATTCTCATTCTCCATGCATGTTTTAACCCGATAATAATTTTTTTTCACTTTTTCGCCGGTTTTGACATACCATATGCCGAAAATGGTGAAAAACCGAAAAATCTCATTTTCATTGACCTAACAAACTCGGATTGGCCTAAAAATAGTGGGTATATGTAAATATGCATATTCTCATTCTCCATGCATGTTTTAACCCGATAATATAAAAAAATCAATTTTTTTCCGGTTCTGACATACTATTGTATGCTGAAAACGCTTAAAATCCGAAAAATCTCATTTTCAATAACCTAATGAACTCGGATTGGCGTAAAAATAGTGGGTATGCGTACATACTCATACTGTCATTCTTCATGCATGTTTTAACCCGATAGTAATTTTTTTTTAACTATTTTGCCGGTTCTGATATACTATAGTATGCCGAAAACTGTGAAAAACCGAAAAATCTATTTTTCATTGACCCAACGAACTCGGATTGGCATAAAAATAGTGGGTATGCGTGTTTGTTTTAACCCGATAATAATTGTTTTTCACTTTTTTGCCGGTTCTGACATACTATAGTATGCCGAAAACGGTGAAAAATCGAAAAATCTATTTTTCATTGACCTAACGAACTCGGATTGGTATAAAAATAGTGTGTATGCGTAGATATGCATATTCTCATTCTCCATGCATGTTTTAAGCCGATAATAAAAAAAATTCACTTTTCAGTATGCCAAAAACGGTGAAAAACCGAAAAAATCTCATTTTTATTGACCTAACGAACTCGGATTGTCCTAAAAATAGTGGATATGCTTAGATATGCATATTCTCATTCTCCATGCATCTTTTAACCCGATAATAATTTTTTTTCACTTTTTTGCCGGTTCTGACATACTATAGTATTCCGAAAACTGTTAAAAGCCGAAAAATCTTTTTTTCATTGACCTAACGAACTCGGATTTGCCTAAAAATAGTGGGTATGCGTAGATATGCATATTCTCATTCTCCATGCATGTTTTAACCCGATAATAAGTTTTTTTTTCACTTTTTTTCCGGTTCTGACATACTATAGTATGCCGAAATCGGTTAAAAACCGAAAATCTATTTTTCATTGACCTAACGAACTCGGATTGGCCTAAAAATAGTGGGTGTGCGTAGATATTCATATTATCATTCTCCATGCATGTTTTAACCCGATAATAAATTTTTCACTTTTTTGCCGGTTCTGACATACTATAGTATGTCGAAAACGGTGAAAAACCGAAAAATCTATTTTTCATTGATCTAATGAACTCGGATTGGCATAAAAATAGTGGGTATGCGTAGATATGCATATTATCATTCTCCATGCATGTGTTAAGCCTATAATGAATTTTTTTCACTTTTCAGTATGCCGAAAACGGTGAAAAACCGAAAAAATCTCATTTTCATTGACGTAACGAACTCGGATTGGCCTAAAAAAAGTGGGTATGCGTAGATATGCATATTCTTATTCTCCATGCTTGTTTTAACCCGATAATAATTTTTTTTCACTTTTTTGCCGATTCTGACATATTATAGTATTCCGAAAGCGGTGAAAAACAGAAAAATCTTTTTTTCATTGACCTAACCAATTCGGAATGACCTAAAAATAGTGGGTATGCGTAGATATGCATATTCTCATTCTCCATGCATGTTTTAACCCGATAATAATTTTTTTTCACTTTTTTGCCGGTTCTGACATACTATTTTTTTTATAATCGAATTTTTTTATTAAGCAAACGTTCTACAAAAAGTAGAACGATGCTAGAAAAACAATCCTAAAAAGGACCTTTTTCCCCAACCGATACAAAGAACCATACTAAAAACCAGACTGAAACAGGAAAGTAAACTACACAATATCTACTTCCTATTTGAAGTCAAGCTGGGAAATCGGTTAGAAACCGAAATAGGAGTTGAGTGTCCTGAACTCCAATCCGGGTTAACCCCATCCTCGCTGAACTCGACACCCTCCTCAGACTCGACACGCCGTGGGTATTCAGAAACTGGAGAATTGGCAACAGCCCTTCTCACAGTTTGCTTACTAAAGCTCCACTCACCATCCTTACTTTGCTTAGCAATGTCGATTGTGAACCTTCCCGCTTGCCCCCCTTTGTCAGACGATGTTTTGGCTCTTGTTTGATAAAAAAACAACTGGGGGAGCAGACTTTTTTGGTTGTCCTTTTTTTGGACGACCACGTTTCCTTGGAACCTCAGCGGGGATACTTTTTGGACTCAGAAGGATGTCTTTCCACGGATGATCCACAAAAGTATCTTCCACTTGAGGACCGTCATTCCCAGATATCACTTGGGCTTGCGAACCTGCCACGGGCCCATCCTTAGACGGACTTAAAACCACTCACCCACTAGATTCTGAAGCCAAATCTGTTCCAATACGTTTAAAAACGTCAAACAAACTTGGATCGTGGGCTGCCTTCTGAACACCTGGGCCTGAAACTTGACCCACCTTCACAGATTGGGTCCCCTCAACTTGGGCTTCAAAAATGGGTCGTGGTCCATCCTCACGCGAAGCTGAAGCAGATCGAGACGCACCAGTTCCGCGATTACCATCGCGCAAATCTCGACCAAATTGAGCAGAATCCTGCAAATCTCCAACTGATTTTTCGGGAATCAGATGCGTATCCAAACGAATCAGTGAGTCCCGTGAACCCGGCTGCAGTTTCGCCGCCTCCAACGCCGACCCAGTCCCGAACGTCTCCAGCGAGGGCACAGTGTCACCTCCACGAGTTCTTGCCACGTTCCCTTCCTCCACCCTGGGTGAGACTCTAGCGTCTACAGACTGAAACCCAGGAGCGAGCACAACCACAGGAATTTCCTCAGAAGAGATGCTCTGTTTCAAAACAGAAATGCTATGTTTTTCGTGAGCGGACGGCACAAGTGCTGAGAGACGTTTGTCACCTGAATCCGGCCAAGATAAGGCAACAAACAGAAGATACCCATTGTACTTTAAGCCGTTAAGGGTCTCAATTGCCTGCGACGCCGATTCCGAGGTCGAGAATTCAGCGAACCCGAAATACCGGCCCTTGCGATTTGCCCTTGTTGCGACTGATACGTACTTCACCTCACCGAACGGCTGCAAAGAATGGCGAACCCAATCTGCAGTCGTCCCCCAATGAAGATTACACAGGAAGATCTCACAACCGTTCCCAGCATTATTTCCCTGTTTTACGACCTTGGCACTCTGTTTCTCAGTCCGACCGGGAGCGTGGACCTCCCTTTCCACCTCTGGTGTATATTCCGGTGAACCTGTACTCTTTGGACTCGGTTTGGCCATATCAGTTGCACCTTTGGCCGGACGAACATCCATTTTCGAACTCTTGGTTTAGCTGCAGATTTGGTTTTACCGTGCTTGGCAGAAGACGTACTACAGCCCATCTCAAGTGCTACATAAGCTTGATACAGGGCTAACAGTTTCGACCCAAAAGCGAAGAAAGATAGACGATCTTTGCTCCGGCGAGTACTTGCTTTCCGGCCAACCTCTGTAGCTGAGAGAGAAACCATTTTCCGAGTGGGTTAATAAGTGAAATTCTGACATACTATATAGTACGCCGAAAACGGTGAAAAACCGAAAAATCTATTTTTCACTGACCTAACGAACTCGGATTGGCCTAAAAATAGTGGGTATGAGTAGATATGCATATTATCATTCTCCAAGCATGATTTAACCCGATAATAATTTTTTTTCACTTTTTTGTCGGTTCTGAAATACTATAGTATACCAAAAACGGTGAAAACCGAAACAAATCTCATTTTCATTGACCTAACGAACTCGGATTGGCCTAAAAATAGTGGGTATGTGTAGATATGCATATTCTCATTCTCCATGCATGTTTTAACTCGATAATTTTTTTTTCACTTTTTTGCCGGTTCTGACATACTGTATAGTATGCCGAAAACGGTGAAAACAGAAAATCTTTTTTTCATTGACCTAACGAACTCGGAATCACCTAAAAATAATGGGTATGCTTAGATATGCATATTCTCATTCTCCATGCATGATTTAACCGATAATATTTGTTTTTTCACTTATTTTCCGGTTCTGAATTATTATAGTATGCGTAAAAAAACGGTGAAAAACCGAAAAATCTTTTTTTCATTGACTTAACGAACTCGGATTGACATAAAAATAGCGGGTATGCGTAGATATGCATATTTTCATTATCCATGCATGTTTTAACCCGGTAATAAATTTTTTTTTCACTTTTTTGCCGGTTCTGACATACTATAGTATGCCAAAAACGGTGAAAAACCGAAAAAAATCTGTTTTTCATTGACCTAACGAACTCGGACTGACCTAAAAATACTGGGTATGCGTAGATATGCATATTTTCATTCTCCATGCATGTTTTTACCCGATAATAATTTTTTTTCACTTTTTTTCCGGTTCTAACATACTATAGTACGCCGAAATTGGTGAAAAACCGAAAAATCTATTTTTCATTGAGCTAACGAACTCGGATTGGCCTAAAAATATAGTGTGTATGCGTAGATATGCATATTCTCATTCTCCATGCATGTTTTAACCCGATAATAATTTTTTTCACTTTTTTTCCGCTTCTGACATAGTATAGTATGCCGAAAACGGTGGATAACCGAAAAATCTCATTTTCATTTACCTAACGAACTCGAATTGGCCTAAAAATAGTGGATATGCGTAGATATGCATATTCTCATTATCCAAGCATGTCTTAACCTGATAATAATTGTTTTTTCACTTTGTTTCCGGTTCTGACATACTATAGTATGCCGAAAACGGTGAAAAACCAAAAAATCTGTTTTTCATTGACCTAACGAACTCGGAATGACCTAAAAACAGTGGGTATGCGTAGCTATGCATATTCTCATTCTCCATGCATGTTTTAACCAGATAATATTTTTTTCACTTTTTTTTGCCGATACTGACATACGTAGATATGCCGAAAACGGTGAAAAACCGAAAAATCTCATTTTCATTGACCTAACGAACTTGGATTGGCCTAAAAATAGTGGGCATGCGTAGATATTCATATTGTCATTCTCCATGCATGTTTTAACCGGATAATAATTTTTTTCACTTTTTTGCCGGTTCTGACATACGTATGCCAAAAACGGTGAAAAACCGAAAAATATCATTTTCATTGACCTAAGAAACTCGGATTCGCCTAAAAATAGTGGGTATGCGTAGATATGCATATTCTCATTCTCCATGCATATTTTAACCCGATAATAATTTTTTTCACTTTCTTGCCGGTTCTGACATACTGTAGTATGCCGAAAACGGTGAAAAACCGAAAAATCTCATTTTCATTGACCTAACAAACTCGGATTGGCCTAAAAATAGTGGGTATGCGTAGATATGCATATTCTCATTCTCCATGCATATTTTAACCCGATAATAATTTTTTTCACTTTCTTGCCGGTTCTGACATACTGTAGTATGCCGAAAACGGTGAAAAACCGAAAAATCTCATTTTCATTGACCTAACAAACTCGGATTGGCCTAAAAATAGTGGGTATGCGTAGATATGCAAATTCTCATTCTCCATGCATGTTTTAACCAGATAATAATTTTTGTTTTCACTTTTTTCCGGTTCTGGCATACTATATAGTATGCCGAAATCGGTGAAAAACCGAAAAATCTGTTTTTCATTGACCTAACGAACTCGGAATGACCTAAAAATAGTGGGTATGCGTAGATATGCATATTCTCATTCTCCATGCATTTTTTAACCCGATAATAATTTATTTTTTTCACTTTTTTGCAAGTTCTGACATACTATAGTATGCCGAAAACGGTGAAAAACTGAAAAATCTCATTTTCATTGACCTAACAAACTCGGATTGGCCTAAAAATAGTGGGTATGTGTAGGTATGCATATTCTCATTCTCCATTCATGTTTTAACCCGAAAATAATTTTTTTTCAATTTTTTTCCGGTTCTGACATACTATAGTATGCCGAAAACGGTGAAAAACCCAAAAATCTCATTTTCATTGACCTAACGAACTTGGATTGGCCTAAAAATAGTGGGTATGCATAGATATTCATATTGTCATTCTTCATGCATGTTTTAACCCGATAATAATTTTTACACTTTTTTGCCGGTTCTGACACTCGAAAAATCTCATTTTCATTGACCTAAGAAACTCGGATTGGCCTAAAAATAGTGGGTATGCGTAGATATGCATATTCTCATTCTCCATGCATGTTTTAACCCGATAATAAATTTTTTTCACTTTTTTTCCGGTTCTGACATACTATATAGTATGCCGAAATCGGTGAAAAACTGAAAAATCTGTTTTTTATTGACCTAACGAACTCGGAAAGACCTAAAAATAGTGGGTATGCGTAGATATGCGTATTCTCATTCTCCATGCATGTTTTAACCCGATAATAGTTTTTTTTCACTTTTTTGCCGGTTCTGGTATGCCGAAAACGGTGAAAAACCGAAAAATCACAATTTCATTGACCTAACAAACTCGGATTGACCTAAAAATAGTGGGTATGTGTGGATATGCATATTCTCATTCTCCATGCATGTTTTAACCCGATATTAATTTTTTTTCACTTTTTTCCGGTTTTGACATACTATAGTATGACGAAAACGGTGAAAAACCGAAAAATCTCCTTTTCATTAACCTAACGAACTCGGATTGGCGTAAAAATAGTGGGTATGCGTACGTATTCATATTGTCATTCTTCATGCATGTTTTAACCCGATAATAATTTTTTCTAACTTTTTTGCCGGTTCTGATATACTATAGTATGCCGAAAAATCTATTTTTCATTAACCTAACGAACTCGGATTGGCATAAAACTAGTGGGTATGCGTAGATATGAATATTCTCATTCTCCATGCATGTTTTAACCTGATAATAAATTTTTTCTAACTTTTTTGCCGGTTCTGATATACTTTAGTATGACGAAAACGGTGAAAAACCGAAAAAAACCTCATTTTCATTGACCTAACGAACTCGGATTGGCCTAATAATAGTGGGTATCCGTAGATATGCATATTCTCATTCTCCATGCATGTTTTAACCCGATAATAATTTTTTTCACTTTTTTGCCGGTTCTAACATACTATAGTATGCCGAAATCTGTGAAAATCCAAATAATCTATTTTTCATTGACCTAACAAACTCGGATTGGGCTAAAAATAGTAGGTACGCGTAGATATGCATATTCTCATTCTCCATGCATGTTTTAACCCGATAATAAATTTTTTCACTTTTTTCCGGTTCTGACAGTATGCCGAAAACGGTGAAAAACTGAAAAATCACAATTTCATTGACCTAACAAACTCGGATTGACCTAAAAATAGTGGGTATGTGTGGATATGCATATTCTCATTCTCCATGCATGTTTTAACCCGATATTAATTTTTTTTCACTTTTTTTTTCCGGTTTTGACATACTATAGTATGACGAAAACGGTGAAAAACCGAAAAATCTCCTTTTCATTAACCTAACGAACTCGGATTGGCGTAAAAATAGTGCGTATGCGTACGTATTCATATTGTCATTCTTCATGCATGTTTTAACCCGATAATAATTTTTTCTAACTTTTTTGCCGGTTCTGATATACTATAGTATGCCGAAAAATCTATTTTTCATTAACCTAACGAACTCGGATTGGCATAAAACTAGTGGGTATGCGTAGATATGAATATTCTCATTCTCCATGCATGTTTTAACCTGATAATAAATTTTTTCTAACTTTTTTGCCGGTTCTGATATACTTTAGTATGACGAAAACGGTGAAAAACCGAAAAAAACCTCATTTTCATTGACCTAACGAACTCGGATTGGCCTAATAATAGTGGGTATCCGTAGATATGCATATTCTCATTCTCCATGCATGTTTTAACCCGATAATAATTTTTTTCACTTTTTTGCCGGTTCTAACATACTATAGTATGCCGAAATCTGTGAAAATCCAAATAATCTATTTTTCATTGACCTAACAAACTCGGATTGGGCTAAAAATAGTAGGTACGCGTAGATATGCATATTCTCATTCTCCATGCATGTTTTAACCCGATAATAAATTTTTTCACTTTTTTCCGGTTCTGACAGTATGCCGAAAACGGTGAAAAACCGAAAAATCACAATTTCATTGACCTAACAAACTCGGATTGACCTAAAAATAGTGGGTATGTGTGGATATGCATATTCTCATTCTCCATGCATGTTTTAACCCGATATTAATTTTTTTTCACTTTTTTTTTCCGGTTTTGACATACTATAGTATGACGAAAACGGTGAAAAACCGAAAAATCTCCTTTTCATTAACCTAACGAACTCGGATTGGCGTAAAAATAGTGGGTATGCGTACGTATTCATATTGTCATTCTTCATGCATGTTTTAACCCGATAATAATTTTTTCTAACTTTTTTGCCGGTTCTGATATACTATAGTATGCCGAAAAATCTATTTTTCATTAACCTAACGAACTCGGATTGGCATAAAACTAGTGGGTATGCGTAGATATGAATATTCTCATTCTCCATGCATGTTTTAACCTGATAATAAATTTTTTCTAACTTTTTTGCCGGTTCTGATATACTTTAGTATGACGAAAACGGTGAAAAACCGAAAAAAACCTCATTTTCATTGACCTAACGAACTCGGATTGGCCTAATAATAGTGGGTATCCGTAGATATGCATATTCTCATTCTCCATGCATGTTTTAACCCGATAATAATTTTTTTCACTTTTTTGCCGGTTCTAACATACTATAGTATGCCGAAATCTGTGAAAATCCAAATAATCTATTTTTCATTGACCTAACAAACTCGGATTGGGCTAAAAATAGTAGGTACGCGTAGATATGCATATTCTCATTCTCCATGCATGTTTTAACCCGATAATAAATTTTTTCACTTTTTTCCGGTTCTGACAGTATGCCGAAAACGGTGAAAAACCGAAAAATCTCATTTTCATTGACCTAACAAACTCGGATTGGCCTAAAAATAGTGGGTATGTGTAGATATGCATATTCTCATTCTCCATACATGTTTTAACCCGATAATAATTTTTTTCAACTTTTTTCCGGTTATGACATACAGTATGCCGAAAACGGTGAAAAACTGAAAAATCTCATTTTCATTAACCTAATGAACTCGGATTGGCGTAAAAATAGTGGCTATGAGTACATATTTATATTGTCATTCTTCATGCATGTTTTAACCCGATAATAATTTTTTTTTAACTTTTTTGCCGGTTCTGATATACTATAGTATGCCGAAAATGATGAAAAACCGAAAAATCTATTTTTCATTGACCTAACGAACTCGAATTAGCATAAAAATAGTTGGTATGCGTAGATATCAAAATTCTCATTCTTCATTCATGTTTTAACCCGATAATAATTGTTTTTTATTTTTTTTTCGGTTCTGACATACTATAGTATGCCGAAAACGGTGATAAACCGAAAAATATATTTTTCATTGACCTAACGAACTAGGATTGGACTAAAAGTAGTGGGTATGCGTAGATATGCATATTCTCATTATCCATGCATGTTTTAACCCGATAATAGTTTTTTTTTTCACTTTTTTTCCGGTTCTGACATACTATAGTATGTTGAAATCGGTGAAAAACCGAAAAATATATTTTTCATTGACCTAACGAACTCGGAATGACCTAAAAATAGTGGGTATGCGTAGATATGCATATTCTCATTCTCCATGCATGTTTTAACCCGATAATATATTTTTTTCACTTTTTTGCCGGTTCTGACATAGTATGCCGAAAACGGTGAAAGACTGAAAAATCTTATTTTCATTGACCTAACAAACTCGGATTATCCTAAAAATAGTGGTTATGTGTAGATATGCATATTCTCATTCTCCATGCATGTTTTAACCTGATAATAATTTTTTTTCAATTTTTTTCCGGTTCTGACATACTATAGTATGCCGAAAACGGTGAAAAACCGAAAAATCTCATTTCATTAACCAAATGATCTTGGATTGGCGTAAAAATAGTGGGTATGCGTACATATTCATATTTTTATTCTTCAAGCATGTTTTAACCCGATAATAATTTTTTTTAACATTTTTTCCGGTTCTGATATACTATAGTATGCCGAAAACGGTGAAAAACCGAAAAATCTATTTTTCATTGACCTAACGAACTAGGATTGGACTAAAATTAGTGGGTATGCGTAGATATGCATATTCTCATTATCCATGTATGTTTTAACTCGATAATAATTTTTTTTCACTTTTTTGCCGGTTTTGACATAATATAGTATGCCGAAATCGGTGAAAAACCGACATATCTATTTTTCATTGAGCTAACGAACTCGGATTGGCCTAACAACAGTGGGTATGCGTAGATATGCATATTCTCATTCTCCATGCATGTTTAACCCGATAATAATTTTTTCACTTTTTTGCCGGTTCTGACATACTATATTATGCCGAAATCGGTGAAAAACCGAAATATCTATTTTTCATTGAGCTAACGAACTCGGATTGGCCTAAAAACAGTGGGTATGCATAGATAAGCATATTCTCATTCTCCATGCCAGTTTTAACCCGATAATATTTTTTTTCACTTTTTTTCCGATTCTCACATACTTTTTTTTTTGATAAACGAATTTTTTTATTGAGCAAGTGTTCTATAGGTGAATAGAACAAAGCAAGAAAAGTTCTAAAAAGATCTTTTCCTTAGACCTGAACAGCTACAAAGAGCAAAACACAATAACCAAAACAGGATATAAACAAAGAGACTATCCTACTTCCTAATCGGGTTTAAACAAGTAAACCGATTTGAAACCAGAATAGGGGTTATAGCTTGATCTGAGGTCGGTTCCAAGTCATCCTCATTCTTCCTGCCCTCTGAGTCCTTCTTGTACTCGATCGCCAGAGAACGAAGATCAACATGCTTTTTACCAACTTTTGAGCTGTAACTCCAACTACCCGAATTATCTTTTTTGGCAACGTTAACAATGAAACGTCCCGTTTTATCCCCTTTATCAGCAGACGTTCTGGCTCTTGTCTGATAAAATACAACTGGTTGAGCAAGTATCTTCGTCGTACCCTTCTTTGGGCGACCACGTCTCTTTGGTTCAACCCCAGAGCTCGGTGGTTTTGCCAGGGCTTCTTTCCACGTACTGCCTTGAAACACAACTTCCATATTCAGGTTGTCAACCCGAGTATATTTGTCTTGCGCATCTGAACCCACTGCAGAGACTAAAGGGCCCAAATCAGTCCCAATTCGGTTAAAAACATCGACCAAACTAGGACTCTCACGGGCCTGGAAAATTGTCTTTACAGATGGGCTTGATGGGCAAGAAACATTAACTGGGCCAGAATTCACGTGGGTTGACTGAATTACATTGGCTTGGATTGATGGCCCAGCAGAATGAAGCCCAACCGATAGAATCCCTGCAACCGCGCGTTTCTTCTCCACAATCTGCGCAGTCGTATCTGATGAGGCAGGAAACGTGACTCCATGATTTAAGGCATCGAAGGATTCAGTGCCAAAATTCACGGGTTCCACATCACCGATAACGGAAACTGAATCATCCTTAGATTCACAAGATCTCGAACTTGAATTCGAATTCGAAACAATGTCATGTTCCTTGCAAGTCGCCTCTGGTGCTCGGGGTATGACAGCTTCTCCGTCAACCGGATTCAAAGCCTCAGTCTCTGGCACACCTCCACTTTCCGTTCTCACCTTCGCCTGAGTTCTTTCCGGCTTCTCCTTCAACGCATCAGTCATGCTCTGTTTTTGCGCAGAACACGAGTAATGCATACCAAAAACAGGCCGAACAGAGCCAGGCCGAGAAATTGCTACCAGAAGATCGTAGCCCTTGAACCGGAACCCATTGAGGGCTTTAACCGCTTGAATAGCAGAAGCTGGAGTGGAGAACTCGACAAAACCAAAGTAACGCCCTAATCGATTTGGTTTTTTCAGGACAGAAGCGAACTCAACCTTTCCATACTTACCCAGAAATTACTGTAACCAGTCAGGAGTGGTTTCATAGGGAAGGTTGTGAATGAACACCATTGACTGACCTGTAGCTGTCGAACCATCTTCCTCTATTGTAGGCTCTACTGATACACGCTCTGTTTCAGGTGAGTTGTTGCGAACCGCCTCAGAATCCGGCACCAACCCGTCTGCCTTCACACTACTCACGATCCGAACACCACCTCCCCTCAGAACATTGGACGGAAGAGAAACACTGGATCCCTTTACCCGCGCAGTCGACTTGGCCGGGCCTTTTGGCTTAGGCTTGGACTTGGCCAGGCCTCCTTTACTCCTCTTCTCAACTTGTGAACGCAGAAGAGGAGAAGTCCCTACCTCTTTACCCTCTAAACGGGAAACAATTGTAACATACTCGGCAAAGCTTGTTAACAAAAGAGAGCAGAAGGAAGAGAACGAAAGGAGGTTCTCCATTTTTGTCAATTGATAATTCAAAGTTAGTTGACTAATCTAATAAAAATCGGCTCAAGACAAAATGTCTTTCAACGATTCTGACATACTATAGTATGCCGAAATCGGTGAAAAACCGAAAAATCTCATTTTCACTGACCTAACGAACTCGGAATGACCTAAAAATAGTGGGTATGCGTAGATATGCATATTCTCATTCTCCATGCATTTTTTAACCCGATTATAATTTTTTTCACTTCTTTGCCGGTTCTGACATACTATATAATATGCCGAAAACAGTGAAAAACCGAAAAATCTTATTTTCATTGACCTAACAAACTCGGATTGGCCTAAAAATAGTGGGTATGTGTAGGTATGCATATTCTCATTCTCCATGCATGTTTTAACCCGATAATAATTTTTTTTCAATTCTTCCGGTTCTGACATACTATAGTATGCCGAAAACGGTGAAAAACTGAAAAATCTCATTTTCATTGACCTAACGATCTTGGATTGGCCTAAAAATAGTGGGTATGCGTAGATATTCATATTGTCATTCTCCATGCTTGTTTTAACCCGATAATATTTTTTTTTCACTTTTTTGCCGGTTCTGACATACTATAGTATGCCGAAAACGGTGAAAAAACGATAAATCTCATTTTCATTGACCTAAGAAACTCGGATTGGCCTAACAATAGTGGGTATGCGTAGATATGCATATTCTCATTCTCCATGCATGTTTTAACCCGATAATTAAAAAAATTCACTTTTTTTCCGGTTCTGACATACTATATGCCGAAATCGGTGAAAAACCGAAAAATATGTTTTTCATTGACCTAACGAACTCAGAATGACCTAAAAATAGTGGGTATGCAAAGATATGCATATTCTCATTCTCCATGCATGTTTTAACCCGATAATAATTTTTTTCACTTTTTTGCCGGTTCTGACATACTATTTTTTTTATAGGCTAAAATTTTTATTAAGCAAATGTTCTTTAAGACTATAGAACAAAGAAAGAAAAGATCCAAAAAGATCCTTTCCTCAGACCATTACCAGCTCCAAAGAGCGAAAAACAAAATACAAGACAAAAACCGACAAACCTACTTTCTATCCGGATTCAAACAGGTGAATCGGTTAGAAATCGGAACAGGGGATAAAGCAAGTTCCGGATTCGGTTCCACAAGCTCCTTGTTCTTCCTGTCCTCGGCGTCCTTCACAAGCGCCAAAGCACAAAGGTCAACAGGTCTATGGCCAACTTTCGAGTTGTACCTCCACTTACCCGAAACATCTTTTTTCGCAATGTCTACAAAAAAGCGTCTCATTTTGTCCCCTGTATCAGTAGAGGTCCTAGCTCTTTTCTAATAGACTACGGTTGGTGGAGCAATCCTCCTCGACTGACCCTTCTTCGGACGTCCACGTTTCTTCGGTTCAGCCGGTTTTTCCAAGGCTTCCTTCCATGGACTTCCTTGCAGCACGATTTCCAGAAACGGTACAACAGTCCGGGAATTTTCCACCGATCCCACAGCTAGCGGGTCTAAAATACGATTGAAGATGGTAGCCAATCTTGGGTCCTCACGAGCCGGCATAGTCTTTGTGATGGGCTTGAAACACCACTAACCGTCCCAATTCCGTCTGGATAAAGGCCCACCTTGGTTTGATCAACATCCCTGCCATTAATTGGATCATACCCACCAGCTTCAAGCCCATCCGCAAGCCCACAATCGCGAAACACAGACGTTCGTGGAGAAGAATCTGAAGCCACCACGATTGACGGTGCTATCCCACTCGAAACCAAAGGAGAACAAGTCAAAAAAGGAAACCCATTTGAGATTGGGATCAATTTCGGATTTGTTTTCCCTTGAATCAAGGGGATATTATCGTGCATCGTTATCGTATCTTGCTCACGATTCTCTTTCAAAGAAACCGGCCCTTGAACCACTGAATCAACGATGGAAACGGGGTCGCCTGAAACAGAGTGCAGGTCGACGCCGTCCCGAGAACTCGGCGGAGGAGTGATCGCCGGCGGAGATAAGGCTATCAGGGTGCTGGAAATCTCACGAGGGTGCACCTGTCCTTCACCGGAAGGCCGAGAACCTCTGAGGAAATTTTCCGGTTCAGGGCGTAAAACAGAGCATGTGCTCTGTTTTGCCTCACCGCCTGAACCAGTCGCCGGAGAACGTATGAAACGCCGTGAGAAAGCTACGAAGAGAATGTGTCCCTTCAGGTTGAACCCATTCAACGTTTCTACCGCCCGAGCAGCAGCAAAATGCGATGAAAAGGAAATGAAACCAAAGAAAAATCCTTTCTTATTTGTTCTCGACAGCAAAGATAGGGAAGCGATGTCGCCGAACAGAAGAAACAAGGCTTTGAGAGACTCTTCCGAGAAGGGATAAGGAAGGTTTCGAACATACACCTTCGTTACACTTTCCACAATCTGAGTTCGGGTACGTCGTTGTCGGACTGTAATTCCGTCCGGAACCACATCTCCGACCTCCTTGTGGGCAGAGGCATCGGGACGGGCAGTCACGGCCTCGTCCAATAACGTCCCCTTCTCTGTGGCTGGAGCAGCGTCAATACTCTGTTTCGGACTGATATTGGTTGCAGCGTGAGAAGGTTTTGTTGAAGAGCCTCCACGAAGTCCCTCCTTTATCTCCTTGATTGATCTAACACTATGGCAGCATATAGATCGATACTCACGGTACAGGGACAAAAGATGTGAGCAGAAGGAAAAGAAAGGAACAACTTCATCACTGTCGCCGGTAGAAAAGGTCCGGCCAGCCTTGCGTTTCTGCTTCTGCTTCATCTCGAAATCCCTTGGTGGAAATCGCAACCTGTAGATGTTAAAGATCAACTGTATGTTGCAGAGAATAGGATTCTGACATACTATAGTATGCGGAAAACGGTGAAAAACCGAAAAATCACAATTTGATTGACCTAACAAACTCGGATTAACCTAAAAATAGTGGGTATGTGTAGATATGCATATTCTCATTCTCCATGCATGTTTTAACCCGATAATAATTTTTTTTCACTTTTTTCCGGTTCTGACATATGTCGAAAACGGTGAAAAACCGAAAAATCTCATTTTCATTGACCTAACGAACTCGGAATTGCCTAAAAATAATGGGTATGCGTAGATATTCATATTGTCATTCTCCATGCATGTTTTAACCCGATAATAACTTTTTTTTTCACTTTTTTGACGATTTTGACATTCTACAGTATGCCGAAAACTGTGAAAAATAGAAAAATCTATTTTTCATTGACCTAACGATCTCGGATTGGCAAAAAAATAGTGGGTATGCGTAGATATGAATATTCTCATTCTCCATGCATGTTTTAACCCGATAATAAATTTTTTCACTTTTTTGCCGGTTCTGACATACTATAGACGAAAACGGTGAAAAACCGAAAAAATCTCATTTTTATTGACCTAACGAACTCAGATTGGCCTAAAAATAATGGGTATGCGTAGATATGCATATTCTCATACTCCATGAATGTTTTAACCCGATAATAATTTTTTCCACTTTTTTGCCGGTTCCGACATACTATAGTACGCCGAAATCGGTGAAAAACCGAAAAATCTATTTTTCATTGACCTAACAAACTCGGATTGGCCTAAAAATAGTAGGTACGCGTAGATATACATATTCTCATTCTCCATGCATGTTTTAACCCGATAATAAATTTTGTCACTTTTTTGCCGGTTTTGACAGTATACCGAAAACGGTGAAAAACCGAAAAATCTCATTTTCACTAACCTAACAAACTCGGATTGGCCTAAAAATAGTGGGTATGTGTAGATATGCATATTCTCATTCTCCATGCATGTTATAACCCGATAATAATTTTTTTTTCAATTTTTTCCGGTTCTGACATACTATAGTATGGCGAAAAACGTGAAAACCCGAAAAATCTCATTTTCATTAACATAATGAACTCGGATTGGCGTAAAAATAGTGGGTATGCGTACATATTTATATTGTCATTCTTCATGCATGTTTTAACCCGATAATAACTTTTTTTAACTTTTTTGCCAGGTCTGATATACTATAGTATGCCGAAAACGTTGAAAAACCGAAAAATCTATTTTTCATTGACCTAACGAACTCGGATTGGCATAAAAATAGTGGGTATGCGTAGATATCAATATCCTCATTCTTCATGCATGTTATAACCCGATAATATTTTTTTTTCACTTTTTTTCCGGTTCTGACATACTATAGTACGTCGAAAACGGTGAAAAACCGAAAAATATATTTTTCATTGACCTAACGAACTAGGATTGGACTAAAAGTAGTGGGCATGCGTAGATATGCATATTCTCATTATCCAAGCATGTTTTAAACCGATAATAATTTGTTTTCACTTTTTTTCCGGTTCTGACATACTAGTATGCCGAAATCGGTGAAAAACCGAAAAATCTGTTTGTCATTGACCTAACGAACTCGGAATGACCTAAAAATAGTGGGTATGCGTAGATATGCATATTCTCATTATCCAAGCATGTTTTAACCTGATAATAATTGTTTTTTCACTTTGTTTCCGGTTCTGACATACTATAGTATGCCGAAAACGGTGAAAAACCGAAAAATATATTTTTCATTGACCTACCGAAATCGGATTGGCATAAAAATAGTGGGTATGCGTAGATATGAATATTCTCATTCTCCATGCATGTTTTAACCCGATAATAATTGTTTTTCACTTTTTTGCTGGTTCTGTCATACTTTAGTATGCCGAAAACGGTGAAAAACCGAAAAATCTCATTTTCATTGACCTAACGAACTAGGATTGGACTAAAAATAGTGGGTATGCGTAGATATGGATATTCTCATTATCCATGCATGTTTTAACCCGATAATAGAAAAAATTCAATTTTTTCCGGTTCTGACATACTATAGTATGCGGAAACGGTGAAAAACCGAAAAATCTCTTTTTCATTGACCTAACGAACTTGGATTGGCCTAAAAATAGTGGGTATGCGTAGATATTAATATTTTCATTCTCCCTGCATGTTTTAACCCGATAATAATTTTTTTCACTTTTTTGCCGGTTCTGACATACTATAGTATGCCGAAAACGATGAAAAACCGAAAAATCTCATTTTCATTGACCTAAGAAACTCGGATTGGCCTAAAAATAGTGGGTATGCTTAGATATGCATATTCTCATTCTCCATGCATGTTTTAACACCGATAATAACTTTTTTTTTCACTTTTTTCAGGTTCTGAAATACTATAGTATGCCGAAATCGGTGAAAAACGGAAAAATTTGTTTTTCATTTACCTAACGAACTCGGAATTACCTAAAAATAGTGGGTATGCATAGATATGCATATTCTCATTCTCCATGCATGTTTTAACCCGATAATAATTTTTTTCACTTTTTTGCCGGTTCTGCTGAAAACAGTGAAAAACCGAAAAATCTCAATTTGATTGACCTAACAAACTCGGATTGACCTTAAAATAGTGGGTATGTGTAGATATGCATATTCTCATTCTCCATTCATGTTTTAACCCGATAATAATTTTTTTCACTTTTTTGCCGGTTCTGACATACTATAGTACGACGAAAACGGTGAAAAACCGAATAATCTCATTTTCATTGACCTAACGAACTCGGATTGGCCTAAAAACAGTGGGTATGCGTAGATATGCATATTCTCATACTCAATGCATGTTTTAACCCGATAATAATTTTTTCCACTTTTTTGCCGATTCTGACATACTATAGTATGCCGAAATCGTTGAAAACCGAACAATCTATTTTTCATTGACCTAACAAACTCGGATTGAACTAAAAAAAGTAGGTACGCGTAGGTATGCATATTCTCATTCTCACTGCATGTTTTAAACCGATAATAAATTTTTTTCACTTTTTTGCCGGTTCTGACAGTATGCCGAAAACGGTGAAAAACCGAAAAATCTCATTTTCACTGACCTAACAAACTCGGATTGGCCTAAAAATAGTGGGTATGTGTAGATATGCATATTCTGATTCTCCATGCATGTTTTAACCCGATAATAATTTTTTTTAACTTTTTTACCGGTTCTGATATACTATAGTATGCCGAAAACGTTGAAAAACCGAAAAATCTATTTTTCATTGACCTAACGAACTCGGATTGGCATAAAAATAGTGGGTATGCGTAGATATCAATATTATCATTCTTCATGCATGTTTTAACCCGATAATAATTGTTTTTCACTTTTTTGCCGGTTCTGACATACTATACCGAAAACGGTGAAAAACCGAAAAATATATTTTTCATTGACCTAACGAACTAGGATTGGACTAAAAATAGTGGTTATGCGTAGATATGCATATTCTCATTCTACATGCATGTTTTGACCTAATAATAAATTTTTTTCACTTTTTTGACGGATCTGACCTACTAGTATGCCGAAAACGGTTAAAAACCAAAAAATCTCATTTTCATTGACCTAACGAACTCGGATTGTCCTAAAAATAGTGGGTATGCGTAGATATGCATATTCTCATTCTCCATGCATGTTTTAATCCGATAATAATTTTTTTTCACTTTTTTGCCAGTTCTGCCGAAAACGGTGAAAAACCGAAAATTCTCATTTTCATTGACCTAACGAACTCGGATTGGCCTAAAAAGAGTGGGTATGCGTAGATATGCGTATTATAAATCAATATGCATGTTTTAACCTGATAATATTTTTTTTCACTTTTTTGCCGGTTCTAACATACTATGCCGAAAATAGTGAAAAACCGAAAAATCTATTTTTCATTGACCTAACGAACTCGGATTGGCCTAAAAATAGTGGGTATGCGTAGATATGCATATTCTCATTCACCATGCATGTTTTAAACCGATAATAATTTTTTTTCACTTTTTTGTGGGTATGACATACTATACTATGCCGAAAACGATGAAAAACCGAAAAATCTCATTTTCATTTACCTTACGAATTCGGATTGGCCTAAAAATAGTGGGTATGCGTAGATATGCATATTCTCATTCTCCACGCATGTTTTAACCCGATTATAATTTTTTTTCACTTTTTTTATCGGTTCTGGCATACTATAGTATGCCGAAATCGGTGAAAACCCCAAAATCTATTTTTCATTGACCTAACGAACTCGGATTAGCCTAAAATAAGTGGGTATGTGTAGATAATTTTTTTTCACTTTTTTTCCGGTTCTGACATACTATAGTATGCCGAAAACGGTGAAGAACAGAAAAATCTCATTTTCATTGACCTAACGAACTCGGATTGGAATAAAAATAGTGGGTATGCGTAGATATGCGTATTCTTATTCTCCATGCATGTTTTAAACCAATAATAATCACTTTTTTGCCATTTTTGAAATACTGTAGTGTGCCGAAAACGGTGAAAAACCGAAAAACAAGTTTTTCCTTGACCTAACGAACTCGGAATTACCTAAAAATAATGGGTATGCTTAGATATGCGTATTCTCATTCTCCATGCATGTTTTAAAACGATAATAATTTTTTTTTCACTTTTTTGCCAGTTCTGACATACTATAGTATGCCGAAAACGGTGAAAATCCGAAAAATCTCATTTCCATTGACCTAACGAACTAGGATTGGCCTAAAAATAGTGGGTATGCGTAGATATGCATATTCTCATAGTACATGCATGTTTTAACCCGATAATATTTTTTTTCACTTTTTTGCCGGTTCTGACATACTATAGTATGCCGAAAACGGTGAAAAACAGAAAAATCTATTTTTCATTGAGTTAACGAACTCGGATTGGCATAAAAATAGTGGGTATGCGTAGATATGCATATTCTCATTCTCCATGCATGTTTTAACCCGATAATAATATATATTTTTCACTTTTTTGCACGTTCTGACAAACTATAGTATGCCAAAAACGGTGAAAAACTGAAAAATATGTTTTTCATTGACCTAACGAACTCGGAATGACCTAAAAATAGTAGGTATGCGTAGATATGCTTATTCCCATTCTCCATGCATGTTTTAACCCGATAATACTTTTTTTCACTTTTTTTCCGGTTCTGACATACTATAGTATGTCGAAAAACGGTGAAACCGAAAAATCTTTTTTTCATTGATCTAACAAACTCGGATTGGCCTAAAAATAGTGGGTATGCGTAGATATGCATATTATTATTCTCCACGCATGTTTTAACCCGATAATAAAAAAAATTCACTTTTTTGCCGGTTGTGACATACTAAAGTATGCCGAAAACGGTGAAAAACCGAAAAAAAACTCATTTTCATTGAACTAACGAACTCGGATTGTCCTAAAAATAGTGGGTATGCATAGCTATGCATATTCTCATTCTCCATGCATGATTTAACCCGATAATATTTTTTTTCTTTCACTTTTTGGCCGGTTCTGACATACAGTATGCCGAAAACGGTGAAAGACTGAAAAATCTCATTTTCATTGACCTAACGAACACGGATTGGCCTAAAAATTGTGGGTATGCGTAGATATGCATATTCTCATTATCCATGCATGTTTTAAACCGGTAATAATTTTTTTTTACTTTTTTGCCGGTTCTGACATACTATAGTATGCCGAAAACGGTGAAAAACCGAAAAATCTGTTTTTCATTGACCTAACGAACTCGGAATGACCTGAAATTAGTGGGAATCCGTTGATATGCATATTCTCGTTCTCCGTGCATGTTTTAACCCGATAATAATTCTTTTTCACTTTTTTGCCGGTTCTGACATACTATAGTATGTCGAAATCGGTGAAAAGCCGAAAAATCTCATTTTCATTGAGGTAACGAACTCGGATTTCTTTAAAATAGTGGGTATGTGTAGATATGCATATTCTCATTCTCCATGAATGTTTTAACCCGATAATAATTAGTTCACTTTTTTTCCGTTTCTGACATACTATAGTATGTCGAAAACGGTGAAAAACCGAAAAATCTCATTTTCATTAACTTAACGAACTCGTATTGGCCTAAAAGTAGTGGGTATGCATAAATATGCATATTCTTGTTCTCCATGCATGTTTTAGCCCGATAAAAAAAAATTCACTTTTTTGCCGGTTCTAACATACAATAGTATGCCGAAAACGGTGAAAAACCGAAAAATCTCATTTTCATTGACCTTACGAACTCGGATTGGCCTAAAAATTTTGGGTATGCGTAGATATGCGTATTCTCATTCTCCATGCATGTTTTAACCCGATAATAAAAAAATTTCACTTTTTTGCCGGTTCTGACAAAACCGAAAAATATCATTTTCATTGATCTAACGAACTCGGATTGGCCTAAAAATAGTGGGCATGCGTAGATATGCGTATTCTCATTCTCCATGCATGTTTTAACCCGATAATAAATTTTTTTTCACTTTTTTGCCGGTTCTGACATACTATTTTTTTTTTGATAAGCTAAAGAATTTTATTAAGCTGTTGTTCTATAAAGGAATAGAACAAAGCAAGAGAAAGATCCAAAAGGGCCTTTTCTTTCAACCAATACAGCTACAAAGAGCAAAAAACGGAACCAGAACAAAACAAGACGTAAATAATACACCTTGCCTATTTCCTATTCGGGTTCAAACAAGTGAACCGGTTAGATACCGGAACAGGGGTTAGAACTTGAGCAGAAGTAGGATCTAGTTCCTCGGAATCCCGATCAAGAGCTAAGGGACAAAAATCAACAGGTTTTCTGCCAATCTTCGTACTGTAACTCCAGTTGCCCGAGCTATCTTTTTTGGCTACATTCAACAAGAAACAGCTCGTTTTAGCCCATTTGTCAGCCGAGGTCCTGGCTCTAGTCTGATACACCACCACTGGTTGTTCAGTCACCTTCGCCTGACCCTTCTTAGGCCGACCACGTCGTTTCGGCTCGACCTCCGAGATCGGTTTTTGCAAGGCTTCCTTCCACGGGCTTCCTTGAAAATCATTCTACACCAACGGGTCGACGCCCCGAAACAGATCGTCTTGACCCGAACCCATCGCTGCTGGATCCAAGTCATTCTCCATTCGTTTAAAAATTGTAACCAATTTTGGATCCTCTCGGGTAAGCAAACGGGCCTTAACAGTTGAGCCAGCTGGGACCCCAAGAGACAGGCCCGGTTCTGAACCAGCTACAGGCCCAAGATCCAACCCCTGATCTTGTCCCGACACCTCCCGCAACCCACACTCGTTCCCAGAACGTACGGTACTTCGGATCGCAAACGAAGATGGAGACGGAATCGATTCCTTGAATCGTGGATCAATCAAAGCAGATCCTATCCCATGTTTCAAATTCGAGTTGTCATGATCCAAAGAAATCCCTGTGATCACGGGATCGATATTTGACGCAGAACGAGGGAGCTCGCTGGAGACCTGTACCGACGTCGCCGGGACTGTCACCGGAGAGGGTGTGACCGGGTTGGGATTGCCTAGTCCTCTAGAGCACTCCAAGCCTTCACCAACTGACCTAACGAGATCGCCGGAGCTGGAAGACAAGACATCCCGCGAAACAGAGCTTGTGCTCTGTTTCTCGAAACCGTCTGGTTTTGTCGCCGTGCAGTCCAAGCGGCGTCGGGAAAACGCCACGAACAAAATATGGCCGTTCACCAGGGACCCGTTTAAGCTCTCCAAAGCCCGGGACACAGCCAAAGGCGTCGAGAAGCGGACGAAGCCGAAGAACCGTCCTGTTTTGTTTGCTCGCTTCAGCAGCGAGAAAGAAACAATGTCGCCAAAAATGGATAGCTTGTCCCAAAACCAAACATCCAAAACAGGGTAAGGTAAATTTCGGACGTAGAGCTCAGTATCGCTCACTTCAAATTGAGTTGGAGATCGACGTCGACGAGCGAGTGTTCCTCCCGTACCTCAAGCCGTCTCCCCTTCCTTTGGTTTTTCAGGAACAGAAAACGAACCAGTGGCGACCTCACCGGGCACCGCCGGACTCTGTCGTCCCGTTGAGGCAACACCCTTGCGAGAATTTCCCAGGCGACGTACACCCGTCTGAACACCTCCATCCGGACTGCCCTTGGATTTCTTGGCCGGAGCAGCACCTCCTTCCGGACTGCCCTTGAAATTCTTGGCCGGCGCAACAGTCTTGAACTCCTTGTACAACGATAGGAGCCCGGAGAAAAAAGCCAAAAACTCTCCCAGGTCACAGGTAATGGACATCCGGCCAACCTAAAAGAGGATTAGTAACGGTTCTGACATACTATAGTATGCCGAAAACGGTGAAAAACCGAAAATTCTCATTTTCATTGACATAACGAACTCGGATTGGCCTAAAAATAGTTGGTATGCGTAGATATGCATATTCTCATTCTCCATGCAAGTTTTAACCCGATAATAAACTTTTTTCACTTTTTTGCCGGTTCTGACATACTATAGTATGCCGAAAACGGTGAAAAACCGAAAATTATCATTTTCATTGACCTAACGAACTCGGATTGGCCTAAAAATAGTGGGTATGCGTAGATATGCGTATTCTCATTCTCCATGCATGTTTTAACCCGATAATAAAAGAAATTCACTTTTTTGCCGGTTCTGACATACTATAGTATGCCGAAAACGGTGAAAAACCAAAAAAATATCATTTTCATTGACCTAACAAACTCGGATTGGACTAAATTTAGTTTGTATGCGTAGATATGCGTATTCTCATTCTCCATGCATGTTTTAAATCGATAATAATTTTTTTTTCACTTTTTTGTCGGTTCTGACATACTATAGTATGCCGAAAACGGTGAAAAACCGAAAATTCTCATTTTCATTGACCTAACGAACTCGGATTGGCCTAAAAATAGTGGGTATGCGTAGATATGCGTATTTTCATTCTCCATGCATGTTTTAAAATGATAATAATTTTTTTCACTTTTTTTCCGGTTCTAACATACTATAGTATGCCGAAAACGGTGAAAAACCGAAAATTCTCATTTTCATTGACCTAACGAACTCGGATTGGCCTAAAAATAGTGGGTATGCGTAGATATGCATATTCTCATTCTCCAAGCATGTTTTCAACCGATAATAAATTTTTTTCACTTTTTTGCCGGTTCTGACATACTATAGTATGCCGAAAACGGTGAAAAACCAAAAAATCTCATTTTCATTGACCTAACGAACTCGGATTGGCCTAAAAATAGTGGGCATGCGTAGATATGCGTATTCTCATTCTCCATGCATGTTTTAAACCGATAATATTTTTTTTCACTCTTTTGCCGATTCTGACATACTATTTTTTTTTATAAGCTAAAAATTTTATTGAGCAAATGTTCTATAGGGTTATAGAACAAAGCAAGAAAAGATCCAAAAAAGACCTTTTCCTCAAACCAATACAGCTACAAAGAGCAGAAAAAGAACAGAACAGGAAAAACAAGACTTAAAACCTTGTCTACTTCCTATTCGGGTTCAAACAAATAAACCGGTTAGACACCGGGACTGGTGTTGGGGCTTGATCAGAAGACGGTTCCCTGGGCTCCCTGTCCTTCGATTCCTCAGAGTCAAGAGGTAGAGAGAAAAGATCAACTGCTTTCCGACCTACTCTTGAACTGAAACTCCAGTTACCCGAACTATCTTTTTTGGCTACATCCGCCAAGAAACGCCCCGAGTTAAACCTGTTATCCACATAAGTCTTGGCCCTGGTCTGATACACAACCACTGGTTGTGCAATCACCTTCGCCTGACTCTTTTTAGGACGACCTCGTTTCTTTGGCTCAACCCCCAAGACCGGTTTTTGCAAGGCTTCGTTCCACGGACTTCCTTGAGAACCAAGCTCCAGAGTCGGTTCAATGTCCCGCAACTGATTACCTTGATTAAAAACACCCGATCCCGTTAAAGAGGGATCCAAGTCTGTCTCCATTCGTTTAAAAATGGACGCCAAGGTCGGATCCTCCCGGGCCGGTAATTGGGCCTTTCCTGAAGAGCCTGCAAGCCCCGGAAGCTCATTGGGAAGACCTGACCCAACCAGATCAGATGTATCTGACTGGGTAAGGCTAGGCCCGACCAAAATAGGCCCTTGACCCATTCCTTCACGAAGCCCATTAACCTGCCCAACTTCACCAATCGGTTTCACAATCAAGGACGGGACCTCGTCCATGATTCGCGGCGTGAGCGCAGAGGGATCAACACAATCGCGATTCGAAATCACGAATCCACGATCGGCTAACGAGATCCCTGAATACAAGGGAACAACTCCGGATTTGGGGGAAGGGGAGGAACAGCGAATCTCGTCGGAGTCATGAGCTGGTTACAAGCCGAATGGTGAAACCCAAACACTCCCAGGCTCGCCGGAGGAACACCGGCAATCTCGTTGAGTTTGCTGGTTTCTGTTCTTGTTTGCTGGCGCTATATAAAGACTTTAGGTCTCTTGTTGTCCCGGCAAAGCGACGCTTCAAGGATCACTCGGGAGATGGTGAGCAGGAGGAGCTGCGACGTCGGAGGTCGAAGCTCAGGTCCGAATCTACAACGAGGCCGGAACCAGAGACCGTTGCAAAGAGGCCGGACTTGAGTTCAGAGACCGTTCCTTTTAACGATGGATCAAAGACCACCGAAGTTGCCACGGGCGGAGCAGTGGCTCGCCGTCGACGTCGTCCGATCCATTATGAGGTGAGTGACACGGAGCTTTACATTCGCAATCTACCGTATCCTCTACCGGAAGAGTGGATTCGAGAAAAGCTATCTGAGTTCGGCGACGTTAGCTCTGTTTCACTGGTGAAGAAGGCGAACAGGGCAGGGCGCTTCTTCGGTTTTGTTCGGTTTTCGACACCGTTGGCTGCATCCCGAGCTCTGGAAACACTACATGCGTTTCAGTTGAAGGGCCATATCTTGTTCGTGGCTTTCTCCATGCTTGTTTTAAGCTGATAATAATTTTTTTTTTACTTTTTTTCCGGTTCTGACATACTATAGTATGCAGAAAACGGTGAAAAACCGAATATTCTCATTTTCATTGACCTAACGAACTCGGATTGGCCTAAAAATAGTGGGTATGCGTAGATATGCGTATTCTCATTCTCCATGCATGTTTTAACCCGATAATAAAAGAAATTCACTTTTTTGCCGGTTCTGACATACTATAGTATGCCGAAAACGGTGAAAAACCAAAAAAAATATCATTTTCATTGACCTAACGAACTCGGATTGGACTAAAAATAGTTTGTATGCGTAGATATGCGTATTCTCATTCTCCATGCATGTTTTAAATCGATAATAATTTTTTTTTCACTTTTTTGCCGGTTCTGACATACTATAGTATGCCGAAAACGGTGAAAAACCGAAAATTCTCATTTTCATTGACCTAACGAACTCGGATTGTTCTAAAAATAGTGTGTATGCGTAAAAATGCTTATTCTCATTCTCCATGCATGTTTTAAACCGATAATAATTTTATTTCACTTTTTTGCCGGTTCTGACATACTATATAGTATGCCGAAAATGGTGAAAAACCGAAAATTCTCATTTTCCATGCATGTTTTAAACCAATAATAATTTTTTTCACTTTTTTGACGGTTCTGACATACTATAGTATGCAGAATACGGTGAAAAACCGAAAAATCTCATTTCATTGACCTAACGAACTCGGATTGGCCTAAAAATAGTGGGCATGCATAGATATGTGTATTCTCATTCTCCATGCATGTTTTAAATCGATAATAAAATTTTTCACTTTTTTGACGGTTATGACATACTATAGTATGCCGAAAACGGTGAAAAACCAAAAATTCTCATTTTCATTGAACTAACTAACTCGGATTGTCCTAAAAATAGTGGGTATGCGTAGATATGCTTATTCTCATTCTCCATGCATGTTTTAAACCGATAATAAATTTTTTTCACCTTTTTGCCGGTTCTGACATACTATATTGTATGCCGAAAACGGTGAAACACCGAAAAATCTCATTTTCATTAACCTAACGAATTCGGATTGGCCTAAAAATAGTGGGTATGCGTAGATATGCGTATTATCATTCTCCATGCACGGCACCCGGCACGGAACGGGCCTGGTACCGGCACGGCACCCGGCACGGAACGGGCTGGAGTCCGGCACGGGACCTGATACGGTCCGTGTCGCTCTCCGGGCCGGTCTGTGACGCGTTCCGTGCTGGATTCCGGGCCGGCCTGTGACAGGGTCCGTGCCATGTTCCGGCACGGCAAGCCACACGGTCCGTTTGGCATTCCGGATCAGATCCCCAGAGCCCAAAACCCTTCCTTTTAGCCCAATTTGATTCCCACTTTTCCTCTTCAAACCTTGATCCATTTCTGAGCATTGTTGTGTGTTTTGAGGAGAAGAACACTTGGTTGAGGAAACTAATTTTGTGTTCTTTTGGTGGTTCAAAACCTTGGAACCAAGCTAGGAAAGGAGGAAGAACGGGGACACGAGTTAGAGGAGCTTTTATCACGCCGGGACACGAGTGAAGAACGGAGAGGTGACCACCGAGCTTTTCGTCAGAGTGTTGAGAGGAAGACCTCGAGGTAGGGAAAGCCTTAACCTCTCGTTTACGATGCTTAGTATGCATGTTAGGCTAATAAAATTGGAAAGGTCCTAGATATGCCTATAGGATGCGAATAACTAGCATAATCGTCTTTCAATTACTAATAATCGAAAATGTCTAGTTGTGAACGATTAGGATGCCAATCACTAGAGTAACTCGCTTTCAATACTTGGGAATTGATTTTCTGGTAGAGGAGCCTTGGCAAAGCCCTCGGATTAGTTGCGTGTTAGGATCACATGCTTGGTTGTTGGTTGCTTAGTGGATAGGCTAAGGAGTCTAACGGAACTAGTTGAATTGCATGTGTGAATGCTCGTTTGAAGGTTTATATGATTAGTTGATTACACTCGTACTTGCTCGTTGATTGTATTCGAATGATTACTTGATTTACTTGAATGATGGTTTGGAGCATCGAGTATGACTGGTTGTACCGAGCGGTGCAATCAGGTGATCGATGCCCCGGTGGTTCGAAATTGGTAAGTGAACGATAAGTTGGGATTGTGTGATTGGTGTGCTATGTTTACGTGATTCGGTTACTGCGTGTTGTGTGAATTGGTGATGTGTGAGCTATGGTTGAGTGCGTTATTCAATTATTAACTATTTATCATCGAATTGCCCAAGTGTGCGCTTCCTATGGGAGTAATGCCCTGGGTTCCCGAGGATCTAAAATCCCTTGGAGACGTTTCTGAGACTTCCGACGATATGTGCCCTGAAGGGTGTTTCCGATAGTCTCAATGATATGCGTCTCCTCTGGATTGGAGGGAAAATCCGAGAGGACACATAAGATGTGGATCGGAGGGTGGTGACTCCATGTGCCACGGCATTGATCGGTTTATCTATTGCATGTGATTGTTAAGAGCTTTATGTTAACTTTACTGATGAATCTTTTGAGTTGAAGGTCCACTTTGTTACGCGTTTTCCCTACTGAGCGTAAGCTCACCCCTATGAATTTACCTTTGTGTTTACAGGCTTGATTGAGGAGTAGAAGCTCGGGAGCTTCTCGGTGTGGGTGCGTGATAGAGACTTCGTACTTTTCACTTTTATGTTTTGAACAAAACTTGTGGAGGATTATTATTACACCCCCGGAGGGTTACTATGTTTTGAACTCAGTTTTGCGGATTTGTTTTCATTATTGGAGATTTTCAGGAACTCGTTGTTGAATTATTATCTTTTGACTACTTATTACTAGTCATGCCTCAGGTCCGGGCAAGAACCGGATTTGGGGCGTGACAATTTGGTATCAGAGCCTGGTTCATTTGAAACAGGTGTCTTTTGAACTGATTTTCAAACCTCGGACCGAAGTCAATTAGGTGGGTAGAGTTAGGAAGTCTGAGTCTTGAGTTCTTTAAGAGTTGTCCTAAATGGAACCTTACACTACAATGTTTGCATCACTTGATTGATATCCTCTCCCTAGTGATCGGTGAAGCCGAATGGTTGAGATCGGAATTGGATTAACGGTCAATGACCTACCCACTATGCAGTCATGGTAGGGTGAGCCAACGGTTGGTGGTGTTACCCTTGTGGCGTGTTACTTCGAAAATTTTCCAAGTTGTAGTTTGGGCCTATTCAAGTTTTGACTTGTGTTTGACTGTTGGTCTGGAGCATGAGTACTCCATGTATGCTGATTTTGAGTGTTTTGGTTGGGGCGCGAGAACCCCGTATTCCGTTGTGTGAGAACTTTGCTTTGGGACACGAGTATCCTGTATGCCCGCTGAGGTGGCGAGATTGGGACACGAGTATCCCGTATGCCCGCTGAGGTGGCGAGATTGGGACACGAGTATCCCGTATGCCCGCTGAGGTGGCGAGATTGGGACACGAGTATCCCGTATGCCCGTTGAGGTGGCGAGATTGGGACACGAGTATCCCGTATGCCCGCTGAGGTGGCGAGATTGGGACACGAGTACCCCGTAGGCCCGTGTGTGGAGAATTTGGGGCACGAGTACCCCGTAGTATTTGGGAGCACGAGAACTCCGTTTATTGATTGCGTTGTGTACTTTAGGAGCATGAGAACTCCGTTTATTGATTGTGTGATGTCTTTGGCAGAGCATGAGAACTCTATGTACTTTTACATCGTGAATTTGTGTTGGTGGTTGTCCCGCTTAAGCGGAGGGTTAAGGGAAAATACGAATGGGTCATGCCGAATTTTCAGTAGAACTAAAATGTTTACACCATCACTGGTTGACTCAGGGGCGCCACTGTAGTCGAGCGTGATGTTTTGATGTCAAGTTGTTACAATGAGGTTCGGGGACGCCTGAATCGGATTGTAACAACCTGAGATTGACATGAAAAGGTTTGGGTAAAAGTTAAGAAATGGGAATTCTTGGAAGGGAAGGAAAGGTTAAGGGTGATTATTGAATTGATTTGTGTTAAGTGCTAAACCCCTCTTTGTGAAAGGATACCCGAGCAAGGGGTATCCTGTTGCGTTGTGCCTTGTGTGGTGTGCTTGAGAATGAATCCTCCTGTGGGAGTGGATTTCTTTGACTTGATTGAACCCTCCTGTGGGAGTTGGTGGTTGATTGCTAAATCGCTGGTTGTTGTTGTGTGACGCATAGAGATGTGAACTTGTGTGCTATATTATATGAGTATATATATCTACTAGTGTGAGGGGCGTATCTGTGGGTGACTAGTGTGACGCGTGTGTTCGTCCTAGTAACGTGTGAGAACCGTTGTTGAACTAAGTACTGAACATGTGCGTTATCCGTGCAGGCGGATAGGCGACATGGCTCGTACGTATGTTCATAGAGGTACCCGGAGCCGCCCAGCTGGGGGTCCGAGTCAGGCACCTGCCGCTGAGCAGGAGGGGACATCTGACTCCCTGGATGCTGCTTCCACAGGGCATCAGCGTTTTGAGGGTGGACCAACAGGGTCGCCACCCAGGACATCTCCATTCGCAGAGCCGACTTAGGCGACCCCTCTCGAGGAGGTGGTTCGCGCTGTGCTAGCAGCCTTGAGTGCGCAGCAGAGGACTACCGCACCGGCACCAGAGCCCGTGCCTGTTGCTTCAGCAAATTTTGGAGAGAGGCCAGGACAGTTTGATAGCCTCACGGCCCAGTCGCTCCGAGAGTTTCGCAGACTTGGTACGCCGACCTACTCTGGGGGAGCTGACCCCGAGGCAGCTTCTGGTTGGTTGGAGCGGGTTACCCGCAACCTCGATACCTCTGGGGTATCGGAGGGGCGTCTGAGAGTTTCGTTCGCCACTTTTCAGCTTGAGGGAGAGGCCTACTACTGGTGGCAGTCAGTACAGGGCAGGGTTGGCAGTGATTTTGAGTTGTTCAGCAGGCTGTTCTTGGAGCAGTACTTCCCTCGCTCCATTCGGGATGATCGGCGCCAGTAGTTTCTGGATTTGCGTCAGAGGGGTTTGAGCGTTTCTGAGTATGCAGTGAGGTTCACTTCTTTGGCCCGCTTCGCGCCAGAGTTGGTTCAGACTGCGGATGACCGATGCAGGAGGTTTGAGAACGGGCTCATCCCGTCGATAGCCGACAGGGTTATCGCTTTCAGGACCACAGATTACTCCACACTCTTGGATCAGGTTTTAGCCATGGGGAGGCACTTCAGAGATACTATCAGGGGGCGAGAGACCAGGCCTAGGCCGAGTGGCTTTGTGCAGCTGTCTGACCACCGAGACCGACGCAGACAGAGAGTTGGACCGTAGCAGGATGGCATACGCCGAGCAGGGACCGTAGCGTCAGTTGGACCCGCCCCGGTGGCACAGCTGTGTCCTCGGTGTGGACAGCAAGGTCACCTGGCACGAGACTGCCCGAGAGGCATTGGACCTGTGGAGCGCCATGATGATCGTCCCCAGGGGACCAGAGTTAGACAGCCTAGTGAGCCGAGGGGGTGTCATCACTGTGGCAGCGCCGACCACTTCATGCGTGCGTGTCCTGAGATAGCACAGCAGAGAGGGTGCTACCAGTGTGGTTGATCTGATCATTTCATCCGGGCGTGCCCTGAGATAGCGGGTAGAGCGCCTGCACCGAGGCCCCAGCAGACTCAGATTCGCCCTGCACCACCTGGCAGACCACGTCAGGCACCGCAGCAGAGAGCTCCGCGTCAGGCGGCGGGAGCAGCAGGTCAGAGGCACCAGCCGAGAGCTGGCCAGCAGGTGGCACTTCCCCCCACCACCGAGAGGAGGACCACCGGCACGGCAGGGCCGAGTCTTTGCAGTTACTGATTCCAGGATTGAGAGGCCGTACGCCGTCCATGAGGCCACTCAGGGTACGTGTTTACTTTTTAATGCGTGGACTTCATTTTTGTTTGACACGGGAGCTTCCCATTCGTTCATATCTTCGCCTATTGCTTCTTCTTTGGGTTTGCGGGTTGAGACTTTGAGTCAGCCCCTTTGTTTGGAGACCCCGGCCACGGGTGCGGTGGTGTTGAGCACCGTTTGTAGGGACTGTGCGATTAGGGTGGCGGATTGCCCTTTTCTTGGTGACTTACTCGTTCTTGACATGAACGCCTTTGACGTGATTCTGGGTATGGACTGGCTCGCGAGGTATCGAGCGACGATCGACTGCTATAGACGTCAGGTGACAGTGAGGTCAGGTGATAGGGTGATCACGTGTGTCTTGGGTAGCAAGAGCGGAGTTCTCCTATCCGCTTTGACTACGGGGTCTGAGGCAGAGATCGTGCGGAGTAGCAGTGAGCTAACGAGGGTAGTGCGTGAGTTCCCGGAGGTCTTCCCGGCGGAACTATCGGGCTTACCACCAGCGCGAGAGGTGGAGTTCAGGATCGATCTGATCCCGGGTACGGCGTCGATCTCGATGACGCCGTATCGGTTTGCGCCAGCCGAGTTGGTCGAACTTAAGCGACAACTCGAGGAACTGCAGCAGAAGGGGTTCATCCGCCCGAGCGTATCTCCGTGGGGAGCGCCCGCCCTTTTCGTGAAGAAGAAGGGTGGAGCCTTGAGGATGTGCATCGACTACAGGAAGCTGAACCGGGTGACAGTGAAGAACCGCTACCTGATGCCGAGGATTGATGATTTATTCGACCAGCTGAGGGGAGCAAAGTACTTCTCGAAGATCGATCTTCGATCTGGGTACTACCAGTTGAGAGTCCGAGCTGAGGACGTGGAGAAGACAACGTTCCGTACTGGTTATGGACATTTCGAGTTTCTGGTGATGCCGTTCGGTTTGACGAACGCGCCAGCCGCCTTTATGGACTTGATGAATGACATCTTCAGACCTTATCTAGACCAGTTCGTTGTAGTCTTCGTCGATGATATCTTGATCTACTCGCCCAGTGAGGAGGCGCACGCGGAGCATCTACGGACCGTTTTGACACTCTTACGCACTCACCAGTTGTACGGCAATCTGGAGAAGTGCGAATTTTGGCTCACAGAGGTGAAGTTCCTCGGGCACGTGGTATCTCGGGAGAGCATCTTGGTCGACCCAGCCAAGGTTGAGGCAGTGTCGAAGTGGGTGAGACCCATCAGTGTATTTGAGATTCGGAGTTTTCTCGGGTTGGCAGGTTATTACCGGCGCTTCGTTTAGGATTTCTCCTGCCTTGCAGCACCTATGACAGCTTTGACCCGCAAGGGAGCGGAGTACATTTGGACGGATGAGTGTGAGCGCTCTTTTTGCGAGCTAAAGGCTCGACTGACTACCGCCCCAGTGTTGATTGTTCAGAGCGGGGAGTGGGCTATGACGTGTATTGTGACGCCTCAGGCAAAGGGCTAGGTTGTGTTCTGATGCAGGGTGGAAAGGTGGTTGCTTACGGCTCGAGGCAGTGTAAGGTGCATGAGCGCAACTACCCGACACATGATCTTGAGCTAGCTGCGGTAGTATTTGCGCTGAAGAGCTGGAGACATTATCGGTACGGTGAGCAGTTCAGGGTGTTTTCAGACCACAAGAGCCTCAAGTATATCTTCTCGCAGCGTGATCTGAACATGCGCCAAAGGCGATGGATGGAGCTACTTGAAGAGTATGACTTCGAGTTGCTCTATCATCCGGGCAAGGCGAACGTGGTTGCCGATGCTTTGAGCAGGAAGTCGAGTCACTACGTTGCCAGTATGGCAGTCCGAGAGTGGGACATGCTGGAGCAGTTGAGCTTGTTCAGACTAGAGTTGGAGGAAGTCACCGAGGGTATGGCCTTGTGTGCATTGGTGGCTCAGCCCTCGCTATTTGCTCGAGTGCTAGAGGCACAGGCCGAGGACGCCGAGACAGCAGGGATTCGTGAGAGATTGTTGGAGGGGGTTGAGCTCGAGGGTTGGGTGTTGGGCACCGACCAGGGTGTCCGCTTTAGAGGACGATTGTTTGTGCCCAGCGGGTACAGGGACACCGTATTGCGTGAGTGCCACCACTCCCGTCTGGTTGTGCACCCCGGTGGAAACAAGATGTATAGGGACATGCGACGCCAGTTTTGGTGGAGTGGGATGCGTGGGGCAGTTGCAGATTTCGTTTCCCGGTGCCTCACCTGCCAACAGGTGAAGGCCGAGCACATGCGTCCCGCAGGCTTGCTACAACCTTTACCGATCTCCGAGTGGAAGTGGGAGCATGTGACTATGGATTTTGTGTGTGGGTTACCCAGGTCGTCGAAGGGGCATGACGCTGTTTGGGTGGTGGTTGATCGACTGACCAAGTCGGCCCACTTTATGGGTATGAGGATGACTGATTATGTGGACATGTTGGGCCGTTTGTATGTCAGGGAGATTGTTCGTATACACGGAGTACCAGTGTCAGTGGTGTCAGATAGAGACCCTCGTTTCACATCCAAGTTCTGGAAGAGTCTACAGAAGGCCTTGGGCACTGAGGTACTGTTGAGTACAGCTTACCATCCTGAGACAGATGGACAGTCAGAGCGCACCATACAGATTCTAGAGGACATGCTTCGAGCGTGTGTGCTTGACTTTCAGGGATCTTGGGAGGATCATTTACCTTTGGCAGAGTTTGCCTACAACAATAGCTACCAGTCCAGCTTTGGTATGGCACCATTTGAGGCCTTGTATGGCAGACCTTGCAGATCGCCGGTGTGTTGGGCTGAGGTTGGGTACCGGAGCTTACTTGGACCAGACATGGTCAGGGAGACGACCGAGAAGGTCACTTTCATCAGAGAGCGGCTGAAGACCGCACAAAGTCGGCAGAAGAGCTACGCAGACAGGCGTCATAGACCACTTGAGTTCATGGTCGGGGAGCACGTGTTTCTGAGGGTGAGCCCGAAGAAGGGTCTTGTGCGGTTTAACCGCAGCGGAGGCAAGCTGGCACCGCGTCGTAGATATGCTTATTCTCATTCTCCATGCATGTTTTAACCCGATAATAATTTTTTTCACTTTTTTGCCGGTTCTGACATACTATAGTATGCCGAAAACAGTGAAACACCGAAAAATCTCATTTTCATTGACCTAACGAACTCGGATTGGCCTAAAAATAGTGGGTATGCGTAGATATGTGTACTCTCATTCTCCATGCATGTTTTAAACCGATAATAGTTTTTTTTCACTTTTTTTCCGGTTCTGACATACAGTATGCCGAAATCGGTGAAAAACCGAAAAATCTCATTTTCATTGACCTAACGAACTCGGATTGGCATAAAAATAGTGGGTATGCGTAGATATGCATATTCTCATTCTCCGTGCATGTTTTAACCCGATAATAATTTTTGTTCACTTTTTTTCCGGTTCTGACATACTATAGTATGCCGAAAACGGTGAAAAACCGAAAAATCTCATTTTCATTGACCTAACGAACTCGGATTGGCCGAAAAATAGTGGGTATGCTTAGATATGCGTATTCTCATTCTCCATGCATGTTTTAAACCGATAATAACTTTTTTTCACTTTTTTGTCAGTTCTGACATACTATATAGTATGCCGAAAACGGTGAAAAACCGAAAAATCTCATTTTCATTGACCTAACGAACTCGGATTGGCCGAAAAATAGTGGGTATGCGTAGATATGCGTATTCTCATTCTCCATACATGTTTAAACCCGATAATAAATTTTTTTTCACTTTTCTGCCGGTTCTGACATACTACAGTATGCCGAAAACGGTGAAAAACCGAAAATTCTCATTTTCATTGACCTAACGAACTCGGATTTTCCTAAAAATAGTGGGTATGCGTAGATATGCTTATTCTCATTCTCCATGTATGTTTAAACCCGATAATAATTTTTTTTCACTTTTTTGCCGGTTCGGACATACTATAGTATGCCGAAAACGGTGAAACACCGAATAATCTCATTTTCATTGACCTAACGAACTCGGATTGGACTAAAATTAGTGGGTATGCGTAGATATAGGTATTCTCATTCTCCATGCATGTTTTAAACCGATAATAATTTTTTTCACTTTTTTTCCGGTTCTGACATACTATAGTATGCCGAAAACGGTGAAAACCGAAAATTCTCATTTTCATTGACCTAACGAACTCGGATTGGCCTAAAAATAGTGGGTATGCGTAGATATGCGTATTCTCATTCTCCATGCATGTTTTAAACCGATAATATTTTTTTCACTTTTTTACCGGTTCTGACATACTATATATAGTATGCCGAAATCGGTGAAAAACCGAAAATTCTCCTTTTCATTGATCTAACGAACTCGGATTGGCCTAAAAATAGTGGGTATGCGTAGATATGCTTATTCTCATTCTCCATGCATGTTTTAACCCGATAATAATTTTTTTCACTTTTTTGCCGGTTCTGACATACTATAGTATGCCGAAAACGGTGAAAAACCGAAAATTCTCATTTTCATTGACCTAACGAACTCGGATTGGCCGAAAAACAGTGGGCATGCGTAGATATACGTATTCTCATTCTCCATTCATGTTTTAAACCGATAATAAATTTTTTCACTTTTTAGCCGGTTCTGACATACTATAATATGCCGAAAACGGTGAAAAACCGAAAATTTTCATTTTCATTGACCTAACGAACTCGGATTGGCCTAAAAATAGTGGGTATGCGTAGATATGCGTATTCTCATTCTCCATGCATGTTTTAAACCGATAATATTTTTTTCACTTTTTTGCCGGTTTTGACATACAGTATGCCGAAATCGGTGAAACACTGAAAAATCTCATTTTCATTGACCTAACGAACTCGGATTGGCCTAAAAATAGTGGGTATGCGTAGATATGCGTATTCTCATTCTCCATGCATGTTTAAACCCGATAATAATTTTTTTTTTCACTTTTTTGCCGGTTCTGACATACTACAGTATGCCGAAAACGGTGAAAAACCGAAAATTCTCATTTTCATTGACCTAACGAACTCGGATTGTCCTAAAAATAGTGGGTATGCGTAGATATGCTTATTCACATTCTCCATGCATGTTTAAACCAGATAATAATTTTTTTTCACTTTTTTGCCGGTTCGGACATACTATAGTATGCCGAAAACGGTGAAACACCGAATAATCTCATTTTCATTGACCTAACGAACTCGGATTGGACTAAAAATAGTGGGTATGCGTAGATATACGTATTCTCATTCTCCATGCATGTTTTAAACCGATAATAATTTTTTTCACTTTTTTTTCGGTTCTGACATACTATAGTATGCCGAAAACGGTGAAAACCGAAAATTCTCATTTTCATTGACCTAACGAACTCGGATTGCCCTAAAAATAGTGGGTATGCGTAGATATGCGTATTCTCATTCTCCATGCATGTTTTAAACCGATAATAATTTTTTTTCACTTTTTTGTCGGTTCTGACATTCTATAGTATGCCGAAATCGGTGAAAAACCGAAAATTCTCCTTTTCATTGATCTAACGAACTCGGATTGGCCTAAAAATAGTGGGTATGCGTAGATATGCTTATTCTCATTCTCCATGCATGTTTTAAACCGATAATAATTTTTTTTCACTTTTTTTCCGGTTCTGACATACTATAGTATGCCGAAAACGGTGAAAAACCGAAAATTCTCATTTTCATTGGCCTAACGAACTCGGATTGGCCTAAAAATAGTGGGTATGCGTAGATATGCGTATTCTCATTCTCCATACATGTTTAAACCCGATAATAAATTTTTTTTCACTTTTCTGCCGGTTCTGACATACTACAGTATGCCGAAAACGGTGAAAAACCGAAAATTCTCATTTTCATTGACCTAACGAACTCGGATTTTCCTAAAAATAGTGGGTATGCGTAGATATGCTTATTCTCATTCTCCATGTATGTTTAAACCCGATAATAATTTTTTTTCACTTTTTTGCCGGTTCGGACATACTATAGTATGCCGAAAACGGTGAAACACCGAATAATCTCATTTTCATTGACCTAACGAACTCGGATTGGACTAAAATTAGTGGGTATGCGTAGATATAGGTATTCTCATTCTCCATGCATGTTTTAAACCGATAATAATTTTTTTCACTTTTTTTCCGGTTCTGACATACTATAGTATGCCGAAAACGGTGAAAACCGAAAATTCTCATTTTCATTGACCTAACGAACTCGGATTGGCCTAAAAATAGTGGGTATGCGTAGATATGCGTATTCTCATTCTCCATGCATGTTTTAAACCGATAATATTTTTTTTCACTTTTTTGCCGGTTCTGACATACTATATAGTATGCCGAAATCGGTGAAAAACCGAAAATTCTCCTTTTCATTGATCTAACGAACTCGGATTGGCCTAAAAATAGTGGGTATGCGTAGATATGCTTATTCTCATTCTCCATGCATGTTTTAACCCGATAATAATTTTTTTCACTTTTTTGCCGGTTCTGACATACTATAGTATGCCGAAAACGGTGAAACACCGAAAAATCTCATTTTCATTGACCTAACGAACTCGGATTGGCCTAAAAATAGTGGGTATGCGTAGATATGCGCATGGTTGTAAATGGCGCTAGGCGTGAGTCGTGCGGCGAGGACCCCTAGGCGGTGGGCGGGGACTAGTCGGGGTCTAGGCGGATTTGATTATTTAATTATTATTTATTAATAATAAATATATATTACATGATAATTTATTTTTATTAGTAGTTATACAATATAAAAATATATGAAAAATTAATTCTACACTCATCTCTAGTACAAGTTCCTATCAAATTGTTTATTTACCCGTGCTCATTTGAGTTAATCTTAATTTTGCAGCCCAAAAGTCCCTTGATATTCCAACTGTCATCGAAATATTTATTTCCAATTACAACCCAATTCTATATTATTTCACACCCAATCTTATATTGTACGGCCCAACATATAACAATTAAGCCCAAACAATTATAATCCATTTTAATTTGTTTCTTCTAACCACAAAAGCTTAATCGTACCTACCTAACCCTAACAAGTAACAACACATAGCTGCGCCACTTTCTCTCTCCTTTGTTACCTCTCTTCTTCCCATTTTCACGCTGCAATCTTCCTCATCCTACACTGCAGATTGGATCTCTCTCGTCTAACACCGACGCCTCTCGACCTATTAAAATCGTGTCGGTAAAGTTTTTACCGAGCCGGTGAGATGATTTTACAATTTTTTGGTTGAAACCGCCACCGCCTCGCCGCCGACTTCCCGACTAACCGCCGACTTACCCACCTCGCCGCCGCCCAAGCCACCAAAAATCGGCCGGCCGACTCTGTCCGCCCGACCCATCCAAATCGGGGTGGTGGAACAACATTTTCCGACTAGTCGGCGCCTAGGCGCCACCTAACCCCGCCATTTACAACCATGGATATGCGTATTCTCATTCTCCATGCATGTTTTAAACCGATAATAATTTTTTTTCACTTTTTTCCGGTTCTAACATACTATAGTATGCCGAAAACGGTGAAAAACCGAAAATTCTCATTTTCATTGACCTAACGAACTCGGATTGGCCTAAAAATAGTGGGTATGCGTAGATATGCATATTCTCATTCTCCATGCATGTTTTAACCCGATAATAATTTTTGTTCACTTTTTTTCCGGTTCTGACATACTATAGTATGCCGAAAACGGTGAAAAACCGAAAAATCTCATTTTCATTGACCTAACGAACTCGGATTGGCCGAAAAATAGTGGGTATGCTTATATATGCGTATTTTCATTCTCCATGCATGTTTTAAACCGATAATAACTTTTTTTTCACTTTTTTGTCAGTTCTGACATACTATATAGTATGCCGAAAACGGTGAAAAACCGAAAATTCTCATTTTCATTGACCTAACAAACTCGGATTGGCCTAAAAATAGTGGGTATGCGTAGATATGCGTATTCTCATTCTCCATGCATGTTTTAAACCGATAATATTTCTTTTTCACTTTTTGCCTGTTCTGACATACTATAGTATGCCGAAATCGGTGAAAAAACGAAAAGTCTCCTTTTCATTGATCTAACGAACTCGGATTGGCCTAAAAATAGTGGGTATGCGTATATATGCTTATTCTCATTCTCCATGCATGTTTTAACCCGATAATAATTTTTGTTCACTTTTTTTCCGGTTCTGACATACTATAGTATGCCGAAAACGGTGAAAAACCGAAAAATCTCATTTTCATTGACCTAACGAACTCGGATTGGCCGAAAAATAGTGGGTATGCTTATATATGCGTATTTTCATTCTCCATGCATGTTTTAAACCGATAATAATTTTTTTCACTTTTTTGCCGGTTCTGACATACTATAGTATGCCGAAAACGGTGAAACACCAAAAAATCTCATTTTCATTGACCTAACGAACTCGGATTGGCCTAAAAATAGTGGGTATGCGTAGATATGCGTATTCTCATTCTCCATGCATGTTTTAAACCGATAATATTTTTTTTTTTTACTTTTTTGCCTGTGCTGACATACTATAGTATGCCGAAATCGGTGAAAAAACGAAAATTCTCCTTTTCATTGATCTAACGAACTCGGATTGGCCTAAAAATAGTGGGTATGCGTATATATGCTTATTCTCATTCTCCATTCATGTGTTAAACCGATAATAAATTTTTGTTCACTTTTTTGCCTGTTCTGACATACTATAGTATGCCGAAATCGGTGAAAAACCGAAAAATCTCATTTTCATTGACCTAACGAACTCGGATTGGCCGAAAAATAGTGGGTATGCTTATATATGCTTATTCTCATTCTCCATACGTGTTTTAACCCGATAATAATTTTTTTCACTTTTTTGCCGGTTCTGACATACTATAGTATGCCGAAAACGGTGAAACACCAAAAAATCTCATTTTCATTGACCTAACGAACTCGGATTGGCCTAAAAATAGTGGGTATGCGTAGATATGTGTACTCTCATTCTCCATTCATGTGTTAAACCGATAATAAATTTTTGTTCACTTTTTTGCCGGTTCTGACATACTATAGTATGCCGAAAACGGTGAAACACCGAAAAATCTCATTTTCATTGACCTAACGAACTCGGATCGGCCTAAAAATAGTGGGTATGCGTAGATATGTGTACTCTCATTCTCCATGCATGTTTTAAACCGATAATAATTTTTTTTCACTTTTTTGCCGGTTCTGACATACTATAGTATGTCGAAAACGGTGAAACACCAAAAAATCTCATTTTCATTGACCTAACGAACTCGGATTGGCCTAAAAATAGTGGGTATGCGTAGATATGTGTACTCTCATTCTCCATTCATGTGTTAAACCGATAATAAATTTTTGTTCACTTTTTTGCCGGTTCTGACATACTATAGTATGCCGAAAACGGTGAAACACCGAAAAATCTCATTTTCATTGACCTAACGAACTCGGATCGGCCTAAAAATAGTGGGTATGCGTAGATATGTGTACTCTCATTCTCCATGCATGTTTTAAACCGATAATAATTTTTTTTTAAATTTTTTTCCGGTTCTGACATACTATAGTATGCCGAAATCGGTGAAAAACCGAAAAATCTCATTTTCATTGACCTAACGAACTCGGATTGGCCTAAAAATAGTGGGTATGCGTAGATATGCTTATTCTCATTCTCCATGCATGTTTTAACCCGATAATAAATTTTTTCACTTTTTTGCCGGTTCTGACATACTATAGTATGCCGAAAACGATGAAAAACCGATAATTCTTATTTTCATTGACCTAACGAACTCGGATTGGCCGAAAAATAGTGGGTATGCTTAGATATGCATATTCTCATTCTCCATGCACGTTTTAAACCGATAATAATTTTTTTTCACTTTTTTTCCAGTTCTGACATACTATAGTATGCCGGAAACGGTGAAAAACCGAAAAATCTCATTTTCATTGACCTAACGAACTCGGATTGGCCTAAAAATAGTGGGTATGCGTAGATATGCATATTCTCATTCTCCATGCATGTTTTAACCCGATAATAATTTCTGTTCACTTTTTTGTCGGTTCTGACATACTATAGTATGCCGAAAACGATGAAAAACCGATAATTCTTATTTTCATTGACCTAACGAACTCGGATTGGCCGAAAAATAATGGGTATGCTTAGATATGCGTATTCTCATAATCCATGCATGTTTTAAACAGATAATAACTTTTTTTCGCTTTTTTGCCAGTTCTGACTTACTATAGTATGCCGAAAACGGTGAAAAACCGAAAATACTCATTTTCATGGGCCTAAGAAACTCGGATTGGCCTAAAAATAGTGGTCATGCGTAGATATGCTTATTCTCATTCTCCATGCATGTTTTAACCCGATAATAATTTTTTTTCACTTTTTTGCCGGTTCTGACATACTATAGTATGTCGAAAACGGTGAAACACCGAAAAATCTCATTTTCATTGACCTAACGAACTCGGATTGGCCTAAAAATAGTGGGTATGCGTAGATATGCATATTCTCATTCTCCATGCATGTTTTAACCCGATAATAATTTTTGATCACTTTTTTGCCGGTTCTGACATACTATAGTATGCCGAAAACGATGAAAAATCGAAAATTCTTATTTTCATTGACATAACGAACTCGGATTGGCCGAAAAATAGTTGGTATGCTTAGATATGCGTATTCTCATTCTCCATGCATGTCTTAAACCGATAATATTTTTTTTTCACTTTTTTGCCAGTTCTAACGTACTATAGTATGCCGAAAACAGTGAAAACCCGAATATTCTCATTTTCATTGACCTAACGAACTCGGATTGTTCTAAAAATAGTGGGTATGCGTAGATATGCTTATTTTCATTCTCCATGCATGTTTTAAACCAATAATAACTTTTTTTTCCACTTTTTTGTCAGTTCTGACATACTATATAGTATGCCGAAAACGGTGAAAAACCGAAAATTCTCATTTTCATTGACCTAACAAACTCGGATTGGCCTAAAAATAATGGGTATGCGTAGATATGCGTATTCTCATTCTCCATGCATGTTTTAAACCGATAATATTTTTTTCACTTTTTTGCCGGTTCTGACATACTATAGTATGCCGAAAACGGTGAAAAACCGAAAATTCTCATTTTCATTGATCTAACGAACTCGGATTGGCCTAAAAATAGTGGGTATGCGTAGATATGCATATTCTCATTCTCCATGCAAGTTATAACCCGATAATACACTTTTTTCACTTTTTTCCGGTTCTGACATACTATAGTATGCCGAAAACGGTGAAAAACCAAATATTCTCATTTTCATTGACCTAACGAACTCGGATTGGCCTAAAAATAGTGGTATGCGTAGATATGCGTATTCTAAATCTCCATGCATGTTTTAACCTGATAATATTTTTTTTCACTTTTTTGCCGGTTCTTACATACTATAGTATGCCTAAAAAAATCGCAATAAGAAGAGGGTAGTGGTTTTAAAAAAAATTACAATGAGAGAGCGAGAAGGTGAGCGTGAGGTGGGCGAGTGGTCGCCGGCCACCATGGTGTCTGGTGGTGGTGCCTCCACTCCGTCGTTCAGTGCGGTAGTGATTGAAGGTTGCACTGTTACTTTCCCGAAAGCTGTTGATTTGGCGAAATCGTTTGGCCAGATATGCAGGAAGGCTGGGACGTCGAACAGAGGGGGTGCGGCTGGGAAGCCTGCGATCGGAGCAGAGGGTCAGTGTGCAAAGGTTCCTATTGGGGACGCAGGGGATTTGCAGGGTGATCGGGAGCGTGTGGCAGGTCGTGGTAAGCAGCCCCAGTTTTGTGGAGAGGCTAGGGATAGGGCTGTTTTGGGAAAACGGATCGCTGATCCAATTGTCACGCCGACTACACCTCCAGTCCATGTTGCGATTCAGGGCTCCGTTAAATTGTTTGTTTTCAACTTGCCTTTCGACGTTGATGATGAGTGGCTTAAAGACTATTGCAATTGCGTTGGAGAGGTTTTGAAAGCTAATGTGGTGCGTAAACCTAATGCTAAAGGGAAATATTTTTGTTTTGTGTATGCGAAATCGAAGCTTGATGCTGATCAAATTGTGAAGAAGTGTCATGGTTCCTTGGCTAGAGGGTATAGATTACTGGTAGCTCCTGACCTAAAAAATAGGGACTCTATTAGGCACTCTCACGCTGCAAAGCTTGAGCCTAAATCTCGGTCACGTGTTGGTGTGGTGGGATCGGTTGTGACTAGCAAGAAGGCCTTGGTAGAGTATGGTTTACTTTGTGTGGCTCGTAACGAGAGCTCTGTGAGATACATTCAAGAGGCAATAAGTCGAGAAGGGGTGTTCGATGTGGAGGTTCGGGGTTTTGGTAACAGAGTATTCCTTATCAATTGCCCTGATAAGGAATTCGCTAGAGCTCTCGTGGAGTCGGGTTCCGCTTGGTTGAATACTTGGTTTGATTTGGTGGATGCTCATGTGGAGTTGCTGTTGCAACCAGGTCGCTTCGTTTGGTTTGAAGTTTTGGGCGTCCCTTTTCACGGCTGGTCCGTTGAGAATTTTGCTGCCGTTGCGGGTGTTGCAGGGCCGGTGGTATCTGTAGTGGCTACGGCGGATGCAGGCGACTCATTTGGAAAGGCTTTTGCATTGATTCACTCTCCAGTGCTTGACCCAGAGGTGGTGGAAACGAGCCTACTGCTAGAAACTGTTGTGTTCCCTGTGGTTCTCAAGCCGGTGGCCTCGCAGTTGGTCCCGTTCCGGTATGCCTCGTGCTCATCTATCTTTGACACATTTGTTTCGGGTGAGAGCTCTCCTTCGAAGGCCCCGTGTGGAAGCGGAACGGAGAAGGAGGATCTGTCACCATTGGTGCAGAGTTGCGATGTGCAGAACCGGGAGACCGTGCCGATTGATGTGTGTTCAGTTCAGAAGAAGTCGCGCGTTGTGGCTCTGGTAGACGAGGAAGTTGTAGAGGCTGTGGACCCTTTGCAGCAGACTCCAAGCCCATTTAAGCCTGCGATTATTGGGCCTATTACCCCTTTTGCACGTCTCTTTGGAGATAGTGTAGGCTGCGCGTCGTACTCTGATTCACAGAGGGGGGTTGCGGACGGTGTCTTTTCTGGTGCTGCTGCGCGGGAGAGTTTTCTGGCAGCGGGGGCTATTTCGGCAGAGGTTGTGCAGCCGAAGAGGAAGCGGGGCAGACCAAAGAAGGGCACGCCTAAGCATGTCTCTTCCCCAACTACCTATTACCAGACGAGGGCAAAGTCTAGGTCAGACGTTAAGGGAGACAATTCGGGTCCCCTGTTGATTGACATTGCACAGAAGCTGAAAGACGGGTCCGGGGATTGGGCCTATTGCAAGAAGGTCGGCAAAAAGGCCATTGATATTGGTCCTCTGGTGTTGGAGCAATTCGATTCTTTAGACCTTGAGATACCCCAACATACTCTGTGTGACGAGGAGTATAGTGATAGCGAGGAGGAGATGTTGGACTCAGGTACTCCCGTTGATCCCAATTTGGGATCTTTTTTGTGATTTTTATCATGTGTTGCCTCACGTGGAATGTGAGGGGGTTGCATTCCGATTTTAAACGGAATGCTGTTAAGAAGTTAATTGGTTTGAATCATGTTGATGTTGTCTTGTTACAAGAAACTAACTTGGAAGTGATTGACTCTGTTTTTATCAGAAGTTGTGGTTTAGGCAGTGGTTGGGACTGTGTTTGGGTGCCCGCTGTGGGGTCGGCTGGGGGGGTCTTATTGGCTTGGAATACTCTCACCTTTTCCAAGACGGGTTCTTTCTTACATCGCAATCTGAGTGGATGGAATGGGATTCATTTGGCCACTAATTCCCCCGTCAGTTTTGTTAATGTTTATGCCCCCTGTTGTGCGCGGGAGAGAGCCGATTTTTGGGTCACAGTTTGTAATTTACGGCCTTCTTTGCATGCTGCTCTGTTTGTTGGTGGGGATTTTAACTCGGTGTTGACAGCAGGTGAAAGAAGGGGTAGTAGGTTCAGTAGTGCTGATGGTTTGGTTTTTTCTGAGTTTCTGAATGATATGAATTTGGTTGATTTGAATCTTGTTGGTGCCAAATATACTTGGTATGATTCGGGTTCTAAAGCTTCCAGGTTGGATCGTTTTTTGGTCTCGCTGGAAGCTCTCTCAGCTTTTGGGGTGTTGGAGCAAAAAGGGCTACCCAGAGGGGTTTCTGACCATAGGTCGGTGGTGTTAGGCATAGAGACAGTGGACTGGGGACCCAAACCAGTTCGTTTTCTAAATGCTTGGATCGAACACAGAACTTTCTTACCCACGGTCAGGATGTTGTGGGGTTCGTATGTTGTTGAGAGAGACCCTGATTATGTTCTTTGGCTCAAATTGAAGTGGTTGAGACGTGATTTGCAGGTGTGGAATAGGGAGGTTTTTGGTAAATTGGAGACTGTGATTGCAGGGCTGTCAGCCGAGTTGGACGGGTGGGATTGTATTCTTGATAGTAGACCGCTTTCAGGGGAGGAAAGGGAGAAGAGAGCCTTGTGTAGGGCTACTTTGATTCATAAGCAGAGATGGTTGGCAAAGGTGTGGAGTCAGAAGGCCAGGATTCGGTGGTTTAAAGGGGGGGGGGGACCGTTGTACCCGTTTTTTCCATCGTATTGCGAACTTCAGGGCTTCTAGGAATCGGGTTGCCAGGATCCGTGTGGGGCACGTCTTCGTGTCCACTCCGGAGGAGGTCAAAAGGGCGGTTGTTGACCATTTTTCGGCAAGGTTTTCTGTGGACCGGAGTATCCCTGTTAACCTGCCCACCTCCCTTTTCGCTCGCTCTCGGATGTTCAAGCGGAGTGGCTTCAGTCTGATTTTGAGGATGATGAGATTCTCAAGGCGGTAAAGGGGTGTGGGGGTGAGAAGGCGCCCGGGCCGGATGGGTTCTCGATGAGATTTTATCAGTCTTGTTGGAGTGTGATTGGAGCTGATGTCTCTAAGTTTTTGGTTGCTTTTCAGGTTGCGGGGAAACTAGGCAAAGGAATTAATTCGTCTTTCTTGACCTTAATTCCCAAGTCTAGAGCTGCAGTTAGCTTTGATGACTTCCGGCCGATAAGTCTTATCTCCGGACCTTATAAGATTCTGGCTAAGATCCTGGCTAATCGAATGAAGAGGGTTCTCCCTGGGCTCACTAGTGATACGCAAAGTGGTTTTGTGGCAGGCAGGCAGTTGGTTGATGGGGTGCTTATAGCTTCAGAGCTGATTCATTCTTTGAAGGGCTCGAAGGAAGAGGTGGTCTTGTTAAAGCTGGACTTTGAGAAGGCTTATGACAAGGTTCACTGGGCTATATAGATCGGGTGCTGGAGGATATGGGCTTCGGAAGGAAGTGGAGAGGTTGGATGCAGGGGTGTTTCCGTGCTCATGTGTCTGTGCTTGTGAACGGATCCCCTAGTGGTAATTTCCCTGTTTCTAATGGGATTCGTCAAGGATGTCCGCTTTCACCTTTCTTGTTTTTATTGGCAGCGGAGGGCTTGCATCAATTGTTGGAGGAGGGGACTCGGTGTGGCCTCTTCAGTGGAGTGGAGATAGGGGCGGCGGGTTTGGTGGTGTCTCATCTTCAGTTTGCAGACGATACCCTGCTGTTTGATAAAGGGGATTTGGGTGGTTTAGCATTCATAAAGGACTTGCTGGAACGCTTTCAAAAGGGGTCCGGCCTTAAGATAAATTTTAATAAGTCTACGGCAGTGATCCTTAATGAGGCGGTGTGTTCTGAGGAGGAGGTGACTCGGGTCCTTGGCTGTCAAGTGGGCCGATTGCCCATGAAATATCTTGGGCTTTGGTTGGGGGCTAATCCACGAAGAGTGGTGTCTTGGGATCCAATCGTTGCCAAGTTTAAGAAGTCCTTGGGGTTGTGGAAACTCAAGAATCTCAATATGGCTGGTCGTATTGTGTTGGTAAAGTCGACCCTTTCTGCTTTACCATTATTTTATATGTCCCTTCTTAAGGCACCTAAGAAGGTGGTTGAGGTTCTTGAGGCTTGGCAGAGACGTTTTTTGTGGACTAATCCCTATACAGGGAAGATGTTCTGCAAGGTTCGATGGGGGAAGGTGTGTAAGAGCAGAGCTGAAGGATGTCTTGGAATCAGGAGGTTGGAAGCGATGAATGTTAGCTTGCTAGCTAAGTGGTGGTGGAGGTTTGCCTCTGAGGTGGATTCCCTGTGGAAAAAGGTGATTTGTGCTTTGTTTGATTGGGATCCTGTGGACTGGGATTTATCCAAGGTTGATAAACCAGGGTTTTCCTTTTTGATGTCTCATATTGTCTTTTTAGCCTCTGATCCGAACTTTAATGAGCTCTTCGGCAATCAGGGAGTTCATTGGTTGGTAGGGAGGGGGGATAGGATCTCTTTTTGGGAGGACCTGTGGGTTGGGGAGATTCCCTTACGGTTTCGGTTCCCGGATCTTTATGTGGCTTGCTCGGCGAAGTTTGCTAAGGTGGATCATTTCTGGTGGTCAGGGCATTGGAGAGTGGGGTTTGATTGGGATTTGGAGGTATGGGAGCAGGGATCGGCGGTGAGGTTGATGGAGGTGTTGGAAGAGGTGGAGGTGCGGTCTGACAGGCCGGATTCTCTTGTTTGGGTGAAGCACCCAAAAGGCTTTTCGGTTTCCAGGTCTTATGCTTTGTTGACAGGTGCAGGGGAGGTCAGTAGGGACCTGGAGTGGGCGAGTATCTTGTGGGTCAAAGGGATCCCTCCCAAGTTCAGTGTGTTCGTGTGGCTGGCGGCTCACAGAGCTTTACCAACCATGGAGTTTTTGGAAAGCAGGGGGGTAAACATTTCTCTTAATCGGATGTTGTGTTTGTTTTGCAAATCTAATTTTGAGAATGTTGATCATTTGTTGCTGAATTGTATTTATTCATGGGAGGTTTGGTGTAAGTTGCTGAGGTGGTGGAGGATTGTTGGCCCAATGCCCAGGAGTGTAGTGGAGATCTTGTTTTGGTGGAGAGGTTTGGGTAATGGCCGGTGGTGGAGGGGGTGGATTCGAGTGGGTTACCTCGCTCTTTGGCATATTTGGTTGGTCCGAAATGGGGTGGCTTTCAATTCCATTATGGTTTCTGTTGATGAGGTTGTGGCAAAGGTGAAGCATCACTCTTTTGGTCTTCTTTGGAATTCAGGTTCTCTGAGGCCTGAGACGTCTTTTGAGGAGTGGGAGAGGGATCCGGGTTGGTGCCTGAGGTGTGTTGTAAAACCTGCTTCGCTTCAAAAGGGTATTAAATTGCAATCCGGAAACCTTAAGGTAGGTTTTTAAAACAAGTGCAAAAAAAAAAATATATTAAAGGGCTGGACCGGGCGGGCCAGACCCGGCCCAAACCAGCAGACCCGGCCCAAGCCCAGGGTATAAAACCTTTTGTTTTAGGGTTTCAACCCATAACCCTCACTTCTTCTTCTCCTGCGCAGCCGACCCCCACACCTGTCCCTCACTCCTTCTGCATCGTCTTCTTCGAACCCTCCTTCTCCACGCCGCCGCCCTCTCCCCACGCCACCATCGCCGGCCACCCTCACCTCCCACGTCCGACCACCATCTCCCTCACCGAGTTCCGGCCGCCACACCTCCCAACCCCGACCTCCCTCTCCTCTCCCGTTCCCGACCCTCTCCCTCCTCTGGTTCGAGACCTCCCTTCCCACGACCACCACCGTCCTCATCTTCGGCCACCACCGTTCCTCTCGATTCCGGCTGTCCCGAGCCCGAGCTCGGCCACCACCGTCCCTCTCGATTCCGGCCGTCCCGAGCCCGAGCTCGGCCGTCCCCGACCATCCTCTCCCGTCTCCCTTCTCCTCGTCGCCGTCCGCACGGCCGGCAAGCTCAGCCGAGCCACCACCACCGCCGTTCCCACCGCCACTCTCCACCACGCCACCGTTCCTTTCTCTACGGTTAGGCCCCGGCCGACGCCGCCCTCGCCGGCGGCCGACCGGTTCGAAACCGAACCCTTAGTTTTTTCCCGTTTTCGATTTTCTGTTGATTATGGGTTTGTTGAAACAATCCTTGGATCTGTTGGGTTGTTCGAAACGGACTAGAACCGAGAATTTTTGTTAAAAGAAAATTAAACAGTAAACGAGTTTGAATCTGTTGAAATCGAATAATATTGGGTTAAACCTACTAGTGAAACGGTTTAATATTTGGAACGGTTTAATATTTGGAACAATTTAATATTGGATCGGTTTTTAAACAAAAAAAGGGAAGTGTTGAATCAAAAATCAGATTGGAGTAAAAGGGTGGCTTTTGGATCTGTTTGGGTTTAAATCGAAATCGAGGTTTTGGAAAGAAGAGGTTGTAAACGAAAATCCGATTTAAGAAAAAAGGGATTTAAATTCAAAAGGAATTAAAATCAATTCGGTTTTAAAAGCGGTTTAAAATCAAGGAGTTGAGAATCAAATTTGTAAACGGGATTTAGGGGCGGTTGTTCAAAAACAAAGATCGGAACGGAAATAGATTTGAATTAAAAAGGGAATTTGATTTAAAACAAAAACCGTTCTGTTTTGAATAAACGGTTGGAAATCGAAATTAGGAACGAATCTGGAACTCTGGTTAAATTGGACTGCTAGCTGGGTTAAAATGGAAACAAAAGCGGACCGCTGAATCGGACCTCGGGTTTCGTGCATTGGGACCGTGCCTCGCATGCACCGGTATCGGTGCTCGGGTACTCAAACCCGATTCGCCGTGACCCCGCTTTTATCCCGCTCGAGTTTAAGGGACAACTGTCGGATTTAAACTGGAGTAATCATGACCGTTAAATTAACCTTTAACTTAACGGCGGAACCATTATTAATCTATGGCTTTCGTGTTTCCTTTAGCGTCCGGCTTCGATCGAAGTGAAGCTCGGAGGTAGCGAGTCAGAACGTCAGCAGCTAGGAAGCGTAGCGGTTGCTCTTCAGTTGAGGTAGGGAAAAGTAGCCGGATCTCGGCCCTGACTAGGGAAAGTTAACTGTAGAATTGCATGTGACATCGGGGTGTCGTGGGTTGTTTAGGTTTTCGAATATTAGAAATGCATGATACGGGAACGTAGCGAATACTGGAAATGCATGTGACAGTTAGTAGTGTCGTAGGAGCAGAGAACTTAGCGTTAATTAATTGACTGGAGGCATATGACCATGCCCGGAGGTTGTTTGTGAAAATAGTGATCTTAGGACTGTTGGAGGCATCGTTTATGCCGGAGGTTGTTGTGTGTTATTTACGGTTGAGTTGAGTGGCCTTGAGAGCCCGTGTTATTTATTGCTGAGTCTTGGGTGGCCATGAGAGCCCGTGTTGTCGTTTCAGTGTTTTGGGGTGGCCGTGAGTGCCATGGGGTTGTTGAACCCGAGTCTTGATCGTTGGTGTGTCTTGAGTGGCAGTGAGTGCCCGTGGGGTTGTTGAACCCGAGTCTTGATTGTTGAGGTGTCTTGAGTGGCCTTGAGTGCCTGTGGTCGAACTTGCTTGTGATTGTGTTCGTGATAGTGACTGTGATTGTGAGTGCGTGAGTGAGAGAGGTGAGTGAGACAGGTCGACCGCCTGGCCTGAGTGGTTCGGCAAAGTGCGTGAGTGAGACAGGTCGACCGCCTGGCCTGAGTGGTTCGGCAAAGTGCGTGAGTAAGAGAGGTGAGTGAGACAGGTCGACCGCCTGGCCTGAGTGGTTCGGCAAAGTGCGTGAGTAAGAGAGGTTATTGAGACAGGTCGACCGCCTGGCCTGAGTGGTTCGGCAAAGCGCATGAGCGAGGGAGGTTACTGAGCAGCTGGTTTGCGATCCTTTGTGATCTTGTTTGGTGTGCGATCCCTTGTGATCTTGTTTGGTGTTGCGTAGTTCCTTTGAGTCCTTGGAAGAGGTCGTGATCGTTGTGTCGTGTCTACTTACGTGTTTGAGTGTCGAGTCGTTCGAGGAAGGTCACAGTGGGTGTTTGTCAGTCGGAGTACTTGGGTTGGGGACAGTGATCCCCGGGGTTGAGTTTGTTGTTGGTGTTACCGGCATTGTCTGCTAATTATGCCGTAGTCAGTCTGTTATCCGTGGTGGTGAGCGAACGCTCACCCCTAGCTGCTTTTCCTACAGGTACTGTTCGTGGGACGGACTAGGTGAGCTCTCGAAGCTTGTGGAGCTAGGAGCGGAGTCCGAGTTTTTACTTTTGGTCTAGCGACGGATACCTCGCCTTTTTGTCCGCTTGTGGGACGTTTTATTTGAATTGTAACAATCCTTTTGTTGAACTAAACGGTTATTGTAAAATGTTTTAATGGAAATGTTTTCAAGTGTTTTCTTATTTTAAATGTTCGCGTCCCTAGTTCGGTTTTACTGAAATTGGGGCGTGACATGTGGAGGCGCAGGGGGGAGAACCGGGGCGTCAAGAGGCTTTTGATGTTGTTCTTATGTTGCTTGGGGTGCTTGTTTGTTGTGCCTGGCTTTGTGTTTTTTCTTTTGGGTGGGGTGTTCTTGTTTTTCGGTTGTGATATTTTGTTTTGCTCTTGTAGCCGTTGTGGTTTGGAGGAAACATCCTCATTTTGAGGGTGGTTTTCTTTGCTTCGTTTCTATGCTTTATAGAACGAATGCCTAATAACTTTTCGCTTATCAAAAAAAAAAATAGTATGCCGAAAATGGTGAAAAACCGAAAAATCTATTTTTCATTGACCTAACGAACTCGGATTGGCCTAAAAATAGTGGGCATGCGTAGATATGCGTATTCTCATTCTCCATGCATGTTTTAAACCGATAAGAATTTTTTTCACTTTTTTGCCGGTTATGACATACTATAGTATGCCGAAAACGGTGAAACACCGAAAAATCTCATTTTCATTGACCTAACGAACTCGGATTGGCCTAAAAATAGTGGGTATGCGTAGATATGCGTATTCTCATTCTCCATGCATGTTTTAAACCGATAATAATTTTTTTTCACTTTTTTGCCGGTTCTGACATACTATAGTATGCCGAAATAGGTGAAAAACCGAAAAATCTCATTTTCATTGACCTAACGAACTCGGAGTGGCCTAAAAATAGTGGGTATGCGTAGATATACATATTCTCATTCTCCATGCATGTTTTAACCCGATAATAATTTTTTTCACTTTTTTGCCGGTTCTAACATACTATAGTATGCCGAAAACGGTGAAAAACCGAAAAATCTCATTTTCATTGATCTAACGAACTCGGATTGGCGGAAAAATAGTGGGTATGCTTAGATATGCGTATTCTCATTCTCCATGCATGTTTTAAACCGATAATAAAAAAATTTCACTTTTTTGCCTGTTCTGACATACTATAGTATGCCGAAAATGGTGAAACACGGAAAAATCTCATTTGCATTGACCTAACGAACTCGGATTGGCCTAAAAATAGTGGTATGCGTAGATATGCGTATTCTCATTCTCCATGCATGTTTTAAACCGATAATATTTTTCTTCACTTTTTTGCCGGTTCTGACATACTATAGTATGCCGAAATCGGTGAAAAATCGAAAATTCTCATTTTCATTGATCTAACGAACTCGGATTGGCCTAAAAATAGTGGTTATGCGTAGATATGCTTATTCTCATTCACCATGCATGTTTTAACCCGATAATATTTTTTTTTCACTTTTTTGCCGGTTCTGACATACTATAGTATGCCGAAAACGGCGAAACACCGAAAAATCTCATTTTCATTGACCTAACGAACTCGGATTGGCCTAAAAATAGTAGGTATGCGTAGATATGCGTATTCTCATTCTCCATGCATGTTTTAAACAGATAATAATTATTTTTCACTCTTTTGCCGATTCTGACATACTATAGTATGCTGAAAACGGTGAAAAACCGAAAAATCTCATTTTCATTGACCTAACGAACTCGGATTGGCCTAAAAATAGTGGGTACGCGTAGATATACATATTCTCATTCTCCATGCATGTTTTAACCCGATAATAATTTTTTTCACTTTTTTGCCGGTTCTGACATACTATAGTATGCCGAAAAAGGTGAAAAACCGAAAAATATTATTTTCATTGATCTAACGAACTCGGATTGGCCGAAAAATAGTCGGTATGCTTAGATATGTGTATTCTCATTCTCCATGCATGTTTTAAACCGATAATAAAAAAAATTCACTTTTTTGCCGGTTCTGACATACTATAGTATGCCGAAAATGGTGAAACACGGAAAAATCTCATTTTCATTGACCTAACGAACTCGGATTGGCCTAAAAATAGTGGGTATGCATAGAAACACGTATTCTCATTGTCCATGCAATTTTTAAACCGATAATAATTATATTTCACTTTTTTGCCGGTTCTGACATACTATAGTATTCCGAAAACGGTGAAAAACCGAAAATTCTCATTTTCATTGAAATAACGAACTCGGATTGGCATAAAAATAGTAGGTATGCGTAGATATGCGTATTCTCATTCTCCATGCATGTTTTAAACCGATAATAATTTTTTTCACTTTTTTGCCGGTTCTTACATACTGTAGTATGCCGAAAACGGTGAAAAACCGAAAATTCTCATTTTCATTGACCTAACGAACTCGGATTGTCCTAAAAATATTGGGTATGCGTAGATATGCATATTCTCATTCTCCATGCATGTTTTAACCCGATAATAATAAAAAAAATCACTTTTTTTCCGGTTCTGACATACTACAGTATGCCGAAAACGGTGAAAAACCGAAAAATATCATTTTCATTGACCTAACGAACTCGGATTGGCCTAAAAATAGTGGGTATGCATAGATATACGTATTCTCATTCTCCATGCAATATTTTAAACCGATAATATTTTTTTCACTTTTTTGCCGGTTCTGACATACTATAGTATGCCAAAAACGGTGAAAAACCGAAAAATCTCATTTTCATTGACCTAACGAACTCGGATTGGCCTAAAAATAGTGGGTATGCGTAGATATGCTTATTCTCATTCTCCATCCATGTTTTAAACCGATAATAATTATTTTTCACTTTTTTGCCGGTTCTGACATACTATAGTATGCCGAAAATAGTGAAACACGGAAAAATCTCATTTTCATTGACCTAACGAACTCGGATTGGCCTAAAAATACTGGGTATGCGTAGATATACGTTTTCTCATTGTCCATGCAAGTTTAAAACCGATAATAATTATTTTTCACTTTTTTGCCGGTTCTGATATACTATAGTATGCCGAAAACGGTGAAAAACCGAAAAATCTCATTTTCATTGACCTAACAAACTCGGATTGGCCGAAAAATAGTGGGTATGCTTAGATAAGCGTATTCTCATTCTCCATGCATGTTTTAAACCGATAATAATTTTTTTTCACTTTTTTGCAAGTTCTGACATATTATAGTATGCCGAAAACGGTGAAAAACCGAAAATTCTCATTTTCATTGACCTAACGAACTCGGATTGTCCTAAAAATATTGGGTATGCGTAGATATGCATATTCTCATTCTCCATGCATGTTTTAACCCGATAATAAAAAAAATTCACTTTTTTGCACGTTCTGACATACTACAGTATGCCGAAAACGGTGAAAAACCGAAAAATATCATTTTCATTGACCTAACGAACTCGGATTGGCCTAAAAATAGTGGATATGCGTAGATATGCGTATTCTCATTCTCCATGCATGTTTCAAACCGATAATATTTTTTTTCACTTTTTTGCCGGTTCTATGCCGAAAACGGTGAAAAACCGAAAAATCTCATTTTCATTGACCTAACGAACTCGGATTGGCCTAAAAATAGTGGGTATGCATAGATATGCGTATTCTCATTCTTCATGCATGTTTTAAACCGATAATAATTTTTTTCACTTTTTTGCCGGTTCTGACATATGCCGAAAACGGTGAAAAACCGAAAATTCTCATTTTCATTGACTTAACGAACTCGGATTGGCCTAAAAATAGTGGGTATGCGTAGATATGCATATTCTCATTCTCCATGCATGTTTTAAACCGATAATAAATTTTTTTCACTTTTTTGGCTGTTCTGACATACTATATAGTATGCCGAAAACGGTGAAAAACCGAAAATTCTCATTTTTACTGACCTAACAAACTCGGATTGTCCAAAAAATAGTGGGTATGCGTATATATGCATATTCTCATTTTCCATGCATGTTTTAACCCGGTAATAATTTTTTCACTTTTTTGCCGGTTCTGACATACTTTTTTTTTTGATAAGCGAAAAATTTATTAGGCAAACGTTCTACAAGAAAGTAAAACGATGCGAGAAAAACAATCCTCAAAGGGACCTTTTCCCCAAACTAAAACAATCTTATAGCAAAACTAAAAAGAAAGAACAGGAAAGCAAACGAAAAGAACACCGCCATCCTTGCCTACGTCCTATCCGGATTCAAGCAGAGAAATCGGTTAGAAACCGAAACAGGAGTTGAATTTCCTGGAAACGCTTCCGGAATAACCTTAATCTCGCTATCCTCGGGTTCCTCCTCCGACTGAACCTGCTGTGGGGACTCAAAAACAGTGGACTTGCAACAGTCTTCTTCACAAATCGCTTGCTAAAGCTCCACGTTCCTTCTTTACTTTGTTTAGCAATATCGATAGTGATACCACCCGTTTGACCCCCTTTGTCAGCTGATGTTCTGGCTCTTGTCTGGTAAAAGACGGGTGGAGGAGCCGTCTTTTTTGGCTGGCCTTTTTTGGACGGCCGCGTTTACTTGGAACCTCTATGGTATGCCGAAAACGGTGAAAAACCAAAAAATCTTATTTTCATTGACCTAACGAACTCGGATTGGCCTAAAAATAGTGGGTATGCATAGATATGCGTATTCTCATTCTCCATGCATGTTTTAACCCATAATACTTTTTTTTCAATTTTTTTGCCGGTTTGCTTAATAAAACTTTTCGCTTATCAAAAAAAAATAGTATGCCAAAAACGGTGAAAAACCTAAAAATCTCATTTTCATTGACCTAACAAACTCGGATTGGCCTAAAAATAGTGGGTATGCGTAGATATGCATATTCTCATTCTCCATTCATGTTTTAACCCGATAATAATTTTTTTCACTTTTTTGCCGGTTCTGACATACTATTTTTTTTTGATAAGCGATTTTTTTTTAGGCAAACGTTCTACAAAAAGTAAAACGCTACGAGAAAAACAATCCCCAAAAGGACCTTTTTCCCTTACCGAAACAAAAGCAAACATCAATGCTAAAACAAAAAACTGAAACAGTATAGTACACTAAACAGAGCACCGTCCTCCTTGTCTACTTCCTGTCCGAATTCAGGCACGTGAATCGATTAGACACCGAAACAGGAGTTGAGTGCAAACTCCATTCCGGGTTAACCTCGTCCTCGCTAAACTCGACGCCCTCCTCAACATCAACACGCTGTGGGGATTCAAAGACTGCGGAATTGGCAACAACCCTTTTCACAACTCTCTTACTAAAGCTCCACTCGCCATCTTTACTTTATTTAGCAATGTCGATTGTGAGGCTTTCCGCTTGACCCCCCTTATCAGACGAAGTTCTGGCCCTTGTCTGGTAATAGACAACTGGAGGAGCAGTCTTTTTTGCCTGTCCTTTTTTTGGACGACCACGTTTCCTCAGAATCTCGATGGGGTTCCTTTTTGGACTCAAAAGAATGTCTTTCCACGGGTGATCCCCCACAGTATCTACAGCCCTCGCATTTGACGAGTCCACTATTGGAGTTGTCTACAGTGGAGGTCTTCCTTGAGCCGTGCCTACAGCGGATGACGGGCCCAAAACAAACCCGATTCGCTTAAAGACATCAGCCAAAGAGGGACAGCCCACCTGGACTGGGCCTTTAACAGCATTTATAACAAGCCCAAAATCCTGACCTGCACCCGCTGGCCCACACGTTCTTGCCCCACCCTCAAGCCCATTCGGTCGAGCCTCAAATAACGACCCACGCACATGCTCTTCCTCCTCACGCGATTCAGAGACCTCCCGCGCCTCCGCTCGCGTCTCCTCCAAAACAGGAAAACAATTCAATCTGCCATGAATTACGGGGTTCACAGGGGCGGGAATTACGGGTGGAGAATCGGGAAGAAACGTATCAAATAATCCCCAAAAATCAGGCTTTGATTTCTGCGAATTCATCAATCCAGTAGGATTCGTCAATCTAGGAGATCCCTCAGATTGATTCGATCGGGCAGGAGAAGCGCACCGAGGCTCAGGATCGCCACCGTCCGACGAAGCTTGCCGGACTTCCGCCTCCGACGAGCCTGAAACTTGCCGGACTTCCGCCTCCATCAAGCCTGAAGCCTTGCTCTGTTTTGGAGGTAGAAAAACAGAGTCTGTTGATTAGATCCCGCCCAGAGCCTGTGCACGTCCTAGCTGCTCCGATCCCGGCCGTGCAGTTGCTACCAAGAGAGTATAACCATTCAACGTGAAACCGTTGAGAACCTCGATAGCCTGAAGAGCCGATTCTGTTGATTTGAACTCCGCAAAACCGAAATACCGTCCTTCCTTGTTTGGTTTCTTTAAAACATTAACTGATAGAACTTCACCAAACACACCTAATGAATTCTGAACCCAATCTGCAGAAGTATCAAAAGGGAGGTTGTATTAGAACACCTTGAATCCTTTGTCTGCTTCAAATACCGGCAACGCAGAAGAATCAGCCCCCTGTTGCAAACTCACCGATGGTTTGGGCAAATCACCCACATCACTCGTCCCTTGAGGTTTCTCTGCAGCAACAGCAGATCCAACCTTCAAAGGCGAGGTCTGCTTCTTGACCGTTGTCATCTCGATACGTTTTTTGGCCAAAACCTTCTTGGCCTGAGACTTCGCCTTTGCTGGAACTTTTCAGGTCTTGCTGAAACGTGAGGCAGACACCTCCTTCTCCAATGAACATGCTACAATTTTGACGTATGAATCATAACTTGATAATAATACCGAAACGAAATCTGGAAAAGGAATCGGTGTCAAAGTCTTAGAGAGAGAATTCATGTATTCTCTCTTTTTTCTCTTCCGCGCCGGTTCTGACATACTATAGTATGCCGAAAACGGTGAAAAACCGAAAAATCTATTTTTCATTGACCTATAGAACTAGGATTGGACTAAAAATAGTGGGTATGCGTACATATGCATATTCTCATTATCCATGCATGTTTTAACCCAATAATAAATTTTTTTTCACTTTTTTTCCGGTTCTGACATACTATAGTATGCCGAAATCGGTGAAAAACCGAAAAATCTGTTTTTCATTGACCTAACGAACTCGGAATGGCCTAAAAATAGTGGTTATGCGTAGATATGCATATTCTCATTATCCATGCATTTTTTAACCCGATAATAAATTTTTTTCACTTTTTTGCCGGTTCTGACATACTATAGTATGCCGAAAACGGTGAAAAACCGAAAAATCTCATTTTCATTGACCTAACAAACTCGGATTGGCCTAAAAATAGTGTGTATGCGTAGATATGCATATTCTCATTCTCCATGCATGTTTTAACACGATAACAATTTTTTTTCACTTTTTTCCCGGTTCAGACATACTATAGTATGCCGAAAACGGTGAAAGACCGAAAAATCTCATTTTCATTGACCTAACGAACTTGGATTGGCCTAAAAATAGCGCGTATGCATAGATATTCACATTGTCATTCTCCATGAATGTTTTAACATACTTTTTTTTGATAAGCGAAAAGTTTTATTAGGCAAACGTTCTACAAAAAGTAAAACGATGCGAGAAAAACAATCCTTAAAAGGACCTTTTTCCCCTACCGAAACAAAGGCAAACAACAATAATAAAACCAAACTGAAACAGAAAAGTGAAACAAACAGAGCACCGCCCTCCTTGCCTACTTCCTGTCCGGATTCAAGCAAAGAAAACGATTAGAGACCGGAACAGGAGTTAAGTGTTCTGAACTCCATTCCGGGGTACCGTCTTCCTCGCTAGAATCGACGCCCTCCTCAACCTCAACCTGCTGTGGGGATGCGAAAACTGGGGGCGTGGCAACAACCCTATTCACAGTTCTCTTACTAAAACTCCACTCCCCATCTTTACTTTGTTTAGCAATGTCGATGACGAGGCTTCCCGCTTGACCCCCCTTATCTACCGATGTTCTGGCTCTCGTCTGATAAAAGACAACTGGAGGAGCAGCCTTTTTTGGCTGTCCTTTTTTGGACGACCACGTTTCCTTGGAACCTCAATGGGGATATTTTTCGGACTCAGGAGAATATCTTTCCACGGGTGGTCCGTAGAAATATCTACAACCTGCTCAAGTGACGAGTGCACCACTGGCGCCTGGATTTGTAAAACTGTCTGACCAAACGACTGTGGGCTACCTTGAACCGCATGGGTGCAACAAGGGCAACAAGACCCGAACACACAACAAATGACGGGCCCAGAGCAGACCCAATACGCTTAAAGATATCAACCAAAGAGGGTTCATTCAACTGTACTGGGCCTTTATTATTAGTTTCAGGCCCATTAGCCTGACTTGCAGCCAAAACTCCTGGCCCAACCTCATATTCAGGCGCACCACGCGAAGCCTCTTCTTCATCACGCGTTTCTGAAGCCAACCGCGCCTCCTCGTGCGTTTTCCCCAAAATATGGAAACAATTCGAAATCGAAGTCACGAGAATCATGGGCGGAATATCTGTGATTACAGTAGCAGGAGTTTCAAACATCAATCCCGCAGAATCTGGGCTTTCCAAACCAGGCGAGACTGATCTGATTTGCTGCGTATTCAACGCCAGAGACCTCTCAACCTGCAGCGATTTTGTAGCAGCTACACCCTCCTCTGAACCACCAACATCCGGCGAACCGTGCCGGACAAATTCCACCTCCGCCGAACCAGCCACTTGGCTGTCGGTGATGCTCTGTTTTTGAGGTATAAGAACAGGGGATTGTTCTTTCGATCAAGCTAGTGCCACGAAGAGCTTATACCCGTTCAGAATGAAACCATCAAGCACCTCAATGTCCTGCCGAGCCGACTCCTTAAATTTGAATATTGCGAAACCAAAATATCGACCATATCGATTTGGTTTCTTTGGGACTTCAACTGACAGAACCTCGCCAAATACTCCCAACAAATTTCTTACCCAAACCGAAGAGGTGTTGTAAGGGAGGTTGTGAATGAAAACCTTGCAACCATTGGCTGCATCCACAACTGGCAGCGTCACATCCATACCTGCCTGAGCTCGCGATTTTGGGCTGGACAGATTGCCGGCGACTCCACCCTGCAATGGCTTCTCTGCAACCAAGCTTAACCCTGTAGAACCTCCCTCCAAAGGCACGTTGTCACACCCCAAATCCGGTTCTTGCCCGGACTCGAGGCATGACTAGTAATAAATGATTTAAAAGGCAATAACTCAACAATAAGTTCCTGAAAAACTCTAATATGAAACTCAAATCCACAAAATTCGGTTTAAAACATAAATAACCCTCCTGGGGTGTAATAATAATAATCCTCCACAAGGTTTGTTCCAAACAGAAATAAAATAAAAGCGAAGTCTCTACAGACACCCACACCAAGAAGCTCCCGAGCCTCTACTCCTTAATCAAGCCTGTAAACACAACAATAAACTCATAGGGGTGAGCTTGCGCTCAGTAGGGAAAATCCATAACAAGGTGGACTTTAAACGCACGAAAATCAACAGCAAAGTCAACAAGATAGTTCTTAACAAACACGGGTAATAGGTAATCCAGCCAATGCCGTGGCACATGAAGTCACCACCCTCTGATCCACATATGATGTGTCCTCTCGGATTTTCCCTCAAATCCAGAGGAGACGCATATCATTGAGGCGACCGGAAACAACCCTTCGGGGCGCTTATCATCGGGATTCTCAGAAACGTCTCCAAAGGATTTTATGTCCTCGGGAACCAAGGTATTACTCCCATAGGAAGCATACACTTGGGAAATTCAATGATAGTCAGATAATAATTGAGTAACACACTTAAAACGAACCACGAAGCAATCCAATCCCAACGAACACCAATCCACTATCACACATAGCTCACGCATCACCGTTTCACCACAGTACACCGCACTCGAATCACATAATCAAACACACGAATCACACAATCACAACTTACCGTTCACTTACCAGTCACGACCCATCGGGGCATCGATCACCTGATTGCACCGCTCGGTACAACCAGTCATACTCGATGCTCCAAGCAACCATTTAAGTAAACCAAGCAATCATTCAAATACATTCAACAGTCAAGCGGGAGTTTAATCAACCAATCATAAAAACCTTCAATCGAGCATTCAAATATGCAATTCAACTAGTTCCATTAGACTCTTTAGCCTATCCACTAAGCAACCAAACAACCAAGCATGTGATCCTAACACGCAACTAATCCGAGGGCTTTGCCAAGGACGCTCTACCAGTAAAACAATTCCCAAGTATTGAAAGCGAGTTACACTAGTGATTGGCATCCTAATCATTCACCACTAGACACTTCCGGTTATTAGTAATAGAAAAACAATTATTCTAGTTATTCGCATCCTATAGGCATTTCTAGGACCTTTCCAATTTTATTAGCCTAACATGCATACTAAGCATCATAAACGAGGAGTTAAGGCTTTCCCTATCTTGAGGTCTTCCTCTCAACACTCTGATGATAAGCCCGGTGGTCACCACTCCGTTCTTCACTCGGGTCCCGGCGTGATCTTTGCTCCTCTAGCTCGATCCCCAAAGTCTTGGACACAAAGAAACGTTAATTAGACTCCACTTAACAGCAAGTAAGACCCCCCAAAGCCCTTCCAAAGTTCAGCCCAAAACCAAGGTCAACCAAGGTGAAAAACCCTCAAAGAAACCCCCACCCTGCTCGGCCACGGACCTGGTCACAGACCCGTGACGCCAACCATCACGGTTACCGTCACAGAGCCATGACGAGTGCCGTCACGGACTCCCTAACGGAGCCGTGACGTCGCCCGTCACGGGATCCGTCACGGATCCGTGGCGCACCAGGGCAGGTTCGCCCTTCTTCAACCTCCAGCTCCTTTTCTCCGAAAAACCAACTTCAAACCCCAAATTTTACCCCTTCCAACTACCAAAACAGTCCAAATCCTTCAATACTCCTCTACCCATGGTAGGATTCAACAAATAAGCAAGTTTCTAATGATTCATCAAATCAAAACCAACTTAAATGCTCCAACAAACTAAGGATTTCTCACAAAAACACAACAAAGCTTCTTATCAACAACATTTCCCACCATTTCTACTCAAACCCAACAACACCTAGCAATTTCACCCAAAACCCATGAAAAGAGATGAAGGGAAATGAGGATTAGAGAGTTTCATTACCTCTAGAAGAGTGAGATGAAGAAGATGGTAAGGATTTTGAGAAGGGATGGCTAGAGGAAGACTTCAAGTGGACTCCTTTTCCTTGTTTCTTCTTCAAAGCTCCATGGGAGCTCTTCTCCCTTGCTCCTCCTCCAATTTTCGGCTACACCACAAGAAATGAGTTGGTTTTGGTCTTTCAAACTCAAATAATACCTTGATGTATCAAATGACTAAAAGCCATTGATCTAGAATCCCTTGTAGAAGCTTTTGGGAGGGTAAAATGGTCCAAGACCACTCCCCTCTCTCCCTTCCAACCAAAAAGGGACAAGTGTCCAAGTAGGTTATTTAGTTTTCCAAAATAATTTCCAGCACAATAAAATAATGCTTTTAGTCGATAAAAAGTCTCGTTTTGACCAAAATTGACTTCCTCCAACCTTATACTCAAACGAAAGGAATTTCTCCCCTTAAGCCAACCGTGATAATGGCTAAGTCGTTTGGGTTCCGGAAAAGTTCCGAGTGACTTCTTGAGTCATCGGTTGACTTTCCGGTAGCAAGTCAAACTTGCTTGAAAAGCTACTGGTTCGACCGGGAGCGGGCCTTACAATCTACCCCCCTTAAAGAAATTTCGTCCTCGAAATTAAAAACAAGGTACCTCAATGTCGAACAGGTGGGGATACTTCACGCGGATCTCATCCTCGCGCTCCCAAGTGGACCCTGCTCCCTGATGTCCCCACTGTACTAGTACCAACGGAATCGTCTTGTTCCGCAGGACCTTCTCCTTCGTACCCAAAATCTCGACAGGCTGCTCCTCATAGGTGACATCATCTGCTACCTCGATGTCTGACCACTCAATGATGTGCGAAGGGTCTGCCATGTACTTCCGCAGTTGGGACACATGGAAAACGTTATGCACGTTCCAAGCTGCGGTGGCAAGGCCAACCGATAAGCTACAGCTCCAATCCTCTCTAAGACCTCAAATGGTCCAATAAAACGTGGTGCTAGCTTGCCTCCGCTGTGTCTAAACCGCACTAGACCCTTCTTTGGGCTCACCCTCAGAAACACGTGCTCCCCGACCATGAACTCAAGTGGTCTGCGACGCCTATCTGCGTAGCTCTTCTGCCGACTCTGCGCGGTCTTCAACCGCTCTCTAATCAACGCGACCTTTTCGGTCGTCTCTCTGACCATGTCTGATCCAAGTAAGCTCCGGTCCCCAACCTCAGCCCAACATACCGGCGATCTACAAGGTCTGCCATACAAAGCCTCAAATGGTGCCATACAAATGCTGGACTGGTAACTGTTGTTGTAGGCAAACTCTGCCAAAGGTAAATGATCCTCCCATGACCCCTAAAAGTCGAGCACACAAGCTCGAAGCATGTCCTCTAGAATCTGAATGGTGCGCTCTGACTGTCCATCTGTCTCGGAATGGTAAGCTGTACTCAACGATACCTCAGTGCCCAAAGCCTTCTGTAGACTCTTCCAGAACCTGGATGTGAAACGAGGGTCTCTATCAGATACCACTGACACTGGTACTCCATGTAGACGAACAATCTCCCTGACATACAAACGACCCAACAAGTCCACAGAATCAGTCATCCTCATACCCAGAAAGTGTGCCGACTTGGTCAGTCGATCAACCACCACCCAAAAAGCATTGTGCCCCTTCGACGACCTGAGTAACCCACACACAAAATCCATAGTCACGTGCTCCCACTTCCACTCGGAGATCGGTAAAGGCTGCAGCAAGCCTGCGGGACGCCGATGCTCGGCCTTCACCTGTTGGCAGGTGAGGCATCGAGAAATGAAATCTGCAATTGCCCCACGCATTCCACTCCACCAAAACTGTCGTCGCATGTCTCTATACATCTTGTTGCCACCGGGGTGCACAACCAGAAGGGAGTGGTGGCACTCTCGCAATACGGTGTCTCTGTACCCGCTGGGCACAAACAGTCGTCCTCTAAAGCGGATACCCTGATCGGTGCCCATCTCCCAACCCTCGAGCTTGACACCGTCAATCAATCTCTCACGAATCCCTGCTGTCTCGGCGTCCTCGGTGTGTGCCTCTAGCACTCGAGCAAATAGCGTGGGCTGAACCACCAAGGCACACAAGGCCATACCCTCTGTGACCTCCTCCAACTCCAGTCTGAATAAGCTCAACTGCTCCAGCATGTCCCACTCTCGGACTGCCATGCTGGCAACGCAGTGACCCGACTTCCTGCTCAAAGCATCGGCGACAACGTTCGCCTTGCCCGGATGATAGAGCAACTCGAAGTCGTACTCCTCAAGTAACTCTATCCATCGCCTTTGGTGCATGTTCAGATCGCGCTGCGAGAATATATACTTGAGGCTCTTGTGGTCTGAAAACACCCTGAACTGCTCACCGTACAGATAGTGTCTCCATCTCTTCAGCGCAAATACCACCGCTGCTAGCTCAAGATCATGGGTCGGGTAGTTGCGCTCATGCACCTTCAACTGCCTCGAGCCGTAAGCAACTACCTTTCCACTCTGCATCAAAACACAACCTAGCTCTTCGCCTGAGGCGTCACAATACACGTCATAGCCTACTCCCCGCTCTGGAACAATCAACACTGGAGCGGTAGTCAATCGAGCCTTTAGCTCGCGGAAAGAGCGCTCACACTCATCCGTCCAAAGGTACTCTGCCCCCTTGCGGGTCAAAGTTGTCATAGGTGCTGCAAGACGGGAGAAATCCTGAACGAAGCGTCGGTAATAACCTGCCAACCCTAGAAAGCTCCGAATCTCAAAAACACTGCTGGGTCTGGCCCATTTCGACACTGCGTCAACCTTTGCCGGATCGACCAAGATGCCATCTCGAGAAACCACATGCCCGAGGAACTTCACTTCTGTGAGCCAAAATTCGCACTTCTCCAAATTGCCGTACAACTAGTGAGTGCGTAAGAGTGTCAAGACGGTCCTCAGATGCTCCTCATGCGCCTCCTCACTGGGCGAGTAGATCAAGATGTCATCGACAAAAACTACTACAAACTGGTCTAGATAAGGTCTGAAGATGCCATTCATCAAGTCCATAAAGGCGGCCGGTGCGTTCGTCAAACCGAACGGCATCACCAGAAACTCAAAGTGTCCATAACGAGTTCGGAACACTGTTTTCTCTACGTCCTCGGCTCGGACCCTCAGCTGGTAGTACCCCGATCGAAGATCGATCTTCGAGAAGTACTTTGCTCCCCTCAGCTGGTCGAATAGATCATCAATCCTCGGCATCGGATAACGGTTCTTCACTGTCACCCGGTTCAGCTTCCGGTAATCGATGCACATCCTCAAGGCTCCACCCTTCTTCTTTACGAAGAGGGCGGGCGCTCCCCACAGAGACACGCTCGGGCGGATGAAACCCTTCTGCTGCAGTTCCTCGAGTTGTCGCTTTAGCTCGACCAACTTGGCTGGCGCAAACCGATACGACGACATCGAGATCGGCGTCGTACCCGGGATCAGATCGATCCTGAACTCCACCTCGCGCGCTGGTGGCAAGCCTGATAGCTCCTCCGGGAAGACCTCCGGGAACTCACGCACTACCCTCGGTAGCTCTCTTCTACTCTGCACGATCTCTGCCTCAGATCCCGTAGTCAAGGCGGATAAGAGAATTCCGCTCTTGCTACCCAAAACACACGTGATCACCCTGTCACCTGACCTCACTGTCACCTGACGTCGATAGCAGTCGATCGTCGCTCGATACCTCGCGAGCCAGTCCATACCCAGAATCACGTCAAAGGCGTTCATATCAAGAACGAGTAAGTCACCAAGAAAGGGGCAATCTGCCACCCTAATCGCACAGTCTCTACAAACGGTGCTCAACACCACCTCACCCGTAGCTGGGGTCTCCAAACAAAGGGGTTGACTCAAAGTCTCCACCCGCAAACCCAAAGAAAAGGCAATAGACGAAGAGATGAACGAATGGGAAGCTCCCGTATCAAACAAAAATGAAGTCCACGAATTATAAAGCAAACACGTACCCTGAGTGGCCTCATGGCCGGCGTACGGCCTCTCAACTCTATAATCAGTAACTGCAAAGACTCGGCCCTGCTGTGCCTGTGGTCCTCCTCTCGGTGGTGGGGGAAGTGCCACCTGCTGCCCAGCTCTCGGCTGATGTCTCTGACCGTCAAGTAGTAATCGCAAACTTGAGCACGGCAAGTGCACCGACCGTCAAGTAGTAATCGGATTTGAAGTCCGGAATATCGAGCCCAAAGGAGCAATAAACAAACACTTACTATTTAAAGCTTGTAGCTAAGCTATTCCTATAAAAAGTTGGTTTTTATGCTTCTAAAATAAACTAACAAGTAATGCAAATCAAGTAGAGCACTCGTAGCACGAAACCGAGAATTCTTAACTTCTTGAATCAAATGATGAAATTTCTAGGATATCGGGTTCATAGAGTTCATTCCATAAAGTCAAAAATACTCGATTGTTGTGATGAAGACTTGATTTAGAGGCAACGAGTCATCTCAACTCTAGTCCTAACTTCTTTCGAACGATTCGGACCCTAATGGAATCTAACCACCGAGTTCTTTCGAATCACGATGTAGGAAGACCCAAAGCATTTAGTTCTATGACAACTTCTAACTTTCGACCAACCAAGTCTATAGTTATTGCAATTGTATTAACCCCGCTAGTTCTAGCTAGGGTTTAAATCCAATTTACGATCGACTTTAGACTAATTAGAATCCTCCTTTTTCAAGCGTTAAATTCTAATTCAAATCAATTATCAAGCCTACCCGGGAGATAAAGCGTTAAACACAAATTGATCATAAACACTAAAACAATTCAACGATCACAACAATTTAAAGCATTTAAAACATGGAAATCCCTACTCTAATCACCCAAAACCCTAGAAATTTGGGGGGTTTAGTTGTTCATGATAATCAATGACATAGAGATGAACCAACAAGTAAATAATTTCATAATGAGAATTAGAGAGAAGGTTTAGATACAATCACCACAATTAATTGACAAAATGGTTGCTCTTCCCCTTCCTCCAAACCCTAGCTTTGATCTTCTTGTGTTAGCAACAAATCCAAGTGTAGAAGCACCAAGAGACTCTCCTTAAGATGAATTTTCTCCAACAACAATGACACCCTTGGCTCAAATCCTTCTCCAATCAATGAAGCTTCCCCTTGTGTTCCCCAAAAATCTCTCCAAAAAAATCAGAAAATAAACAACTCTTTCTATAAATCACCTTCAAAATTAAACTATCAAGAGTGTATCTATCTTTGTTTGTGTGTAGGGAGAAAAAGAAAATAAAATTTAAAAAATAAAAATCAAAGTATAAGCTCTCCTTCAGCTCCGTGCTCCCTGCTCTCAAAAAAATGGTTCTCTGTGAAAAAATCGGTTCAGCTCTCTCCTTGGTGCGGCGCTGAAATGGAGACACAATAGGGTTGGTTTTGGGGGAACACGCGTCAGCAGAGGAGTGGGCGAGCTGGGGCAGACAGGTGGCAGGCTGGCGAGAGACTGGCGGCTGGGTGGACCAGGCTGGGACATGTGTCAACAGCTGGGGCGGACAGGTGGCAGCTGGAGGAGTGCTGGCGGCTGGGGGACAGGTGGCAGCTGAGAAGTGCTGGCGGCTGGGGCGGCGCCACGTGTCACTATCTGGGCGAGCGGCGGCTGCTGGGACCGGGACACGTGTCAGACGGTGGTTTGCTGCTCCATTTTTATCCTTTTTCGCTATTTTGCTCGCTCTGGCTTCGTTTGAGCTCCGATCGATCTCGTTCTTGCGCCAAAAAATTCATCTTCTCAAGACCTACAAAAAAAGACCAGTCATGAATATATTTCAGAACGAACAAAATCGACCCTTTGACGATCCACAAGCACAAAACACCCAAAATGCATCGAAAATCCATCGGAACACCGAACATATCGATAAAATCAGTTATTCATGCTAAATCTAAATATATGATAGAAAACCGGGACCAAAAGCCTGTAAACTCGATATAATGTGGCCCTTTTACGTGTTAAAATGCACCCGCATCAACACCCCACACTTAGACTTTTCTCGTCCTGAGAAAAATAAACATAAATAAATATAAACTAACTAAGATAAATGCCAAGATAAACCCCGCGATACTATCTCCGTAGGCGGAGCTTGGCAACTCCGGGTTATTGAAAGTAGTAAATATGCATATGCTGACTCGACTAGACAAAAATTCCCGTGCAAATGCACAAGCAAATTAAAGACCAAAAATTTAAGACTCAAAGAAGGTGTGTGCTTACACTTGGATTTTATCGGCAATTTGACCTAGAGCATGCATAAGGAATAAGATCTCTCATCATTCTTTTCTACTTTACACCAACCAACTTTTACATGTTGTAGATTAAGAGAGTATGTGTAGTGGATTACAAGATGAAGTGCAATAACTAGAAAGATTTCAAGCCTAACTATTGTCATTTAGCCCTTTTGCTCTCTCAATTCTACATACCATAATACTAATCAAGAGCATAACGTAATCTCATTCACAAATCTTATGAGGGGACGCTGTCATGCAATTACGTTGCCTTGGGACTACGCGAATGGTAAACCTATCTAGTTCCTTTACGAGTCAAGTGGTAGATCAAAGTTTTGCTTGGTTTTTTCGATTACGTGTCGAAACTTTGGATCATTAAGATAGGCTGGGGGGTTCACCTTTTATTACGCTATGATTAACTCAGGACATGAGGGTCTCACTCTGCATAGCGATCCGTCGCAGCCCCTCAAGCCTTTGTTTATACACAGATTTTATTGGATCCCCTTTCCCCGGGACCTATACTCAGTTCCCCGTGCACAGTGTGTGTGATTTGGAAAAATTGGTACCACAAACGCACAATGAGACTAACCACTTGAACTCGACTAGATTTCTAATATACCGAAACGCATAGTTCGATCCCAAGACAACAAGCATGTGGGCTCAACCTCCTCTACATGCAACAAGTGAAATAAGACTAGTATCCCTTAACTAGGGCCACTATATGCAGAAATCAAGATAGAATCAGGCCGGTGACAATAAAAAGAATTGAAACCTAACCACACCTAACATTTGGTGTGACCGCCTTTTCGTGTTAAGGCATCTAGCATCACAAAATCATCATGAACCCAATAAGCAATATAGCACAAACACAAATACAGCTCATTAATACTATCAACAGTAAAACATCCAAACATTCCTCAAAAAATCCTCAATGATGAAAGTTATTCCCGACTTGCTCATGTTGGCCTAAATTGCACATCCAAGGTTTACACACAAAATAAGACCACCACACAAAAAAAAATTACACCAAAAATGCATGAAGTACACCAAAAATTACACCGTAACTCTGGCCTCGTATCTCATCTCTGATACTCCGTCCCGTTACAGCCCGAGACCTGCTGGTGTTGCTCCTCTTAATCTCCCCAGTGGGAGTAACCCGACACTTGTGCCCCCAACGGCTTACCTCTCCTACCTCGAGGTGCCATGACGCAAGTACCCTCCACACGAGTAACGCCCACGTTGAGTTTCTTACTTTCAAAGAACGACGCGCTTAACATAACCCACGCCACACACAGTCCACCACACTAGTATTTATAGTAAAATATCCTCACTAAAATATAATCACCCAATAGCACACAACAGAGAAGTTCGCATACTACTGCGTCACACATACCGGCCAATCAAAACAGCAGGTTCACCCAATTTCACTTTCACAGCAAAATCACACTCAAGTCACACAGACTACCACTTAAATTTCAAGTGACCTCAAGATTTACAACTAACACTTAGTTTCACTTTCTTAACACGTCCTCTTTCTAACATAACATTGGTGTTGATCTCTCGTCGTTACAACATGGTTCCGGCGTCCCAGAACTACGTTGTAACCACTTGATATCCCCCCATTCACGTCCAGCTACAGTGGCCCCTATAGCTGAATCGTGATGGTACATACAATTCAGTTTCTGCAGAAAAATCGGGCATGACCCGTTCGTAAATTAAGTTAACCATCCGCTTTTGTGGGACAACCAAACATTAACTGCACACAACACTCAATAACCAGTATGGCACACAACAATTTATCTCAACTTTTACACCACGATCTCAAAAATTTCACACTTACCACCTGGTCAAGTCCATACTTGTAAAACAGTTCAACTCCACAATAATCACAATTCACACAAGTTCACCCCAAGCCCACGACACTTAGGCCGAACAAGGCGGCACCCTACTAACAATCAATTCATCAATACACACACGCAATAAAAAGTTCGAGCATCGCTCGTCAACCAACCTCGATCTCAACCGATCGACGTCATGGATCCACTGAGGTGTACAACACACGACAATCAAGGTTCATTCAGATACGATAAAACTTAAACAACACACTTAACAAACGAGGCTCTTGTCGTTTCGACTCTACGCACAGGATATTTCCGACTCGCGTCACTGAGCACTACGACTTGAACCACCTAACTCTACCCACCTACTTGACGTACGGTCCGAGGTTTGAAAAATCATTTCAAATTGCAACCAGGCTCTGATACCAAACTGTCACGCCCCAAATCCAGTTTTGACCGGATTCGAGACGTGCACTTAAAATAATAAATAAACACGGTAAACATACGAAGGATAAAATTTCAAAAATGATAATAAATCAGTTGACAAAGTTAACAACTCACAAAACCCAGTATACAAAAATTCGGTTCAAAATAGACGCACGTCACTAGACCGACTAGACAAGACCCGCGCAAGCTCTCAAGCTCAGCTATGTCCTGATAGTACAAATCCCGCTCAACACCTGACAATCAACAATGTAAGGGGTGAGCTTTCGCCCAGTAGAGGAAGTAGTTAAGGTAACGAACATAGGCTCACCACCACGAATAACCGTCCAATTAGGGCACACTAGTACAACACGACTAACTACCAATCGGGGTTCATAGCCAATTTACCAAAACACACAAACCGACAACTCTCGTACAATAACCACTAACCAAACAACAAACGTATCAAAACACAGAAGCCATCAGCACACACATCCCGTACTACAATCCTTGAACTCCGCCGACTGTACACAGCCCGACATCATCATATCAAACGGTAGGTCAAGTATCCATCAGACTACCTCTCGATCCAGAGGAGGCGCATAACGTCACAAAGACGTATAACGTCAAGAATATCGGAGACGTCCTTACACGGATGCATTCGTCGGGACTCTAGGAAACGTCTCCAAAGGACCATAGATCATCGAGGTTGAAACACGGCACCTAGTGCCCATCACGACCCGTAGGCCCAACACGACCCTCAGGCCCAACCACGACCCGTAGGCCCACTATGCTATGATTTGGCCCGTCGGCCCTATGCAATATGATATGATGTGGCCCGTCGGCTCCGACCCGTCGGCCCTATGCAAGATGATATGATACGGTCCGTCGGCTCCGACCCGTCGGCCCTATGCAATACGACCCGTAGGCCCAATACGACCCGTAGGCCTCTACCCTATTATGGCCCGTCGGCCCCAAACACAACCGGAATACTACCCTCAAGGATCACACAACAAACTAAAATCACGCATCGAAATGCAACAGATCGAACACGGCTCACAGGCCCAACAAACTTACCACAACCAGTCACGTCGGTCTATCACTCACCCGACCATCACACAACCAAGAGTTCACATCAACACAAGCACGGCACACTCGCCCACACATATCAACAACAAGCTCGACGGTTATACTAATCTTGTCTATTAACCCTAACGACGCCGACTCATACGGAAAGCACATCAAACAACAACAGGCAACCAAACAACATGCAACCTACGGCTCGACACGGCCGATCTACCAGCACATCAATTCCCAAGACAGAAACGTAAATGTTCGCAGTTCAATCGGCTACGCTAGTTGGTCTCATCCTACATGTTACTACGACACGTCCGGTTATTATCTGATATAAACGTCTTTCCAGTTTTGTTAATTCCTAGCATGCATACTAGTAACTTTCCGTAATTAAACCGGTATTCGCTACTTTCCCTACCTCACGACGAACCGACATCTACGTCTCCTAGCTGCTGACGTCCAGGCTCGCTACCTCCGGTCTTCTCTTCGATTGAAGCCGGACTCTAATTTAACACGGAAAGGCACGAATTAAAAGCCGTTTAAACGTTAAATTAACGGTTACGACAGTTCTAATTTAGTTCAGTCATTTAAACTCGAGCGGGCTAAAAGCGGGATTACGACGAATCGGGTTCGAACACCCGAGCACCGAAGCCAGTGCACGTTTCCCGAGGCACCGTTTCAACGTTCCGCTTTTATCCCGTTCAAGGTCCGTTTTACAGTCTAGTTTCAACGTCCCACGTTCCAGATTCGTTCAACTGCTCAAACCCGTTTTATCTCAAATCTGATTTTATTTTAAAACTCATTTTAAACCCTTTTTCTCATTTAAACAAATCTGGTTTTGTTTTTTTAAACATTTTCCCTTTTCACAGATCAAAATCTTTAAATAAATAAATAAATAAAAACGATTTAACTTTTCTTTCCTGAGTTCACAGCCCCTTTTGATTTTCAACAAATTAAAACAGATTGAACAACTCAAACGGCTTAGGTTTTAATTCCATTTTCGCTTTTAATTTCCTTTAAAAAATTCTTCCAAACTTTCAGATTCGAACTGTCCAAATCCAAGCGAAAACAGATCCAGATCCAACCAAGTTCGGGACAGAAAACAGAAAAGGAGAAGAAGAATCGGGAAAAGAAACCGGCCACCGGCGAAGACATCGCCGGCGACCAAAGCCTCACGGGTGAGATTCTCACCGTAGGAAGCACAGAAGACGACGGCGGGGAAGGGTGTGGGGCGGCGGAACACGGTGGAACACGGCGGTTCTCACCTCAGATCTGGACCGGCTCGAGTTTCGTCCCGGATCCGTTGAGCGCGCCGTCGAGCCCGTCTCGGTTCAGGGCGCGCACGGCGACGACGAGAAGCTCGAGAAAGGAGGAGGTCGGAGATGCCCGGGTTTCAGAGGGGACGAGGACGCCGACGGAGATGAGAGGAGAAAGAAAGAGGGAGGTGGTGGCGGTCGGGCTGGACGGAGAGGGAGACGACCGGAGTTGGGGTGAGCGGCGGAGGTGGCGTGAGGGCAGGGGAGATCGAAGCTGGAAGTCGGGGAGTTGAGAGGGAATCGGGATGGAGGCTGCGAAGAAGAAGGGTTCGAATTAGGGTTTCCAACCCTAATTTCACCCTTAAATACCAGTCTGGAAGTGGGCTTCAGACGGTTGGGCCTTGGCGGGCTTGGTCTTCACTGCCCAAGCGAAAGGGGAAAAAAAGACTGACCTGGCCTGGCCCGGATCCGCTGGTCGGTCTGGTCCAGCCTGATCCAACTCTCCCTTTTTTTTAATTTAAAACTGATTCAAAAATCCTTTTTTTGAACGAATAAAAGATTCAACCCCAAAATTCACCCTCGACGTTCCAATCGAACAAAACTTAAAACTTAAACTGTTTTAAACCGGAGCGGTCTTCACAATACGGGGTTCTCGTGCCCCAAACTCACCACACAAGGGCATACGGGGTTCTCGTGCCCCAATCAAAACACTCAATACAAATACACATGGAGTACTCATGCTCCAGAAAGCGGTCAATCAAACAAGTCAACACTTGAACACGACCAAACGACAACCTGAAAATTTTCGAAATGATCCACCAAAATGGCAACACCACCAACCGTTGGCTCACTCTACAATGAATGCATAGCGGGTCGATCATCGCCCGTTAATCCAATTTCGATCTCAACCATTCGGCTTCACCGATCACTAGGGAGAGGATACCAATCAAGTAATGCAAACATTGTAGTGTAAAGATTTCATTTAGGAAAAACATTAAAGCGACTCATGACTCAGGTCGTTCCAACTCTCTGCATCAATGTTTCCAAATCGCATCACTAAGTATCACGACTCAGACTCCCTAACTCTACCCACCTAATTGACTTCGGTCTGAGGTTTGAAAACCAGTTCACAAGACACCTGTTTCAAATGAAACCAGGCTGTGATACCAAATTGTCACGCCCCAAATTCGGTTCTTGCCCGGACTCGAGGCATGACTAGTAATAAATGATTTAAAAGGCAATAACTCAACAATAAGTTCCTGAAAAGCTCCAATATGAAACTCAAATCCACAAAATTCGGTTTAAAACATAAATAACCCTCCTGGGGTGTAATAATAATCCTCCACGAGGTTTGTTCCAAACAGAAATAAAATAAAAGTCAACAAAGTCTCTACAGACACCCACACCAAGAAGCTCCCGAGCCTCTACTCCTCAATCAAGCCTGTAAACAAAACAATAAACTCATAGGGGTGAGCTTGCGATCAGTAGGGAAAATCCATAACAAGGTGGACTTTAAACGCACGAAAATCAACAGCAAAGTCAACAAGATAGTTCTTAACAAACACGGGTAATAGGTAATCCAGCCAATGTCGTGGCACATGAAGTCACCACCCTCCGATCCACATATGATGTGTCCTCTCGGATTTTCCCTCAAATCCAGAGGAGACGCATATCATTGAGGCGACCGGAAACAACCCTTCGGGGCGCTTATCATCGGGATTCTCAGAAACGTCTCCAAAGGATTTTATGTCCTCGGGAACCAAGGTATTACTCCCATAGGAAGCATACACTTGGGAAATTCAATGATAGTCAGATAATAATTGAGTAACACACTTAAAACGAACCACGAAGCAATCCAATCCCAACGAACACCAATCCACTATCACACATAGCTCACGCATCACCGTTTCACCACAGTACACCGCACATGAATCACATAATCAAACACACGAATCACACAATCACAACTTACCGTTCACTTACCAGTCACGACCCATCGGGGCATCGATCACCTGATTGCACCGCTCGGTACAACCAGTCATACTCGATGCTCCAAGCAACCATTTAAGTAAACCAAGCAATCATTCAAATACATTCAACAGTCAAGCGGGAGTTTAATCAACCAAACATAAAAACCTTCAATCGAGCATTCAAATATGCAATTCAACTAGTTCCATTAGACTCTTTAGCCTATCCACTAAGCAACCAAACAACCAAGCATGTGATCCTAACACGCAACTAATCCGAGGGCTTTGCCAAGGCCGCTCTACCAGTAAAACAATTCCCAAGTATTGAAAGCGAGTTACACTAGTGATTGACATCCTAATCATTCACCACTAGACACTTTCGGTTATTAGTAATAGAAAAACAATTATTCTAGTTATTCGCATCCTATAGGCATTTCTAGGACCTTTCCAATTTTATTAGCCTAACATGCATACTAAGCATCATAAACGAGGAGTTAAGGCTTTCCCTACCTCGAGGTCTTCCTCTCAACACTCTGATGATAAGCCCGGTGGTCACCACTCCGTTCTTCACTCGGGTCCCGGCATGATCTTTGCTCCTCTAACTCGATCCCCAAAGTCTTGGACACAAAGAAACGCTAATTAGACTCCACTTAACATCAAGTAAGACCCCCCAAAGCCCTTCCAAAGTTCAGCCCAAAACCAAGGTCAACCAAGGTGAAAAACCCTCAAAGAAACCCCCACCCTACTCGGCCACGGACCTGGTCACGGACCCGTGACGCCAACCATCACGGTTACCGTCACGGACCCGTGACGAGTGCCGTCACGGACTCCCTCACGGAGCCGTGACGTCGCCCGTCAGGGGATCCGTCACGGATCCGTGGTGCACCAGGGCAAGTTCGGCCTTCTTCAACCTCCAGCTCCTTTTCTCCGAAAAACCAACTTCAAACCCCAAATTTTACCCCTTCCAACTACCAAAACAGTCCAAATCCTTCAATACTCCTCTACCCATGGTAGGAATCAACAAATAAGCAAGTTTCTAATGATTCATCAAATCAAAACCAACTTAAAAGCTCCAACAAACTAAGGATTTCTCACAAAAACACAACAAAGCTTCTTATCAACAACATTTCCCACCATTTCTACTCAAACCCAACAACACCTAGCAATTTCACCCAAAACCCATGAAAAAAGATGAAGGGAAATGAGGATTAGAGAGTTCCATTACCTCTAGAAGAGTGAGATAAAGAAGATGGTAAGGATTTTGAGAAGGGATGGCTAGAGGAAGACTTCAAGTGGCCTCTTTTTCCTTGTTTCTTCTTCAAAGCTCCATGGGAGCTCTTCTCCCTTGCTCCTCCTTCAATTTTCGGCTACACCACAAGAAATGAGTTGGTTTTGCTCTTCCAAACTCGAATAATACCTTGATGTATCAAATGACTAAAAGCCCTTGAGCTAGAATCCCTTGTAGAAGCTTTTGGGAGGGTATAATAGTCCAAGACCACTCCCCTCTCTCCCTTCCAACCAAAAAGGGACAAGTGTCCAAGTAGGTTATTTAGTTTTCCAAAATAATTTCCAGCACAATAAAATAATGCTTTTAGTCGATAAAAAGTCTCGTTTTGACCAAAATTGACTTCCTCCAACCTTATACTCAAACGAAAGGAATTTCTCCCCTTAAGCCAACTGTGATGATGGCTAAGTCGTTTGGGTTCCGGAAAAGTCCCGAGTGACTTCTTGAGTCATCGGTTGACTTTCCGGTAGCAAGTCAAACTTGCTTGAAAAGCCGCTGGTTCGACCGGGAGCGGGTCTTACACATGTCCTGATTCATCGGCTCGGCCTGAAGTTTTGACTTGGCCTTCCCTGTAACAGCAGCGATAACACCTCCGTTTACAGGTCTGACCTGATGTTCCTTGGGTTCCTTGGCTGATCGCCCCACCTCAACACCACCCGGAGCCTCCTTGTTGCTGGTCGAACAGGACCTTTCATTGCCTGCATGAGCGCGCTTGCTGCTGGCCGGAGCGAACCTTTCCGGACGAACCGCCTCCGCAGTAGTGAATATGGACCGGTACTCAACGTAGAATGACAACATAGTTGAACAAAAGGAGGAGAAAGACATGATATCAACATCACACTCACAGGGGGAAAGCTTCCGGCCAGCAGGAAGTTGAGAGCGTTTCCGAGCTCGTGTCATGTTTTTGAACACTCTGACATACTATAGTATGACGAAAACAGTGAAAAACCGAAAAATCTATTTTTCATTGACCTAACGAACTCGGATTGGCATAAAAATAGTGGGTATGCGTAGATATGAATATTCTCATTCTCCATGCATGTTTTAACCCGATATTAATTTTTTTTTCACTTTTTTGCCGGTTCTGACATACTATAGTATGGCGGAAACGGTGAAAAATCGAAAAATCTATTTTTCATTGACATAACGAACTAGGATTGGCCTAAAAATAGTGGGTATGCGTAGATATGCATATTCTCATTATCCATGCATGTTTTAACCCGATAATAAATTTTTTTCACTTTTTTTCCGGTTCTGACATACTATAGTATGCCGAAAATAAATGTAGAAAAAAGTTTTATCCATGCTAGAAGCATAGGAAGATGGCGAGAGTGAACTTTGGCGAGAGCGAACTTTGATTGCCGGCAGGCTTCTCTTCTATCCAAAGGAGGGGACCCTGTTTCCTTTTTCCAGTTTGGTAGGGATTGTTTATCACTCTACAAGGAGTACATCTCTATTGTTCCCGGCGTCTTGGGCTCTGGTAAGGTGCGAAAGGGAAGGAAGGATCGAAGGAAGGTTCGACTTGGTAGAAGGGGTGTTCCAGCGACTCCATCGAAGCCGGTGGGTTCTGTAGAGGTCGATGTTCCAGTACCAGCGAAGCCCTCTGTTTTGCACGCAGCAAAACAGAGCATGGCTGGAAACTTGCCTGCGACCAGGAAGGAGTCCATCCCGGATACAGGCGTCCCGTCTGGTTCTCCTGGCGATCCAGGCGTCGTTCCGGTTGGTTCTCCTGGCGGTACAGACGTTGATGGGACGGATCAGCGAAAACAGAGCTTGAACTCTGTCCATGTTTCGACGCCATCAACGAACCAAGGGAGGGTCTTCATCTACAACCTACCATGGGATCCCTCGTCGGAATCGGTTCGCAATGCACTAGCGACGTTTGGGGAGGTGATTGACGTGAATTTAGTCAAACGACCTAACCGTAAAGGCCGGTACTTTGGCTTTGATGAGTTCTCCTCTCCGGCGTCGGTGGCGTAGGCTGTTGAAGCCCTCAATGGGTTCAACTTCATAGGACATTCGTTAATGGTTGTGTTAGCTCGTCCAGGCAGATCTCCTGTCGTCGTCTCGCCGGAGCTAGAAGGAAACCGGACCTCGGTTGCGCCGGTTGCTCTCCCCGTAATTCTCGATCCAGCTATCCCCGATCCCGTGATCCCTGCTCCCGTGATTCCCGTTGTTTCGAATAGTTTCCCTGTTCTGCAGGAGTTACGAGATGTGCGGAAGGTTGCTGATTCGCGTGAGGAAGAAGACGCGAATAATGGGTCGGCTTTAGATAGCCCAACTGGGCCTGAGGTTGGGCCAGCGGTTAATCTGGGCTCAGTTCAGGTTTCTGGTCCAATTGTTATTGGAAATGGTGATGCTTTGCTGTATCTTTTATGGTCCAATCTCACATTCAAACCTCTCGGCAAGCATTGACTCTTTGTAATGTTTTGGTCAGTCCTCGTATTATTAAAAATCTTGTATCTGTTCGTTAATTTATTCGCGATAACTCGTGTTTAGTTGATTTTGATCCTTATGGCTTTACTATGAAGGACCTAGCGACCGGGACCCATATTCTTTGTTGAGATAATACCAGTGATCTTTACCCCGTTACCCCTACCATTCTAATCTAATATATTTATCTCTATTATTGATACTTTCACTTCTTGGCATCGTCGTCTTGGTCACCCTAATGATCATGTCTTTAAATTTCTTTGTTCTAGAACTTTATTAATTGTCCTCAAGTTCAATCTAACTCTCTTTGTCATGCAGGCCAATTAGGAAAACACGGCTTCCTTTTTATCCCTCACTTTCTCGCGCTACGTCTTTGTTTGAAATTGTTCACCCTAATTTATGGACATCCTCTTTCTTAGTTCTAGCGTTTATCGATATTACTTGTTATTCTTGGAAAATATCTCGAATTTTCTTTGGGTTTTACCTCTTCGTGCTAAGTCTGAGGTTTTTAATATATTTGTTCGATTTTATGCTAATATTCAAACTCAATTCAATCTTCTCATTGAATCATTTCAATGCAATAACGGTAGTGAATTTGATAATGGCCCTCATAAAAAAATACATTCACATGACATCATATTTAGTTTCTCTTTCCCTCGTACTCCTCGACAAAATGGTGAAGTCGAGCACATTATTCGTACTACTAATAACATTGTACGTTCACTTTTATTCCAACCTCGTCTATCTCCTTCGTTTCGTGTTGAAGCCTTGAGTATGACGGTTCACATTCTTAATCTTCTCCCCACAAAAACTATTTCCTTTCAAACCCCCTTTGAAATGATTTTTAACGTCTTTCCTACGTATTCTCAGTTTCGTGTTTTTTGTTGTTTATGTTATCCTTACCTCTCGTCTACTATCCCTCACCAACTAGTCGCTCGGTCTACTGGCTTGTGTGTTTCTAGTCTATCCGCCAAATCATCGTGGTTATCTTTGTCTTGATTTATCCTCTGGAAAAATCATCTCCCATCATGTCACTTTTGATGAATCTATTTTCCATACTTCTCTCATCTCCCTTCTGATCCTACCTTCTCGTATGATTTTCTATCCACCTCTGACGATCTTTCCCCTTCTTTTCGTGCTATTATATTTCAATCATCACCCATAAATCCAACGCATATCGCCTCAGTATCACCTGCTACCTCGTCATCACATGCTGCCACGTCACCGTCTACTTCTATTCCCGCGGATTATCCTGTCTCATCATCACCTGTTCCACCAACGGAACCTCATTTCTTAACATGGACCTATTCCGAGCCAACCAAATCTCCTAAAACAGTAAGGCACAAATTGGGTCTTAAAACTTATGTGCAAACCTTGGGACCGATAAATTCCAACTTGAGAACAAGCTCCTCACATCACCTGATGAAACCTATTGGATACCCCACCTACTCATCACACCAGTCCAGATTAGCCACATGAACTGATGCTGGATCATGAGATGCAGACAATTTTTAAAAGGCAAACCACAAAAAGAAAACCAACACCTTTGCAAGGGGATACTAACCCCACGCTCCCTCAAAAACACCAACGTCGGGATAGCTTCCTAGCACCCCAACTAGGCGCAAGTTGCCACCTTCGGCATGGTACATGGCATCCACAACACTTTAGCCCAAAACTGCCTGTCAACCTGCCTCTTCAACAATCCTGATACGTTCCTCACAAAAAAACCCGTTACCTCTAGGCACCTAGGTAAAGAATCTTGCATCCACTGCGTAACTGGAAAAGGCCTTTGAACCTCTTTTAAGTCCTTCTACAACCGGAGCACACGACCCTGTGGTGCATGGGTAAACCTCAACCCCCATCCATCATCCACCATAAGTCCGAGACGCTCCCATTCTGATCCTCATAGATGTGAAAAAAATCAAAGGAATATATCCTTAAGAGGAATTTCTCCACTCCACGCATCGTGTCAGAAACGGACCTTACTGTCCGACCCCATGATCCACTCCAACCCCGTACTACCGAACAAAGACCAAAAGCGTTACTCATATTATACTGTGGGAACCCTAGAGCTTTTTTTCTTTTTTACCTCAAATTCTTACGTATAGACAATATTATCAATTAAATGGAACACATAAGAGATCCAAATAAAATTTTCACATTTGTGTACCCCATTTAATATGTTGATTATTCTTACATAATATTTAGGCTATGTTACTTTGGTCATGCATTTTAAATAATAAAATATGAGTGGTAGTTCTAATTTTGCTAATCATTTTTTTGTCAGTAATTTCTAAACTATTCAATTGATAATTGGCGCCTAAGAAGAATGGAAGAGGAACTCTTACCATTAGGAACCGATCACATGGAAACCTTGCGAAAGTGAAATTTATGGAAAATAAATTCATTAAGAAATACAAAGAATTGAATTTATGAACACCATAAAGTACAAATTCAATCTGTATACAAAAAAATAAATCCAAAAGCAAAAAGAGAAAGAAGAAATTAAGCAAAGCACAATAACAATCCTAGCTACAATCATCACAACATTCTTCACACTCCTAAACAACTGAATCGGTATTAATTTACATGAATTCACTGATATCAAAACCCTCCGGAATATCAAACTTCAAAAAGCTGCTGCAGTAGCTTTCCTTCTCGTCCTCAGTGCCATTGTTAACGAAAGTAGGGGGAGAATTCAAGGGAGTGACACCCGACAAAGGCGACGACTTAACAGAATCGAAACAAAACCCTTGGTTATTGTAGTCATTATTCATCGATTCGAAGCTCGAATTCCCCAATTGATCATGGCTCGTAGGGTTCGAGCTTGCATTGTTGAAATCTTGCTGCATGGTGTTTGATGTAAGCCCTTGAAGATAATTGGTCTGCAAGAATTGTGTTTGGTCCAAATTCGAAACAACATTATTGGATGTGGTGCAAGATGGGACTTCCTGAACTTGGTTTTGGAGCTGATCACCATTAGTATTCATTGATGGGACTAAATGGTTTTGAAGTTGAGGATTGTAGAGTTGGTTTTCGAGGAGATAATTGGGGTGTTCTTGTTTCAAGGCAGAGAGAGTTGTGACTAGTTTTAGGAGGTCAGGGTTTAGCAATGGGTGGGAGGCCAATCCCATCAAGCTCGAGAGGTTGAGGAGTTGTGTCGCGTTGTTGTTGTTGTTGTAGAGAGACGAGGTAAGGATGGAGGATAGATCGAGAAGATCAAGGCGAGGTCTGTGGGTCACAGGATCGATCCCCATTCGGAGGAGCCTCTTCCTGATGTGGGTGTTCCAGTAGTTCTTGATCTCGTTGTCTGTTCTTCCGGGCAAACGAGCTGCAATTGCTGACCATCTGTGTTGAAAAACAAGAATATGTTAATGTGAGGTACAAAATTATTCAAACTGGACAGCCAGAATGACAAACATTGTTCAACAACTAAATATGCCATGTAAACTTTGGGTTAGCTGCATAATATATATGTAGATAGGTTTATTGTCCACCAAAAATCACATGTACCAATACATGATAGGTATCATTTACAATTATTAGATGAAGTACACATAATGGTCCTGAATTGAAAAAATAAATATAATGACGCGAATTATAAATACGTAAAACTTTGAATTTATTTACACCATTTTCAAATCCCCGAAAACACATGGGCGGTTGAATCAACTCGATCTGATATATTTATATATATGCTAAAGTCTAATCTATATAAAATCTCTACTTGATAACTGGACCCCCCTATGCTATATTGAGAAGATCCACCATATATGAAAATCTAAACTTATAACAATAAACAGTTGTTATAGAGTGTAAGAATATATCGTCCACCGTCTAACTATGATACATGCTCTCACTTCATCTAAAATTTTAAACCAATAATGAAAGCCCTAAAATATTTAGGATTCATTGATATGATCCGCATATTTATCGTGTGCTTAGGTTATAAGGAATTGTGTTAAACCTTTTTATTTGCATTTAACTTCTTCTATAAAATCAAGTGACAATTAAAAATAAAGCTAAATACTTGTATAATACACAAACTCTTACTTGTTTCCCATCATACTATGGAGCTGGATGATGGTCTCTTCTTCTTCAAACGAAAACCTTCCCCTCTTGATGTCAGGCCTCAGGTAGTTTGTCCACCGGAGACGGCAGCTTTTCCCGCACCTCTCAAGCCCTACAACAAAACCAAGTATCAGTTATAAGTATATAATCAAAGTAAAATATAAACAAACACGCCATATATATATTATTAGGATATCAATTCAACTAAAAACTCAAGCTGATAATTACCGGCATTTTTAGGAAGGGATCGCCAGTTTCCAGGTCCATGAGCCTGAATAAACTGCACCAGCTTTTCGTCTTCCTCAGGAGTCCATGGCCCTTTCTTCAGCCCGTTTTTGTCACAACAAGGTGCTCTTCCCATTGATAAGCTCTTTATGTTCTTAAAAAGCAAGAGAAAGAAAAGTGAGCTCTGAATTATTTGCAAAAAGTGTTGAAAGTTGTTGCTGCTGGTAGGTCCTTGTGTTTTTAGATCAACTTGTTTCGAATATATATACAGTTAAGTTTGAGAAGCTTTGGATTTTCCAAGTCAAATGTATTTGGTGCCGTCCTTCATCTCTCTGGCGACACGTACCTTTTGGGTTATCGTGGCTCTATGTGTAGGAGTGTGATTAATGTTCTTATTTTCTCATAGCTTTTTGTTTCTGTTTTCATTGGAATTTTTGTACCAAAGTGATTGTTTTGAGCTATATTGCATCATGTGTACGTCGAGTATGTTGATTTTTTTTTTACCTTTTTTCTGTTGGGTAGGACTTTTGGTGGTAAAGTCAAAACGAGATTTGACATTGACCTTGTGCATTAGGTTGAGATTATTTAATGCAAACACGATTTCATAATATTGTTTACCTTACACATAGTGATAACTAGATATATAGAGTAACTATTTTATAATTCCGTATTAAGTTAATATCAACTCAGAGATCTCAAATTTAAGATTTAGAAGTAACCAGTATGATGATCGATATTGATCATTCTTCTCACTAGATATCATTAGTTTGTCTTAATTTACGTGGATCGATCGATTATCGATCTTCTTTACTTATTAATAAACCTGATTTTAGTCCGTCAAAAATAACAACCAAATGACTTATGTATTCTGTAATCATTTTGTTCTATGTGTTTTATTCTAATTTTGATTGCTAAATTTTTTTATCCTGATCAATCAAACTATAAATTTCATTTGTTTTTGAACGAAATGTGTAATTTTATTACTTGAAATTGATTACATTATCAAGCATCGGGGAACGGGATCCCCGACCATCAGAAGGTCAGTATTAACGAACAATGGTTCACTGACCTTTTTACTATCAGAACCGTTACAAACGGTATTGTGATGCCCCTTGGGAAAAGAGAGAAGACGGTGAGGAGGAGTGGGGTACCGGAGATCCTAAGGGACGTCACCGCAAAGCATCGTCTAGGGACCCCTCCCAGGGCCAGTCCCTAGAGCACTGGATTTCTGTCGTCATTGACCCTGCAAAGACGAAGTCATCAAATATAAAGACACACTCGATTAGCCAGATCCATAATCGAGAGAGGGGTCAAGGAAGGAGCGGTGGTGGAGGCCAGGGAGGAGGCGGTTTCAAGGACGACGGTGACGCCTTTAGAGGTGGCGATGGCGGAAGAGGCCAGGGAGAAGGACGCGTTGGTGGCTCCAACATCGATAGGGGTGATCGGGAGAAATAAGCTGATACCTCGGAGGCCCAGGTGAAGGCGCAACCCTAGGCAACGCCCCGCCCGAAATAGGAACCAGAGCAAGGTAATCCCAGGAACTCGGCGATCTAGGGTTCAGAAGGAGAGGGACATGGCCGTTGCTTGGGGTGGAAGTAACCCAGGGCCGAGAACGCCATTACGGCGGAGAGGAGAGACCGAACTTACGCCGGGAGAGGTGGAGGCAGCGCCGGAGTGGGACACGACAGGAAGGGACTGAAAATCTAAGTTTTTCCTCCATTGAAAAAAATAATACATCTATTAATTACAAAACATACATAATGCTATAAATTTCATCTTAGTTACATGACTTACATCTGTTTTATTTTTATTTTTATTTTTAACCGAAAAACTAACGGGATCAAATATATCGATAGCTCCTTCCCTTCCCACAAACATGGAAAGGTTCCTTTGTTATATAGTTCCGAAGAAAAAGAACTCATAGGGTACAACACACGACGTCTAAATTAATACCTACACCTAGTATTAGTCTATAATGTGTACTCAATTATAATCATTTCTAGAAGAAGTATATATCAGTGTTTTATTGCTTCGTAGCTTCGTTTTCATTGAACCCAAACAAATGAAACACGCGGCAATTTATGTTTTGACGCAATAAAGTTGTGATTAAGAGATGATCCGACTGAAATTAATGAGCAAAGTAAAAGTCACATAAAGTGTAGGTCACTCACAATAACAAAAATGTACTTTTGGAGGTAATTGACCTCTTTTGCCCTATTTCGTACACGCCAAGTACTTACGTTAATGACTGAGACAGAGGTTTGTGACTTACGCACGAGATTGGGCGGCAAGGGTTGTTAGCTCCCTCGTCAATAATGAGAAATTTGCTCCTTTGTTCCTTCTTCTTCAATTTCAAATTTCGTTACACACATGACTTCTTTGTCTTTTCTTAGACAAATTTAAAACAGGTACTATGAAGGTTTAGAATTATTAGTTTGAATTTGTTGAAGTGTAAACTTACATTGAAAAAAATAAAAATATAAGAATAAAGAGTTATTTATAAAGGTTAGGAGTATACCTACCTAATAACATAATTGTTAAACTTTCTTTCCATAAAAGTTAATTATCAATAAATATTATCCAATATAAATATAAGAGATAATTCCATTTTAGTACCCTAAAACTTTCGGATTTCGTTTTTAGTACCCTAAATGTTTTTGTGCCACTTCAGTACCCTAAATCTTTGTTTATTCCAGTTTAGTACCCAATGTCTGATTTTTTATTTATAAAAAATCATTTTTATTTTTCAAAAATTCAATTTGTTTAAACTATCGAAGGGTAGTTTTGGTATTATTATAAAAGATATGGTCATGTACAAGGCACATGACGTTTTTCCATCCAAAAATGGATGGAAAATCAGACATTGGGTACTAAACTGGAATAAACAAAGATTTAGGGTACTGAAGTGGCACAAAAAACATTTAGGGTACTAAAAACGAAATCCGAAAGTTTTAGGGTACTAAAATGGAATTATCCCTAAATATAATCTTCTTCTATCGTATGAATCGACAATTACAACATACTAAAGGTTCTCGATAAGATTATGCCTATACATAACCATGATGCACTATGATATAATTTACTTCTAATCTTTAATATACAACTTATGGATTCAAACAAACACAAAATGAGGTTAAAAAAGTACTACAAAAGGCATGTTTTCAAGCATTATTCTGGTAGGGTTTGAGAACTCTCAATTCTAACCATTCTCCAGGATGTCGTTGTCGTCGTGTTCTAGGGCGCTACCTGTGGTTCGAGCATCTATTGCTCTTGTCTTGGAAACTCTAGCCGGATCTCGTTCACCAACAACTGCCTCGCAATCAGATCTTGTAGTCGTTGTTGTGCAACCAGGTATTGATGGAAAAACTCTCTCCATGCTTGTTAGGGTTTCGTTCACGCCACCTCTAGCCACCGCGCCGTTGGTTTCCCATCTCCATCAACGACGTGTCTCCAATTTCTGTTCCGGTCTCCCCTGCTACTCCGAAGGTTGCCGCCTGTTTTTCTTCGACATCAGTCAACCTCCCTGTCTTGGATCCTTTCCCTTTAGCAGCACCCGCCTCCTCTGATGCCGTCATCGGTGTATCCACCTCCTTAGCATCCACCAATGCACCCTCTTAAACCCCTCTCTCGAGTATGGATCAGACTAATCGATTGAAGTCGTTTTACTTTATCTGTTTTCCTTTTTGCAAGGTCAATGACTAGTGAGCATAGATTCAGGAATTTTTACCAGGAGGGAACCCTGATTCACGTATATTCTCCAGTTACTACTGATGAGTTCAAGTTCGGTCGCACTCTTCGCGGCGAAAAGAGTCATTGGAAAACAGGGATCACACAGCGTTTAGGCACTACTTTGAGCGGTTCTCTTCAATTTATTAGTTTAAATTTCCTTAAGCTTCTTCAAAATGAGGGACTAACTCTCAAACTTGTTAAGAGAACTACAAACAAAGTTCTTACTTCGTTCTATGTCTATCCTTCAGTGATCAAAAAATACCTTTCCTGATGCATTCGATGTGTTCTTCAGTTACACCATTAATAAAAGTGACACCTTATTCTTAAAAAAAAACTATTCTCAAAAATCACTTTATAATACCTATTTTTTGGATTCATTTATTCATTTCTAATCATATAAGAAAGCTGTCAACTAATTTTGGATCATGCATGAGTCATGTGGCTCGAGCCACCAAATTTTCCTATTGGAGACAAACTGAATTTTCAAGTTGGAAATATACTTATCATTATTAACTTATTATATAATATGTAGTACCATTACACCATTACAGTCTAGACACCTAGCACATACGGTGACAAGGTTTCCTTTCTACTTCCTAGCTAACAACAAAGTCAACGTTCCATGATCATCGTCACCTTGTCTTCTCGATCGATCTATTTGGTTTTCTTCTATCATCTTCTGACAACTGTCCACTGTATCCACCAATTAAGTCATGATGTACCAAATTTATTTGTGATGCCTCATCGGCATAGCAGCTAGTTAGGACTAATTAGGACTTTGATATCTCTGAAACCCAATTCAAAGGCCTTGGAAATCTGGTGCTATTTCCTATCCACTTTATCTAACAAATGAAGAGTTGTGTTTTGATGGGTTAATAGATTGGTCAAATACTTTTTTACGTTTTTTTTTCTTCGATGAGTTGCCCCTCAAGTCAAAACACTTTACTTGAGAGCTTTCTAGAAGAACATGATCAACGTGTGCATCTCTTCTAATCAGTATTTGTTAACATTTGATAGGTCTCAGGTGTTAAGTAAGATCTTACTGTGCAAAACAGAATTAGACAACACTAACAAGATCGAACAGATTCAATGACTTAGAAACTTTTAATTGAAGATAATGCGATCAAATATGAAATTAACAATCTAGATATCTAAGTATGACTTGACTTGTACTTAAATCAATGCATGTGTGTCCGGAGAATCAGGCAGTGTACGATCAATATTTGGCTTATGGACGAAACTTTATTGTTTTTTTTAATCAGCGAATGCAAATTTAAATTAAAACCTCTCGAGAGGTATGCGAAGAGTACAAGCATTGCCTCCAACTGAAAGGTGCAAATTTATTAAGTAAGAATTCAACTACAAAAGTATGCGAAGGGAAAATCATTCCTAACCAATAAAGAAGAATAGACATAGAACATATTTGTTCGCGGCTCTTTTAACACTATAACTGTCATAAACGGTATTTAGACGCCACATAGGCAAGAAGGAAAGGTGGGGGTTGGAAAATAAAATTGGAAGTCCTGCTCAAATACCCGAGATTGGACTGTATCAATCGTAGGAGGCAATGCTTGTACTAGGGACCCCTCCCAGAGCCAGTCCCTGAAGCTAGATGAACCTAACATCCCTCCTGACGAGGCTGTCCCTGAAGGTGAAGGAACCTAACATCCCTCCTGACGAGGATGCTTACCAGCTCTCGCTTGATCGTCTTGGGGATGACAAGCAGAACCCTTCTTCACTCCTCCAGCACCATCCCCTTCCCCATCTCTGTGCCAAGGCGGAATTGGGCATGTAACTTCGATTTTCTTGCCACTAGAGAGTTGGCAGGTCACCAAATTTTTCCAGGCGGGGTCCACCTTGCCGGCCTAGGTGCTGGCCCTAGGTCTTGTACCCTTAGATACAGTGCTCGGGGATACAATCAGGCTCCTTACTCAAGACAATGCGCCCTTAGATACAATGCTTGGGGATAAAGACCCGAACCCCGGTGGTTTGGCCAACGATGCTTTCACCTCTCAGTCCGTTGCATAGTGCTTGACATGTCGGTCCCTCTGGTACTCTAGTATGGAGGTGTCACACCTCGGGGTACCACGCAGTTCCAGCTAACACTCCCGAACTCCATGGCCAATCCTCCCATAATTAAAGCAAAAGGTATGGATTTTCATATACGTGAGCTCGACCCTCGCAGGGTCTGGGAACTCCTTGAAGCGCAGCAGCAGAGCACAGCGGAAAGGGTAGTCCACGAAGTGCCAAAACTGCACCCTCACCGCTCCTCCCCAGCACATCCCCCACTGATCACAGGGGACCTCCACACAAGCTCCTAGTGTCGCACCAATCGTTTCTCTCGTCGTCTTCGTTTGAACCAAAGGCGAGAGACCATGGGCATGGACTCAAAGTTGCATACGGTCCAAAGTAGGACGCACTCGGGCCCAGGGATCAATTTCTTTGAGCAAGAAAGGACGGCCGTCAAAGCACAAAGGTTCATTACCCCAGACCCAAGACCGAGCCTCTACCAACTCAAAGTAGAAACTAAAAATACCAGGGCCAATATCTTTGATGACCAGCCCTTCTGCGGACCGTCCCCACACATTGGTGATGATGCGAGGGAGGGCGTCCTTCTAGGGGGATCTCGACGCCCATAATTTTCTCACCATACAGACATGTTGGCGCGTGAGGATAGAGGGATTGACGGGAGAGTATGGGACCAAAACCTCCTCGAGAGAGAGAGAGAGATGAGAGGTTTTCATGGATATACGACATAAAGGCCAGCAGATCCAACAAAGTCGACGCCGTGGGCGTGAGGGTTTCCTCCGAGGGTAGCACCGCCTTCCGGCCACGAACCATTGCAGCAGGAGCGGTGAGCAGCGATGGAAGGATCAGAATCCTATTAGCGTTAGGAAGCGAGAGCTCCACACACAAAGATTCCGAGGCCGACCTTGGGTTGTCGTCGACCGACGCTTTCCCACGTGCAGGGTCCCATTACAGTGGAGGGATGGAAAGAGACCCGTCTGTGGAATGAGGAGGAGGACATGAGTTGACCGTGGGCGACGGAGGAAGAGTCAGTGGTGGGTTGATTGCAGCCGAAGCAACGCCTTTGGTCCTCACCGGTCTGCCTCTCTTCGCAGTTTCCTAGACGTTGACGGTGTGGAAGAACCTAGAGCAAAGGACACCAAAGTTGTGGAGAGGGATGGTAGTTGTGGAATCACCGGTATGGATGGAGGCGCAGAAGGAAGGCCGGTTAAGATTTGCTTCGGCTTCCTCCTACGCCAAAAAAACTTCACATCAGGAGAGGAAAGAGGAAGCAGCAAGGACGAGGACTACAACGGTGGAGACAGAGACAAGATAAGGCCACCAAAAGTTGCAGCAGCGATATCGACGATAGTGTCGACGACAAGTACCGGACTAAGAAGTTCTATAATCGTAAACTATGAATGAGGTTTGATCTCGATAAACGGGAACGAATACGTGATTGACGAGTTTGATTAGTCTTTGTTTCTTTGAAGTGGCTTGTAGTACTGTAGTTAAATTACTCGCATGTTTATTGAATCTTAATAATTTAGTAATCTCGTCTTGTCTCCCTGATTAGCATCTAAGCATCATCTTGTTACATATACTTAGATCACGATAAGCTTTCGACCAATTTAAACAATATTGTATCTTGGATTAGATTCTATTGTTTCGTCTTAATCCTACTAATTCATATTTAAAGGGTTTTGAATCGATCTCATGACTCATATCATGAATTTGATGAAAGCTTACGCAAGACACACCGGTCTAGCTGGTTATATGTCACAAATCTAGGGTTTCCTTGTGCATGGCTTACCCGTTATAGTAAGCCATGTTCACAAAGTTGACTTGAATAATATTATACAAAGAGGCAGTTAAGCACAGATTTGGCAAATTCTTGCCAGATTGTCCAACAAACTTTGAATATTACAAAACTTGTGTATGTTATGTGGCCACACATTTCACACTAATTAAGATTTTGGCTCTTTGTGTGTCATCACCATCTAATAATTAAGTTGCTTGATCATTTTCATTTATTTTATACAATCTCAGTCATCATCATCGTCTAAATATATTGTTTCCACAGAGATTCGCAGTCCGAAAACTGCCGTGAATTATGAGTATAGATGAAAGCATATATAGCCAATATTGGTTCGAAGGAGTTGGTAGTTTGTATGATTGTGTACACGTGGAGAAAATTGTATGGATGCATGGTATTATTAATATTAATATAATAGCATTCATTACTATATACTAACGTTGTGGATCATGTATTATTGTTGGTTGCAGTTAGACTAACGTTAAACGTGACTATTTAATAAAAAATTGTGGCCGATGTGTACCTTGGAGTGCGCTTTTATGGGTCCATGAAGATACACGTATCGCGAAGAAAGTTCTTGTAGGATTCATGCTTAGTTCCGTCGGGTGAAAAACTAAAGAAAAATGAATTTCGAAAATGATGTGTTCTATGTTAATCACTTTTTATATATATAATATCCCAGAGGAGCTTTTTTTATATATAATATCCCTGAGGCCTATCCATGTCAGTAGTTTGGTATGATCGGTAGAACATTATGTTGAAGGTGCTCACGAAAGCTTAAATACGATCTGGATCAGGCCTAATGATCAAAGATATAGAGTCCAAAACGTCCACATTCTATTTTGGCTCTCAAGAAGCCAAGGACAAAGTCCGTCAAAGTATACCCTGGTGCTTCGATAAAGCACCACTGATATTAGGGGGCGTTAGTATTCCACTAGGGGTAGAAGTCCCCTAGCTTGATAAGACCCAGTTATGGGTGTAGGCAAGGGGTCTCCTATCATCAATTATGACCTGAGCTACGGAAACTTTAATTGGTAACATTTTGGGGGAATGTGTGTAGGTCCCATGTGATCAGTGGGGCTTTTACTAAGGAGGAAAGGTTCGGATACACTTTTGGATGTCTCTAGATCGACCACTGAGTAGGTCGTTGGTCCTTAGATTTTGGGAAATTCATCAACCAGAACGGGTCACTCTTACCTATAAGAGATTTCCAGTCTTCTACTTTAATTATGAGCGAATAGGACATGCAGTTCGGGAATGTGACAAAGAAACCCCATGAATCCCTCGTTTTGATTAGTCTTTTGTTGTGGAAAGGGCAGACATGCTAGGTCAGAATTTTGTGGCCGGCTAGTTCAAAGCTTGGCCTCATCCCCTAGAGTGCATACTGGTTTCAAACATGTAACCTCGAACATCTTACCTATAGCCCCATCACATCCAAGGACGAGACACCTAGTATCACCAAACATCCTAGATAATCCACATGTAGGAGGGATGATATGGTGACTTGAGATCGAGTTGTCCCTCACCTTGGAAGGAATGCTAGCCCTGTGAGAGAGGGGGGCTGACACCCATTAGTAGTTGCCCTAGCTATGAAACTGGCCACGAAGAGGGCATATGCAAACGAATCACTTGAAGATCAAACGAGGACTGACAAACATCTCTACCTGATGTCATGATTAGTGAGCAGAGATTCAGGGACCTAGGGAGAGAGGTGCCTCTGAATCTAACAAGGATTCCCCTATCCTTTATGGAGTTTTATATTCGATCGCACACCTCACGAAAAACAAGTCCTCACCTTGAGATCAAACAACATTTAGGCACGATGTTAGGCAGTTTTCCTTAGTTGGTTATATATTTACAGTCTTTTATCTTAGTTTTTTTTTTCGAAACCGAATTTGACTGATATTTTCTCTAGAGTTTATTGACGGGGGACCGAGGTTTCTTGGTTTATGCGTTGACTCTTTTTATTTCCTTTAATAATATATATTTCTTTCTCTAAAAATCACTTTTCATATGTTGTCGTATCATCGCCACTTAGAGCATGTGTAGCGGTAAGTTTTTTTTATCATCTCGATTTTTTATTAAAAAGAAAGACACTTCCAGAGAGGGAAACGTCTAAAAGTCAAAGACCAGGACAACGATTACAAAAAGAGGTCCCACAATAGAGCTAAAGGGCATAACCATTTAAAAAATAACAAAAAACAAGATAACCAAATGAATACTATCTTCATGTTAAAGTGGTTGATTTAGTAGGTTAATCGACTCTTTTATCTTATTTAATACTCAATATTTTGCCAAAAATAAATTTCCATACTACTAAAAATTTAATAAACATAAAACATCATTACTAGGAAGATTACATTGAACAACAAGGTTAAACATAATATTAAAGACCACCACATAATTGAAAATTGGCGGTCTTGTCGATAGAAACGATAACTATTAAGCCTAATCGACATAACACTGAGGAGGAGGAGGAGGACGAGAAGGCGGAGCAGGCGGACGAGGGGGTAACTACTTGTACAAAATGTCGACAGCGCCGGAAGAGGATGTGTAGTTCCAATATTTTTTGAATTGGATAGAGTCTTCACAGAGCGGTGTTACTTCTCCCAGGGCAAGTGGAGGTGCTTCTTGTCGGGGTGGAAGTGTTTTTTTGGTCCACATTATGTGAACCAAAGTGATTCGGTTGTATTTCTCCATCAAAAGGAGCCAAGGAAAATGTGTCTTCCGTGGCTCCTCCTCTAGCGTTGGATCTTCACATCTTTTTCTTTCGCCGAAGACAAAGGGTACAAATCTTTAGGGATGTAGTGACGCGAAGTGAGAACATGTGGTGGTGTCCAATGCTCTTACGTGCGCTTCCATTTTATAAGTCAAACTTTGTCCAATAACCTCTGCCCGCTCTCAAGCACCAGCACTAGATAAGGTGTATAAGCTTTAGGAGGGAGATGGTGTTTAGGAGTGTGAGGAGAAGAGATAAATGGAAGAAGTTGATGTAATTTACAAACAAAAAGTAGGAATAAAAAATATGAATTTTTTTCAAACCTGACAGACTCGGTGTTGTAGCAGCGCTGATTGCTCAGCTGGTCAAAAGGTTGCGGCAAATCGCCACGGGTCACCACGAAGAGCGTGGAGTTGATGTGACATGACTAGTTGGTCGCGAAGTGTGAACCCTCTGCAGAGTCTTTAATGTCTGTGACTCGGACCGATGCTCAAACGTTAAACGAAAAGGTAAACTCGACAATCGTGTATGCAACAATAACGTTAATCCGTGTTAGCGACAGAGTCACCAATTTAACGCTCAATGTTGATCATCAGTATTTAAACGCTGCACATGCTCTCATGTTTTACTTGATATATTGTCATGTACTGTGCAAGTTTTATTAAGGTGGAAAAAATATCACATCAAGAAAACCAAATAAATGTATTAATAGTGCTGGGCATCGGTTAGTGATTGGCCTCAATGACTGTTTCTGGAAATCATACCAAAATTTCTCGGTTCCGGTCCCCAAACCTCTATCGGCACTGGAACACAAAATTCGGTCAAGCTTAAGAAACGGCGGGTTTTCGATCAATTATCATTTTCATTCAATACATCTTAAAATGGGTGATGAAAGAGAAATAAAGAACACAAAGTTACTGAAGTGAAAGCGTTGGCTAAAACTAAATCTATATCACTTCAAATATGTGACAGACACGTAGAAACCGTAGGAAGAGAAACAGACACAATCTTCTTCATCCTAACTCGTTGTTGACATAACCGATCGAACCAACAAGAAGGGAAGAGAGAGAGACGGTTATATGTTAATTAAGGTAGAGTTTGCATAGAAATGGAAGAGGAGTAGCATCATAACCTTTGTCACGTCGAATACGGGCCTGGACAAATCAAACGAGTAATGTGTTTGGTTCATACAAATCAAGTAAGCCCACCAAGTGAGCCCTTTTCAAAACCATACCCGATGTTTTTAGATTTTGTACGCATCCACTCAATAGCAACTTGCCCGTGAACACCCACTCCTAATAAACTGAGAGTTATTTATTTTATTTTTTATATTCCAAGGACAGTTTCATATGCCATACAACTTGTATGGCATATGAAACTGTTGTCGTTACAACGACTATACTTTATAGAAGCGTAAGACCTCGTTGAAACGAAGAGCTAAATATTTCCATCGTATCCTTACGAAGGGCCAATCCTATATCTATGCCTCCTTGTCCATCTTTACACTCGTTTAACGAGATAGCTCCGGAGATATCAACGTGGACCACTTGGCTCTTTCTCGGCCTCCCCCACCCGAAATCAGTGTCGTAAACCCTCAGATTCGACGACCCCGCAACAACCACCAGATCCCCCGATACCAATTTTTTCCTCCGGTTCGAGATCCACTCATCGGCCCCTCTCAACGGCGCTTCGAGAAAGTCCTTTATCCTCTCTCCAATAGCCTTGGCAGCACAAAAGACTCCGTTCTCGGCGAGAAGCTCACTCCTTTTCACCAGCACGTAACAAAACGCTAGGCAATTCCCGAAGTACGTGTCGGGTATCGGATACTCTGAGCCGTCCCGGTTCCGGCAATCCGCCGGGATACCCAAACGATAGGTGTCGAATACTTCTTCAACTCCTGTTTCTTGCTGCGAGTTGATAAATTGAACCCACGTATATGATACTGCTACGACGAATGATGATAGATGCCACGTCAATGGCTCTCCTGATTGGGCCGAAACCGAAACCCATTGCTTCAGTTTGGCGATATGGGCTGGACCCATTACGAATGTGGCTCTGACTTTGTTTTCTAGTTGACAGCCCAAATCATTATTGGAGACGGACATTGAGGCCCGCCAAGCTTCCAGGAAAATGGAAGGAGTCCGGACGGGTCTAAGATATCGTCCCTGTCGTGAGACGGCGGAGACTCCAAGTCAATGGGAGGTGATTCTTGACTTGAAGAGATGGTCCGACAGAAGAACGCCCATGATTTGACGAAGTGATTGAAGGCCCTACCGTCTGCCACCACGTGCCTGAGGGTGAAACCGGCGGAAACGCCGAATTTGGCGAACACGGTGACTTGGATTGCCAGAAGAGGACTCGCACGTGCCAGTTTCGGGAGATGGGGGTGGCATTCAGTGACGTCTCGAGGGTCGTCAGAAATGAGGTGATCAAAATCAATTGTGGACTCCGCGACAGTGAAGGAAACGAAGCTGCCCTCGGAGAAGAGTAGGTGGGGTTTGTGGGGCGGAGCGGGGAGGACGAGGTCGGCGGCGAAAGGGAAGAAGTGGCGGAGGGCGAGGGAGAGGGAATGTTTGAGTTTGGGGAGGAACCGATGCTCCCGGGCCAGAGAGTGGGAAGACCGGCAGCACCAGCGTAGAGGAAGGAAGACAAAGCCAGAACCGAGGGTTTGACTTTTCTCCGTCGACGACTCCTATCCCCAGCACTGGGAACGGTCTGCGAGGGACAGGACGGTAGCAGAGGGGCATCATCGGCTGGGGCAGTGACAGTAACGACAGGAGGAACCACGACAGAGGACAAATTGGGGGTAGGGGCAAGAGAGAACACTATAGCTAGGCGGCTAGGGTTAGGCGAGAGCTCTTAAGAAGCGAGAGAGTTACGTTTTTTTATTTTTATTTTTTGTGATTTGATTTTGGCTTTTAAATGTTATGATCCATGAAAGAAGCAAGTCTAAAAGTTTAAAATACCTTACCGACTCATCCTTCTCTCTAACAACTCGAAACCCTAGCCCGTCCCCTTCGTCTATGAGCTTCGTCGGTGATGGTTGTGGCTCCGGCCATGGCTAGAATCGGCGAAGCTCTTCCTCCCCTTCTTCCCTCTTCTTCCCCCAACCTGTCTCTCTTTCCCAAACCGTTTCCTTCGCTGCTTTCTCCTCCTCCTCGCCTCTCCGTCCAGATCTGATGTGGGAGACCTTTCCTCAACCGATTCGGAGAGGATTGGTTCAGATCCCTCGGCTCCTTCTGATACCCCTCGCTCAAACCCTAGCCTTCTTCTCCCCATTTTTTGGTGCTTTGTCTCGGATCCCTCCAGATCTGGTAGTAGGACGAGTTTCCCCACTGTCGCCGGTGAGGATTCTCGCAGATCTGGCTGGACCTTGTGACTCTGGGGGCTCGCTTTGGGTTGATGTGGTTCGTTGCTCGGTGGGTTGCGGGCGTCGACGACAGTTGAGGCTTCTCCGAACCGGTGTGGGACGATCTTCCTCAGCTGGCGTGGATCTTCGCGGTTCTGGACAAGACCTTCCACTACTCGCTCGCTCGTCTGCGTTCTCGCTGTTGCTACTCGGACTCTTGACTTTCCAGCTTGCTCTGCTTCCTGGACGCTCTCTTGGTATGGTCTCTCTCGCCCTCTTCATGGCTAGGTTATTTTCTCCCTCTCTGCCTATTTTTTTTATTTGTTCTTTGCCTATGCCCCCGATCATCTTGGTGGTCGGAATCATCGGTCGGTGTTGGCCTCCGGTGATGGCATGAGGCCTTGTAGCCCTAGGCAATTAATATGTGAATTAAGGAGTGGTTAATGTCTCTGTCGTTGTGGTGTCGGCCCCGACAATTGCATTACCCTTGTCGCATTGTTGGATTTGGGGGTTTTGTGGACAGGAGAGCTGATATATCTTGCCTTTGAAGTTGGAAGAGAACCATGGAGTCGTCTGGTTTTTTCTTTCCAAAACTGTGCTTAATGGTAGGAATATTTGGGTATAAGCCCCTTTTTTGTTTGATCTTAATGGTGGTTAAATCTGAGTTCTGAGACCCCAAATCTGTGTGTGAGTAGGTTGAGTCCTTTGCATTCTCTGTTGGTTTTCTGTGTAATCCTTGTTTTCCTGCTGGTTGGTTGTAATCCTTGTATCCTTGGTTGTAATCATTTGTTCCTTGGTTGTCTTGCTTGAGGTTCCCAAGGGGAATGCTCCTTATTTGTACTTCTACACTTGATCTCCATTTCAGAGATCACTTAATTTAAATTTGCTTTGCTGATAAAAAAAATAAACTAAGGTACAACAAGAATACAACCAGATCAGCAAGGAAACAGGGTGGTCTCTACCCATACGGTGGCCTTAGGCAAAAAAATTAAAATTGGGCCTTTTTTTTTATCAATACGAGTTTTATTATTTAAATATCGACAATAAGAATATTGTGAAATGACTCCGGAATATAACCTCTGTGCCATTCTCAGACAGGGGAAGAGCATACCGCCCTTACAAGCCAATGAGCTGCTCTGTTTGCTGTCCGCTTAACAAAATCGAGTTGCACATACTTGAGTCTAGATAATAGGGAAATACAATCATTGACGACTATCCCTAGAGGAGAAGAGGACGTTATCCTTGCCTTGATCATATCCATCCACTATGACCTGACAATCACTTCTAATGCTGCCTCTTTGGCGTGGTTTGTGGACTAGCCACTACAGTGCGTCTTTGATGGCGTAAGCTTCTATCAGCCACAGATTCTGCGGTCCGTGAAATGATGAAGAGCGGGCTCGAACGAGTTGACCCACATCATACCTGCACACCCAACATGTTCGATGTTTACCTGTTGACGTAAACAGGGCCCCATCTAAATTAATGGCCCAGATTCCTTGGGCCGGACGAGACCAAACTACATCAGCTCTTCTATCTGTCATGATTGGGGATGGATTGACTCTCCCTTCTCATTTTTCGCTTCCATCCACCCTGCGCTTAACAGAGCGGTTGTATGATGAATGGAGGCTAGAGTTTGGGAGGTGTTCTCCCATAACTTCTTATTCTTGGCTTTCCATAGTTCCCAAAGAAGACACCCCACCATACCACTACTTGCTAGAGGATTAAGGGCTAGAATCGATCTCAACCGCTCTATGAACTCTCTGGTTGTTGATGGAAGCTTCAGCCCGCTTCGTTGCCAACATTCCGCCGCTATCAGGCATGTAACCAGGAGATGAATCTCCGACTCATCCTCCGTCTGACAGACAGGGCACCGCGATTCCATTTCTACCCTACGCGATCGAAGTCTGGTCGCTACTTGAAGACAACCTGAACATGTACGCCACAATAATTAAAATGGTAACGATATCTCGATATATTTTTTTTTTTGAGTAAATATGAAATTTTATTTAAATATCAGCAATAATGATATTTTGAAGAGGCTCAGGGATATGACCTCCTTGCCAATTCCAGACAGGAGAAGAACAAGCCGCCCTAGCAAGCCAATGAGCTGCTTTGTTCGTTGTCCGTTTTACAAAATCGAGTTGCATGCACTCGAGTGTAGTTAAGAGGGAGTGAAAATCTCGATATTTTATTCATATAAAAGATAATATATATCGATGACTAAGTATATAATATTTATTAAACATAAACATGTCAATTTTTTTCTTTCTAAAAAATTGATTTTACAAGATTTCTTATTTCTTTTAATTAAACATAAATCATACAATCGATTTTCAATACAAATATAGAACTTTCATTATATATTATAAAATAATGAGTAAAAATAATAATTTAATATTAATTAATTTATTAACATTATCACCTTAGTATTGTAAATTGTTTTTCGTGTATATCTTTGTTCAAAACAAAAATAATAAATATAGTAGTGATAAAATAGATCTTTTTTTCTAGAAAAATATAGAATTTGAGGAAGAAATGATAATAAAACAATAGAAAACATAAAAAATAAAGATTAAAAGTACTTGATGATGAATATAATACGAAAACAGCTCGCATACTTATACATGATTTGAAAGACCAGGTAAAGAAAGAAAAAAATACAAAAGAAATTAAGAAGAAAGAAAGTCGGATTTTAAAAATAAGACTTAAATGTGTTTAGAAAATAAATTTTAATTAGATTTAAAATTTGAAACAGGGTAAAGTTTGTTTTGGAAAATGTAGAATTGAATTTACTGCTTTTATCAAAGTAAAATACGACTGAATTAATAAATGTTGCACGTGTGAGTGGATTAAAATTATGTTTTGCTTGTGTTGGTAGATTAATTGGGCTTAATTATACTAAAGTGTTTTTTTTATAAACACTGTGGCCTCCTCCTTGAGTGTGGCCTTAGGCCACCACCTAAATGGCCAAGGAGTAGGGTCGGGCCTTCAAGGAAAACAACCAGTATAAGATAGAAACCAACGACAACACAACTTAACAAATCAGAGATACAACTCCAACGAACCTCCCAAAATACAAAAGGTCTAGAACCTAAGTGTAACTACCATTAAGCACAAAATCAAAAGAGAAGGTCTAAAAATCTAAATATGTCAACCATGTAGCACATTGAGAGGGAGGACCAAATTGTACCAAAGAACAATCAGTCCAATTCTACCCCCTAACCTTACAGGAGAAGCATCTTAACTCATCTCAGAAGTCTAACAATCCTCACGAATGAGAATTATCGAGACTAAAAGCCCACGGCCAACACCGTTAAAGGCAGAGACACCCCCTAAATACTAGCCTAAGGCAAAAGCTTCTGAACCGGGACAACAACTCCCAAGGATCTTGCCGGCGGTCAGCACCTTACCGGCGAGCTCAAACCCAACTTGTTCGAGAAGACGCGAAGCCAAAAAACTTAGAAAAGTATTAAGGGGAAGGGGGAAGCTTAACCGAAAAGATAGAGAGAAGGGAATAAACTTGCAGGCTTCATACCAGAAAACAGACCGAAACTCATCCTCGGTCCTCCTAACAAATCCAGCCAACACAGGATCACATAACAGGGAGACCAGCATTTCTACCTGAGATCGAGACCGAATGTGCCTGGTAGAATTGACCTTCAAGAAGAATAGTTGAATCTGGAGCAACCTGAAGACATTGGAGCAGTAAACGCTCCACACAGAAGAACCAGGCGAGGGAAGAAGGAAATAGTTCCCAGATCGCCTAGCCCAAAGAGCCCGGACCGGCCCAAAAAAAAGCACACAACGGCCCAAAAGGAGAAGCTCGGGTCGGCCCAAAAGGAAGCACACAACGGCCCATAAGGAGAAGCCGGCCCACGAACCACCACAGCCCAGAACCAGAGCCCAAAACCTCCACCCAAACCCAAAGCCCAAACTCGGTTACTCGAACCACCCTGCAACCCGAACCCGTAGCCGAACCACACCCGCAACTCCGTCCCACCACCAATCCCTACCCAAAACAGATCCAGAGCAAAGAAGGGGAAGAACCTAGCGTCGCCGGTGAGCCCTCGGAAGCAGACGATGACCACGCCGATCTGGATCACCAGAAAACGGCTTCCCACACCCAGAAGACCGACAACCCCAAGAGAGTGAAATGGTCACCAACGAAACGAACTTACAGCGAAGGAGTCGAGCAAAGCAAGATGAAGCCATCTGAAATCAACGCAGATTCGCGCCGATCTGAACCACCAGAAGCCGCTTCCCACTCCCGAACCTTCAGAGATCTCAAATGGAACACCAAAACGGCCCGGAAGGAGACGAAAGTAGAGGAGCTCCGATTAGACCTCAGATCTGATGAAACTCAGACTTAGATATGCACTCCCCACGGCTACCCCCAACGAACTCAGAGATTGACCAAGACGATCCTCTCAGGAGAGCTGTGGAAAGGCTTCCCACACCTGAAACAACCCTACGACGTTGGGGAAGCGAGGAAGCACCAGAACCGCAGCAAAACCGAAGAAGAGAGGCTGATCAGGAAGGACCAGGGAAACAAGACATTCGTCCCGGCGCCGAGAAGAGAGCGACGGGGGAGCCCCCTCAGTCCGAGCAAGGAGAAACCTACCATATCCGCGTCGATCCACATGAGAAGGACGTCCCACGGTCAGATTTGGAAGGATGACATGTCGACGAGGGAAGCTGAACGTCGAGCTTCACCGGAACAGGACAAGGGTGAGAGCAAAGGGAACCCAAAGGTCGAAGAGAAACGGAGGGAAGAAGAAGGACCACCGCCGACAACCTCTCTGGTCTTGTTGACCCAGAGGGTCGCCGGCGGAGGAAATTGAAAGGGCTGGCGGGTCTTTAGGAGAAGACCAATTATGTTTCTAGAGAGATGTCAGAGACTGTCTCTCTAGATTTTTTTTTGTGCTCGTGTGTGTTTGTTCCGTGAATTTAGTTGTTCATGTCAAACCTCATTTCTGTTAACACTTTTTATACCCTCCGCTTGATATTTTTACGATTTTTAGTAAATAAAGTTAACAGATTTATCGATTCAAATAAAATTTATTATTTTCGATAAATAAGAAAAAAGTAACATATACTAAAAGATCAACCACGATCAAGACAAAACAAGCATAGAAATAACATACAAGACGACACTTCATAGGAGTGCAAGACCGCGTTGAAACGATGCACTAAAGGTTTCCATCGTATCCCTGTGAAGGGCTAATCCGATTTCTATGCCTCCTTCCCCATCTTTATAGTCGGATAAAGATATAGTACCCGAAATGTCAACGTGAACCACTTGGCTTTTTCTCGGCCTCCCCCACCCGAAATCCGTGTCGTAAACCCTTAGATTCGGCGACCCCACAATAATCACCAAATTTACCGACACCGGCTTTTTTTTCCAATTGGAGACCCACCCAACGGCCCCTCTCAAGGGTGCTTCGCGGAATTCCTTTATCCGCTCCCCAATAGCTTTTGCAGCCCAAAACACGCCATTTTCCGCGAGCGCATCACTCCTCTTTACCACCACGGAACAAAATGATAGACAATTCCCGAAATATGTATCGGGTATCGAATACTCGAAGCAGTTCTGGTTCCGGCAATCCGCAGGGAGACCCAAATGATAGGTATCGGATACTTGAGCCTCTGTTTCTTGCCTAGACTTGATCCATTCGACCCATGCATATGCTGCTGCTACGACGAATGACGACAAACGCCACGTCAGTGGCTCTCTTGATTGGGCCGAAACCCAATCCTTCAGCTTGGCGATATGGGCTGGGCCCATTACGAACGTGGCTCTGACTTTGTCGTCGAGACGGTGGCCCGAATCATAATAGGGGGAGGCCCGCCAAGCTTCCAGGAAAATGGGCACGAGTCCGTACGGGTCTGAAATACCGTCCCTGTCGTGAGACGGCGGGGACTCCAAGTCAACGGGAGATGAAGATGCTTCTTGACGGCAGAAGAATGCCCATGATTTTACGAAGTGATTGATGGCCCTTCCGTCTGCCGCCACGTGGTTGAGAGAGAAACCGACGGCCGCGCCGGAGTTGGGGAACACGGTGACTTGGATTGCCAGAAGAGGACTCGCACGCGCATCGCCGCCGCCTGAGGACGGAGGTGTTAGTTGAGGGAGAAGAGGGTGGCAGTCGGTGACGTCTCGAGGGTCGTCGGAGAGGAGGTGGTCGAAATCGAGGGTGGACTCTGCGACGGTGAAGGAGACGGAGCTGCCCTCGGAGAAGAGTAGGTGGGGTTTGTGGGGCGGAGCGGGGATGACGAGGTCGGCGGCGAGAGGGAAGAAGTGGCGGAGAGCGAGGGAGAGAGAGTGTTTGAGTTTGGGGAGGACGGTGAGAGTGAAGTGGTGAGTTTGGGGAAGATCGAAGAAGAAGAGCCGCTGAACGGGGTTGCGATGGAAAAGATATGGAATGTCGAAGAAGGTGAGAGGCAAGGTGGTCGGAGGAACTGATCCTGGTGGTGGTGGGATTTGGCATGTCTCGATGATCCTTGTGGTGGTGGTGGTGGGTTGACTCATCTTTCTCCGATCTCCAGATCACTATTTCTTTTTTGTTTCTTTATTGGTTTTGTGGGATGCAAATTACAAGGGATGCCAATTTTAAATACTAGCGTTTTGCGCACGCTGCTTGAATTTCTCCATACTCATTGCAAAGCTCATACTCATTAATGTTTTAAATTGGGCTTCCCAACTAGTAACCCAATACGAATCATTGACCCCAAATATACTTGTCTAATTTGTAAGCCCACACGTTGGATTATAAAATAACCCAACATCGATGATCCTTGTGGTGGTGGTGGTGGGTTGACTCATCTTTCTCCGATCTCTAGATCACTGTTTTTTTTGTTTCTTTATTGGTTTTGTGGGATGCAAATTACTAGGGATGCCAATTTTAAATACTAGCGTTTTGCGCACGCTGCTTGAATTTCTCCATATGATCAATTTCTTTTTATATTGTGTTTTTTATACTATTTATAAGCTTTATCATCAACCGATGACAAATACGCAGCCGCTCTCTAAACTCTGGGGGAGGTTTTGTGATCAACATTCGGTGAGCATGGCGTATTCGACAGCGAGACTCTCGAGTGATTCCGGTGGCTTCAATGTGGAGCTGCTGCGCAAACCGCGTATCCCAACGTCGTCCATCGGCAGGCACGGGATGGAGGAGGAATGTGGTGATATCGGGCCGCTACAATCATCCTCGGTGCGGGACGAAACCTCGCCAGAATCGTTAACGCCGCGAGTGTTGGGGGTGGAGGCCGGACAGGGGATGATGACTTTCTCGGCCAGTGTGGGGGAATTCGACCACACCGAAGTCAATTATTACCCTAATTGAATCCCTTATGAACCAACGCTTAGTCAAATAATCAGGATTTAAATATAAAACACCACAGAAAGCATACCTGAATCCATGTCGAATACGAGTACAAGATTGGTTTGGCCTTCCACAGTTCAATCCATTATGCTCTCACTCAATATGCTCTCACTCAATATGCTCTCGCTCTACAGATGGGGATGGAGGAGAAAGGAGAGACGGCTGATTGAACTTGGGGACCAAACCCTAATATACATTTATATATAGAATCTGAATAAAGCCCATTACTCTAATCAGATTTATATTGGGTATCACACATTGCAAAGCTCATACTCATTAATGTTTTAAATTGGGCTTCCCAACTAGTAGCCCAATACGAATCATTGGCCCCAAATATACTTGTCTAATTTGTAAGCCCACACGTTGGATTATAAAATAACCCAACAATCTCCCACTAGGGCTACAAATCGATTCCTAATGACAATTATATTTGAAAACTGTATGTGCGCACAAAATGGTCAATATTCTTAGAACATTCCCCCTTAGTCAATCTGGTCCATCTCCTGTACCAACATGAGACCAAAGCGGCCTTTGCTACAACAATCGTAACTAGACCCATCAATGATCAACATGCCAAATACATTCAATGACATAGATCAAGTATGGATGTGTGATTGGAAATTTCATGCAATGAGATATCATTCATGCCTATTTCCACTTGGTCCTTAATGCTTAAGTGAGATCAATATTTAGTCTTTCAAATCTTATGCTAAACCGCAACTAAAAGACAACATTCAGAGCAACAATGATAATAATATCATCAACTTTATTGTGCAGAACACTTAACAAGTATAGTGTCATTCCGAATAGCAACCATAGGCAACAAACTCCCACTAAAACCGCATATCGTCAACTAAGACAACACCCATATGAGCAGTATGCTCATGAAACACTTTAGGTGTCAAGCCCTTAGTTAGTGGGTCCGCTAGCATGTAGTTTGCTCCTATATGCTCAATAGACACTATCCTGCTCTGAACTCTTTCTTTAACAACCAGAAATTTGATGTCAATGTGTTTAGACTTTGACGAACTTCTGTCGTTATTCGAATACATGACTGCCAAAGATTGTCACAACAAACCTTTAGAGGTCTTTTGATTCCATCCAGAACCCGCAGCCCGGTGAAAAAATTTCGCAGCCATATAGCTTGATTGGTTGCCTCATAACAAGCTATGAATTCTGCTGCCATGATGGAAGGAGCTATAAGTATCTGCTTAGCACTTCTCCTAGATATAACTCCTCGTGACAACAGAAAAACATAACCAGAGGTGGATCTCCTAGTATCTTGACAACCCACAAGATCGGAATCAGAATACCAAATGATCTCCTAATTTTCTAACTTCCGATAAGTGAGCATGTATTCCTTTGTTCTCTCTAAGTACCCCATGACCCTTTTGGCTGCTTTCCAACGATCCATATCAAGGTCACTTAAGTATCTGTCCAACATGCCGACTATGTACGCCAAATCTGGATGGGTACATACCTGAGCATACATAAGACTCCCAACAGCCGAAGCATATGGAATCTTAAGCATTTCCTTTCTTTCTAATTCATTCTTGGGCACTGTTTGAGACTAAACTTGTCTCCTTTAGCGACGGTAGTAACTCCTAGTGCACAATCTTTCATGCCAAACATGGCAAGAACCCTTTTGATATAGTTCTTTTGTGATAACCCAAGAATACCAAGAGAGCGATCCCGGTGTATCTTGATTCCTAACACAAAAGTTGCATCACCAAGATCCTTCATTGAAAATGTTTTGTTAAAAAATCTCTTGGTTGCATGCAACAAACCTATATCGCTACTTGCCAACAAAATATCGTCGACATACATCACTAGGAAGATGAATTTACTCCCACTAAACTTATGATATACACAATTATCCACTACATTGACATCAAAGCCATACGAGGTAATGATAGTATGAAACTTGTGATACCATTGACGGGAACCCTGCTTGAGACTATAGATGGACCTTTTGAGTTCACAAACCATAGACTTTGGATCACCTGATACAAAGTTTTATGGTTGTGTCATATATAAGGTTTCCTCAATTTCATCATTAAGAAAAGCCGTCTTAACATCCATCTGATGCAGCTCTAAATCCAAATGAGCTACAAGTGCCATTATTGTCCTAAAAGAATCTTTCGATGATACCAGAGAGAAAGTTTCTTTATAGTCAATACCTTCCTTTTGAGTAAAACCCTTTGCAACCAGACGCGTTTTATACCTCTCAGCATTGCCCTTCGAATCCCGCTTGGTTTTAAATATCCATTTGCAACCAATGGGCTTCGCACCTTCAGGAAACTTGACGAGTTTCCAAACGCCATTATCATGCATGGATTTTATCTTATCATTCATAGCATCGATCCACTTTTTATAGTTAACACTTTGTTTGACCTAGTGGAAGTTGATTGGATCATCTTCCATTGTCCCTGTGTCAAACTCGTGTTCCTAAAGGAATACAATTTAATCACTAGATATTACACTCCTTCTGTCTCTAGTGGATCGCCTAAGTGGCACTTCCTCTTGAGGTAGTTGTGGTTGCTCTTTGGGAACAACCTTTTGAACTTGATCAGGGAGTGGTAGAGGAGAATCCTCATTGTTGTCTTTTGTTGTGTCTTGAACAATGTCAACATGTTGAACATTGTCAATAGCAACATCCGGTAGAGGAACGAATTCCTCTTCGAAGACAACACTCCTAATACTCTCTCCCCTTTCAAACACAACATCCTCAAGAAATCTCGCATTTCTCGTTTCGAAAAAGGACTTAGTTGAGGGATTATAAAATTTAAAACCCCTCGACCGTTTGGGATACCCAACAAAGTAGCGACTAACCGTTCTAGAATCCAGTTTTTTTTCTTTCTCACGTGGCCTGTAAGGCCTCGCCTCAGCTGGACAACCCCAAATGTGCAAGTGCCTAATACTAGGCCTTTTCATGTCCATAATTCATAAGGGGTTTTAACTACCGCTATACTAGGTACTCTATTCTGTATGTAAGCCGCAGTTTTAACTGCCTCTCCCTAGAGTGATTTCGGGAAAGAAGAATGACTAATCATACTTCTCACAAAGTCCTTAAGAGTTTTGTTTCGCCTCTCCGCGACACCATTCATGCGAGGTTGCCCTTGCATGGTGTATTGCGGGACGATTCCGCACTCCTCTAGGAATTTGGCAAAAGGCAAAGTATAAATGTGAACTTCCCACTGCAGTTACCTTATCCTTAATCCTCTTTCTTTTGTTGCCCATTGAGGTCATTGCAACATGAGCACTTTCAGTCTTTTCACGCTTCAACCTATCCTCTTCTTGCACAAAATGAGAAATGAGCTCATTAAGAGTCCATTTGTCCTAATAAGCATTATAGCTAACTATAAGCTGACCATAGTGTGCATGAAGTGAGATTAGGACCAAATGCACAAGCAAGTCATCAGACAGTTCAAGCTTGAGCCCTTTAAGTTTTGAACGATGTTAGACATCTCCATAATGTACTCCCTTATGTTTCCTTTTCCCTCATACCTTATATGGACAAGGTCAGCTAAAAGCTTACTTGTCTCAACCCTTTCGTTCTTTGCAAAACGACTTACAATTTCTTAAAGGAAACTCCTTACAGTGACCTCATTTGGTATACTGCCCCTAAATGTTTCTGGAACACTACTCCTAAAGTTTGTGCCGTTAAGCACATGAATTGAATTCATGTTGGCAGTGATATTAGCAGCATATACAATAAATATCAATACAGAACAAATAAATACATAAGCTCAAACATTGAAAATCATGTTATAACACATCAAGAATAAGCAAACAATTCTCATGTGATACACAATTTTCAATCAACCGAAGTGATGGGCCCATACAACCAAGACACCTAGCACAACATTAATGTCTATCTTTGGATAGAATCATTAATTCGTAAGTGGTACTCTTGCACGCAGAAATCAAGTGCTGACGATAAATTCGGTCAAATAACATCCTTCCTTTGGGCCGGTTTGTTATCCACATGAAAACTTTACAACCGTCACACACCATTCCCACACGTGTGTTCATTGTTCGGCCAATCAATGACCTTCCTTTGGGCCGATACATTGACCGCGTGAACAATGAGCACACACATCCCGTTATTTTAAAATAAATAAACCTACACACAAGAGGTTACTTTGGCAACTTTATGCATCGATCTACTCATTTAAAATAGGGGACAAAAATAATATTAGTAAGCGCCCAAAACTGAAATTTTGATATCAATATCAAAAGTGAAATTATTTCAAACACTTACTAATCAGATATATGAATCAAATATACAGTACCAATATGTATCAATAAACATAAATACATACATATTAGCAGTTCAATATATATCACAAGTGGTTACTGTAATTATAATTCACATATATCACCACACATGTATTCATTGTCCGGCCAATCAATGACCTTCCTTTGGGCCGAGCATTGATCGCATGAACAATAAACACACTCATCCCGATATTTTAAAAATAAATAAACCTACACACAAGAGGTTACTTTGACAACTTTATGCATCGATTCACTTATTCAAAAATGGGGGACAAAATAATATAAGTGTCCAAATCTAAAATTTTGATATCACATATCAAAAGCTTGAAATTATTTTAAGCACTTACTTTAATCATAAAATAAATTATGAATCAACACATTTAACCATGACAAACAATTGAAACACACGGTTACAAAAAGTCATAGAACCATATATATAGCAATAAATATATACCACCATAATCATAAATATATATTAAACAATATCAAGCCATATAGATCCTTTTCCAAATCAGTGGTTTAGTGCCTTTTTAAAAACATTAACCGTATACAGGCATGCAACACCGAAAACAATTGAATCCATCATATACATATAAAGTCATATATACGGCATCAACTAATGTTGTACCAACATAGCTTACATATATGTAGCTATCAACATGCATATTAAACAACTTAGTAGTGGTACATGTGAAATACACCAACCTTACGCAGTCAAAACCAACGGGTTTCGGTCAAAACATAACCAAACCAATATGTATATAAATATATACACATGTACTAAAAGATAGCACTGGCAGAAAGGAAAAGGTTTTAGGTGTTTCAATAAAAACAATATTTTAAAAGCCAAAACAGGAAGTAGAGTAAATTCACGCAAGTGACAGCATGAATCAGTCTTAAATCAACCATGAACATTCAGCAAAGCATATCCGTGTACAGTTGATGACAAAGTACGAAATCAACCAGCAAAGTATAGTTATACACGGTAGTTTCGTAACACAAAAGCACTCAAATAAACCCCAATAATCTGATTGAAGCGTGGCTCTGATACCACTTGTTATTATCCTAATTGAATCCCTTATGAACCAACGCTTAGTCAAATAATCAGGATTTAAATATAAAACAACATAGAAAGCATACCTGAATCCATGTCGAATACGAGTACAAGATTGGTTTGGCCTTCCACAGTTCATTCCATTATGCTCTCACTCAATATGCTCTCGCTCTACAGATGGGGATGGAGGAGAAAGGAGAGACGACTGATTGAACTTGGGGACCAAACCCTAATATACTTTTATATATAGAATCTGAATAAAACCGATTACTCTAATCAGATTTATATTGGGTATCACACATTGCAAAGCCCATACTCATTAATGTTTTAAATTGGGCTTCCCAACTAGTAACCCAATACGAATCATTGACCCCAAATATACTTGTCTAATTTGTAAGCCCACACGTTGGATTATAAAATAACCCAACATCGATGATCCTTGTGGTGGTGGTGGTGGGTTGACTCATCTTTCTCCGATCTCCATATCACTGTTTTTTTTGTTTCTTTATTGGTTTTGTGGGATGCAAATTACACGGGATGCCAATTTTAAATACTAGCGTTTTGTGCACGCTGCTTGAATTTCTCCATATGATCAATTTCTTTTTATATTGTGTTTTTTATACTATTTATAAGCTTTATCATCAACCGATGACAAATACGCAGCCGCTCTCTAAACTCTGGGGGAGGTTTTGTGATCAACATTCGGTGAGCATGGCGTATTCGACAGCGAGACTCTCGAGTGATTCCGGTGGCTTCAATGTGGAGCTGCTGCGCAAACCGCGTATCCCAACGTCGTCCATCGGCAGGCACGGGATGGAGGAGGAATGTGGTGATATCGGGCCGCTACAGTCATCCTCGGTGCGGGACGAAACCTCGCCAGAATCGTTAACGCCGCGAGTGTTGGGGGTGGAGGCCGGACAGGGGATGATGACTTTCTCGGCCAGTGTGGGGGAATTCGACCACACCAGTGGCTCACGGGAGGGGAACGAAGGCACGTGGGGATCGGGACGTGCGGGAAAAACGGGGTCGGGGATTGGTGAGACGGACTTCGGCTGGCGGACCTCGACCTCGCGGAGGGAGAATGAATGGGTCGGGAAAGAATGATTTTTTTTCGACCCTACCGAAGTTGACGAACGAGAAGGAGATATCAGAGGTGGTTTTCGCGACGGAGGAGGGAACCCGGGGGATGGTGGGCCCGGAGCGAGAGACACCGATTTTATTGATCGCCCCATCTACAACCGAGGGTATCCCAGAGAAGGAGGCGTCGTCGGCGACGTGGACGCGGAGGCCAGGAAAAGACCACATGTCGGCTAGGGTTTCGGGCGAAGATGACAGTCAGAAGGTGGGCCTGGGCCACGGTCCGGGCTTGATAGAAGATGCACGTAGGACTGGTCGAGCTGGGCCGGGCCGTGTGTGGTCTTGGGGAGAACCCGGGCGGGTGTTGAGACTAATATGGATCCGGGTAGGGGTCGGGTCCTGGAGCAGATTAGGGACCCGGTTCCATTGGTTCAGTCCAAGTGGGTTGGGTCTGACCCGGCCCCACAAGTCTATAGAGAACCGAGAGGTCGAGTGGATTTTCAGGGAATCCCGAATCTGAATCAGAAGGATCAGGTGGGCGAGATGGATAACCAGATGGGGGCCATGTGTATCTGGGAGGTCATAGTCCCACCGGTGGAGGTCGGGGCATGGTCCTAACTTCTCCTTCGCTCTGGCGGCAAAGGTAATCTCCACAAAGAAGTTTTACTGGAGGTCTCTGGTGGCTAGAATGAAGGACCTGTGGGGCATGAAAGTAGTAGCGCGGCCTCTGGAGAATGGTTTAGTGGTGTTCTTCTTCAGAACGGCCAAGGAGAGAGCCAGAGTTTTGATGGGGGAACCTTGGGCGTTTTGGGTTTCACTGGTGCTGTTCGCGGATGTGAGGGGTCATATGCAACCTACGGACCTATCCTTCACTCATTTCTCAGTATGGGCACGAGTGTCCAACCTGCCAGTGGGGGCATGGATTAGAGCTGTGGGGTTTCGTCTGGGATCAACACTGAGGACGTTTCAAGGGGTCGATGTTGATAAGGACGGCCTATGCTGGGGGGATTATATGCGCATCCGAATCAGGGTGGACATTAGGGACCCCCTGCAACGACAATTGTGGTTCCGCTCAGCGGAATCCCAGGTACGTACCCTCATCTACATTTCCTATGAACAACTTCCAAATCATTGTTTTGGCCGCAGGTGTGCTAGACATCTCTTCCCGGCGTGTCTGGCACGGGGGAGGGGGGGTGGTCAAAAGTCCATCTTTGAGAGCCCCCGCTGATCCTAGGTCGGCTCTGGAGAAGGCCAAACACGAGAAGCCGATCCAAGGTACAAATTGGACGTATGTGGGGGGTAAGGTGAGATAAGCATCTTGACAGGTTGACAATTATCCTATACACGGGCAGGAATATGGGAAGGTTAGGTCGGTGGGGCCTATCTTGATGTCCGCGACCCGGCCAAGGGATGACCAGGAAGGGGGGCGTGAGGAGTGGGCCCCCGAGGAGCCTATTTTGACACTATCAAGGAGAAAGCGTCTTGAGAGGAAGGAGGAGCCATGGGAGTCAGAGGATTCTACATCCTCGGATGGAGCATCACACGCTAGCGGCGGGGGGCTATGAGCACCTCGCCTCCAGGAATGAGTGCTCAAGGGTCTAGGGAGGGGTCGGTCGGCTGCACCGCCTCCCTAAACGTAAGGTGGTACTGGTTCAACCAACAGCTGACACATTTCTCCTCTGTCAGGTCGGGGTCAGTACTCCCGCGTTTAGGAGCCCTACAAATATTAGTCAAGGGAGGACAACGCACGCTAACATCTCGGAAGAGAAAGAGGTCCACCTCTGCAAAAATCCACACTAGATCTGCTAGATCTGTCCCCCTGTGTTTGGCTTATGCTGTATCGCTGTCATTAGATGCTACCGCAGTTCTCCTGTCCATTCAACACCTAGGTCCAATAGCATATTTACTTTTCAGTTCTTCTTCTTTAAATTTCGATGTAATTTTATTTCGTTACTTTGATGCTGGCGTTTTGCAAACATTTTTACCGTTATAATATCATCCATTTTAGCTCAAAAAAAAATCAACGGATGACAACATTTAAACCATCACATGTAGTTTTAATAATATTAGATGATTAGATTTTAGAATACGGCAACAGTTGTGGATAATAGTGACATAGCACCGAGAAGTTTCAGTGGATCACAGCTATTTCTCATCTTATTATACTCATTTTATATTCTCTCTATGCAATGATTTATATAATAACGAATTATTTGTTATTTTATTTCATAAAAAAAAGAATTATTTGTTATTCTGTCTTAATTTATATTCATACACGAGGAACGACATATTTATATTTATTTTGAGATGGAAAACGAGGCAATATCATAATTAGAGGAGAACATAACATGATCTACGCAACCACCAAGACTCCTGGTCGCCCCTCATCGTCACCAGGGATCTAAGAGCACGCACAACGGGTCGGCCCTTGCCCACGACCTGCGCGCGCGCGGTCCGCGGCCCTCGGGCTATCCCGCTGTGGGCTGCTTTTCACGCTGTCCGCGGCCCTGAAACACGCGGCCCGGGCATCGGTTCTCACTCCTCGCCCCTCAATCGCGAGCCGGGCTCGCGCCCCTCGCTCCTCGGCCCTGCCTGGCTTCCCTCCTCTCGCGTGGCGACAAGTGGCAAAGCCGACCGTTGTCAAACGGTCGACAACGGCTATAATGTTTTTTAAAAAAACTAAATCAAAACAATTTAAACCTTATAAATACCCCCAACTCCATCCTCATTTTTTTTTCACACCCATTCTCCAATTTCACTCTTTCATCCCCACTTTCTACTCTCTAATTTCCAAAATGTCCGACGTTGAGGTTCCGACATACGAGGAGCTGGCTGGCCGAATGCCGACGTATGAGGAGATGGAAGCCCAACTGCCAACATATGAGGATATGACAGCCCGAATGCGGCCAATTTAGCGACGACTTCGGCAAAGGATTGAGAGGAGCATGCAGAGAGCAATGTCAAGGATCGAAAGGGTCGTCCGTGGGGAACCAATGCGACGAGAGATTAACAGAGGTCGTTCTGAAGCCCACAACCAATTGATGAGGAACTATTTTTTCGATCAACCCGTATATGGCCCTGATATGTTTAGGCGTCGGTTCCGTATGTGCATACCACTTTTTCAACGGATTATGGACGCGGTCAAGGCTCACGACAGGTACTTCGTTCAGGGGCCCGACGCGCCCTCACGGCCGGGCTTATCAACGAAACAGAAGTGCATCGCCGCGATACGGATACTTGCGTATGGCTCATCGGCCGATTCATTGGACGAAACTCTGCACATTGGGGTAAGCACCATACTTGAATGTTTACGTAAGTTTTGCAAGGCCGTCATTGAGGTATTCGGAGCCGAGTATGAGCGTACACCCACACCGGCTGACATGCAACGCTTACTCCGAGAAGGGTACAACCGAAGGTTTCCCGGAATGGTGGGGAGTCTTGACTGCATGCATTGGAAGTGGAAGAACTGCCCAACCGAAGACCAGGGAGCCCATGGACGGGGAAGTCACCACGGGGACAAGACGGTTATGCTTGAAGTTGTAGCGTCTCGTGATTAATGGATTTGGCATGCGTTTTTCGGGATGGCTGGCTCGCACAATGACATCAACGTTCTCAACCACAGCCACTTATTCCAAGACGCTTACTACGACCGTGAGCTAGTTGTGGAGTACGAGATCAACGACCATCGGTACGACCGACCTTATTACTTGGTGGACGACATTTACCCAGCATGGGCACGGTTCGTGAAGACTATTCGGCATCCCTACGAGCCCAAAGGGAAGTTGTTTGCTAAATGCCAAGAAGGTGCTCGAAAAGATATTGAAAGAGCTTTTGGAGTACTTTAAGCAAGATGGCACATCATTTCCCGTCCCGCTCGTTCTTGGAGCCCACACCTTTTGGCTGATATCAGGCACACTTGCATCATTCTACACAACATGATTGTAGAGGATGAGCGCGACCGGTACGAGTATGGGGATGAGGAGTTGTTGTACGAGCAACCTCCAGAAATGACGAATTGGACACCACGGAGGGTCATTGGAATACCAGCAACGAGTTGCTTGTCAACAAAGTGTCATAAATCATGAGACCCACCATCAACTACAAAATGATCTTATGGAGCACTTATGGGGTCTATATGGAGCTGATTTCCATGACGACGAGTAGTCGTTTGAGCTCTTGGAGCTGGTTTTTTGTGGGTTGTATTACACGGGGATCAATAAAAGTTCAACTTATTTTTTATTCGTGTTCAATTTTTTTTATTGTCATTAATTATTTTTCACATTTGTTTAAATTATAAATAATTTAAACGTTTTCTGATAAAGAATTAAATAAAACAGTAAAATATTAATTAATAACAACTCAGCATCTAGTCAGCACAGAGCCTCACTGCCTCAACCCCAGAGCCTCAGCAGGGCCTCTCCATTGCAAAACACCCACTATTCTGCAGTCCCAGGACCTCACTTTTGTCTCGTCAGCACAAAGGTCTCAGCCCCAGAGCCTTTCCATTGTACATGCTCTAAGGCTCTCGCCCCTGGCTGCCCCAACATCCGGTGGCAAACATAAACTTATGCGCACCTTCAACCCACAAGCCCACACCAGATGAACCAGCAACAGAAGAAAGAGCAAGGGCAAGGACAAGATAGAGAGACCAAAGCCTTGATCCATACCATGATCACCAGTGAAACCAAAAGAAGCGCCACTGGATTTCCTCAAAATTAGTGAACAATGATTTTCACTAATACATAGTTTTATATATATATATATATATATATATATATATATATATATATATATATCGGAAGAAATGATCTTATTGGGAAACATTAGGTAGGTGAGGAAATGATCTAAGAGGTTGTACATTCAGGTGCGGCATCGTCACTTGCCCTAATTCGTTCCCCTGGGTCAGAACCGCCCTATATATTTCATGGTCTTAGGTAAAAGTATAAAAATAGACATTTTAGTAAGTGATACGGAGATGATACTCCAGTACATTAATACGGAAGGGTACATAATAACCTTACTCTAAAACTCATCGAAGTACATAAGTCTTTTATAATTAATCCAAATACATCTCAACATACGATTAAAATACTTCTAACGATCTCCGTCTACAATCTCCTCTATATTCCGTATCTAAACTTGATGAATGTTGCTTTCTTGAGTATCCTTTCTCATCCATGTCCGCACTTAGGGGTGTCCAAAATTGGCCTGGAACCCAATCCACTTGGTCAACCCGGCTCACCCGGTCCCAGTGGGTTTGTCCCCATGCGTTACGGGAACGGGCCCGGGTTCAGAAATACCAAACCCGGAGTGAGCGGTCCGGGTTGCAGATTCGTCACATGCTTTCCTACATAACCCGGACCACCCGGATATGGTACAAGTTCAGTGCCTAAAGCTACACTCTTACAATTTTAATTACTTTTACGTATAAAGATGAAGATGAATTGTTTGAGATTTTGAAGATGATTACCAATTTTGTAATAGAACATGTCATAGTTTTGTGTTGAGTTGAACTCATCTTTTGTAATCATAATCTGTTTTAAGTCAACTTGAACTTCCTGTTTGACGTTTTTAATCCTTGAACCTTTGATAAAATTTTAATAGGGTAGAGAGTTTTTTCATAATTAAGAAGTGACCAAATTGAGAGCTTATAAGCACTCTTTGATGACTTTTTAAGGGTTTTTGGATAATGAAAAAATATTTGAAAGTATACGTGCAACTACTTACGATTAATGTGATCAATTGTTAACAAATTCGGATGGGTTGGTCCAACCCGGTGAACCGGCCCATAATCCGGACGGGCGGGTTCAAAGGTGTCTTTTTGGGCCTGGGGCCGGGAACGGGTTAAATTTTTTGAATCCGGTCACTACGGGTCGGTTCAAAAAATTAGCCACGGGGCGCGGACGCGGCCCATGGACACCCCTATCCGCACTCTTACTTAACACTTGCAATCCTTATCAGAAATTTAAAAAAATATAAATGCATCTCAAAATTATGAAACAATGAATATAAAATAGGTAACTAAATATGTTTAAGTATATTAATGCAAATTATAATATGCCAAAAATCAATTGTAACCATATATATAATGTTAAATTTATGCATTATTATTTTATTACAATTCTAAATATTTGAGGATATAATCATTTCACATTAGACATACACACCAGTGTGGATTTTTGAGGTTGTTATAAGTTATAAATTAATTACAAAAAAGAATTAAACATAATTAAAAATTATAACCTTGCATTGTAGATTGTAGGGATAATTATCATTCCCAACCCTGAACTTTACGTCAAATTCGTATCCTAACCCCTCTTCACCTTTCGTTTCAAATCCTAACCTCAACTTTCGTTTTTTTTTTCAAAACCTATCATTTACTGTTCGAATTAACGGAACAGTTAATTTGATGGTCACGTACACACTTAAGTGACCCCATATTTCGAATTTATTCTCATTTTTACCCTTGACCCTTTCTCATTGATACCCTCCTAAATCCATTCACATTCACAATCTTACACTTAAGTAGTAGTTTTAAGAAAACAAAATGGGAATAAATTCGAAATATGGGGTCACTTAAGTGTGCACGTGACTAGGAAATTAACTGTTCCGTTAATTCGAACATTAAATGATAGGTTTTGAAGAAAAAAAATGAAAGTTGAGGTTAGGATTTGAAACGAAAGGTGAGGAGGGGTCAGGATATGAATTTGACGTAAAGTTCAGGGTTGGGAATGATAATTATCCCTAGATTGTATTCTTGTCTATCTCTGTTCTCCACAACCAAGAAAGGAATTTTCGGAGAACAAAGTAGAACTCGGGATGGTAATCGTGATGAAATAATATATCGAATTAGAGAAAACTTCTGAAGAAGATGGTCTGAACTGGAGATGGATTCAAATCTAAACTATACCCATATTCAGATATAATTTGGAAGAAAAAAATAAATAAATAAATCTAGAAACTATAAAGATAGACTAGGAAGAAAATAGCATGAAATTGAATTGAAGAACAAATACTAATTTAAAGAAAGAAAGTTGCTTGGAAGATGATGGATTGTAATTGGAGAAGATGTGATACGCGTCTCCTGCATTTGGAGAACATGTGCGAATATATACATACTTAAGCAACGAATGAAATCCGTCTATCAACTACTAATTAGCACTGATAGGGAGCTGTAAATTATAGTCTAGAATACAGAGCTCTAAATTAGAGATGATCCCTTATGCATGGGATAGGAATACTCTTACATTTTCTCAAATATTACAACCTAGTCAAGTGCTAATAACCAAAAACGAGAAAAAAAAAGCATTTCAAAGACGTTTTTTATTATCATTTATTGCACGGAAGACACTTCAAAACAGTTCTTTGTTACCCTAATTTATTTCGTGACAAGCACCCCATGCAAGCTTGGCTAAACACAACATGATAAGCTCATAGAAGCTCAATACCTCGTTGAAACAAATCATTAAAGGTGTTCATCTCACCCTTATCAAGGACTAGTCCGATGTCTAAGCCTCCTTCCTTACACTCGTCTAGTGATATAGCTCTATTACCATGGATTTGGCTCTTTCTCGGCCTTCCCCACCCGAAATCCGTGTCATATACCCTAAATTTCGGCGATCCCGCAACCGTCACAAAACTTTCCGATACCGGTATTTCTTTTGACGCCGACATCCACTTATCGGCCCCTCTCAACGGTGCTATGTGAAATTCATTTACCCTCCCTCCTATAGCTCTAGCGGCATGAAAAACACCACTCTGGTTGACTATCTCACTCTTCTTTAATGTCACGCGACAAATTGCTAGGCAATTCCCGAAATACGTTTCGGGTATCGGGTACCCGAGTCCCTTCTGGTTCCGACAATCTGCCAGGAAACCGAAATGACAGGTTTCGTCCTTGTCTCGGATCGTATCGTTTTCTTGACGCGATTTGATCAGCTGAACCCACGTATACGCAACCGCTACGACGAAGGTTGACAAATGCCACGTCAATGCCTCTCCTCTGTCTTCGCATTCAGTTTCGCAATATGGGTTGGGCCCATTACGAATGTGGCCCTGACCTTGTTTTCCTGACGACGGCCAGTATTGGAGTCCGAGTGTGACGTCAGCTCCCAGAATTTTTTCAGGAAAATGGGTTCGAGACCGCACGGGTCTAAAATACCGTCCCTGTCATGACACGGCGGGTACTCCAAGTCAACGGGAGATTGCTCTACGGACCGACAAAAGAAGGCCCATGATTTGACGAAGTGATTGAAGGCCCTCCCATCGGCCGCCACGTGGTTGAAAGTCAAACCGATGGCAACGCCGGAGTTGGGGAATATGGTGGCTTGGACTGACAGAAGAGGGGAAGAAGGCGGTAATGCCGGAAAGAAAGGGTCATAGTCGGTAATGTCTCGTGGATCGTTGGAAATGAGATGGTTGAAATCGACGGTGGACTCTCCGACGGAAAACAGGATTGAGCCGCCTTCGGAGAAAAATAGGTAGGGTTTTGGGGGCGGAGGGGGGTGGACGAACTCGGCGGCGAGAGGGAAGAAGTGGCGGAGAGCGAGGGAGAGAGAGTGTTTGAGTTTGGGAACGGCGGTGAGGGTGAAGTGGTGGGTTGGGTGTGGATAGTCGAAGAAGAAGATACGCTTAGGGGTGAGCCGAGGCCATGGCATGTCGAAGAAGGTGAGAGGCAAGTTGATCGGAGAAACTGATCCTGGAGGTGGAGAAATTTGGCATCTCTCTAGGATCTTGGTGGTGGTGGGTTGAGCCATTTCTATGTTCTTTTGGTTTTGTACGATATAATTAGAAAGGAGGCTAACTTATTTATATACTAACAAGTTAGTTATTTTTTGTTCCAAAAAAATATTTATGGTCTCATCAAATTGACAATATACATCATCACAATTCCAAAACTGACTTTGGAATAAATAGAAAATAATTTTCATCGAACAAAATATATATTTTTTACTGTAAAATAGTTTTTATTATATCAAAACAGTACTTTTGGAAAAACTTTTGACTTTGTACAATTAACCTGTTTAAAATATATTTTTTAAGTATTATGTTTTTTTGTTTGTAAAAAGAACCAAATTTTATTAAACTAAAAGAGTCCATACAAGTAAAAAAGTTTCGAATGATTCAACACACAACTCTGAGAAAAAGTAAAGTCGTACACGACATTGAAAAGCCACATAGACAGGAAATAAAGGTGAGGGATTGGAAAACGAAACTGAATGTCCTGTTTAAGGTAGTGCCTAAACACTGCATACGAGGGGGGAAGCGACCAAACGTGGACTGCATTAGTTATATTGGGAGGATATATGTGAATCGGGGTTCCCTCCTAGGAAAAATCCTTTATTCTCTGTTCACTAGTCGTTGACTCTGCAAAGACGACATCAGATAAAATAAAATAAAGACTCTCTCGATTAGCCAAATCCATAATCGAGAGAAGGGTCGGGAAGGGTGCGGTGATGGTCCAGGGAGAAGGACGCGGCGACAGCGGCTTTAGAGGCGGCAGCGGCAGCTTCAGAAACGACAAGGGTCGATCAGAAGGGAGGGTCTAATAGCCATTAATATATTAATCTTTTTATATATTAATATTTTCGAGTTAATAAATGTTTTTAAGTTGATAAATGTTTTGTGTTACATGTAATAAATGTAGTGTTATGAGTTGATAAATGTTTTGCGTTCAAATGATAATTTTAGTGTATTATTATGATAAATGTCAAGTGATAATTATAACGAACAATTGACAAAAAGCTAAAATAGAGCATGAGGATTAAGTGTGTACGGTCAAGATTAATATTCATATGAGAGTTGTTCTTAATAGATTTTACATCACCAACAACTTGTAACTTATTTTTTATAGCATCGACAAACATTATGGGTTTATTGATGAACTCGTCAATGCATTCATGTAATATCTTGGGCGACCTAAAGTGACACTAGACATAATTCGCAACCATAATATTACCTTTCTTCAACAAAATATTGAACACAAACTCAACGATCTCCCTCATGCTCTTTCGTACCTCCACCACCGTGATCCATATTGCCATCGTTGTCGATAAGACCACCGCCATAAACCATAACCTAAACATGACACCCTAAAACATAGATCACCGGCCACCTAGAAAAAGAAGAAGACGGTATAAAACATATACCTTATACCAAGAGGTATGGGGTGAAAAGAAGAACAAAAGCTTTTTAAAAATGAGTTCTTTTAAGAAGGAATTAGGGCTTCTAGTAAGGGGAACACTTGAATTTAAGAAAACATAATTTTCACGTGTAACTCACGTGACCAAACCCTATAAAAATCCGCCGTTATATAAAGAATCCAATACTTTCTACGAATTAGGAAAAAAGTTATTTGGTATAATTATAAAAATAGTTCCCATAAATAGAATTTTTTTTTTGAGCTCGTACTCATACAAATGATTGGCTACCCAAATATTAATAGTTCTCGCTATAGGTGATGTAACCTCGAGCACCCTTTATAGTAATGACGGTGATTTTTATAATTAACAACTCAACTAAAAGCTCAAACTGATAGTTGAAGGTTCAATTATATATATCTAACACGCGTCCTTACGGACATGCCCGTTTACAGGCTTGGAGGTGGATCAGAGGATAGCCCATTAGGAGGTACGTAGGAAGCCCAATGAGAAGATTTGAGGAGGATAGCCCATTACGAAATAGTTGAGCTCTGAGAGGAGATTTAAAGATAACTCATTAAGAGATAATAGGGGAGCCCATTAAGAGGAGATTTGAAGATAGCCCATCAAGAGATAGTTGGAGAGCCCATTGAGAAGTGACTTGTAGATAGCGCATGTAGAAGGAGTATAAGAGCTGGCCCATTATGGGTAAGTTTGATAAATATACAAGAAATTAGATTTTTTTTGTAAAGAGTGGGGTTTGAACACAGGTCCGTGAGGAGTCAAGCTCTAATATCATGTTAGATGACCAACTCAACTAAAAGCGCAAACTGATAGTTGAAGGCCCAATTATATATATCTAACATATAGATGTAGAATCCTTGGTATCATGGATTTCTGTAATCTTAGACATGAACTTAGTCAATTCTGATATAAATGAGATGTCGAGTAGTGAATCAGTGTAGAATGATTGTGCCTTCCCCGAAAACACTCATTCCGTTCATATGGTGTCATGATAATCTCGACGAGATTGATTGAAAACCTAGTATATTTGGGATAATATATATCGGCCCGCTTACATATATGTGATATTGAAAGAAACAGAATGTACCAAATAGATTTTATCAGCCATAAAACAAGTTTTCAATATGTAAAATGTTTTCTATAATTATAAATTCACTAAAAACGAAAAGAAAGCCACTTCAGACAAAGAGACGCTTTTTAATATCATTTATTTCATCAAAAGCACTACATATAATAGTACTTGTTTGATCCTCATTTATTTCATGAGAAGCACTATTAGAGTTTAGCTAAACACAACATGATAACTTAATAGAAGCTCAAGACCTCGTTGAAACGAGTCATTGAAGGTGTTCATCTTATCCTTATCAAGGGCTAGTCCGATTTCTATGCCTCCTTCCTTACACTCGGCTAGCGACATACCTGTCAAGATGTAGTTTTGGCTCTTTCTCGGCCTCCCCCACCCGAAATCCGTGTCGTACACTCTAAATTTCGGCGATCCCGCAACCGCCACGAAGCTTCCCGATTCCGGTACCTTGAACTCCGACATCCACTTATCGGCCCCTCTCAACGGATCTCTTTGAAATTCATTTACCCTCTCTCCAATAGCTCTCGCGGCATGAAAAACACCACTCTCGTTGACTACCTCACTCTTCTTTAATGTCACGTGACATAATGCTAGGCAATTCCCGAAATATGTTTCGGGTATCGGGTACCCGAGTCCCTTCTGGTTCCGACAATCCGCCAGGAAACCGAGATGACAGGTTTCGTCCTTGTCTCGGGCCGTATCGGTTTCTTGCTGCGATCTGATCAGTTGAACCCACGTATACGCAACCGCTACTACGAAGGTTGACAAATGCCACGTCAGTGTCTCTCCGTATTGGGCCGAAACCCATTCCTTCAGTTTGGCAATATGGGCCGGACCCATTACAAATGTGGCTCTGACCTTGTTTTCTTCTCGGCCGCTAGTATCGACCATGGAGTCTGAGTCTGACGTCAGATCATAGTATTGTTTTAGGAAAATGGGCTCGAGACCGTACGGGTCTAAAATACCCTCCCTGTCATGACACGGCGTGGACTCTAAGTCAACGGGAGATGACTCTTGGTCACTTGAGAGGGTCCGACAAAAGAACGCCCAAGATTTGACGAAGTGATTGAACGCCCTCCCATCGGCTGCCACGTGGTTGAAAGTCAAACCGATGGCAAAGCCGGAGTTGGGGAATACGGTGGCTTGGACTGACAGAATAGGGCTCGTGCGCGTGTCGCCGTCGTATGATGAAGAAGGCGGTAGTATCGGGAATAAAGGGTTATAGTCGGTGACGTCTCGGGGGTCGTTGGAAATGAGATGGTCGAAATCGGCGGTGGACTCTGCGGCGGTGAACGGGACGGAGCCGCCGTCAGAGAAGAGTATGTAGGGTTTCTGGGGCGGAGGGGGGAGGACGAAGTCGGCGGCGAAAGGGAAGAAGTGGCGGAGAGCGAGGGAGAGAGAGTGTTTGAGTTTGGGAAGGACGGTGAGAGTGAAGTGGTGGGTTGTGAGAGGAAGGTCGAAGAAGAAGATACGTTTGGGGGCGAAGCCAGGCCATGGTATGTCGAAGAAGGTGAGAGGCAACTTGGTCGGAGGAACTGATCCTGGTGGTGGAGAAACTTTACATCTCTCTAGGATCTTGGTGGTGGTGGCGGCTGTGCTGAGTTGAGCCATTTGTATCTGTCTTGTCTGTCTTTTGGTTTTGTTGGAGACGATGGGAGGGGAGCTTTATATACTAGCATGTTGTTTGATTTCTCCTTTGTTACATTACTTGTGTGGTTAGTTTGGTTGGTGGGTAGGTTTGGCTTATGTATCTTTTTTTCATCCGACAAAAATAAATATGTTGATGATTACTTGATTGGTTAGTTTGGTTGGTGGGTAGGTTTGACTTATGTATCTTTTTTTCACCCGACAAAAATAAATATGTTGATGAAATATCTATTACGGAAAATAAGAACTTAAAAATTCAGAAAGAGCAGGGCAAAACAAAAACAGAGATGTAGCCATGTAGGTATATATATTAGGGAAACACAGTCAAGTAATCTTGACCGGCTCAATCTTTCAAAAGCGCTTCTCATCCTAACTTAAATAACATACTGTTAAGCGTTCAGCAAATCTCGTCGCCGTATGGGTACCCTCCCCAGTGTATACGCCGGTCGATCGCCGAAGAAGATAATCCTCAGTATGCATCCGGTTAAGGAATGGTATCACTAACTCAATTATGGAGCGGCGGGGGGATCGGTCTGGGAGAGGAAGAAGCATTTAACCAAGCCTAGCATACAACTCTAAAACAGAGATTGTGTCCAACTCAACAACATACGAGCCATATTCGACCACCTACCCTCATTGCTTCCTAGAGATCTCGGGCAACTGACAATAGCTCTAGAAGTAATTGGTTGGGAGGCTATCAGCTTGACTGGAAAAGTCAAGCGAGCACAAGCGTTTATAGGAGGCTATATAATGGTAGAGCTAGCCTGAGGGGCTGGAGCTGGAGGGTTAAACCCCTCAACATTCTTCGCCCACGACACTTACACCTCATATCAGGGAATATAACGGATGTCCTATACTCCAACCGGATCAAGAAGCATGTCGATACAAAAAGATGAGCCAAAGCCTTGGAGGATTGGAAGGGTGAAAAATAGTATGAATGGATGGTAACCACCAAACCGAGCTTCCTAAATATCTCAGCTTTGGAATCCCGATTCTAGCACACAACAAGGATACCAATAATGTTGACTCAGAAAAGAACTCTACGTGTTCAACCAGAGAAGGTTAAACCAGGGGTGCAACGCTTTGCAAATGTTAGCCTCTAGGGAAGACCAAGCGTCCTCATCATCATATGACAAGAGAAAGACCCGCAATCTTAAATCAAGAAGAACCACTCCCCTATTCCTTATCAACTGAAGACTAGTTTTAATGGTATGGGTCGTTGTTGAGGTACCAGTTATACCAATCAAACTATATGCTAGAATCCTCTCAAGTTGATCAAGGGTCATCGAAAGAATGCACCAATCTAGGGAAAACTGAGAAGCCACTAGATCTCTCAGAGGAATAAATGCAAGGGTGGCACCCTCAGACAGAAAAGTAGACAGGCTGAAGAGGAACCTCGAGAGATGACGAGTCCCACCCAACTCCGAATACACCCTCCTTAACAACCATGGAAGTTGTCTCTCGTAGATCAGATCCTGCAAACCTCTTGCCTATTTCAACCCGAACTTTATGATCCCTTAAATGGCTTCCGTTCAAATAAATAACACACAGAGCAAGGTCTAGAGTTGCGTAAAGTACACAAAAACTAACCAAATGTCTTTAAAACGAGCTCTGAACCAATATCAATAGCTGTTAGGGATCCAAAACCAGAGAATTGGGTCCTAAGTTGATCAAAAAAAAATGTTAGATTCTTATCACGGCCCTTCTTTCCTTACGCAGAAAATATACCCTAGCAGCTCCCTCTTTCCCTTCTTTGATCTCTTGTCCCCGTCGGTGAGGGTCGTGACTTTGCCTAGATTGTTATCGGTAGAGGCCAACCTTTACTCTTTCTCCATTCTCTTGGGATTTCTATTTCATTGGTCAAGTTACTCAGTTTTTGTTCGTTCGTCACATGCTCTTTTTCTCCTCTTCCAGTTCCGGCTCCTTCAGTCTCCTCGTTGCGCCGTATTTCACAGTTTAGGTCAGACTGTCCGTTGAGGCAACCTCGGATTTATACTCTGAGTGTGTAAAGGGTGTTGTGTAAGGAGAGTCAAAGTGTTATGTGTGAGGCTTAGTTTATCCGGCGTTGTTCTTCGGACGCCAGTGATCAAAGTTAGATGAAGAAATATCGAGATGGCGGCGTGGTTGGATCCCAGGAGACATAGTCATGTTTCTATTTTTTTTTCTATTCTTTTTTGTTAGGTTTTGTTTATGGTCCTTTTCGGGCCAAATAACTGCACTTGTTGCAGAATTGTTGTGCATTGGTTGCACTTTTGGAGTGCACTTGTTGCACTTTTAGTGTGCACGTTTTGTTGTACTTTTGTCGTGCACATTTGTTTCACGTTGCAGGACGCACGTTGTTGCGTTGTATTTTTTGATCAGTAGTCGGTAATATTAGGATATTCCAAGTATGAAGTGTATAGTATTTATTGTTTTTGTTTGAATATTTTTATCGGATTATATATAGATATATAAAATTATAGCATTACTCCTCTCAAAACAAAAAATGATCCATAAATATGGTATTAGATAAATTGGTTGGATCTAGAACCGGATAAAAAGTAGTTATTTTTCCCCCCAAAACAATCTTTATCATCTGTCATCAATTGACAATTTTCATTTTAATGCATCACAATTCCAAATATATGAAAACATTTTTTTAGGAAAACTTTTGATTTTCATTGTAAAAATATTCTTTTTTTACTATAAAACAATTTTTTATTATATAAAAACATTTTATTTTTGAAAAACTATTGATTTTGTACACCAAAACTGCTTTAAATAGTTTTTTAAAAAATATTTTTTTAATGTAAAACCATACCTGAGAAAGAAAAAACTTTTAATATTATTTCAAAGGTTTCAAAGTTCAAACGGGCAGCATGGCCGAACCAAACCAGCCAATAAAATAAAACAAGATGGTATTTGGGTTCATAGAAGCTACGACATCAAAATCATCCATTGTCTCTCGGTGGAGATATTTGGTTTCACCGGTGATTATAGCACGTCGCAAAGCAAGATAATGTTATAAAAAAAAAACAAAAGAAACAAGATGATCTAAGAGCATCTTCAATGTCAGACGCTTTGTTGGCGTTTAGTTGTTGGCGGAGAGAAAATGTCAGCGGTTCGTTGGCGTTTTGTAGTCGGTTTGCTGGCGATTCGTTGCTGGCGAAAAGTATAGACGGTAATGTTACTGTCGGCCTCAGCGTTGGTGGAAGGAGCCGTTGGCAGTCAGCGGTAAGTGCTGACTGCCTCGGTTTTGTCGCCGGCCGTAGGCACTCTCTCCGGTGGCGACACGTGGCTGCGTCGACAGTGCAAGGACCACTGGCGAAGGATCTCGGACAAGGTTAATCGTTTCAATTTAATTTACCGTGAAAAACTTCATACTTGTCTGTCAGGACAAACCGATAATCAACTTAGAGCCTTGGTTACGAACACGTAGCAGGAGCTGCATCGCCAACCTTTCACCAAGTTCGCGATCTACAATCTAGTCAAATACCATTCAAAGTGACTACAATACGTTCACGGATTATAAATCGTTGTTATGTTATGTTTAGTTTCCGCTTCGGGATAATAAGTTGTGGTTAACGTATATTTAGTTTCCTCTTCGGGATAATAAGTTGTGTTTTGTTTTGTTTAGCTTAATCTTCAGTAATTTTAACCGTGTAATATTAATGTGTGTTTTGTTTTGTTTTTTTAATAAAAGTGTTGTGTTTAATATTAATTTATTTGAACATACAGCAATGAACAACCAGCAGAAAAAATACCATTAGAGGTTGCTGGTTGTTCGTGATGGCTGATAGATGAGAGAGAGCTGAAATATAAAATTTTCAATCGAACAGTCAACACAAACAAGCAGCACGATTAGACTGCCATTAGAGATGCTCTAAAAAAAGGAATAGGGTACCACATTTGAAAGGGGCTCAAAAGGAAAATATGTTTCGTAACCAATTTGAAAGGTGCACAAAAAAGTCATTAAAAGACATATTTGGAAGACCCTTCAGAAGATGATTTGAAATTCCGAGAGATACAACGCACTTAAAATTCGTCAAGATGCGTAACCAAAAGTCATCAGATTTCAAGTTCGAAGGCACCACTAAACATCGTTTTATTTTTAAGTGGGGGAATTTTAAAATTAGTCAAGACTGAATAAATAGGTAAAGGTATAAATTTGTTAAACATTCACTTGTTTTCATAAAGTTCTCCATCGACTATGTATTGGTTAGATTTATACAAGTACAGTCTTTTAGTCGTTTGTATAGTAAGTTATTTTTTTTGTGAAACATATGAGCCTCGAATCCGATGTGACATAAGAATGAATTTTATTTTAGGCTTCATTAAACTTCCCCTAAATTATAAATTATATATATATATAAGTCACGAATTACATAACAAAGACAAAAATAACATGTAGTTGAAGTATTAATATTCATGAACAATATACTTTTTAAGACATTTATGTGTAAGCCAAATACCTGATAATTTATTTCATGATATAATTATTCAGAAAACTTTCTTAATTTATTTCATGATATAGTTTTTCAGAACACTCTCTTAAGTTCAAAGACCACATGATCATAATTTTAGACAAGTGTCAAACTTTGTTCAAACAAAGTTCTAAAGGAGTTCATTTTCTCCTCATCAAGGACTATTCGGATTTCTATGCCTCCTTCCTCGTCTCTACACTCGGACAATGAGATACGGACAATGAGATAGATTGAAACGGATCGTCATGGACCGTTTGGGTCTTCCTCGGTCTCCCCCACCCGAAATCCGTGTCGTAATACCTTAAATACGGTGACCCCGGAACGGTCACTATACCACCGTGTTTCGACAATTCCTCCAAATCCGAAATCCACTTATCGGCGCCTCTCAACGGCGCTTCGCGAAGCACATTAATCCTCTCTCCGATAGCTTTGGCCGCACAAAATATACCCTTTTCGCCGAGTAGGTCACTCCTCTTCACCGACACGTAACACATCGCTAGGCAGTTACCGAAATAAGTATCCGGTATCAAAGGCTCGAAGCCTGTCCGATTCCGACAATCCCCCGCGAAAAGCAAGTGACATGTTTCGCTTCGGACATCGGCTTCGGTCTCCGATTTCATTAGTTGAACCCACGTGTATGCGACTGCTACAACAAACGTTGACAAACGCCACGGCCGTGGCTCTTCTTCGTGGTCGCATTGGGCCAGAACGGATTGCCTGAGTTTCGCGATTTGGGCTCGGCCCATTACGAAATTGGCTCTGACCTTGTTTTCGAGACGGTGGCCGGTGTTGTCCTTGGAATCTGACGTCGAGGCCCAATAGTCTTTCAGGAGAGTGAGCCGGAGACCGTGCGGGTCTACGATACCGTCCCTGTCATGGCACGGAGGAGACTCCAATTCCGTAGACGAATCTTGACTTGCGGAGATGGTCCAGAAAATGAACGCCCACGATTTAATGAAGTGACCGAACGCCTTCCCATCTGCCGCCACGTGGTGGAAGGTCGCACCAATCGCGACGCCGGAGTTGGGGAACACGGTGACCTGGATTGACAGAACCTTGGACGGAGGTGTTAGTGCCATGACGAGAGGGTGGTAGTCGGTGGTGTCTCGAGGGTCGTCGGAGATGAGGTGGTCGAAATCGGCGGTGGACTCTGCGACGGTGAAGGAGACGGAGCTGTCCTCGGAGAAGAGTAGGTGGGGTTCTTGGGGCGGAGCGGGGATGACGAGGTCGGCGGCGAAGGGGAAGAAGTGGCGGAGAGAGAGGGAGAGAGAGTGTTTAAGTTTGGGGACGACGGTGAGGGTGAAGTGGTGGGTCGTGAGAGGAAGATCGAAGAAGAAGAGACGTTGCATGGGGATGGCGGGAATGAGTTGGATGTCGAAGAAGGTGAGAGGCAAGGTGGTCGGAGGAACTGATCCTGACGGCGGAGAAATCTGACATCTCTCTAGGATCTTCGTGGTGGTGGTGGGTTGAGCCATCTAGTTTTTTTTTTTTTTGCGTTTAGGTTTTGACGGAGACAAATGATCAGGGACGCCAAGTTTATATTGACATTGTTTACATAAAGAAACTGTTATGGGTAATTGAATATCAATATTATATACGTCATGGGAGAAAGTTGCATGCTTTGAATTTTATTAAATTTACCAGAACAGTTATTAATAATTTATATGTATATGGTAAATATAGTATTCGTTATAAAATCCATTTTTATAAGAATGCAAATGGTTTTTATTAGGGGTTCTCTGTATATAACCGGCGATCCGGATGAAACCGATCGTTGTCAACATCACAACGTGTTTAAAGTCAGATTCTGGTCCGGTAATTGGTAGGAGAACACATTCATCAGAGGCCCTCGGGTGGGTTGTCGGAAGAGGAGCCTGTCTGGTGGTTATAACCGAACCGGTCGGAAGGTAGATATTTTGAACACCTAGAGAAGAGAACGAGTTGATTAAGGTGACTGATAAAATTCGAGAGATGGGAGAGGAAAGAAAACGCGAGATTGCGGCTTGATTATATGAAAATATTCAATATGAAATTGTCATCGTTTTTTAACCCTCTATCTATTTAAGTCAACTCTTCCCTTTCCCAAGCCATTTTTTTTCTGTCCATCTTTATTTTTAACATTTTCCAACTATCTTCTCTTTTCCAAGCAAAACAACTAATTAAATAACTTAATAACACTACAGCATCCACAGTACTGGCGGGGAGCTGGAAGTGAGTGGGCAAAGAGTTGTTGGTGGTGAGGGCCGACTGGGAGCTCACCACCCCTTGGAAACGTCGACGTCAACGATTATAAAATACAATGGCCTTATTATTTGTTCTTGAAAAATAAAATTCTGTTTTGAAAATAACCAAAAATTAAATGTCCTTATTTCAAATCCTATATAGATAGGGAAGTTTGAAGCAAGCAAAAACACAATTCACTATTCACACTATTCACACACGTTTGAATTATTTGTCTCCCATTTTTGTCGTCGAAATGGCCAATGACCGTGTCATCGAGTTTGAATTGGAATGCATTTTGGATGAGTACTCGAAGAATGCATGTCCGCCGACTTCATTGACGGTTTGTTAGAGGACGCAATGGTCGAAGTTCAACCACGAAAGCGAACCTACATCGCTCGGGACCGGGAAGCTGCTAACGAACGTTTAATGAACGACTACTTCAGCACGAAACCTGTGTACAAGGAGGTGCATTTTCGTCGTCGTTTCAGAATGCCAAAGGGTGTGTTCCTCCGAATTCTCAATGCATTGGAGAATCACGATGAGTATTTCACGCAATGATTCGACACTGTAGGTAGAGTTTCCTTAACTCCTCATCAAAAATATATTGCGGCCGTTAAGCAATATGTTATGGAATTGCAGCTGATGGATTAGACGAATACCTAAAGATAGGCGAAACCACGGCTTTTGCAATTTTTGAGGAAATTTTACAGGGGAGTTATTACTATATTCGGTCCTACGTACCGGCGTAAGCCAACACGGACTGATATTGATTACATTTTGGCGGTTAATGAAGCGTGAGGGTTTCCGGGATTGCTTGCCAGTTTTGACTGCATGCACTGGGAGTGGAAGAATTTCCCGAAGGTGATGAGGAGTTCCCATTCAATGAGGGACCATGGGAATCGACCAACCGTTGTTCTCGATGCGGTTGCACTCATGAATTATGGATTTGGCACTCGTTCTTTTGCATGGCGGGATCAAACAACGACTTAACGGTGCTAAACCATTCTAGACTGTTCGCAGACGTTATTAATGGTTGGCAACCACCGGTTCAATATATGGTAAATGGTAACCACTACACAATCCCGTATTATTTTGCTGATGACATTTACCTTTCATGGCCAGTTTTTGTGAAAAAAAATCTCGTTAGCTCAGCGACCGAAATAGAATAAGTTTACAGAAGTCCAAGAAGCGTGCATGAAGGATGTCGAACGAGCATTCGGTGTACTTCAATCCCGATTTCACATGACCACTCGACCGAGTCGCATGTGGATGCCCCAAGACCTCGACTTGGTGATGAATGCATGTGCTATCATGCACAATATGATAGTCGAGGCAGACTGTCATACATACGATAGTTACGTTGCACCAACATATGAGTGTGAGCCAAGCGAACCAACATTTTCCGGAGGAAGCTTCGTCCCGGCCCATGTCATTATTGGAAACACTCAGATGATGCAAGATGAACGTGTGCATTATCGATTGAAGGACGACCTCGTCGAACACATTTGGAATAAATTTGGAGACGCTTAGTTTATTTTGCTTCCTAGTTTAATTTTCTTCCTAGTTCAAATTTCTTTCGTTCACCTTGTACTAGTCATTCTACTTTTATGCAATTTAATTTAGTTTCGTTGTAGATTTTGACAAATGTTTAATTATTTAGTTGAACAATCACCACGAACAGGCTAACATTACAGAGGTGTTGATTGTTAGTGCTGACTGTAAAATTAAAATATAAGATTTTTATTTTAACAATCAGTCTTACCATAGTTTGTGGGATATTAACGTTGTGGATGCGTTTAACTATGGTTGATGTACAACTGGCTAATATAAAGTGAAGAATGATATAAATAAGAGTAGTAGAATTAGAAAATTGTTGTAGGTGCATAAAATGAAGAATATTTGTACTTTTTATTATCATTTATTCCATCGAAAACACTTCAAAACAGTACTTTGTTACCCTCATTTATTTCACGACAAGCACTCTATTGCGAGCTTGGCTAAACAGAACATGATAAACTCATAGAAGCTCAAGACCTCGTTTAAATAAAGCATTGAAGGTGTCCATCTTATCCTCATCAAGGACTAGTACGATGTCTAAGCCTCCTTCCTTACACTCGGCTAGTGATATACCTCTACTAGCCAGGAGTTGGCTCTTCCTAGGCCTTCCCCATCCGAAATCGGTGTCGTACCCTCTAAATTTCGGCGATCCCCCAACTGTCACAAAACTTTCCGATGCCGGTATTTCTTCGGACACCGACATCCACTTCTCGGCCCCTCTCAACGGCCTTCCGTGAAATTCATTTACCTTCTCTCCTATAGCTTTTGCAGCCTGAAAAACACCGCTCTCGTCAACTACCTCACTCCTCTTTAATGACACGCGACAAATTGCTAGGCAATTCCCGAAATACGTTTCGGGTATCAGATACCCGAGTCCCTTCTGGTTCCGGCAATCCGCCAGGAAACCGAAATGACAGGTTTCATCCTTGTCTCGGATCGAACCGGTTTGCTCCGATTTGATCAGCTGAACCCATGTATACGCAACTGCTACCACAAAGGTCGACAAGTGCCACGTCAATGCCTCTCCTCTGTCTTCGCATTGGGCCGAAACCCATTTCTTCAGTTTGGCAATATGGGCTTGACCCATTACGAATGTGGCCCTGACCTTGTTTTCCTGACGACGGCCACTATCGACCTTGGAGTTCGAGTCTGACGTCAGCTCCCAGAACTTTTTTAGAAAAACGGGCTCGAGACCGTACGGGTCAAAAATACCGTCCCTATCATGACACGGCGGGGACTCCAAGTCAACGGGAGGTGATGTTTGACTTGAGAAGGTCCGGTAAAAGAACGCCCATGATTTGACGAAGTGAATGATCGACCTCCCATCAGCTGCCACGTGGTTGTAAGTCAAACCAATGGCAACGCCGACGTTCGGGAATACGGTGGCCTGGACCGACAGAAGAGGGCTCGCGCCGTCGTCCGGGGAAGAAGGCGGTAATATCGGACAGAATGGATCGTAGTCGGTGATGTCTCGGGGGTCGTTGGAAATGAGATGGTCGAAATCGGCGGTGGACTCTGCGGCGGTGAACGGGACGGAGCCGCCTTCGGAGAAGAGTAGGTGGGGTTTTTGGGGCGGAGGGGGGCGCACGAAGTCGGCGGCGAGAGGGAAGAAGTGGCGGAGAGCGAGGGATAGAGAGTGTTTGAGTTTGGGAACGGTGGTGAAGGTGAAGTAATGGGTTGGGTGTGGAAAATCGAAGAAGAAGATACGCTTAGGGGTGATCCGAGGCCATGGTATCATTGGTATGTCGAAGAAGGTAAGAGGCAAGTTGGTCGGAGGAACTGATCCTGGTGGTGGAGAAATTTGACATCTCTCTAAGATCTTGGTGGTGGTGGTGGGTTGAGCCATTTGTATGGTCTTTTGGGTTTTGTATGATATAAATAGAAAGGTGGCCAACTTATTTATATGCTAACAACTAACAATTATGTTTTGCCCATAATATATTTATAGCCTCATCAAATTGACAATTTAAAAAAAAACATCATCACAATTCCAAGACTGTCTTTCGGATAAATAGAAAACAGTTTTAATCGAACAAAAATGAGTTTTTTTGCTATAAAATAGTTTTTATTATATCAAAACAACATTTCCTAGAAAACCTTTTGACTTTATACGATAAATTTGTTTAAAATATTGTTCAATGGTATTTTTTTTAATGTAAAACCATTGTGAAAAAGAAAAATATTTTTCTGTATTTTTTTATAAGGTTCAAAGTTCAAATGGCCAACGTAAGAGCACCTAGCAAAGGACAAACCATTTACGCAATCCACGACTAGTGACTCGTGGTTTAGTGAGCCACAAACTGTAAATCGCACTGTTGCGGATATAATAGCGTACGACTCGTGACCCTCAAGCTGTGTCGTGAGTCGCGAGACACAAGTCGGCGACCACCCAATCAGACCGCACCACATGTCCTACCAGTTTTAATATTTATTAAAATTTAATTTAGTTGTTAATAAATTTAAACTCGACTTTATACAAACGATGTCTATAATAATTTATAAATTTATATTTATTAGGTTCATATTGTTCTACAAATTTTATTTAATGTCTTTTTATCATACCACGTGGCCATGGCATGTCGAAGAAGGAGAGAGGCAACTTGGTCGGAGGAATTGATCTTGATGGTGGAGAAATTTGACATCTCTCTAAGGTCTTGGTGATGGAAGCTGTGCTGGGACGAGCTACTTGTAACCTATACATTTGTTGGTATCAACTTTATATACCAAAACTTCGTTATTTATTGTTCGAAAAAAAATCTCTATCGTCTGCCATCAAATTGACAATTTCCATTTTAGTGTATATAAGTCCAAACTGTTTTTGGGATAAATTAATAAAAAAAATAGTTGGAAAAAAATATTTTTTTTTTGCCATAAAACAGTTTTTATTATATAAAAAAACTTTTGATTTTATACAATAAAATTGTTTTAAATAATTTTTATGTAAAATCTTAAAACTAGTTTTTTTTTTATCAGAGAGAAATAATTGCATAAAAAAGAGCGTGAATCCCGAAATAGGAGTCACAAACCAACAAGTCCAACAACCAGCAAAAAGAAAAAAGAAAACGGAAACCCCAAAACCTACACAAAGGCCTAACCAGGCGACCTACCAAAAGAGGCCAAACCGCATAAACACACCAACGAAAAAACACCCCAGCATCCGCCCCGGGTGAGTGGCAACCATGCCACAAGGAATCGTCAATACCAAACCACCAACAAGCTTCAGACCAGCGAAACCTCAGTACTCGACAGCACCACCGTGTCAACATGGCTTCACCCTGAACTACATTCAACACATCATCTTAAAACTGGTTTCAACCAGCGTCTCCGGTTGAAACCATCATACGGGATATTCGTTCTATGATTTCTCACAACGAGGGGATTACCCTTCAACTTGTAAAAAGAACTACGAACAGAGCTTCCCACTGACTAGCAAGGGAAGCTCGTTCAGCGCATGTTCTACAGTGGTCAAGATCACTCCCTGATGCACTACAATCAGTGGTGGATCCAACTTTTCCGATGAAGGGGGGCACCAAAATTTTTTTACAATAACAAATAACGTCAAAATAATATAATAACTAATATTAAAATATTACTATTACATAAATTAATAAATGACTACTTACTAGAAGACGCCATATCGAGATTGCATATTTTGAAAATATTTTAAACAATTTTGTTGTTAATACAATCAAAAATATATTTTTTCGTTGTATGGGATCATTACTTTCATACATCCAATTGTCTCTCATTTGTTTTTCAACCGAGTCTTGATGGTATTCATAATAGAACATATTCTCTCTTCTTTCATGATGATATTCGATCATATTATTGTAACTTTGTAAAGAACCACTTCAAAATTAAAATTAATGATAATTTCAAAGCCTAAATAAAAATATAAATAATAATAGATTTTGTAAAATAGTTAAAAAAAAAAGAAATTTTAATAATCAAACAAGTAAACAATAAAAAATAGATATATAGCGAACGTAGTTGAGATATCTTTTCATGATTATAGTAATTTTTGAGATAATCAAACTTAAGATGGTATAGTCTACCATTCCAAATAACATATTAAATATTAATTATTATTATTATTATTATTATTATTATTATTATTATTATTATTATTATTATTATTATTATTATTATTATTGTCACGCCCCAATTTCAGTAAATCGAATTCGGGACGCGAACGTTTAAAAAACATAAAAACACTTGAAAACATTAAACCACTTTAAAATACCAATTTAGTTCAACAAAATAATAATTACAACTTAAAACACGTCCCAACAAGTAGACAAAACGAGGTACACGTCACTAGACTCAAAACACCCAGAAACCCGCTTCAAGCTCTTCAAGCTTCAGAAGCTCACCTAGTCCGTCCCACGAACAGTACCTGTAGGAAAAGCAGCTAGGGGTGAGCGTTCGCTCACCACCACGGATAACAGACTGACTACGGCATAATTAGCAGACAAAGCAAATAACACCACCAACAACTCAACACCGGGGAACACCATCCCCAACCCAAGTACTCTAACTGACATACACCCATTGTTGCCTTCCCTGACCAACTCGACATCCTGACACGTAAAGTAGACCCGACACAACCATTGACGACCTCTTCCAAAGACTCAAAAGAAAGTCACGCAACACCAAACAGCATCACAAGGGATCACACACCAAACAAGATCACAAAGGATCGCACACCAAACAAGATCACAAAGGATCGCAAACCAGCTGCCAAGAACGCCCTCCCGGGACTCTAACCCGGTCAGGCCAACCCAAGAATGCTGCAACTTACCGGGACTCTAACCCATAAGCCAGCCGAAAAATGTTGCAACTTACTGGGACTCTAACCCATAAGCCAGCCGGAAAATGCTGCAACTTACTGGGACTCTAACCCATAAGCCAGCCAAGGTATGCTCACAAACCCAAACCACACACGCGCGGCCAGGACCCCTTTATTGGCGGGCGGGCCCCCTACCCCGTCTGAACATGCAGACGCGTGTGCTCGTGGACCCCCGTTTCAGGAAGCGGGCCCCCAACCTCCGGTAACCACAATCACAATCACAATCACAAACACAATCACAAGCAAAAATCGACAACCAGTAACAACACAGGTTCAACACTCACATGCACTCATGGCCACCAAGACACCAACCGTAAAACTCGGACTCAACAGCCCCACAGGCACTCACGGCCTCCCAAGACACACCGACAGTAAGACACGGACTCAACAGCCCCACAGGCACTCACGGCCTCCCAAGACACCAACCATAAAACTCGCTTGCAACTTACCGAGACTCTAACTCGTAAGCCAGCTAAAGAAAGCTTGCAACCCCCCCGAGACTCTAACTCGGTAGGCCAGCCAAAGACACCAACCTTAGTACACGGGCTCTCAAGGCCACCCAAAACACCAAAGGTAAAGACACAGGTTCAACAACCCCACGGGCACTCATGGCCACCCAAAACTCAACAACAAACCACGCTTGCAACTTACCGAGACTCTAACTCGTAAGCCAGCTAAAACACCAACAGTAAAGTACGGCTCTCATGGCCACCCAAACACAAATAATAACACGGGCTCTCAAGGCCACCCAAGACTCAACAATAATGAAACGAGCTCTCATGGCCACCCAAACACGAATAAAAAATCAACCTCCGGCTTAACCAAAGCCTCCAACAGTCCTAACATCAATAGTTTCTCAGTCAACCTCCGGGCATGGTCATATGCCTCCAGTACTCCTAATATCCATCAGTTCACAAACAACCTCCGGGCATGGTCATATGCCTCCAGTAAAACAATTAACGCTAAGTTCTCTGCTCCTACGACACTACTAAGTGTCACATGCTTTTCTCAATAATTACTAAGTTCCCGTAACATGCTTTTCTGATAAACGCTACAATCCCGTATCATGCTTTTTCTAATAATTAAAATAAACCTATTCAACCCACGACACCCCGGTGTCACATGCAATTCTACTGTTAACTTTCCCCAGTCAGGGCCGAGATCCGGCTACTTTTCCCTACCTCGTGCGTGTTCTCCAAAAGCCCACCAACAAGCTCCGGCGTGATCTCAGTCACTCGCCTAGCTTTCCTTTCCCTCGGTCTGCAGCACAATCTAATAAGAACATGATTTTAAATACTTATAAGCTCGCAGACATAAACTGGAATTCAGTAAACTCGACGCCCAAAAGTAACCCCGACAATGTCGATCACTCCCAAACTTCCCAATTACTCGACATTGTCGATAAAGGACCCGTAAAGGCCCGATTCGCCCGACATGGCGAATCTGCCCGGGTTTTGTAAATGCCCTTCCGGGGCTCCGAAAATTCCCGTTTTTGTTTCTACGGTCCTAGAATGATTCAAGGGTTCGTACGCAATCGACGGAATCACTTTTTGACTTCCGAGTAATTTTAATTCGCGTTTAAAGTTTCTAAACTACAATTCCTTAATTGGAACGAAGTGCAAATTCTAGTTCTCTAATCCTCAACAAAAATTGGTAATCTGCAAAAGAAACATATCCAAACTTTTGATACCGATAATTAAAAAAATTACCTTAATTACTTGGTTCTATTTGCTTGCTTCAACTGCCACACACAAAGTGCACAATTCCTTTCCTTGATCCGCAGCACAATCTTTGGCTGTTGCGTCATCACCAAATGATGCTTGCTCCTTTGTCATGAAGCCGTAGCCCACATGTGCACATAGATGAACCAACCAACATTTAATGCTCCAAACAAAGATTAATAATCATTAATGATCAACTTAAGTGACAAAAGAGAAAGCCTCCCTTACTGCTTGATCTTTTACGGCTCCAATAAAGGAAAGTGCAATTAATAAGTCTCTTGATTCTCTCTACTGACTTCTCCAAGCAGCCGCCAACGAAGCCGAGAGCTTCTCTCTCTCAGAAATGCTGCTCAAGCAAAATTGCTCTATCTTAATTGATTCCTTACCTCTTGAACCTTGCACAGCCACCAAAGATTGATCTCCAATCTTCCTTTCCAATACCGTACGATGCCAAGAACCAGAACCCCCATTTTCTCTCTCTCTTTACATTCTAATTTTTTTCTCTTTTTTTGAAGGTGTGGCCGAACACAACTCTGTCTCTCATCCTTGTATATTTTCAAAAATAACCTAACACCATCACTTAAATGACATGTGGCAAGTGGGTCCTATGCTTTTTTTTAGGAAAATATCTACTAGATATTTTCCAATCAGATTCGCGAAATTCGGACGTTTCGGGCCCCGAACGGGCACTTTTTCCAAGAAATTACGAAACTTGACGGGCTATAAGGAAACGGCTCAACTAAGATTGCTGCGACGACGGCTAAGCTTTTTGGATCCAAAACGGTCCTCGAATGGACCAAAACGTCGCTCGGTTGACTTTTCCAGCGAAAAGTCAACATTTCCCAAATTGGTCAGAAAGTTGCCCTGAGTCCCCCGGAACTCACTTTGGTCGATATCGGGGTCAACTTACATTCGGCATGACCCTCGGGGTCAACTTTAGGTTCATTTAAGTGTCTGTCGAATTTTTTTAAATTTTCCTGTTTTTCGCAGGTTTGACTGGCTTTGACCGGGAGTGGTTATTACAATTATTATTATTATTATCATTATTAATATTAATATTATTATTATTATTATTATTATTATTATTTTACATTAATTACAATTGAAAAACTATAAAAATAAAAGTATTTAGGAAATACGTATGATAAAAAAAATGCAAAAACAAGACAAGCTGTTAAATCCTAAAAGATCCTTAATATTCTCATTTGGATTAGTTGTCATTAAGAAATTTGAAAAATGAATTAGTTGCTATTAAGAAATTAGAAGAAAAAATATGAGCAGGGGCACAACTGAAAGTTTGAAGCAGGTCCCCCCCTAAGTCCGTCACTGACTACAATGTATTGTTACTTCTTAGATATAATAATATTTGCAATTTTTAGACAAAAAAAAAAGAGAAAAAAACTTTTTTATATATTGTTTAAAGGGTTTAAAGTACAAACAACCAACATGATAAGTCGAACCAAAACCAACCAACCAAAAATAAGGAACCGTCACAACACATTCCTAAGTCTTCAATACTAGTATTAGGTTTTTGCACCGCTCTATCGCGCGGTGTTAGTTGCAAAATATTACAAGGTCTTGTAAACGCTCTGGAAAAGTTACAAAAATAATGACTCAAACACCAAAGACAATATCAAAATTATTAATATTGTAAATTAACCGAGACTACGGTTAATACTCAATTGCAAATAAAAATATAGCCACATAATCTTAGATAATACAATCCTACACTATTTCCCCCCCAAAACACAATCAAATTAATTGAAATAATTATGTAGAAGCAGAGTCGGCTTAAGCTTTAAGCGAGTTAAGCAATCGCTTAATTAAGGCCACCGATCAGAAAAGACCCCATAAAATAAATAAGAAGATATTTAAGGCATCAGGTGAAAAATACACCATAAGATTAAAGATTTGTTATTATTTGATCAAACTTAATGAAGTGAAAATATTAGACTTCTAATCTTGAAATTAAAATTTAATACTAGTTAGCCCTAATTTTGATCTCTATTCAATTTTTTTTCTTCATAAAAACATTTTTCATCCAAATGGAAGACAATTTTTCTTGATGGGTGAACATTCTAACAACTATATAGATGTTTATTTCGCAGTGAAAATCTATTGTTAACAAAACAAAACATGCAAGTTCCATTTATCAATAATTAGTGAATTAAAAATAGGGATAAAAACAATGGAACACATCAAAAAAGAAGCACAAATATTTATTTATCAATACATTATAGTACATGTTTGAGGAATCACAATCAATTTATCAACTTCATTACGGAAATAGTCACAATAAATTTATCAACTCCAATATTGGATATAAGTGTTTGATCAGAACAAAAAGAATGCAAAACAAACATACGAGAATTTCATTGAATGTTTGATTTGATATCTTATACTTCTCTTAGTATTTTATAAACCAATTTCTCGGACATTCAAATAATGAAGCTATGCATCTAAAGATGAATATTAATGAATATCAATATTGTCTTATTGAAAAGGAAACAATTCATGCACATATTAACAACCGGTGCTAGAATGTCTGACATTTATCGAAGAATAATCCATGCAGTTTATGGACTAAAAGCATGAGTCTCGGTGTGTTTGACAATATTGAAAATCGGGCTACTAATATACACTATAAATTGTCTAGAAAAGATTTGAAGAAAGGAAATTTTTAGAAGTTGATGATAATTGCTAGCCATACACGACGTCACATATATGGTAGCATAATTTTGTGTAACTGTCTAGAATTATCTTGAACCTGTCATATTTTAACTTGACATCAATGTATCATGTTTATAGATAAATGTGAATCCTTAATAACTTTTAGATTTTTATATAGAATTCTATACGGTACATCTTATCCATGGAGGTTGTCTTGTTATAAATTAATCTTCATCATTCATTTTAGATATTGAGTGTTACAAGTAGATGTTCAAGCTCATTTGTTCAATATCATCTAGTATAATCTTTTTATACTAACATATTTATCTATTTTTTTTATTATATTCTTTCATAAAGAAAAAAAGACATCGATCAATTCTTGCTTTAGGCCCCAATAATCATTGGGCCGGCCTTGTGCCGAAGTTACCATGTAATTCAATCCATATGATGATTCTTAAATATTAATCACTAACACACAAACCCGAAGAAGGAGAAGAAACCAACACGAGAGGTAAAAAAATCAAGATTTTTCAAACAACACAACACATTCCGGTCGACAGCTAATGAGGTAGGATTGAAAAATGAAAACTAAACAAAAACCCTAGGGCAAGTGGGACATGCACATGCGACTCACCAAATTTTCGATGAACAACAACAACTAAAACACGTTATTGGTGGAGTATGGGGGACGGCTTCTGGACGGTCCCATGTTGATGATGCCGAAACCTCCAGAGGACGCGGTGTTACCTCAGCCCGAATGAAGGGAAGGTCTGTGGTGGCGATGTGAAGGCAAAGAGCATGCTAGGGCTTCAAATGGATTAGAGAGTTGGGCCTTCATTCCTCTATGATGGGCTGAGGTCCAGCTGGAATGAGGCGTATGGCCCGAGACGTTGGCTTCCCCTGATTTGAACATGTACTCAACTTACAAATAAATAACAACCCGTTAAAAATCCGTCAATGTAACCGAAAAATCCCTAAGAATTTATGAGATTTTCTAGATGAAAAGGTGTCATTAATTCGGAAATAATTGCCAAAATGAGATAAGAATCAAATAAAAAAATTGAATAAAAGATGAACTTAATAATTAGTAAACCAATCAGGACAAGAACAAAAAAAATTGTATTTTTTTTTGCCCTTCTATTGTCCTTCTCCGGCTTGTTTTGATTGGCGTGAACGGATTTTGTGTCGTGTCACGTGTTGTGCGTGTGCGGTTGGAATGGTTCCCGAAGGGTTTCATTTTGTTTCTTAAAGAGTAGGGATAATTCCATTTTAGTACCCTAAAACTTTCGGATTTCGTTTTTAGTACCCTAAATTTTTTTGTGCCACTTCAGTACCCTAAATCTTTGTTTATTCCAGTTTAGTACCCAATGTCTGATTTTCCATCCATTTTTGGATGGAAAAACGTCATGTGCCTTGCACATGACCCTATCTTTTATAATAATACCAACACTACCCTTCGGTAGTTTAAACAAATTGAATTTTTGAAAAATAAAAATGATTTTTTATAGATAAAAAATCAGACGTTGGGTACTAAACTAGAATAAACGAAGATTTAGGGTACTGAAGTGGCACAAAAAACATTTAGGGTACTAAAAACGAAATCCGAAAGTTTTAGGGTACTAAAATGGAATTATCCCTAAAGAGTATGTTAAAGAATCTTGCTCAATAATGCATCATCTTTGAGATCCATCATAAAAATCTGATATTCTCTTCGTGCGGGGAACTGTGGATGTCGTTCATCATCTATTTTAGTGTATAAATAGTTTGATTCGTGATAATATTTGTATATAAATTGATTTGAAAAAAAGTGGGAATGAAATTTGAATTGAGATTTGGACGACCAAATAAAGTGTTAAGGTGATTTAGATCATCCACAGTCATTCAGTTCGCTTGAGGCTAGAAGGGAGAGGTTGATACATTAAAATATTTAAAAATATGTTTTTCTCCCCTCTTTTAGTCAGACTGAAAGAAATTCATTTACGGTCCATGTTTTTGGAACAGACTAATAGGTGAGATTGATAGAATAAAATAATAATAAACATAAAAAAGAGCATCAAACTGTTATTATAAAATCGATGTCCTCCTAGTACTTGACGTTCCTTTTATCATTAGTGAATATGGAATCTTAAGAATTTACAATCCATGCGTGTACAAGACGGATATCCTTCTCGACGCTCGGTTTTATCTAGGTCGATTGGTTTGGAAGTGGTTGCAAACTTTGGGTAGTATCAAGATCCAAAAACATCCCCACAACGTCATCAATGAGCTCACTTTCTTGAGTTTTCAAGAGGAACTCTTTGACTGGTGGCACGTAGTCTTGGGTTACCAAGACGTAATCTTGGACATCGAACTACAAAGGATTGAAAGAATTATTAGAGAACGAAAAATGAAGAATGAGATAGATGAGGGTAATAGAATGACATAGTTGTTGTAGCTGTGTGAAAATGAAGAGGACTTGTGCTCTTTAAATAGCAAAAAAAAATATATCCTCCATCATACATTGCCGAGATAGTCAGAGTTAATTGCCTTTTCAACAGTCACATGCGCTGGCTGGAAGACGCGTCAGTAAGGTAAGCGTTGCGCGTCTCTACCAGCTCTTTTCAGCCTTCATTTTACCGTCGTATACGTTCTCTCAACCGTCGTTAGTATTCTGTCAGTATCTTTCCGCCATCTATTAGCCACCGACTACAGGTGCTCTTATAAAAGGGGAAAAACGTTGTTTTCATTGTAATCATTGATCTTTGTTGGTTTTTGGTCCACGTGACAAGTGGCATTATTTGATTGGATTTAGATGTCATCTTAGTAGGGATGATTCTAAAGGTGAATGGCTAGGCTTTACAACTTTGTGAATTGGGACTGATGACACCATTATACAACGTCATCTTATATTGTAATCGTCTGACGTATAGACTACTCGATTGAATCCATCGTCCAAGTTGCCAACAAATTAGATACCAATATTCCAAACTTAATGCTTGACACATACACCACACATATTTCGTAATTAAATTAGATCTGTCCGTTGAATTGGTACAACAGTGAAGAAAACTTTCGTACTCTTTTAAAGTTATTCATTCGACTTCACATTTGCTTATATTAGAATAAAATTTTCATAATAAATTAAACCTAACACAAGAAAAACACTTCAAAACCACTTTTTATTATCACTTATTTCATCAAAAGCAATTCATGATAGTCCCTTTTTTATCCTCATTTATTTCAAGAGAAACACTCTCATTTGAGTTTGGTTAAACACAACATGATAACTTCATAAAGTCTCAAGACCTCGTTGAAATAAGGCAATGAAGGTGTTCATCTCATCCTTATCAAGGGGTAGTCCGATGTCTATGCCTCCTTCCTCACACTCGGCTAGTGATATACCTTTCATACCATGTATTTGGCTCTTTCTCGGCCTCCCCCACCCGAAATCCGTGTCATACATACTAAATTTCGGCGATCCCGAAACCGTCACAAAACTTTCCGATTCCGGTATCTTTTTAGACGCCAATATCCATTTATCGGCCCCTCTCAACGGCGCTCCACGAAACTCATTTACCTTTTCTCCTATAACTTTCGCAGCATGAAAAACACCACTCTCGTTGACCGCCTGACTCCTCTTTAATGACAAGATACATATTGCTAAGCAATTCCCGAAATATGTTTCGGGTATCGGATACTCGAGACTTTTTTGGTTCCGACAATCCGCCGAGAAACCGAGATGACATGTGTCGTCCTTGTCTCGGGTCGGATCGGTTTCTTGTTGCGATTTGATCAGCTGAACCCAAGTATACGCAACCGTTACTACGAATGCCGACAAACGCCACGTCAACGCCTCTCCTCTGTCTTCGAATTGGGCCGAAACCCATTGCTTCAGTTTCGCGATATGGGCTGGGCCCATTACCACCGTGGCTCTGACTTTATTTTCCTGTCGGACCTTGGAGTTCGAGCCTGACGTCAGATCCCAGTACTGTTTCAGGAAAATGAGATCGGGATCGTACGAGTTTATAACACCGTTCCTGTCGTGACACGGCGGGGACTCCAAGTCAACGGGAGGTGATGTTTGACTTGAGAGATTCCGACAAAAGAACGCCCATGATTTGACGAAGTGAACGACCGACCTCCCATCAGCCACCACGTGGTTGTAAGTCAAACCAATGGCGACGCCGGCGTTCGGGAATACGGTGGCTTGGACTGACAGAAGGGGGCTGGCACCGCCGTCTAATGTCAGAAACAAAGGGTCATAGTCGGTAACGTCTCGAGGGTCGTCGGAAATGAGATGGTCGAAATCGACGGTGGACTCAGCGGCGGTGAACGGGATTGAGCCGCCTTCGGAGAAGAGTAGGTGGGGTTTCTGGGGCGGAGGGGGGTGGACGAACTCGGCGGCGAGAGGGAAGTAGTGGCGGAGAGCGAGGGAGAGAGAATGTTTGAGTTTGGGAACGACGGTCAGAGTGAAGTGGTGGGTTGGGAGAGGAAGGTCGAAGAAGAAGATACGCTTGGTGTATAACCGAGGCAATGCCATGTCGAAGAAGGTGACCGGCAAGGTGGTCGGAGGAACCGATCCTGGTGGTGGAGAAATTTCACATTTCTCTATGATCTTGGTGGTGGTGGTCGCTGTGCTGACTTGAGCCATGTGTTTTTTTTTTCTTTTGGTTTGGTTGGATACAAGTAGGAAGGGAGGTGAACTTTATATACATATTTAATTTATTCTTTAAACAATTTTTTTATTATTTATTTTTATAATTCAGTTCAGTGGGTTTTATTTATGTATAGTTTTTTTATGAAAAGAAATTTGTTTTACATTATTTGTGTGATTAGTTTGGTCGGTGATGAGGGTTTTATGTATGTATGTATGTATGTTATGTTTAAATATAGATTTCATAAATATTTACAAAAATTAAACTTGATACAAACTTTTATATTATTTATAAATATGTTTTGTTTTCAGTTTATTTATTTATTTTAAGATTGTTGATATTTTTTATAATTTAAGTTTTAACGAGTGAGAGAGGTTGAAGGTAGGGTCATAATTCAAAGGAATTGGGGAAACGGTTAGAGTTTAGCAATTTAGGGTATGTTTGTCAATTTTCTGTAAAATACAACATATTTGTCTAAAACCCTTACTATTTTGATGCACTTTATATGTTACTTTTCCCTCCACTAAGTTTGTAGTCGTTAGTGTATATGTTTGTTAGACGTGTGTATGTTTGTACATATTTCTGTAATTATTTGTAGGAGAACTAAGAAATTCGTTGTCTTCGGAACTATCTTTACTAGCATAAATGTGCGATTTTTTTCTTCAAAATCATGTTTATACCTTTTATTATTATAAAAAATTATCAACTAACGTTTATTTTTTTTCGTTACTTTGGATGAAAAACGAATACGTGCTTAGCAAATGGTATTTTTATTTATCGTAAATACCGAAATTAGTCATATTCCCCTTATCTAAATATATAGTGGCTCGGGTTGTACTTAGAGTTCAAGTTTTTATCTGAATGACATTTGGATAAGAGGAATAAGAACAATTTCGAAGTATGGACATTTGTATTTGTTTTCCATCCAAAGTAATGGAACATTAAAAAAAAATAAAGAAACGTAAGTCACTATTTTTCATAATAAACATGTTTTTGAGAAAGAAAAAATTCCTAACAATATGTTTATGCTAACAAAGGTCAATCGCATACCCCTAGGGTGGGATCCTTGGTGACCGGTTCGTTTGTCGATGAGCCCGTCCTCGTAGGATAATGTCAAACTTGTTTCACTTAGCTTCTCGGGCAAACATGGACAATGTTTGCCGTGGAGAACCCTGGTGCTTTCGAAGCTACCATCTCATTCTAACCGAAATCCCATCATGAGGGTCTCCCTATGAAAGGACTAGAACGAATTCAGCTCCAAGTTTAGGTATGGGGGGTTCCCTCAGACGGTCTCCATGGTTACCACCATCACTAGGGTGGGTGATACTCTAGGATGTTGCGTCACAGTCCAAACAGAAAAATGGGGATTCTGCTTGGGAAGAAAGGTAAGGATGCGTTTCTAACACTCGATTGATCAACCCTTTCGTCGTTCGATGGTTCTGGGCTTTCAAGAGTTCGCTCAACTAATTTGGTTCACACTCAAATACGAACGACTCCCGATATTTTCCTTCAATTGCGGCATGCTAGGTCATACGGCTACTGACTGTGATCTAACTCTCCCGGGCGTACCTAGGTACTGCATGTCCCTTTCAGCAAATGTTGCCCCTTGATTGGAAACCTCATACCAAGGGAGTGGTCAGCACCGTCCTCGAGTCCGTCCCCTAAAGTTCCTTCAGGTTTCTTGAGGGATTACTCTTCCGTTATTCTTCTGATACCAAAAATTGTTCGAGGACATCGTTTTTGAGTTTTCCTTACCTTTATTTTTGTTTTACTTATCATATGTTCTTGTTTCGTATGATATATTTAATAAAATATTAGTTATTTTTTTTTACCAGAAAATCTTTATCTTCTGTCATCAAATTGACTATTTATATTTTAATAAATCACAATTCCATAATTGTCTTTGAAATTTTAAAAGGAAACACTCTTTCATTTTTTTTTCTTACTATAAACCGTTGATTCAATCTATCATTCACATGGTTGGCAAATCTTTCTTTATGGATGTTTTGAATTTAGTGTAACACGAACACCATAACATATAATAACTTCAAAGAAGCTCGAATATGTCCATCTAATCAAGCGTATACAAATCGAGTAATGAGAAAAGCACTTCAACGACGTTTTTTATTATCATTTATTTCTTCAAAAGCACTTCATAACAGTACTTGTTTTTACCTCATTTATTTAATGTGAACCACTCTTTCTCTACGAGCTTAGCTACACTCTAACACGATCACTTCATAGAAACTTGAAACCACGTTGAAACGAAGCATTAAAAGTGCCCATCGTATCCTCATCGAGGGCCACCCCTATCTCGATGCCGCCTTCCTCATCCTTACACTCGGCCAGTGAAATAGCTCCCGAAATACCTATTTGAACCACCAGGCTCTTTCTCGGCCTCCCCCACCCGAAATCCGTGTCGTAAACTCTAAATTTCGGCGATCCCGCTACCGTCACAAAACTTTCCGATTCCGGTATTTCCTTGAACTCCGACATCCACTTATCGGCCCCTCTAAACGGTTCTCCTTGAAATTCATTTACCTTCTCTCCTATAGCTTTAGCGGCATGAAAAATACCATTTTGGCCAACTACCTCACTCCTCTTTAATGTCACGTGACATAATGCTAAGCAATTCCCGAAATAGGTTTCGGGTATCGGATACCCGACACCCTTCTGGTTCCGACAATCCGCCAGGAAACCGAGATGACAGGTTTCGTCCTTGTCTCGGATTGTTTCGGTTTTGAGGTCTATTTCATTCTCCAATGTGATCAGTTGAAACCACGTGTACGCAACTGATACGACGAATGTTGACAAATGCCACGTCAATGCCTCTCCTTTTTCTCCGTATTGGGCCGAAACCCATTGCTTCAGTTTGGCAATATGGGCTGGGCCCATTACGACTGTGGCTCTGAGTCCGACCTTGTTTTCTTGTCGGCGGCTAGTACCTGAGTCTGACGTCAGATCCCAGTACCGTTTCAGTAAAATGGGCTCGACACCGTACGGGTCTAAAATACCGTCCCTGTCATGACACGTCGGGGACTTCAAGTCAACGGGAGATGGGTCTTGGTCACTTGAGAGGGTCCCACAAAAGAACGCCCATGATTTGACAAAGTGATTGAAGGCCCTCCCATCGGCCGCCACGTGGTTGAAAGTCAAACCAATGGCAACGCCGGAGTTGGGGAATACGGTGGCTTGGACTGACAGAAGAGGGCTCGCTCCGCCGTCTGAGGAAAGAGGCGGTAATGTGGGGACGAAAGGGTCATAGTCGGTGATGTCTCGGGGGTCGTTGGATATGAGGTGGCCGAAATCGGCGGTGGACTCTGCGACGGTGAAGGAGACGGAGCCGCCTTCGGAGAAGAGTAGGTGGGGTTTTTGGGGCGGAGGAGGGCTGACGAGGTCGGCGGCGAAAGGGAAGAAGTGGCGGAGAGCGAGGGAGAGGGAGTGTTTGAGTTTGGGGAGGACGGTGAGGGTGAAGTGGTGGGTTGGGAGAGGAAGGTCAAAGAAGAAGAGACGTTTTGGGGTGAAGCGAGGCCATGGCATGTCGAAGAAGGTGAGAGGCAACTTGGTCGGAGGGACTGATCCTGGTGGTGGAGAAATTTTACATTTCTCAGTGATCTTGGTGGTGGTGGCGGCTGTTCTGAGTTGAGCCATTTGTATGGTTTTGTTGGACTTGGAGACAAATAGGAAGGGATGGGAACTATATATACTAGCGTTCCAGCAGTTTGTTTGTTTTCTCATTTTAAACAATTTTTATGTCAAATCTTTTTTAGAAATTTGTCTGTAGTTTACCTTATTTGTGTGATTAGTTTGGTTTGTGTACAGGTCTGAACTTGCGTAGGTTATTCCTAAACGTTAGCCAGAAGAATCAGATTGATCTGTGAGAGTTTACGACAATATAAGAGATGATGGTCAAAGATCGTCGAGATCGACGATGATGATAGACCAAAGGGTTGATCGGAGTAAGCCCGAGCTGATGGAATCGTTGAAAGAGATTTATGTTCAATCAAAGATAAAAAGAAGCGGATGACTATATAAGTGATTATCCAGGAATATTCAAAGCTTTGTAAAATCTCAAACATATTATGCTCTCTACTTTAACATTAATACTTCAAAAACACTTTTTGTCATAACGTGCACGTATGTATGGCAAAACTTGTTATTCGATAGGTGAATCGAGTAATTTTACTTTTCGGGATGATTACCAAAAAAGAAGATGCTTCATTAAATAGTACATATCTGTATAAACATATTTGTTTTGAGATTTTTTGTGATGTATTTATTAATGAGCAAGAGATTTTGAGGTGTGGTTAGAAGGTGATTTATTTTTCCGTGAAAGTAAAATATCAAAATTTTAAATATTAGCTAATTTATAAAATCGAACTCAAGACATTTCATACCAAAGATAAAGTCTTGATCACTCTAACTAATATATGAAAACTAATTTCAAAGATTTTATTTCGTCACTTAAAAATTTGTTGAAAAATCTAACAGATTTAGATGAATCTCTAACCGTAATAATGCACTGTATAAAGTAGCCCATGATCGGTTAAATTTATACATTAATATATACAATTGTAAACTGTATGTACATTTGTTTATATAATCATCATCCTTATTTGTATCATATTCGTCGGTTGATGGATTTAAAGAAATGTTAGTTATTTTTTACCCAAAAAAGTATTTATTGCCTGTCATCATATTGACAATTTTCATTTCAGTACATCACAAACAAAAAATCAATTTCCAATGTCCAAATATATATATTTTTTACTATTGAACAATCTTTATTATATAGAAAAGTTGTTCAGAAAACTTTCTATTTTATGCAATAAAACTGTTTTAAAATAATTTTATTTAATGTCAAAGTGTACTTTATTTTTGAAACAGGTGACAATGAATTTTTATTAGCCATAAGAACTGGTAATAATAGTTTAGGTAATCAACTTAGACAAATAAAACAAATCCACCATCCACCCAAAATCATCCGACTCCTACAACATCTAAATAAACACCAAATTCCTAAGAAACATCATATTAAAACAACAACAAACTTATTGAAAACGATAAAAACAAAAAAAAAAAATACCAAACCAGGGTGCCCTCTACTGCTCCATCCAGGTCCCGGGTCGTAAGGGATAGGCCACCAGGTACTAACGATCTCTCCTCAGATATGAGACTCATGACTCACGGCGAGGCAGATTTATTGCCCTCGCTTGTTGAGATCCCTCCTCTTCATCCTCTTCGTCCACCAGCTGGAACATGGAAGACGTGGTGATGTTAGAGAGGTCAAGAACCCTCTTGAGCTTGCTAATCCAACTAGACCAGAGCCATCCTTCCCCGGTTCTTGGGCTTCCATCCTTTCACCTTGCGGGACCATAGATCCCCCGATTGCTCTTTGGGCTCCTTTTGTTTCTATCTCCCATGCTGTAGGTTGGCATCAATGCTCCATTGTATGATGAGAATTGGGTGAGCTCTCCGGGATCAGTGGATGATCCGAGTTAACAAGTCACGAGGTTTCGTGATTCCAGTTATCTTCGTATTCGATCCTAGATGCACCCGAAAACAAATTACGACATTCCCTCGGAATGTCTCTTAGCCAAGTCACGAGATTCTGGTAGCTCCACTCCTTTCACCAACAGTGCATACACAATTGGAGAATCTGGTGGAGGTGGTAGTGCTCGAGGAAAGTTCGGTGGTGGCAGGAGGGCCCGGGCGACCCATTCCTCTAATTCCCTCACTCCCATAGAAGACGGGGGTAATAGTCTCCAAGGTTGAAACACTTCAGGTTCCTCCCATACTATTCGAAGAAGGAGCTTTATGCTATCCCCATCGAGGCTTTAATGGAGTCATTAAACTAGATAATATCCCGACCAACCACAAGGACATAAGCCTAGTGGCTTTAGATCTTATGAGTACGTCAGTGGTTAATATCCCGGCCAACCACAAGGACACTACTTCTATAGTGGTAAACTACCTGTTAGGGGTACCGCTTAATGGTTAGCTGTTTTCGTAATTTTTAATATTTTTAAAAAAAAGTCCAAAGCAACACAACATTTATAACAATTAATATGATAATCAAACAAGCAACATTTAAACAAGCTCTAGGATCACTTAACTACTTTTTAATCGCATCAATGTAGAAATGTCAGTTCGGTTGATCTGTAAAGAAATACCACCAATCATCTTTTGAAATACTACTTTTTAAACGAAATATGTCGCTGTCACATAACGCGCCGCTATTAAACCGTCAACTAGGCGTTATGCAACGACGCGATGCACTAATGAAAATCAACACTACAACAGTGCATTTATTCTCATTTATTTCATGATAACTTCAGAGAAGCTGTAAGCCTCGTTCAAACAAGCCATTGAAGGTGTTCATCTTATCCCTATCCAGGGCTAACCCGATCTCGATCCCTCCTTCCTCATCCCTGCACTCCAACAGTGCGATAGCTCCCGAAATGTCGTTTTGAACCACTTGGCACTTCCTCGGCCTCCCCCACCCGAAATCGGTGTCGTATACTCTTAAATTCGGCGACCCTGCAACGGTCACCAGATTTCCCGACTCCGATATTTCCTTCCAATCCGATATCCACTTATCGGCCCCTCTCAACGGTGCTCCGTGAAACTCCCTTACCCTTTCTCCGATGGCTTTTGCAGCACGAACAACACCGTTGTCGCTAAGTAACTCACTCTTCTTCACCGGCACGAAACATATAGCCAGGCAATTCCCGAAATACGTATCGGGAATTGAGCTCTCGAAGCCTTTCCGGTTCCGGCAATCAGCCACGAAACACAAGTGATACGTTTCTTCTCCGTCTCCGACCAGTTTGGTCTCAGCCTCTGTTTCTTGTGATTTGATCAATTGAACCCATGTAAATGCTACCGTTGCGACAAAGGATGACAAATGCCACGTCAACGCCTCTTCTTTTTGCTGGGCTAAAATATGTTGCTTCAGTTTGGCAATACGGGCTCGGCCCATTATGAACGTGGACCTGACCTTGTTTTCGAAATGGGCGGGAGGGCGGCCCGTATACTCCTTGAAGTTTGACGTCAAGGCCCACCAATCTTTGAGGAAAATGGGCTCGAGACCGTACGGGTCTGAGACACCGCACCTGTCATGAGTCGGCGGAGACTCCAATCGCTGTTGACTCGAGGCTGTCCGGCAAAGCAACGCCCACGATTTCATGAAGTGTATGAACGACCTCCCATCTGCCGCCACGTGGTTGTAAGTCGCACCAATCGCGACGCCGGAGTTGGGGAACACGGTGACTTGGATAGCCAGAAGAGAGCTCACGCGCGCGTCGCCGCCGTCCGAGGACGGAGGCGGTAATTTCGGGAGGAGAGGGTGACAGTCGGTGACGTCTCGAGGGTCATTGGAGAGGAGGAGGTTGAAATCGACGGTGGACTCTGCGACGGTGAAGGAGACGGAGCCGCCCTCGGAGAAGAGTAGGTGGGGTTTGAGGGGCGGAGCGGGGCGGGCGAGGTCGGCGGCGTAAGGGAAGAAGTGGCGGAGAGCGAGGGAGAGGGAGTGTTTGAGTTTGGGGAGGACGGTGAGGGTGAAGCGGTGGGTTGGGTGAGGATGGTCGAAGAAGAAGAGACGCCGCATAGGGATGCAGAGAAGCCATGGGATGTCGAAGAAGCTGAGAGGTAAGGTGGTCGGAGGAACTGATCCTGGCGGTGGAGAAATTTGGCAGCTCTCTATGATCTTTGTGGTGGCGCTTGGTTGAGCCATCTTCTCAGCTTTTTGTCTTCTCTCTCTTTGTTTTGAAGACAAAACTCATAATCTTTGCATGGACGCTATAACTAGCAACAAAAGAATAATTCTTAATTAATTAACTATTACGGACTTATTACATTATCAGTAAGTTTGGGTGGCTATGAAACACATATCTCATAACTCAGATTTTGAATAACTAATAGTAAATATATTGATGTACTCAATCAGAATCTAATCTGGCTGCAATTGCAGCATCTATCTTTGGGGCTGCAGGATTATAAAACCTCGCTGATAAAAAAAATCAGAATCAACCCCGGGCCTAACTTTGAGGGCCTAAAAACTATTTTAGCTATTGTATATTCGTATTTATGCATAAGTAAAATTACAATTAGGAGTAGAAGAACACTGTTGACTGTTTAGAAAAAAAAAATACAAACATCAGGAAGAGAAAGATGATTTAACTGGATCAACACACAACTCTATCATTTGATATAAAACCTGCAATCACTGGATTGGACACAAGAGCCGATATGGCGTTGTGGAGCTCCAATCTACTGGACTATGTACTGGTAATCTCCTCAACATTTTGTGCCGACACAGCTCCATTAGCCTTCTGTGAGTCTGTCCTTTCTTGCATTTTCTTCTTCTCCCTACAAACCAGGAAAATATTAAGGGATATATACCATTACCAGGGAAATCGTTATTTATCAGTAACACACTATCATCTTTCGTATTATCAGCAACACTCCCTAAAGTGATGAATTATCAGTAACACACTATCACCTTTCGTCTTGGTAGATAAAACCCGGATTTACACAAAAAAGATGATGGTTTTATCGGGAACACATATTGTCACCTTCTTCATTTATAAATGGTTTTTTTTAGGGGACGAAATGACCCAATCCAAGCATTTTTGATAATAAACGAAATGTGACGATGTATTACTGATAATGTCTCAACTTTACTAAGGTATGTTAGAAACTAAGGTCAAAGGGGACGTTAGTGAAGTAACTACTATATAAAACAAAAATAGGAAGAGAACAAAGATACATTTTTCCTCAGTTCTGATGTTTGAAGTCTCATTCATTCTTAGTTGGGATTATTATCATAAGACCATTTAGGTTTTGACAAAAGAAGAATTTACCTCTCCACATATTCCCTTAGAAGCTCCTTTGCTTGAACCAACTTGGAAAGCAGGTTGCGGTATACGTCAAGGTCACGGTCTACACTTTTCTTGTTGATGTTCAAGGCTGCACAAAGCTGTTGGAGATTGAAATCAAGATTAGATGTCAACTTATAATCCAAATATTTCCCTACACAGCCTAGTTATCATCTTATTAGGCCAAAAGAACTCTATGATGTGATGACATCCATTTAAGCACTTGAGAACATTACATGATCATAAATTCATCGTAATTGCAAATCCAACCTTTTCTAGTGCTGTTGGCTCGGATGCATTAGCCAACTCAAGAAGTCGAAACAAGCCGATAGCAAAAAATCGGCTATAGCTGAAACTGCCATTCCCAGCTCTTTCAGCAATGTCCTTCATTATCAACTCAACTTCTCCATCTTTGGATGAAAACTCAACTAATGAGCTGGAAGTCTGAGACTTAGCCCACTCTTCCAGCTTTTGTGCATCATTTCTGTATTGTGTTGCATATACAACTGTTCAATCTTAGATAAAGAACCCTTCTAACATAATTGATAAAATTCAAGAAGGAACACAGCCTGAGATAAAGAAACCTTCTAACATAATTGAAAGGTTCAAGAAGGGAACACAATTTCCATAAAGTATGTACATCCAATGTAGCAATTCAATTATTTCCCACCAATGGATAAGCAGTTTAAAGCATCTGATGTAAGCAAAATATCTTGGATTTTAGTAGCTGTCCAACGATTTTATCTATTTGCATTTTGTATCTAATTCAAGTAACTTGCACACAGACCACTACATTGTTTAAGTCCAAACATTTCATGAGAATAACTCGATATTTCTAGAACTTCAATCACCAAGGAGGTTCTTCATCAGGTAAAAAAACATTATATTCAGGGGACAGACCTGTATTGCTCTGGGTCCTCCTGCAATGCCTTAATGTATGCTTGGAAGATGGCTTCTCGGTCCTCATCACTTGGGTATCCATCCATGAGTTGATTATATACAGTAACAAAACCAAGGGCAAACACAGGGTCATAACGATATGTTCTCTTGTACTTCATCAGATGTTGCTGGACAATCAATTCCTGCAGTACTGTGTTGTAAATACTAGGGATTGGTCGCTTGTATGCCTTAAGGAAATTAGATTTTGTATCTGCTACTGTAGGTGGAAGTGCATCTGCATACCATCAAGTAACATATAAATCACACTTAGACTGAATACTAGGGAATCTTATCTACAATCATCCATACTTAGAATGAAACGATGGTAATAAGAACTCAAAATTTTCAGCTAATAAACTTCAGTTAACTATATCTGGGCACAAAAAAACATAGATCTTACTCCCTTCAGTGTCTCATTTAGTCCTATCGTCTTGGTAGAGATGGTTACCTTAATATGCAATAATCACAATTTAGTGATGACAAATATAGGTAAACACTCTTCACCCAACTCAATAAAAACTAGGAACAATTGTAAAAATGTAAACTGAGGTGTTCACTTTATGCAACTTGTAACCCTCTTCTTTGATTGTCGAAGAAATCTACATTTCCAACTCAAGATTGTTGTTGATTAACTCTCTCCTACTGCTACTCATATAAACTTATCAGGTTAATTTTACACCTGATTTTTGTTTATCTGACTATAAAATTCAATGTAGTAAAAATTGAAAAGTTGCTTGATGTTGCATTATTAACAAACAAGTCAGATCACACTATCTCACTCACCTAAATTGAGTAACAAAACAGCAATAAACAAATTTCCAATCACATTTTCATGGCATCCAAACAGAAATCGGAGATTATAGGCTCACTGTCACTAGAATTGAGAGAAGCTCACCGGAAGAACCAGACATGCATCGAATAACCATGCGAGAGTTTAGCTTCATGGCCCCGAAACTTAATGAACAGTTCGGAGGACTCGTACGGAAGCGAAAATTGTCTACATTAGAAGCGACGCCGCGAGTGGATGTAACGGAGACTCTTCTCTCGGAGAACTGAGCGATCATCGCCGAGAAAGAGAGAGAAGAAACAGCCGCCATTTGTAGACGCAACAGAGAAGAAGATTGAGAGAGAGGAGAGGAGAGAAATAGTGTGTTGAATCGAGGTTATGAATTTTCCGGGAAAATTTGTGTCATAGTTGGGGAAGAGAGGGAAAATTGAGGGGTTGCATTTGGGTTTTGGGAATTTTCTCTGGAAAATGAGAGAGTGAGTGAGAGGGGCAGAGAGGAAGGCTTATCCAGCGTATCACCAGAACGAAAGAAATTGGATGGTTTAGTGATGGAGCCAATGATGAGTGGACACGTGTAGTTTGGCTGTTATTTTGATTTTTTCGTTTTGTTTTTGGTTAGGGAAGTAAACCAGGTGGAGTTTGTCAGTTGATTTAGATTTAGTTAGGGGTGTAAACCAGTTTAACTTTAACGAGTTGTTCTACTTCGACTTCGATTTTTGAGGTTATTGTTGAGTTTGTTTATTAAGTAAATCTAGTTTAAAAACATAAGAAGCGTTCCACAGAGGGGAAAAAAATCTTAGCCGTTATGGTTCCGTCCTCTTTTTTCTTACGTCGTCGCCGTCCACTACTAGCCATCATGGTTGTCCTCGTCGACGCCTTCGTCGATCCATCTCCCTCGGGCCATCATCCTCTCAAGCGAAGAGGCCTTCAGATGCTCTCCTTTTCGGTGAATATCAGGTATGAATCTCGGAACAATACATACGGTGGATTTAGGATCGGGGAGGAGGGGCGATAGGATGGGATCTGTCTCCACGGCACCCAAAGTCGAGCACCTTGAGTCTGGACATACCCTTTGTGAGTCGATCCGATGATGATCTACGGAAGCCAGAGTGATCTGCTTCTGCAAGAAGTATCAGTGAAATCACATCCGGAGCATGCTCTGTTGTCCTTATCACACTTAAACCAAGTCTCAGGTGATTTCGACGACTCAAGACGATGGGCTAGCGATACCATAATGCCCCACTACAAAAGTTACGAGTTTCAGAAGAACTAACATCACATACCCTGTAGTTTCTTATGTTTGTTTTTGTGTTTATTTGTGTTTTTTATTGTCTGTGATATAAAGTATGCTACTAATACGAGTCCAAGTGCGCCGGAATCCCTACAGGGTCTCGGACATATACTGGAGCTCAGGGTCAGAAAACCAATTTATATTTACGATTTATTGTCGTGATTAATAAAAGGGTAATTTTCACCTCAATACCCTAACTATTAATTTTTTTCACCTCAATACCCTAACTATTTTTAGTGGCACCTGAATACCCTAGAATGCATTTTTTTTCACCTCAATACCCTAACTATTTTTTGTGGCACTTCACTACCCTAGAATACATTTTTGTGGCACCTCACTACCCTAGAATGCATTTTTTGTGGCACCTCAATACCCTAGAATGCATTTTTGTGACATTAAAAACTGTTTTTTTTAAATAAATTTTGAAAACAAATGACATGCTTTTAAAAACTTGATTGTTAGTGAGTGGTATTATGGACTTTTTAAGTGTTTTCATCCAAAAATGGATGACAAATTGACGTCGGGTATCAAAGTATAAAAAATACATTCTAGGGTATTGAGGTGCCACTAAAAATAGTTAGGGTATTGAGGTGAAAAAAATTAATAGTTAGGGTCTTGAGGTGAAAATTACCCTTAATAAAATACTTATGTTCACGTTTCAAAAAAAAAGTAAATCTAGTTTGAATATGATTTTTTTAAGACTAAATAAATTTTATGAGTATGTAGGTTTTTTATAATATGTCTTTACCAATAAAAAAATCATTTAAAATTTAATCATATATTTTTATTTAATACATTTAAGTAAAATTTAATTAATAATTATAGTGAAAATTGAAGAATTCGAATCTTTAGCATTTTTTAAGCTTATCATGGAAATTTTATTAAAGAGAATTAACTCGAAACAGAAATGCAGATATAATTGAAAGGCAAAACATAGTTCAAGACATATCCGAAACGCGTAGCTTGTTTCTAGAATGCCCGTTTAATCTAAATAACAGTAAAGAAGGTATTCTTATTCTCATGTGGTTGCACATTAACTTATGCTTTCACTTTTATTGACTCGATTCTAGTGGATCTGGGTTGCGTAAAGAGCATGTTGATCCCTCGATGGAGACCTATAGGGGAAATGGGGATGATGCGAGGTAACCAAGGAGGTCCCTAGGAAAAGAAAAAGATTTGGGCTCGAGTTGTATGGAACAGGGTGTGTCTCCTCCACAATACCCTGTGGGTCCCTGAGGGACTCACCAAACTTACCAAGATTTTTTAGTAGACCTCGTTTTCTGCCCCCTACGCCTTCCAACAATGTCGGATGGAGGATGTTGTCCAATGTCCTCTTTTTCGTATCGAGGAGATCACAATAGACTATGTGTTCGGAGAACAGGGCTTGATCTTGCCTTGTTTCCCCACTCCCCCCTAAGGGGACTACAAGTCCTCGGATGTGAACTGGAACACCTTCCGGGTGATTGTAGAGACCTTTAGTTCTCGCTCCAGGTTAGTCAGGAGATTATATGTCACCTCCTCCCCAACCGACCCTACACCCCTTATCCACAAGGGTGGTGGGCCAAGGCAAAGAGGGACGTACACCCTACTTCAAGGGTACGTTGGTTTATTAAGCGTGAGATCTAGTGTTAGGTTTGATTGTTTAGGTCGTAACGTCTCAAAGCTTAGCGGCAGACCGACTATCTCAGGGTTAGCAACAAGTTCCAAGACCGGATGGGATCTGACCAGTCCCTCCAAACACCCCTACTCAGGGGTGGGGACCTTTGGAGGCATCAGAGAAAGGTCAAATTTGTGGTCCGAGGAAGTATATGTCCTTGATCCCCAAGGGCAGGCCACGACCAGATGCCCTATGCAATTGTAAGCAAAGCATAAATCCAGTAGGCATGTAAGCGAGCCTGTACAAGGACCAAGTTCCTTAAGAGGTGGGGACAGATTGTTCGTCGAAACGGACTAGCCAGATCCTTCCAAAAATACACTCGGATAGTGCCCCCCTCCCCAGGTCAAGCCCGATCCATCAACCTTGGCATCCACAAATCCGTCAAGGGACTCCCTAATCGTGAACTTTGTGTGGTCGTTAGGCCATCCGGGGGATGATCGAACACCCTCACCCACATTTTCATCCTGAAAAATAAAAGGGTAGCCGGTTTGACATTCGGGATGATGTCTTCCAAAATGAGGGGTGTATGGTCGAAAGACCATGGCCCGCCCCGCTGGATACGATCCTTCTCTACCCACACCGTGAAAAAGAATCCGAAGATCCCCCATCACAAATCCTTAATGACGAGAGTATCATGATATCAAAATTTCTTCATAATTCCCTCCATCGTTAAGCGGTTATAAGGGGTGGTAAATAAATGGTCGGCAAAGTCAAATGTCGTCTAGACTGTACGTCGATCAAACAACGGGTCTCGTGGAACCTCCACAAACCGATCCTCCTCAGCGTTCATGGCTATGACGCCAAAGCCTTCCTAAAGGGGTTGGAGTCCGTCCATTAGAGGGACGACTGCCAACGAAGCCTACCATGTGGGGGATGGGTGGCGATCCAGAGGAGGGCGGTGGTGAACTAACATCGGGCCAGAGATATTTGCGGAATCCAAAGGGGAAACGAAAGGTAGTGTGGGAGAGGAACCGAATAATGTCGTGATGGCTTTCTCCTGGGACGAATCAACTTAATAAAGCCCCCAGCCGAACACCCTTGGGACCTTGTACATCTGACAATACAGTGAGCAGTGAGGACAATTCATTTGGAGGGAAGACCACGTGGTTGGTGGACAAGATGGATGAATAATGACAGGTGGTTGTAGACGATACCATCAAAAATCGGGAAGAGAGTAACGCTCGAAAAAAGAAGAAAAGAAACTCTAGTTTCAGAATTAATTGAGGTGGTTCTCTCATTATAATTTAGAAGTTTCTTACTTCTAATTTTTTTAGTAAATTATGTAATTCATTTAATATAATTATACATATAGGGAATTCATGCGTACGAATCTAAATTTAGTGTGAAATACAAATCAATCTGGGTCATTGATTTAGGAGATCGGACTACTACTGGAATTCTGGGGGTGATTGATTACGAAATTAATTATAAAAATATACATTAATGATTTTTGTTTAAATCTGAACCTTTGATTCCACGATCTAAAGGCTCAAATTGATAATTTGTATTTTGTATGAAAGATACAAGTTCATACATGATGGTTATCCTATATATATTAGTTAATATTTATAATAAAAATTAAAGAAAATTGAGTCGAGTCGAATCACAATCGAATTATTTCACTTGAATATTCATTTTCGAATTAAAGACAAATTTATATTAAAAATTTGTTCAAACCACACACCAGACAATTTCTTTTGAATCAAACTAAATCCAAACAAAATTAGGTTCAATTGGGTTCATTCATACTCCTGGTTTTAGCAGTTAAGCTTATGTGTTCTCTCTTTCAGGAAGAGGAACTTGTGTGGTTAAGGTTTGCTGAAAGCGAGAATGCCATTGGGTTGGGTTTGTGTCCTTGTCTCGCCCATGCTTTCTTCTTACGTTACTTGTCAATTCCGTCGGTACAAAAAATCGATGAAACTATACCTATTAAGGTTGTTATGCAAAAAAGAGTCTTAACAAGAAATATCTTATTCGTGTGTTATTTGAGGTTGGGATAGCTCCTCTTGTGTAAACTTGAAACTTCCTCTAAACTGAGAGGACCTTGTGTATCCCGAGCTTATAAGTTCGCCCCCTCGAAGTCACTCAATAAAATACCAAGACAACCGAACATTCCATGTTAAGGTCAATCGATCGAAAAGATCGATGTTATAGGTGGAGGCGATGTTCAAAGTTTCTGTAACGATTAAGGATTAAGTTGTCTCCTTTATCTGATAGACAATTAAATATGCAAATAATTAACGATACCCACATCGAAAAAATATAATAATAAAATCCCACTTATATAGGTCAGGGTCATGCACAATTAGTAAGGGTGACATTTTAGTTGTGAAAGCCTAATCTAATGTAAGTGACTTGTTTTAAACAAAATTTATATGGTATCAGAACTTGTTCGGTCCATGATACGTTTGTCACCCCCGTCCTATGGTTTCCGCTCCATATGCAAATATTCAATCTTGTTATGACCCACCTAATCATCAATTTATAACACACATCTCATAAATAACTTTTAATGTATATAATAATATTATAATAACTTGACCATTTCTAAATACAAATAGACAACCGATGTATTACATATTGAAATAGAATTTGTATGAATAAGATGATAATTTAGTTTTGAAGGAATTAAAACAGACGAATCATTCTAAATGAATGAACAGTATCATTAGAGATGCTATTATAGACAATGACAGGATGCTAATAGGCTTTCACTTCGTTGCTGATAAAAAAAAAGTAAGTGTTGTGACAAAAGTTTTATAGACAAGCTCCCCTCCCAAGCTTCCATATACTGCAACAAAATGTAGAGAAGAAGAAGACAATTATATTTGTAGCCTTGATATTGTTGTGTCAATCTTATCCAAAAGTGTACCTGTCGATGCTATCCACCCAAATCACATGGGCAATATGCTCTCCGCTCCAATGTTCACCGATGCAATTTGCACAATATCTTCTTTAATCTGCAACAATCTCGCTCCCTACTACTATTTTAATCCCAAACTTGAACAACAAATATCATGGACACGACCCCAAACTGTCACAACTTCGAAAAAAGTTATAACGAATCTCCATTCTATAATCAAAATTAAGTAGTAAAGCAAAGATTTTTATTGCTGTGTATATATATACACACTCCCATATCATATGAATAAGATGTCTGAACCTATTAGCAAGGAACTAAGCAATGGTGAAAGGGATCAAAGATCAAGCTCCCAGAGACTACAACATCGGTTCTTTCCAAGTCTCGGTCGGTCCTGCAACGCTTTCTCATTCTTCTACTAAGCAAGTAATGAAAGGTAGTGTGGATATGAATCTTAAAGTGTTCCACGACAATAACAAGATGAAACAGTCGGAGGAGTCTCTCCGGACCGTCATGTACCTGAGCTGCTGGGGTCCTAATTGATGAGCGGAACAGAGCTTAGATCAAGTGTACACTCTGATCCTCTGGTCGGGTCTTTCCTCTTGTGTATATAGTGTCATCGGAGTGAGTATGTATGTATGTAGCTGTAATAAAATGCAGAGCTTGTAAGCATCAAGTGTTCATTTGACTGAGAAGTCCTCTGTTTCTTTACCGTAAATCTTAACATAACTCTAGTCAGATTAACCCGTGATCTAATCTAACCAACACTTGCTTCTACATAGATGAAATACTAAGAATTGAATCCTGACCTTAACGGGTGAAATGATTCTTCACCATTAGCCAACTCTAATAAGCCTTGTACTTATGGGTGGACAAAGGTACAAAAGTAATTGTCCGTGACAAACCAACCACCACCTGCATTGGAGAAACCAAAATAATATGAGAACCAAAGGCATTTAGACCGGTGTTCGGTTCTGGAAGTCAAGAACCGGCGGTGAACAAGTAATAATTAATTGGGATTTGTGTCACTGTCTGAAAGGTAGAGTAGGGATCCAGCTCCGTGCGGTGTGTAGAAAGCGTCTGCACCTTAGCTTATCGTTGTATAGAGTAGAGTTACATCTAAATAAGTACGAGAGAATATAAAAGAAGGTAACTTGATTAGATTAATAGAACTATAATCTATAAGGATACGAGAGTGCTGGCAATCTGATCCACTCCTAATACAAGTCTAAAAATCAAATACCTACATACAATGTCAATAGATCCTATATTTATATATATATATAGGTAGGGGTATGGGTGGGGCCAAGCATACTTTTTTTTTTTGAGATAAAACGGTAGATGTTATAAATTAAAGTAACTTAGTGTTCGAGTAGCCAGAAAATACCATACAACCAAAAAAAACTAACATAAACTAAAAGATAATTATAGAATAGTAAATGTTGCTCTTGGGCATCAGGGCGGTCAGAGGGTTGGGAGTGTGGTAGCATCCAGAGACACCGATACAGTATACTTCAACCATAAGAAACTGATCGAGCAGATCAGAGGATAAGTGTGCAGTGGTGGACCGATTACTCCCCCGGTAAGCCAGCGTGCGTCGTCCTCCCTTGACTGATAGTTGTAGGGCTCCTGAACGCGGGATTGCTGACACCGAAATGGTAGGAGAGAACCTTGTCGACAGTTGGTGGAACTATTGCCACTTTACGTCTAGGGAGGAGGTGCTGTCAACCGACCCCTCCCTAGACCCTGTTGGACTCATTCCGCGAGGCGAGGGTGCCTGAAGCCCCCCGCCGCTGCTATGTTTGACGTACCATCATAATTCCGAGAACTCCTCGAACTCCGTGCCAGAACAGCCTGACCCGCCTCGTAACATAGGCCCACGCCCGTAGGCCCACCCGACTCATCACCAAGGAAAACCCTAAAGGGTTTCTTCCCCGGCCTCCTCCACCACACAGCCGCCGCCGCCGTCGTCCTCTCCCTTGGCTTCCCTAGCCCACCCTTGTCCTGCACCCTCTTCTGCAAGGCCACCATCGGAGACCATGGTACCCAACCCTGCACGCCGACCTCGAACTCCGGCGTCCCCTCATCTGGTAACACCGGAACTTTCTGTGGACACGGTTCCTTCGCCGGAATATCCTCTACCTCATGCTGGCGACTCTCCCGAGAACGGGATCCCCGAGCCGGACTGTTACGCACCCAACTACGGCAATTCGTCGAGATGGCAGGCTGCCCACCGTCCTCGCCATCCCACCTCGACCGATTCCGCCGAGGCACCGGCTTTGCCGGCTCTCCCGTGGTTGCCCAGTCCGTCATCCTGCCTTCCTCCTCCTCGATCGCTAGCGCCCGCGACGCCAACTCATCCAGAAAGAGATCCGAAAGCTACACCTCCAGCGCACGCGGCGACCCGTGTCCCTCCGCCGCCTTCGCTGCATCCCCCTTGAATAGCTCCATGCTCGGCTCACATAGCCATGCAGAAGCATCCACAACCTCTCCGGAAATCATGATCGTTGAAGTCACCATCAAGCCCGAGAGAGAAGTCGCAAAACCTGTAAACCCTAGGGGAGGGGTCGGCTGCGCAACAAACTATTCTATGGTCCATTATCCCAAGCATACTTCTTAATAGACCAGTCTTTCTTTAATATGCCTTGGGCGAGTAGGGGAACTTCTCTATTATCACTTTAGGGAAGTCAAACCGAGGCTTAAGGGAAGTTCCGGATTCGTGCATGCGGGCCAAGGCACGCTGTCAACCTTTGGGCCAAGGCAGCGAAGGTCCAAGGACGATCTAAGGCACGCGCTGCTCCCACGTCGTGTGTGGGCTTCGCGCGGTATTGACCTTAAGTGCGTACGGGCTGGTAGGGCCGGTCTTGGTCGGTCGCTGGCGTGCGAGCCTCCTTTGGTCTCGCCTAGCTTTCGAAGGGTCGAGGCAGGCTGCCGCGGTCCTGAAGGTCTGCACCAAGGCGTGTCTCAATCCATAGACATCGTTAAGGCACTGTCCAACCTTAAGGTGACGCCGTGGTTGATTTCCGAAATGGAACCTCCCCGAGGCATCACACTTGACCTTCTTAAAGCCCAATTTACTCAACTCGTCCTCTGACGTTAGTCCACTAAGCATTTACACCCAAGGAACCCATTTCGCTTTATCCCTCGATCTAAAGTTTTTAATCTCCACTATAGGATGTGTTTGATAGCTAGCACCCACACGACTGCTTCTTCCCTCTTTCGATTACTTTTGATCGCGCCTTATGCGTCTTCTGTGATTTCACCGACTCAATATCTACTTCTTCTCGAATTGACGTCTCTCATCCCCGCCTATCACGATAGCGCTCATATGTCGTCGATCCTAACAAAATTTTAGGGTTTCTACTCCACTCATTTTTTAGTTAGGCCCAATCAATATCCAATAGGCCGTTTAAAAACGGGCACCGACCAATATGTATACCAATGGAATTCTGGTATTATTTTTCAGTGTCGATGCCGAAGTGAAATCTCTAAAAACCGATAGTTCCAATTCGATGTTGGGACAAAGTTCCATGGTCGGTGAACCGACCGATCCCAACCATACTGTTGCTATACATCTGAATCCAAATAAAAAAGAAACTAATATCCCAATAACAAGTAAAAGCCTGGAATCAATGTAACAAAAGAAACGAAATTGCAGCATCACAACATGAGGATCATAACACCAAAACAAGTGAAAAGAACAAAAGGGTAAAATCCAGGTAAAAATAAAACAACAATACTTTGAACAATAAGGTATTTAAGAATTTATCTAGGTCCCCAGCAAATGATGTGCATGAGATTTTCAGCCTTCTCAGCTGCTCTAAGACTGATCATCTCCTTCCCAATACCCTTATCAACCTTCACCATTGGCTCCAATGTGCTAGAAAACCTTGTAATCTGATTGGGCTTATCAGCTTGATCAGATCTGGGTCTTCCCTGTGTTGGCTTCAAAGTCCCTCTAGAGCTCTGCTCCTTGAGCCATTGAATTGATCTGTACCCAATCTTGCTTATGTCCCTCAAACTCATCTCCTACTCTTCAACTTAGAGTTTTGTTTTAGGCTCATTTGGGAAGAGGTTTTAGGTTAATACAACTGGGGATTTTATTTTCTTGCCGAGAAAGAAAAGTGGCCATAAATTTCTACATTCAGGGTAAAATATGGAAAGTGAAAATTAATTACTAGAACCCCTCTGAAGTGTATCATTTACACTTGTTTGGTGCTGACTGAGACACCAAAGTAAATAAATAAAAACCCCTTTCAAATATTGGAATATTTTGTTTGGCGGATCTTTTCATGAAGTGTATCAAAGGCACAAATATTTATCTTTTCTTCTACAGCTATCTGCTAGATGGAGAGATTCAGGTATTTGTTTCACAATATCTTTTGTTATATATTTTTTTCTCATAAAAAATAAAGTTATGAATACTAACTTTTTTTGTTGCTTTAGTTAACCTTTTGTTGTATTCTAAATTAGGAAAAACTCTTCACAAAAAAAAACCATGTTCTATGATTAATTCTCAAGTAATTGGGGCATTTGGTTTTTCCATAAAATCTCATAAAACTTTGAAAAGTTATCAAAGTTGGTTTTTTGTTTGTTTTTAGATTAAAATACCCTTATATCGTTGAAAAGACAAAAATACCCTAAACTCAAGAATTGTTTGGCCATTTCAAATACATCTCAATCAAATTTAACCCAATAATACAAGAAGAAGTAATTTTGATAACATTCGAACGTTCCATGAACTTTTATAAGAAAAAAATCATTGGAGATTTTTTTTTTATAGTTTTCCATTCTTTTTATAAAATATTAAATTTTGAATATTAATTTAACTCTTATTCAAGTTACCCATTTTTTTTTGAGAAGAATAGATGAGCACATACATGTACTCATCTTACAAAGCATAAACCAACTAGTGAACATAAAGCAATAACAGGAAAATAAACTTTACTTTTGACATAGGGGCGGTTGAAGGGGATATCTGCAGTAGCCTCCTGAGAAACCGATACAGCATACTTCTACCAAAAGGCACTGGGCGAGCCAAGCAAGTGAAAGGGGAATAAAGGTGGACTGACATCTCCCCCGATGAGTCAGCGTGCGTCGTCCTCCTTTGACTGATAATTGTAGGGCTCCTGAACGCGAGATTGCTGACTCCGGACTAGTAGAGGAGACTAGTGTCGGCTGGGGACGGAATCGTCGCCATCCATCAGCCAGGAAGGGTCCACAACCGACCCACCCCTCCCTGGGCCTCCTCGGACTCATTCCTGGAGGCGGGGGTTCTTGTGGCCCTCCGCCTCTGTATGTGATGCTCCGTCTAAGTCAGTATATGGACCCCTAGGCGCTCGCTCAGAAGACCCGAATACCGCCTGGTCCGGCTCTCGCGGGTATGGTACCCGACCCGACCTGAACGGGCCACCCGAACCCGAATCTGTGACCCGCTGAGCCCTGACCCGCACCCGACCCGCACCCGGCCTCGTCTGACCCGCATCCCTGCCCATGGGCTTTCCAACCCACTTCCGACCCAGCTCGCCCCGACCCGTTCTCTACGTGTCAGCCATCAACCCAGGCCCAGCACGGTCCAGGCCCGATGCTCTTAGGGTTGGCGAGGAAACCCTAGACACGGGCTCCATTCCCGGTCGCCGCGTCCCGGTTGGTGGCGTCTCCCTCGTCACCGACTGCGATTCCGACGCCGACAAGTTCACCTCCCCTTCTTGTATCTCCTCATCGCCTGGCTTTCTCCCAAACTCCGGTCGTGCTTCCCACAAATTTGGTGCCTTGTCCTACACGAAAGCCGGAGGTGGCGGCGGCGATCCCACCGCTCGTTCCTCCGTCGTCCCCTGTTGTCGTCCCACCCGAGGATGGGGTCCCCGAGTCGGTGGGTTCCTTAGCAAACTCCACAGATGGACCATCGCCGTCCGTGACTTTGTCCCTTCCATCGCAACCGCATGGACCAAAATAGGATTAGTTCCGCCGCCGATGCCATGAAAACGCAAAAACTCCAATAAGAAAAGAGTATGCGACAACCATATGAGCTCCTTTGATGGAGCAAAACTCCATATTGACTGCTCCAGTGGGTAGAGAAACACAAAAACTCTTTTGTAATTCGTAGCCGTCGTGGCTAGGGTACGCACCCTCTCTTGGTAACTTGCTTTGATAGTAAACAACATCACCCTAACTAGGATCATAGCCGTGATCATGGCCATGATCAAGCTCTGCTTCTCCATGTGCCGCTGCGGCGCTACAATATTCATAGGTACCCATTTTTTTATATAGTTTTCCATTCTTTTCGTAAAAGATTAAATTTTGAATATTAATTCAACTTTAATTTAAGTTTTTTTTTGTAATAATAGGACTGTTATAACCAAGTCTTGTTGGATTGGTTCGTTTTTGAGGATTATTAAATCATTGCTTTGTTTTGGAGTACTGCTAGCTAGAATGATAATCTCTTATATTTAATAAAACCTACTTCTAATTTTACAAAAAAAGTTACCAGATGTTAATCTCTTCTAGGTTTAAGAGTGTAAGAGGTATTCTTTTTTTAAATGTAAACTTAATTAAGAGGAAAGATCGTACCTTACACTATGATAAACATGTATGGAAGGAAAAAAAATGTATTGGATCAGTAAATATTTTCATTACAAGGAAGAAACCCATCAAGGAGAGAGCAGCTACACAGAGAGTAAATCGAGCCTCAATGGCTACAAGGACCCCAAAAGAGGAGATGCAACATTTTCTCAGCCTTCTCAGCTTCCCTAACCTTGCGTTTCTGATCATGCTCGGCCGAACCCACTTGCCCTGCATTCTCGTCTCCGTTGCAGGCGGTGGAGGAAGGCCATCGGACCTGAGAAGATTGGCCGGAACCGGAGCTGGGTTTTGCCGGAGAAGGGTTGATTCCTGCCAACATGGTTCTCGGACTTGGAACCGGAACTTTGCTCTTTCAAACTTCGATGCCACAAGCACTGGTGGCTTACTTATGTAGCACAAGCTCACCAGCTTTTCCTCCTCTTTTTCTGTAATTGATTTATTGTTACTAATGGTGACTTGTGAGTTGTGAGAAGTGTGTGGAGCAGATTTGTAGCAGGTGATTTCATGACCAAACGTGTGGAGGAGTATCTATGGGTTTTTGGGAAAACTAGGGGCATTGATTTGGACGAAAACCGGTGGTCCACAAATTTTCACCTATTTGTTGTGTTTAGAGTTTAGTAAGGATTGGGAATTTTTGGTAACGTAACTTGACCGGACTTGGAGTCAAAACAACCAGTTACATGTCATGATTAGGGCCGGGCCGTCCATTCGGTGGACAAAGCCATTGTCTAATCCTTACCCAAAAAATAGGCATAAAATATCTAATAAAAATCGGTCTACCAACTAATTTGGGTTCAAATCTTGCTACTTACAATAATATAAAACAATGATTTTTTTTCTCGGATTATCGAATTTGTTTCTAATAAACTAATTTTCGTCTCGTTTTTTAATGGGTTCATCTCTAATTCTAGTTGTCCTTTGAAATGACCAAATGAGTAATCCAAACTCTTCAATTGTGAATCTATGATGCCTATGACATGGAAGATTAACATAAGGAAGGCTTGAGCTCGGGCTCCAGAACTTTGGACAACATTCAGCGTGAGCCCACGATCAAGAAGAGGACCTTTAAAGTATTAATTCGAGCCATCAGCCTGACTCTTGAGGTGCCAGAAGAAATGGTGTTGAATAAGACCACAATTTGGGTGTGGGGTGGCCAGGAGGAGCCCTGTTCTACGCCGATCTAATTCGCTTTGCCCTGTAAAGAACAAGTACGCTCCACTCCGGCTGTTAGAGGATCTTGTAGTGGGATCCATTTGTTCCTAAGAAAACACAGCTGTTATATATCAAGTTGGTTCATATCATGTATTGTATGGGTGTCATCAATATCCGAAGATCGTAAGTAAGATCCAAACTGATTATTAGAAGTCATGATGTTCATCGCACTTGGAGCGTTGGTTTCGGTATCCTAGGCTAACCATAGTGGCTGAGGTCGAATCTAAGGGTCTAAACCATGTTGAATTTGGTAGATTCTGCGGTGGAGTGTCGGATTCAAAAGGTCGAATCTGATCAAAATCATACGTGTATGGAGCAGATTCGTTGAGAGAAGAGAGAGAATCGTGAGAGAGGAAAGTATAGTGAATTGAAGAATAGAAACGACGGTCGATGAATTTGCAGACTAGGAAGACGTCGATTCGTTAGAAGAGAGAAAATCAGAATCAAAACGTCAGCAATTCTCTTTTTTATCCTTTTCGGTAGAATTAGATCACCGCAAATGATGCACTAGCATTAGGAAACTGCCACCATCAACCGCCTACAAGAAGCAAAAGCAAACCATGGGCGGGTTTGAGCAACACACCCTGATTCGGGAACCAAACCACCACCCACTTGTCCCCTCCTCCCCAAACCACAAGCCCCTTTACTACTCAAACCACTACCCTTAACTCACCAGCCTCTAGTTTCTCTCAAAACCACCAGACCCCAATACTTCACCCCCTCCTCTCTATATAACACAAACCCCACCACACCATCAACATCTCTCAAAACCATCATCATCAAAAAGTTCAAAAATCTAAGAACGAGATTCATAAAAATGAGTGCAGCAGCAGCAGCAGCTAGAGCTTGGTTCGTGGCGGCGAGTGTTGGGGCCGTGGAGACCCTCAAGGACCAGATGGGGATATGCAGGTGGAACTATGTTATGAGGACTATGCACCAGCATGCCAAGAGCAACCTCAGGTCCTATGCTCAGGCCAAGAAGCTGTCTTCTCCGGCGTCCGCGGCGGCGGAGAGGGCCAGAGAAGAGAAGTTGAAGCAGTCGGAGGAGTCGTTGAGGAAAGTCATGTACTTGAGCTGTTGGGGACCCAACTGAGGCCCGAATCAACACAGTATTTGAAGGAGTAGGTTAGACTAGGTAGGAGACGGACTCGATCTTCGGCTGAGATCGCAGTGTGTATTTGTGTGTATATATGGTAATAATAAACACTTGAGATCACATTTCTCCCAACTATTCAATGCGGTTTTTGTTATTGATCACTTCTAATGTTCTTATCTTCATCACAAAACATCAATTTAACATCAATTTCGAAGGACGACATTGCAAATATCAGTTCTGAAGAACACCACCGAAACTAGCTAGGCGTTTCATACCTTAGCAACACATCTTTACTCAATTAATGGTTTCTTGTGCTTGAAGCTACATAAAATTGAAGACAGTTTGTATGTAAAAAACTAATTTACAAAAAGAAATGCATTAATCAGAAGAGATCACTCTCAAGCTGCTCTTGTCAAAACCCTACACCCAACAAACTACTACCTCTGTTCTACTCACCTCTTGCTGGTGAAGGCCGTGGGCTCTTGTCTAGAAGGCTGTGGGCTCTTGTCTTAAAGGCTCGTGGTGGAGTTTGGGTGAGCTTCTACACATTTTCAAATATGTCGACATTGAAGATTTGCTGGAACAGGTTGTTGGTCCAAAGGTCTGCTTCTCTTTTTCGTGCCTCCGGGTCTCTTTCCGGCCCGGGGCTTCACACCCGTGAGGTCCCTGTCTCCGTTCACAATTGTTCACCTGTCTCATCGAAGGGTTCAGTCGTGGACGTTATCGTAATCGTGGTCTGCAGGAGACAGAGCAATGCGAGGAGAGCATCACCAACCGAAACTACGACAGCAGTCATGGGCGTAATCACCACAGAAGGCATATCGACGACAAAGGTAAAGAAAAGCACCATAATTTTTGTATAGTTAAAAGCTACCAGAGGATCTCAAAGTTGAAAAAATAAATAATGACGTCATTGTATGGCTATTGTACAAAGTATTCCACCGAAAAAGCTGTCATTTGAACCTATTCATGAACCTCGAATTAAATTTGACAATAATAGCTTAGATCAGAGCCTAATTACTTCACTAATCCGGGTTTAAAAAAATAGAAAAACAATTATTGAAACATTAAAAAAAAATCTCATAGGTAACTTATCATCATCGAGATGTGCAACGCAGGTTTTTCCATTAAATAACCTCAGACACACCACTGCCACTTCCATGATTCCAGCAGTTAAAAACATACAAAAAAACCTCGAAAACTAAACCATGTGCTAAACAAGCACCACGTATCAACACTTTCAAGAGCTGGCCGAGATATCTGTGGTCCATTCCCCCTTACAGCTTACACGTATCACCAAAGGGCAGAACAGTCATTTCACCGACCCGCCCATCAAAAAATCTCCTCGGCCTCTAGTTTCGCCCAAACCAGGTGCTTCCTCTGCCCCCACATCACTCCTCTCTATATATATAAACCCAATCTACCTCATCTTCTCCATCAACGACACCGAAACATTCAAAGACCATCTTCTCCACAACTATTCAAACCGAGATCATGAGTTCATCAGCAAGCAGAGCTGGAGCGTGGTTTGTGGCGGCCTCCGTCGGGGTGGTGGAGGCGATGAAGGACAACGGGTTCGCCAGGTGGAACTACACGATGAGGTCGGTCCACCAACACGCCAAGGCCAACCTGAGGTCCTATTCTCAGGCGAAGAAGATCTCCTCTTCCTCCGCCGCGGCCATCTCGAACAAGCTTAGGGAAGAGCGAGTGAATCAGTCGGAGGAGTCTATGAGGAGAGTTATGTACTTGAACTGTTGGGGTACGAGTTGAAGAGATGGTTCGTTCATATATGCACTCGCGATCGCTTCCTGTGTGGTGAGGATCAAGTGAAAAAGCTCGAGACCGGTCGAGAAGAACAAGATTGTGTGTTCATGCTTTGCTTCTGATGATGGCCGGATTTGGTGCGAGCCTCTTTTTTTGTTTAGGCCTTTTGGTCTAAATGTTCCTGATTGAGGAACGAGGATGTGATTTTTGAAGAAGTGTAAATTCTTAATTGCAATGGAACTTTATTTTTTTGCTTCCAAATTACTTCATTTTCATTTAGAAGGGATAAAACTAAGAACGGACTACCTGTAATTTGTATTCCGAAGTTGCCGCCTTTGCTCAATTGGCCTCAAGACTTTGATGTTGTTAAAGAAAAACCCCCCAAAAGAGCAGAAATAATTTTACTGTTAAGAAAAACCCCAAAAGTAATAGTTTTATAGAGTTAGTTTTTGAATTCAATAGTCATAATACAATTAAATTTTGTTTTACAATTAAATTTTGTTTTCTATTATTTACAAATAAATTTTGGTGTTTTAGTAGGCTGTAAACCAAACAAGCTAAACAATGTTTAAACAAGAGCTTTATGGAAATAATAGAATGAAACCAAACAGGCTAAACAATGTCTAAACAAGAGCTTTATAGAAATGATGGAATGAATAGTGTCTTGTGGACCACAAAAATCACTAATATTAGTATTACTGATCAAAAAAACAAAAATCACAAATATTAGGTTCTTGATTTAAGTTTAAACATAGGCAAATCTTAATTATTGGTTGATAAGAGTTTCAGCACTTGGATTCTTGATTCGAATTTAAACATATGTAAATCTTAGTTATTTATTGACATGAATTTTAGCACTTGATTAAATTCTTGAATGAAATTTAAATTAAACATGTGTATGATCTTGGTTGAATTTAAACTTAAATTCTTGAATAGTTAGAAAACTAACTGGTTATGGACATATGTGCTCTAATTGATCTTGTTTCTTAAACAATGGGAGATTTGCCAAATGGAGAGGCTTTGAGACTGTAACGATTTAGTGCTACCTAATGACAATGTAGTAATAAAAACTTACTTCAACAATGCTAATATTTTGATGAATATGATACCATTAGTATTAGTAATTCTGTTTTAGTAATTATGTCCAGTCTCAAAATGTTTGGATCTTATAAACAAAAACTTGTTGATAAAAAAAGTAATTACTATCTCTTGCTGAAAAATGTGACAAGTTATTTCAAATACACATCCAAAAATTAAATGAATGACATTGACAAATTAAAATTATAGAAAATTTTGTTTCCCCCATATTTAATCACAAAATGTTCATTGAATGTGTCCCGATTTTTTATTCATCAAAATAGGTATTATACATACTTAGTTCCATGATCTTGATGTGTCCTGCTTATAGAGACTATATATAAAATAAGTTAATAAGAGATCTCTCCATATATATCTTGATATCCGATGACTGTTAACGTACAAAATCATATCAAATATGCCTTGTCCCCATTTTAGTGTACAAAGCAAGGACATCTCGTGTTACCTTACGATTACACAAATATGAAAACTTAGTGTACGTAACATAGTTTTAAATTATCGCACAACGTCCCAAAGATTCGATTCAAGTATGTATATATACATGAACCTTGATTATGAGAAGAAAGGCATGTGCTAGCCTTTCCCTTGTATCCACGTACGTCCGTTACCATGTGCTCCGCGAACCGATGCACCATACTGATCACTTCGCATGCAACACGTAGCCTCAAGCTTTTGTATCATCATGCATGGACGTGTAACACGTATCAGTGAAGGGCACAACCGTCATTTCCCAGGATCCCCCATAATGTTTCGTTAAGTTTCATTCACCTATAAAGGAAGCCGAAACACATTGGTTTCTCCATCGAATCAACCAAGAAAGATCTGTCTCTTACACACCCATCATCGTTACAAAGCATCTTTGAATAGATCGATCATGAGTTCAACAAGCAGGGCGTGGATTGTGGCAGCCAGCGTTGGGACAATGGAGGCAGTGAAGGATCATGGGAATCAAACCCTAAGGGTGATAAGCCAACATGTGAAGAACAACCTGAGGTCCTATTCTCAGGCCAAAAAGCTCTCCTCTTCTTCTTCCGCCGCCATAATCTCCAACAAGTTCGGAGAAGAGCAAGCGATTCGATCGGAGGAGTCTATGAAAAAAGTCATGTACATGAACTGTTGGGGTACAAGTTGAAGATCTTTTTGAGATCCGAGTTAAAAGCTCGAGGAGCTAGCTATGCTTCTTGCTTGGATGGAAAAGGGTATGATCAAGGGTCACAATTTTGCGGCCATCTCCGACAAGCTTAGATCGAGAAGAACAAGTCAGCCAATCGGAGGAGTCTAGGAGGAAAGTTATGTACTTCAAGTTTTGAGCTGTTGGGGGTACAAGTTGAAGATGATAGAGTGAAAAAACTCGAGACCGGTTGAGAGAGCAAGAATGTGCTCATGATTTGCTTTTATTGATGACCGGATTTGGCGTGAGCCTCTCTTTTTTAGGCCTTTTGATCTAAATATTCCAGATTGAGGAATGAGGATGTGAGTTTTGAAGAACGGTGTAAAATTCTAAATTGCAATAGAACCTTTATTTTTGCTCGAAATTTGCTTCATTTTTATTTGTGTTATTTCGTTATTTTTATTCACATTTTGTCTACATCCTGTATCTAAAACAAACGTAAATCAGACAAGCTAAGCCAGAAATTAACTAAGCTTATGGAAATAATGGGGTTGTGGATCACAAAAATCACTCTTAATTATAGATTGATAAAGGATTTAAGCACTTAGATTCTTGATTTAAGTTTAAACAGAAGAAAATCTTAGTTATCTATTGGTAAGGATTTAAACACTTAAGAGTAATTATTTAAGTTTAAACATACGCAGATGCTTGAGTATCCTTGAAGACATAAGGAAGAAAAAAACAGCATGATATGACTCTCTTTAGAGGAGAGTTAAAAGATGGCCATGCACACACTCCCAACTTTCACAATCATTAGTATTTTTTTTTCTCTTAATTAAAGAGAAAACCCTTATAGTTGTACTTTGGTCAGTTTTCAAATCATAATTCATACCTATCAACTTTTTCACATAGCAATAAGTTTGACAAATTAATTATCAAAATGTATTAACATCTGTTAAGTGTGACTGATTTTGTGAAAATACCAATCACATGCTTATTACGTGCCTTTTAAACATTCCTAAAATAGTATGAGAAAACTTTATGTCACAATGTACAACTTTCTTTTATAATCTTGGACTATCAACTTTTTTTGTTACTTACTAAATGACCGTTAAACTTGAGGACGGAAAATGACAAATGTTATGGTCAACGTTATAATATGAGAAGCAACCTTTGTTTGGGTTATGATTTGGTAATAAATGAAAGGTCAGAATTATGACATCGAGTTACCCATTAATTCAAACAGTTGTCTAAAATATGTATTTATTTAATCAACTAAATACCTGAAACAAACGATATTGGCTAAAATTAGTATATACAACTCGTTCATAAACTTGACATTACCAAATCTGAATTCCAGTTTTAGTTCACAACCAGAATAGTAAAAAAAGTCCGAAGACGGTTAAAGGAGACGGGAGAACATGACTTAATCGGGGTAGAAAAAGTTTCAATCAATCTTGGAGGTTGAGAATGCGACGCAAGTATCGAAGAAACGAGGTTGCAATGTAAACATGACAAAATAAGACATATGACCTATTGTAACCGGTTTAAACAAAAAAATGTGGAGAAGGGCACTAAACATTATTCGATGAATCTCGTATAGACGAATAAAAGATTCTCACTAGTTTTATCTTCCCGAGCTTTAATTACAAAATATTCGTTGAATATGTTCAGTTTTCTTATTCATCGAAAAATGCATATTTTTTTTAGTTCAGAATTCATTAATTTCGAAAAAAATAGATAAAGTATAAAACTTGCATGATCTTGAGGTGCCTTACTGAAACGGGCCTGTTTCCATAAAATAAGTCTCACCCGTCACTTTCCGGGTACTCTTAACGCACAAAATCATATGGAAAATGTCTCATTCCAATTTAATTAGTGTACAAAGCAAGGACATCACATCACGTGTTATTTTACCATTACCAAAATATGAAAACTTAGCACGTAGCATAATAAACACTCACACAACAACCTAAAGATTCGATTCGAGTATGCATGAGTTTGAGAAGAACGACATGTGCTAGCCTTTCCCTTGTATCCACGTACGTCCATCCATCCATGTGCTCCGCGAACCGATGCACCATACTGATCACTTCGCATGCAACACGTAGCCTCAAGCTTTTGTGTCATCTTTGCATGGACGTGTAACACGTATCACTGAAGGGCACAACCGTCATTTCCCAGGATCCCCCATAATGTTTCGTTAAGTTTCATTCACCTATAAAGGAAGCCGAAACACATTGGTTTCTCCATCGAATCAAGCAAGCAAGATCTGTCTCTCACACACCGATCATCGTTACTACGCATTTTTTATTAGATCGATCATGAGCTCAACAAGCAGGGCGTGGATTGTGGCAGCCAGTGTAGGGACAATGGAGGCAGTGAAGGATCATGGGAATCAAACCCTAAGGGTGTTGAGCCAACATGTGAAGAACAACCTGAGGTCCTATTCTCAGGCCAAGAAGCTCTCCTCTTCTTCTTCCGCCGCCGTTATCTCCAACAAGTTCGGAGAAGAGCAAGCGATTCGATCGGAGGAGTCTATGAAAAAAGTCATGTACATGAACTGTTGGGGTACAAGTTGAAGATCCTTTTGAGATCCGACTTAAAAGCTCGAGATTTGTTTAGGAAGAGCTAGCTATGCTCTTGATAGGATGGAAATGGTATGATCAACAAGGGTCCTAATATTTGGGACTTAGGGCTTGCCGCGGTTTGCTTTGGACGTGGTTATTTTCCATCCAAATTGAATAGGTTTTATGCCTTGATGTCAATTGTAAAGTGTGATGGATGTTCTATATGAAAGATACATAGTACCACTTAATTATAGTGGTTGATTTCCCATTTACTTTGCATTTCTTTATTGATTTTTATTTGAATTTAAGGAAGGGGGTTACACTTATGAACAAGTCTACTTATATTCATAAACACTAACTCATACATTTTAACTAACAGATACAGTTTATCGAATAGTTCGTACATTCTTAGTTTACAGTTTATCGAATAGTTCGTACATTCTTAGTTCAATCTTTAACAAGTAGTTTAAATTCAATTTATTAGACGGAAACGTTTAAATAATTTTTTATTTGAAAGGTAAATATATACTAATAACCAGAGAAACCTTTAACAAGTCGTTTAAATTCGATTTATCAGACAGAAACGTCTAAATAATTTTTTATTTGAAAGATAAATATATACTAATAACCAAAGTTTTCAATGAGAAAAAAAATAGACCTTTTTATTTGAAAGGTAAATATATACTAATAACCAAAGTTTTCAATGAGAAAAAAAATAGACCACAGATAAACCTTCATAAATCAAATGAGAACAACAAAAAACAAAGACAAGGGATAAACCCTCTTACAACATAAACCAAATAAGATCAACAAAAACAGAAACCAAATAAGATCAACAAAAACAGAGACAAAAGATAAACCCTAGTACAACCAAATGGGATCAACAAACACACCTCGAAACAACACAGGTTTGTGAACCCTGAAATCCACAACGATTTCATAGTGACTACGACAGCTAAAATTGAGAGATCTCCACCCTAATAACAATCCCTTTACTCCGGTTCAGTTATATACACTAGTTTATAGAAGGGTAAATAATTTGGCAAAATATGAAATATATCACGCATAAAAGACAAGAATATTGGCTAAAGGTTAGGCAGGCCCACCAAAATGAAATAAAAATAAATGAAACAGCCTCTGGTTTTCTCCAAACTTGGTGCTTCCCACAGCTTGTTTAATTTCACTCCTCATCTTCAACCTCTCTGTATTTATAAGAACCCAACCCCCCAACACCCCAACACAATCCATTACCAATTCACCATATCAAAACCAAACACGACACATTAACTACCAATCATCAATTTCCGGGTCTTATATCCAAAACAACGAGAAAAAGATCAAGCAAGGCATGGGTGGTGGCCGCAAGTATCGGGGCCGTGGAGGCAATGAAGGACCAGGGTTTCGCCAGATGGAACTACACACTGAGGTCGGTCCACCAGCATGCCAAGAACAACCTCAGATCGTACACTCAGGCGAAGAAGCTCTCTTCTTCTTCTTCTTCTTCTTCTTCTTCTTCTTCTTCTTCTTCTTCTTCTTCTTCTTCTTCTTCTTCTTCTTCTTCTTCTTCCTCTGTCCTTTCCAAGGTTAGAGACGACAAGGCCAAGCAGTCCGAGAAGTTCCTCAGAAAAGTTATGTACTTGAGCTGTTGGGGTCCCAATTACAGAAGCTTATGTAATAGTTGTGGGTTTATGATGGATTTCTGTAAAGAACCGCGGGAGGTTGTAAATATGAAGTAAGGAACTGCTATTCATTTCCTTTTGGGAAAACGTTGGTTCCAAACCTTTCTTAACGTTTCGTTATCACGTCATAACCCAGACCAGCGTTTCGTTGTAATTCCATACTTAAAAGGTTTGGTTTTTTACAAAAAGTATAAAAAAATGTTAAAATGGTGGATGATGTTAGTTTTAGCTGCGAATTGTCTTTATGCCCTCAAGCCCTCTTCTTCAACCTCCCTCATTGTCTTTTATACTATATTTTCAGACCTTAAAGCTTCTATGGATGTTAGGTCAAAATGCTGCACAATTCCTTTCGTTTTCTTGCTATCCAAACACTAAGAAGCGAATTCAAGAAAAAAAGCTCAAACCCCATTAAGGATTAAAAGTCAAATATGTTTTTTATGTTTCTCGTATTTACTGTTTTTCTTTTCTTTGCTCTCTATCCAAACACCCAGTAGCAAATTCATGAAAAGAAGTTAGATCACATAGCAAATTCATGAAAAGAAGCTAGAACCCATAAAGAATTCAGAACTACAGAGTTGTGAATGTGATTTTGATGGTTTGTGTGAAATATTACATAGTCAGGGTTAAGATGTGTAACAAAGGTCGAGGGCGAAGGTTATGATGTGTAACAAAGGTCAGGGACGAAATGGTCATATTTAAAGTTGAAACAATACACGTGACATGCATGTGTTCTGATGTCTAACGGTGCTGTTAACTTTGACAGTTTTTTTATACTTTCTGCAAAAAACCAAACCTTTCAAGTATGGAATTGCAACGAAACGTTGGTCTGGGTTAGGACTTGATAACGAAACGTCCAGAAAAATTTGGAACCAGCGTTTTCCCTTTTCCATTTTTGGAGCTTATGTAATAATTGTTGTTCTTTGTATGAGCTGAACGTACGATAAAAGGGGGAACGTCGGCCAAAATTTGACGTGTTTCATGGGGTTGTAACAACATGCCCTAGTGGTTTTAACGGGACAATTTAGTCATTTGAGGTCCGAACCATCAACAGAAACAAAAGGAGGACAAGGACCTCTAAAAGCATTCACCATGTAAATTTGTACTAATTCAGTATTGTTTCACAAAATAATAAATTTGCCCTAATCTTAAGATTACTATAATGGTACAAGAGTTATTATATGAAGATTAATTTGACCAAAAAGTTAAAATCTGCCAGTTATATGTTTTGCCCAAAGTTGAAGAATCATCTAGATATAATTATTTGTTTTTTGCCACTCAAATTAATAGATTTGGTTGGTACTTCTTTCACTCTTTGATTTATTGACATTTCTTCGATCATTTGGAAGCTTTATTTCTTGGCATCTTTGCCTGCGCCTTAGAAAACTAGATCACTGTCTATCCACTCCGGATCAATCACGGTTCTTTGCTGATCAGCCACATCACATCGAACTTCTTCTGGTTATTCCATGGAACCTTCTTCACTATTATAATAGATTTAATTTTCTCCCATATTTCACAAAACTTAATTTCAAGGTAGGAGATGCAACACGATTGATACATACTACTTTCACCTTATAATCAAGTGGAGTCATAACTTATAGGCACCTATCATGTAAAGAGTATTGAGAAAGAAATGGCATGGGTTACAAGTGGGAAGGTTATTGTTAGAGTTTAAATACAAATTGTACTCGGAAATCTATCCACGAGAGGTGAAGATAGTGACGGATGACATGTTATTGACATGCATGCATAGATACCACCCATGAGTTTTTTTTTTTTTTGATAAGCAAGAATTAATTCTATTGAAACCTTTTTAGAAGATAAAAAGGAGTACAAAGCGAGCCAACTAAGGTTCAAAACCACCCATGGGTTTAAGAAGTATCATTGGTATTAGTACTTGTCATTATATCATTGCTTTCGATGTTTCAGATATTTGTTCTTGATCTACTCTCATTTATTATGAGTGTCCAAAAATTCATAGATTTTTATCAGGAAAGATCTCTGAATTATATTTATCTTTTTCTATTTACTATTCAATTTAAGTTTGATTGTAATCCTCACATCTATAGAAGTTGGATCACATAGTTTGTCGGTAGTAATATAGTTTAGTGTATCTAGATTATTATGTAACTTGATTGACAATATGTGGTGTAGTTTTGTGCTCTTTGTTTCAAAATTGATTACCAATTTGTTGGGATGAAGTTTGGTTTAGTAACGAATACGGACAAGCTCACAAAGATGAACAACTTTGTGAAATGTGAATATTATTCTTAAAAATGAGTCATATATCAGGCATAAAAGTCAAGAATATTGGCTAAAGGTTAGGCAGGCCCACCAAAATGAAATAAAAATAAAATTAAATGAATGCAGCCTCCGGTTTTCTCCAAACTTGGTGCTTCCCACAGCTAGTTTCATTTCACTCCTCTTCTTCAACCTCTATATTAATAAGAACCCAATCTCCCCAACACAATCCATTACCAATTCATCATCAATTTTCGAGTCTTTTATCCAAAAACAAACGAGAACAATATGAGTTCAGCAAGCAAGGCATGGATGGTGGCCGCAAGTATCGGGGCCGTGGAGGCATTGAAGGACCAGGGTTTCGCCAGATGGAACTACACACTGAGGTTGGTCCACCAACACGCCAAGAACAACCTCAGATCGTACACTCAGGCTAAGAAGCTCTCCTCTTCTTCTTCCTCTGTCTTTTCCAAGGTCAGAGACGACAAGGCCAACCAGTCCGAGGAGTCCCTCAGAAAAGTCATGTACTTGAGCTGTTGGGGTCCCAATTAGAAAAGCTTATGTAATAGCTGTGGGAGATTGTAAATATGAATTAAGAAATTGCTATTCTTCTACTTTTTTGGGAGCTATCATATGTTTTAAGTTTATGAAACAGTTTCTTACAGCTTCATTTAATTCGTCAAAAGTGGTTAAAAGTAAATTATTATAACATTATTTATGATTTAAAACAAAAGCTTGAGCAGTCAATTGATGGTTGAGTAAAATATAGTATCACTTTTATTTATTTATTAAAAAAAGTCAGAATTGATGGTTGAGTTAAGTGGAACCAGAAGAACATTACTCAGAAGTTAGAGTCGGAAAAGCTTGAGCACTCAATTCCATACAGAAGAGATAAATCCTACATGTTTTTATTTGAGCAAATACTTTTATTTATCCCTCTCTTATTGATGAAGTATACTGGCCATTAAATAACAAAATATTAGTTTTTTCATAATTTATCAAACGAAGTGCTAGTGAATCTTTTTTTTTTGTAGTTAGACCATCTCCGATCCTGAACAAGGTTGTTGGCTAATAGTGTTGGCCCCTTGATAGCACTCCTCCAGTCACTCGCCTCCGTCGTCGCCTACCCACATCCTCTGGCCAGATCCGCCCCCTTGACCTAATCTGACAAGATCCTCCCCTCCATCGGCTAGATCTGCCTCCCTGTACTGCCCTTACGCCCTACCATCCCGGTTCCCCCTTTGACCTCATCTCCCGATAACGAAAATGGCCAACTACCCATTCCCCCCTCCAGCCTCATCTCCCAAAAACGACGACTCATGAGTCGCTCAATCGTACTTCTTCTTATCGTGTTCACCCACAGATGCCGCCTATCCTCCCCTTACTCTAATTTCAGCCCCTGACATCGAAGCCCGACCGCGAGTAGTTCATGCTCGTAGTTGTCGTTTACGTTTGTTTGTTTTTGTCTGTTTTTTTGTTTGTCTCCTTTGTCGGGATCTTGGATCTTCGGTAACGGTGATTACTTATTTTGGTGGCGTGTCCGATCATATCTCTCTATCGACGTATCTTTTTAGAGAGTTGGTAAGAAAAACCGACATAATAGAGATTGTTTTCTTAGATATTGTGTTATTCTATTTCGAGAGTTATTCATCTTGGTGGTTGTCCCTCGAGTTTCTAAAAAACACTAATGAACAGAACGGTTGTATTGCTAGGTGCATAAAGTTTATTAAGAAATCTTAGTGTACAAAAACAAAAATTACTGACTACCAAACTTTTACTCGCGATTTTCTTATACTTGTCGTCGTGCAATGAATAAACAAAACAATATAACTCCAAAAGAGAGGGGGATGGATAGTCTGGCCTGAGTGGTCCTTCCCACACGATGACATCGTCACTGATAACAATTGTAGAATTGTATTGAAATTGATAAATAATACATACAAGGTACATGTGTATATATAGTGGTAGGGTTTCCTAAACCCGATGCTAACCCTAACGAGCCACATGGGCTGGGCCTATACAATATATTCTAACACCCCCCCCCCCCCCCCTCAAACTCAAGATGGTGGTAATGAACCCAAGTTGAGTTTGTCAACTAAAGGTTTGAACTTTCCTGGGATTAAAGCCTTGGTGAAGATATCTGCAATCTGATCGCTAGAGGAGACAGATTGGAGAGCGAGGGTGCCCTGACTGAGATGTTGTCTGACAAAGTGACAATCGATCTCAATATGCTTGGTGCGTTCATGGAAGACATCATTATGAGCAATCTGAATAACACTCTGACTGTCACAATGAATGGTAGTGGCTGACTTGTGAACAACACCCATGTCATGTAGTAACCAACGAAGCCATATGAGTTCGGAAGTAGTATCAGCAAGGGCTCGATACTCAGCTTCCGTGCTGGAGCGGGCAATGGTTGTTTGTTTCTTACTTCTCCAGGAAATCAGAGAGTTACCAAGAAAGAAACAGTAACCTGTGGTAGATCGTCGGTCTGTGGGATCGCCTGCCCAATATGCATCTGAATAGGCCTGTAGGACTAAAGGTGAGCCATAAGAGAAATGTAGTCCTTGTGTTAAGTTGCCTCGAACATAGCGCAAGATCCGAAGAACGGCCTCATAGTGAGTAGTGCGAGGTGCGCACATGAACTGACTGACGATGTGGACAATATATGCAATGTCAGGCCTAGTAACAGTGAGGTATACCAGCCCTCCAACTAATCGACGATATAAAGTGGGATCCTCGAGAGCTTGACCATCTGATGGAAGATACTTGACATTCGCTTCAATGGGAGTGGAAGCGATCTTGCTATCGGTTAGTCCCCCCTTGGAGATGAGCTCGGCTGCATACTTGGCTTGGGACAAAACATAACCAGAGGACAAAGAGGAAATCTCCAAACCAAGAAAGTAAGAGAGATGACCCAAATCCTTCATCTCGAACTGGTCGCTTAGATGACGCTTAAGATCCACAATGCCGATAGCATCATCACCAGTAATGATCATATCATCCACATACAGAAGTAAGAGAGTATGGCCCCGAGAGGTCCGACGAACAAACAGGGAGCTGTCGTGCGGACTGGAGACAAAACCAAAGACTGCCATCGCACTACTGAACTTGGAGTACCATGCCCGCGGAGCCTGCTTGAGTCCATAAATGGATTTGCGCAAACGACAAACCATGTGTGGGGGATGCTCATAGCCGGGCGGGGGCTTCATATAAACCTCCTCTGTAAGATCTCCATTGAGAAACCCATTCTTCACGTCCATTTGAAAAACGTCCCACTGTCGACCAGCAGCAACAGCAAGAATGGTGCGAACAGAAGTAAGTCTCGCAACAAGAGAAAATGTTTCCTCATAATCAACCCCATGTTCCTGTGTAAATCCACGAGCCACAATACGTGCCTTGTAGCGCTCGATAGAACCATCTGCCTTGGTCTTCACCTTGTATACCCATCTAGAACCGACCACATGTTTGTCCTGAGGTAAAGGTATCAGATCCCATGTATGAGTCTTCACCATGGCCTGTAGTTCCTCAGTCATTGCTTGCTGCCACAGGGGGTTAGTGCAAGCCTCCCGATAGGTGTCAGACTCATATACAGAGGACACTATGGAAGCGACACGAGATGGTAGGGTTACCTCAAAGTCTTGGAGGTGAGATGGGAGTTGCCGATGACGTTGTGGTCGAGTCGGTAGCACATGATCCTCTAGCACAGGATCCTCTGGCGGAACATGGTCCACGGTAGGAGGCAGAGATGTCGGAGCACCTGCAGGAGTTAGCTCAATGGGAGAACCCTCATCATCATCAGAAAACAGATCAATATCAGGATTAGAAAAGAAAGGAGTAGACTCGGGAATGTGAAAGGAAGACATGGAAGAAAACATCTTATGTTCCCAGAATGTGACATGGCGAGAAATGCGAATACGTTTGGAAACCGGGTCCCAACATCTGTACCCTTTGTGTTCGATCCCATACCCAATAAAGCAACAAAGACGAGAACGAGGTTCAAGTTTAGTACGTTCATGAGGTTGTAGATGAACAAAACAGACACACCCAAAGACACGAAGAAGATCATAAACTGGAGGACGACCATACAAACACTCGTAAGGAGTTTTGTTACCTATGACTGGGGATGGAACCCTGTTGATGGTGTAGACAGCTGTGAGGGCAGCCTCCCCCCAAAAACGTTCAGGACATGCAGCTGCAATGGTGAGAGCACGGGCCGTATTAAGAATATGGCGATGTTTGCGTTCTGCTCGACCATTTTCTTGCGATGTACCAGGACAGGAGCGCTGAACGATAGTACCGGTGGAAGCAAGTTGTGCAAGGAAGGATGACTCTTTAAGTTCCATGCCGTTATCCATACGCAGTGTTTTGATAACTTTAGAGAATTGTGTGCGAACCATGGCAGAAAACTCAGAATAAATTTTGTTGAAGTCAGATTTATTATGCATGAGATAAATCCAAGTAAAACGAGTATGATCATCAACAAATATGACAAACCACCGAGACCCCCCCATGGTCGGAACAGGTGCTGCTCCCCACAAGTCAGTATGAACAAGATCAAAAGGTGCAGAGGAAATAGTATTATTAAGGGAAAACGGCAGTTTATGATGTTTAGCAAACTGACAAGACACACAATCACCAAAGTTATGCGAAACTGACCCCCAACAACCCACTAGAAATAAAACTACGCAAACGAGAAGAAGAGGGATGACCTAGGCGAGAGTGCCAGAGATCGGCGGAGACGACAGCGCCACAAGTAGACGAGGATGATGATGATGGTGAGGGAACCACCAGTGAGGTGAGTTCGAACAGGCGACCAACTTTACGTCCTATCCCATGGATTTGTCCCGTCAGTGGATCCTGCACAAGAACAGAAGAAGTACGACCAGAAAAGTTAACGTCAAAACCCAAATCACACAATTGACCAACCGATACAAAGTTTAGTGACAAATCTGGGACAAGCAAGGTATTCGGTAGTGATAGCTGGTCTGTGGTTGCAGTACCACAGTGTGTGGCAAGTAAAGTGGAGTTATCAGCAGTACGAATAGACGGAGACTTGGTGACCGGAGTTACACATGTGAGCAAATCTGACTGCGGGCTCATATGATTAAAGCAAGCAGAATCAAGATACCACGTGGATGTGCTACCTGGCGTAGTAGTGGATGAGCTACCTGACGAGGCAGTGTGAGCTGATAGGAACGCTCGTATGTCACTCAAGAGAGCAGTCATGTCAGGAGATTTGGTAGACACAGCAGGTGTAGCAGCAACAGTGGATGAGCTACCTGACGAGGCAGTGTGAGCTGATAGAAGCGCTCGTATGTCACCCAAGAGAGCAGCAATAGTGTCATTGGGCCTGTTGGAAGGCCGATGATCCCCACGGGAGCCACGCCCCCCTTAAAGTTTGGAGAGGGCCTGGAGTTACCCCATCGAGGGTTGTTTGAGGACAAAAGGTGACGAGCATGAGTTCTGCATTCAGTTAAGACATGTCCAGATCTGTTGCAGAACGTACAGTGGGGATTGATATCGAATTTCTTCATTTAGAATACCTGAAAAGAAGACACTGAAATAAAAGGATTTTTTTTTTGAAGTCAACGGTCAACGGCGCGTGTGTGGCACGCGGTCAGCGAGAGGCGCGCGTGGGAGCGCGTGGGCGCGTGTCTTCCACGCACGCTGTCAGCAGAGGTGCGCGTGGGAGCGCGTTGGCGCGTGTCTTCCACTCACGTTGGCAGCAGAGGGCGCGTGGTAGCGCGTGGGCGCGTGTCTTCCACGCGTCTTCAACCTTTGTTCGAAAGTTGCAGGTTTTGACGTGTTTTCGCGGCGGGTTGCGCGAGGTGCTGGCGGCGGCGTCTTGCGGTTGCGTTACTCCGGCTGCGTGGGTCAAGACACAGGGAGAAGGTGAGACGACGGAGCGACGAGGAATGGCGGCGACGTGGTCGTTCGGGATCACCTCGTCGGCGGCTGCGATGAGGACGGAACTCGTTGTTGGCGGCTGCTGTGCTCGTCGGAGGTGGCGACTGGAGCAGGAGCAGTGGCTGAGATGCCGGAAGAGTAACGAGCAACTTTAACGAAGGTGAACGGCGGTGACGACGGCGGCGGTGGCGACGTCGACGACGGCGGCTGAAGCGGAAGCGATATTAGAGCGATAGAGGCTCTGATACCATGATAACAATTGTAGAATTGTATTGAAATTGATAAATAATACATACAAGGTACATGTGTACATATAGTGGTAGAGTTTCTTAAACCCGATGCTAACCCTAACGAGCCACATGGACTGGGCCTATAGAACATATTCTAACAGTCACGGAACTAAACACTGGGCCGAACTGGATTTTTATATTAAATCATACAGCGACAAAACGCAGTACCTTTCACTGTGAAGCACCGACCTTGTCCTCCAATAATTCACATGCCCTAGTGGTTTTATCAGGGCAGTTTAGTCATTTGAGCTCCAAACGGACCAAACCATAAAAAAAAAAAAGGACAAGGACTTGAGCTCCAACACTCCAGGCTCAGACCTATATACTATACATCACTAAACCGTGTGCTTTCTTTGTCTTTTTTATTACAAGTTGCACAATCGTCTTTATCATATATTAAATAATTATCATATATTAAATAATCTGGATAATGTCAACATCTATTTCAAATTAAATGGTCCCACAAACCTCCAAAACCATTGGCAAGTAAGCCTCTGGTTTTACATGTACTCTTTTGGCATCTTCTGTTATCACAGTATCTATATATAACACACATCTTCTCAACCTGCACATCATCAAACCTTTCTCATATCTCCAAAGTCTAGAGATCAATCTTTTGACATAGAAGAAAAAGATGAGTTCAGCAAGCAGATCGGTGATTGTTGCAGCGAGTATTGGGGCCGTGGAGGCACTCAAGGATCTAGGGTTCGCCAGATGGAACTACACGATAAGGGCCGTACAGCAACATGCCAAGAATAATCTAAGGTCATATTCTCAGGCCAAGAAGTTCTCTCCTTCCTCAGCAGTCTCCAAAGCTAGAGAAGAGAAGGTGAAGCAATCGGAGGAGTCTCTGAGGAAAGTCATGTACTTGAGCTGTTGGGGTCCCAATTGATGCCATTTGAGAGTTAGTTTAGGAACTTTTTCCTTTTTTTTTTCTGGCTGTAAGGTATGATAATGGCAGCTTCAATCACTAATGTAGAATTTTACTTGGCTGATGAGTAATATATAGATTCGTTGATAAAGTTTTGTCACTTCACCCACATATATCACATAAGTAGTTAAAATAAAAGTAATTTACTTATGGATACCGCAGCCGTGACTAAAATAACGACTTGTCTAACGGATATAATATCTGTATCACAAATAATTAGTATGCGTGACTAAATTGAGGATACTTAAGCCACGGATACAACTTACGTGTGTAAAGTGTCCCCTTGCCCAACGGATAAAATATCCGTATCTCAAGTAAATTGTGTCCGTGGCTAAAGTGACGGTTCTTTAGCCACGGATGCCTCATATGTGATTTAAGTAATTACTTGCCGAACGGACAAGTAATTTATATCTGTGGGCCAAGTGAGAAAGTGGGCAGTCTATATAAACACAATTCGATTATTTCCGTTAGGATATGTACACAAAAGATAAACCTGTTTCGATTATTACCAATAACATATTTACACAAACGATAAACTTGTACGAATAAGAGAATATATAAATAAAGCAACGCCTAGGATTGCAATAATACACTCGTCTATTGCTTTGAATTCTTCCACATATTCTACATAATGCTTAAACCACTCAGGCTCCTCTACAAGTTTAGGACCATCCTAAATCTGGTTTAACTACGCAGGTCTCTCCCTAAACAAGGGTATGCCATTAGGGAGTGGAGGAAGATCATCATCTTTATCACGCATCGTGCTCATAATATAATCGCAACGTTGATTGGCTTCCTTAAGCAGTTGGTAGTACTGCTACTGTCACGCCGGGTAATCCTCAGACCCCAGGTTGGGCGGTATGGTTGGCTCTTCGTGGTGCGGGCGTTGGGTATACTGTTTGAGCGTTTTCACGGCAACGCCACCTATGCTCGATCCAAGGATCAATGTGTGGTTCCATCCTATCACAAGAATATGCATATGTACACAACTAAAATAACAAACACATATAAAGACCTTATTTCAATTTAAGTCAAAACATAGGTAACATTTTAAAAAATAGTTTGCATATCTAGTTAAATACAGTATAAACTCAAACTTAAGTTATCATTCCATCCATCCATTAAATACTAATTAATATACTAGAAGAAACGAACATTTAGTCTTGAAACTCACGTTCGGAGGTATCTTTCAGCCATTGCACGTAACTTTTGTGTGATGCTTCGGACTTCGCATGGAGGTCGCTCCACCAGACGGCGTACGTGTTGTGCTTTTAGCAGCACGTCTTTCAGCAGCCAACCTATCTCGTTCAGCTCTTTCGACTCAAAGCCTAGCTCCTTCATTTGAAATCAGACGCCTCAAATACATGCGAACTACTACCTCGTGATGTGTTTTCATTTTCTCGACAATTTTTCCATTACTAATTTCATCTCTTTTTTCCAGCCCACATCCCTCTTTTGTTGCACATCTTCATCATGATCTGACCACGCCAAGCTGTTCTCCCCAACCCTATTGTTGTTCGTCTCATCCATTGACTACTGTTGTTCAGAATGCAAATTTTAATTTCAGAAACGAAAACCTAAATTGAGAATGAAACCCAATTTTTCAGAATGCAAACCTAACAAATTAGGAAATTTCTGGAACCCTAAATTTCTCAAATCACTACAAGCTAGAGAACTTCTAATTAAAACACTAAATGTAAGAAACCGGCCAATATATGAAACCCTAAATTTAAGAAAGCAAACCTTAATTTCACATCCTTTTACCCAACATTTCTGAATCATGGAACCTTAAAGTTCTGAATTATAAAACCCTAAATTTCTGAAACTAATTATACAAATACAAGAACAACAACGCCATATATGAAACAAAGAGGAAATATGTATGCATGTTGATTTAATTCGAAAAAAAAACTTGAAAAATGATTAACTTACCTGATCTGATCGAAGAAATGACTGAAAAATATGAGGTCGGAGGATGGAAATGATGCGAAAGAGCTGATGCACGTTGGAGCAATGGAGGATAACGATAGGAGGCGGTGGTTGGTGCTAGTAGAGAGAGAGCTCGGGTGAGGCAGAGAGGTAAACAGGGTCAGGAATGAGGGGAACTAAGGTTTGGGTCCCTTATATAGTAAAATCTTGGCCGACGGACACTATATCCGTCGGCCAAGCCAAAACGGTGTCCTAACGTTAAATGGCGGTGAAGCGATGGATGAAACGATGTTGTTTCCTCTTAGACAACAGATGCATATCTGTCAGGCAGGTTTATGTGTTGTACTAAATCCTAGCCACACAAGCAACATAAATTATCTTATTCCTCAACTCATTATTTTTCCCCTAAACTACTTTTTCCTCTCCCAGCTTTATTTTTTTGATCCTATACAAAAGATTCCTTCTACATCATTACACTAGATCTGCCTCCCGGTACCGCCCTCACGTCCTACCACCCCAGTTCCCCCTCTGACCTCATCTCTCGACAATGACGACGGCCATCCGCCCGTTCCCCCCCTTCAACCTCATCTCCAGACGACGATGAAGGCCAACCGCCTATTCCCCTTAAGCCTCATCTCTCGACGACAACACCGGCCAACAACCCGTTGCCCCCTCCAGCCTCATCTCTAAAAAACGACGACCCAAGTTCCTCCAGTCGAGCCTCTCCGCCTTGCTTCTTCGGTCAGATATGCTCCCACCTTTCTTGGGAGCTCCGTAGTCTGAGCCATTCAATCGTACTCCTGTTTACCGTGTGCACCCGCTCAGACCCGTGCACCTGTCGGTGCCGCCTATCTTCCCCCTTGCTCTGATTTCAGCCCCTGACATCGGAGGTCGGCCACAAATAGTTCATGCTCGTAGTTTTCGTTTATGTTTTTTTGTTTGCCCCCTTTGTTGACCTAGGTTCTCTGGTAGGGGTGATTGTTTTTTTTTTGTGGCGTGTCTGATCGTATCTCTCTATCAACGTATTTTTATATAGAGTTTATAAGAAAATCCGACATGATAGAGACTGTTTTGAAGTTTTGTGTTGTCCTATTTAAAGAGTTATTTATCTCAATGGTCGTCCATTGAGTTCTTGAGAACGACTAATAGATATTACATTTATGTTGTAATTATGTGCTTAAGGTCTATTAATGAATATTCTCATTCAAAAAAAACTATTGACTACCGAACTTTTACCCGCGTTTTTCTTATATTTGTCGTTATGTTATGAATAAACAAAGATTGGTAACAATTAAATATTACCATGCAGTGGTTGGAAGTTTTGTGAGAGCAAAACAATAGAACTCCAAAAGAGGGGGGGATGGATAGTCTGGCCCTGAGTGGTCCTTCCCACACGATGACATCGTCACGAAACTAGCAAAGCGGTATCGATTCCTAAACTCTGGGCCGAACTGGATTTTTATATTAAATCACTGTGAAGCACCGGCCTTGTCCTCCAATAATTCACATGCCCTAGTGGTTTTATCAGGGCAGTTTAGTCATTTGAGCTCCAAACGGACCAAACCATCAAAAAAAGGACAAGGACTTTAGCTCCAACACTCCGGGCTCAGACCTTTATACTATACATCACTAAACCGTGTGCCTTCTTTGTCTTTTTTATTACAAGTTGCACAATCGTCTTTATCATATATTAAATAATCTAGATAATGTCAACATCTAATTCATATAACTAAATGGACCCACAAACCTCCAAAACCATTGGCAAGACAATTCAAGTAAGCCTCTGGTTTTTCATGTACTCTTTGTCATCTTCTGTTATCACAGTTTCTATATATAACACACATCTTCTCAGCATTCACTTCATCAAACCTTTATCATATCTCCAAAGTCTAGAGATCAATCTTTTGACATAGAAGAAAAAAATGAGTTCAGCAAGTAGATCAGTGATAGTTGCAGCAAGTATTGGGGCCGTGGAGGCACTCAAGGATCAAGGCTTCGCAAGATGGAACTACACTATAAGGGCCTTACAGCAACATGCCAAGAACAATCTGAGGTCATATTCTCAGGCCACGAAAATCTCTTCTTCCTCAACCGTCTCAAAAGCTAGAGAAGAGAAGGTGAAGCAATCGGAGGAGTCTCTGAGGAAAGTCATGTACTTGAGCTGTTGGGGTCCTAATTGATGCCATTTGAGAGTTAGTTTAGGAACTTTTCCCTTCTTTTTTTCTGGCTGTAAATTATGATAATGGAAGCTTCAATATATATGTATCAAGGTTCTAAAAATCGTCAATTGTTAGTTGGACGGCGGATGGCAATAGTCTTTTGGGATTGATTGGAGATTAAACGAAGATTGATCGAATTAATCGACGATTAAAAAAAGCGGCGAATAAAAAAATAGCGTCTAAACAGACGCCTAGACAAGCCCTGGTCTGGATTTTTAGAACACTAACGTGTATATACTTTTGCATATGTTACTTTGTATTATGGATGCATAACATTCGCTGAGCTGTTCAACGAACATTCCTAATTTTTCATTGTAGATGGTCGTGCTAATGCATGTCTACGGAGTGCTCCGTGATGTTGTCGAGAGAGTATCGGAGAAGTGAGTTCAGCTATTTTTCACAAGAACCATGTCACATCTAATCAAACTGTGACATGTGGTCTATAAACAGATATGCAAGCTAGTAAACAAATTAGGGTAAATTACAAATACCTACCCTAAACTTGTAGTGTTTAACTGATACCTACCATAAAAAAAAATTAATTGATACATACTCAGATGTTTAGTTGTATAACAAATAGCCCAAGTCGTCAGCTAAGATGACAAAACTACTTCTTGCAGCAAAGCCATCAAACCGATAATAACCTAACTCTACCTTTGACAGAGCTGAATAACTCCCTGAACCCAAACGGGAACATACCCAACGAGAACTCAGCGAAACTCTCTTTTCCCCACTCACTCAATTGATTGGCTTTTAAGAAGGTAAAAATACCTTAACCCTCTCCGGCGGGTAACACCATCAACCGACGACCTCGAACCACACAAAAAACGAGAAGAAGAGATGACCAATGGATAAGACTAGGAGGAAAGGAAGGGAGAAGTAAGATGAACAAAGAGGGAAAGAAATTACCAAACACTTGATCTCGAGCTCATTCCTCCGCAACCCAATTACGGTCAACACCGAGAAAAGCCCCAATGGGGGAGGCCTAGTAATTCTACCGAGTACGAGCTCAAACCTCCAAGCAAGCACCACCAAGTCATCATTTCTGCGGATCCGAGGGCGGAACTCGAGTTGAGCATTCTGAAACCCGGTAACCCCTCGTCGTCCTCCACCAAGCGAGGACCCGGGGGGGAAGACCTATAATTATACCGAGCACGATCCAACCCAAAGCTGGAAAAATCTGACAACAAAGCCAGAAGAAAAGCGCAACGCCACACCGAAGGCCGCACCTCTACCGAAACACATCTCCAAGCAAACAGCAGCACAAAGTCATCATGATCCGGGGATCTGAGGCTGGAACTCGAGCTGAGCGTTCCGATACCGAGACTGGTAACCCCTCGACATCCAACACCAAACGAGAACCCTATAGGGAAGGCATATAGTTATACCGATCATGAGCCAACCCCAACCCAGACAAATCTGACACCAAAGCCAGTAGAGAAGCGACGGAGCTCTGAAAGCAGTAGACCTGACCCGAAGTCAGGACGATCTCTTCGAGGCAGCGACTAGGAACGACGAAAAAGACCCGAACCACAACGGTCTTCACTGAAAAGACAAAAAAGCGTGTCCCACGATTGGTTCAAATACAAGACGCCAAGACATGAGAAGCACGAAGAAGAGTTGGAACCACCAGAGCAGCAAGAGTAGCTACCAAACAAGCAACCAGATTTGACCACCTAAAAAATTCCAAATCACGAAATTGACCAACCCCGAGCAGCACGAATCCGTCCTACCTCCGACGAGGCCAGCTTTACCAGCAATACGAGAGGCGGAGACAAAAGGCCCAAAGCCTACAAGTCGGCTTGGCCCGAAAGGCCACAGATCTGCCCATGGTGGACAGATATGGCCGAACAAACGAATTACCTCGATGCCAGAAGAGGTCCGAGCTCCGACGAATTTTCTCTTCCAGCAACTTTGGAGGGACAAGAAGAGTCAGATTCGACCGGACTCACGCTTTCACGAGCTCCCCGAGCTTCAGAACTCACCGACCAGGGAGATGCGACCTAATCCGAGTTGCTGCGAAGGGACGGAGAACGAAGAAGAAGGCCAGAAGCGGGAGAGGGGAGAAGGACTTCTGATCTGAAATAAAGAGAGGATGGGCAACGAGAGGGTACAAGGAAGAGAAGGGGTAGGAGGGAACTGAGAATGGGAAAAGAAGGGCCATCGTCGGCAACTACTGAGGCCAGATCCCACGATTGTCACCGGTGAGAGCGTGAACACGAAGGCGGTTGCTTGTTACCGAGGTCGGTGCCCACGATTGTCACCAATGAGAGTTGTTTGTTGTTGTAGTTCTCTTCGATCTAAATAGTAGGGTTTGGTTTTTTACTTGTTTTTTCCTTTTTTTTTGTTTCTTATGTCGTAGCGTTGGATCGTGTGTTAGTTTCGACTTGTATCTCGTAGATTTCTCACTCTCATTTTGAGAGGATTTTTATCAAATTTCTCTAATTAAAAAGAACAAAAAATCTCTCGGTTGGGGGGGTCTTTCGCACGATCACCCTTCACGAAAGTAGCAAGCGGTTTCGTTTCCTAAACTCTGGGCCGAAATGGTTTTATATTAAACCATACACACGCCTCTTATGCCATATTGCCGTATAACGACAAAATGCAGTTTCTTTCACTGTGAAATACCAAAATTGCCCTCCAATGATTCATATACACTACAGGTTTTACTAGGGCTATATAGTCATTTGCTCTTCAAACCAAGAGACAAGAACTCGTAGCTCCAATACTAAGGCTCAGATGTTTGCATCACTACACCGTGAGCCTCTTGTCTTTTTATTACAAGTTGCACAGCTGTATTTTTCATGAATTAAAACAAGATAATGTCAACAAACATTTATTTCATTTATCACTTTTGCTTCCTCAATCTCCAAAACCACTGGCAAGAGAATCCATGTAATATAGCCTCTGGTTTTCATACACTCTTCTCCATCACAGTATCTATTATATAACACACATCTTCTCAACATTCACTTCATCAAACCTTTCTCATATCTCCAAAGTTTAGAGATCAATCTTTTAACATAGAAAAAAAAAGATGAGTTCAGCAAGCAGATCGGTGATCGTTGCAGCGAGTATTGGGGCCGTGGAGGCACTCAAGGATCAAGGCTTCGCAAGATGGAACTACACGATAAGGGCCGTACAGCAACATGCCAAGAACAATCTGAGGTCATATTCTCAGGCCACGAAAATCTCTTCTTCCTCAGCACTCTCCAAAGCTAGAGAAGAGAAGGTGAAGCAATCGGAGGAGTCCCTGAGGAAAGTCATGTACTTGAGCTGTTGGGGTCCTAATTGAACATATTTTGATCAGCTCTAGTTTAGCAAGTTTTCCCCCTTTTTGTTGCTGTAAATCCATGTGCTACCTTGCACTATTGTCTCATATGCTCCGTCATTATTGCCAATAAAATTGCAAAACGGATATTAAACGTAGATCGTACCCTCCGACTTGATGAACGGAATGAACTTAAATATATATTCACGAATACCAGTCACATGCTTGAGTTATGATTTGGTAATAAACGAAAGACCAAAGTTATGACATCGAATTATCCCAACTATGTGTTATCATTCCCTTTGCTTTGTCGGTCATCAAACTCATCACATCACACCATAACACTAAATTCATCCTAAAGTTCTGAACTTTACATGTATTTCAATAAGCTTAACAAGTTAGATGATGCGATTGAGATTTTGGAGCACGCTGTGGACATTAGAAAAGAGAAACTGGGGACAGTAAATCCTAATGTGGATGATGTGAGGGAGAGACTGGCCAGCTTTTGAGGGATGCTGGATGAGTTATGATTTGGTAATAAACGAAAGACCAAGGTTATGACATCGAATTATCCCAACTATCTATAATCATTCCTTTTGCTTTGTCGGTCATCAAACTCATCACATCACACCATAACACTAATCATGGACGAGTTAGGAACAGACAACCGAGATTATTGGAGACCCTTCTAGACAACAATACCCAAATGAGAAAGGAATTCCATATCAATGATGTATATAAAATTGGTATTACAGTTTAGGTGTATTTGATTGGTTTTGGTCATTCAATTTAATCCCGGCGAGTTTGAGAAAATAGATAAGTAGAAGTGGAGGTATATGAAGAAGTTGTATCTATAGTGAAGTTCTTGTTGTTATTTTGTGACCTTTTGTTTTTGTTGTTTCGTATGGATTCGTAAGTTAATTTGAACGTATTGTACATTTGAGTGCACGATTTTCAATTCTTTTTTAAATCTGTAAGGTTACGTAGACGACAAAAAATATTCAAAGCCGACTGAAATGATTGGTCGTTATTGAATATTCAACACCGACTAAACAGTCGATCATGCCGCTGAATCCATCTTTTTTCAACATCGGCTGAAAAGTTTAGTCGATGTTGAATATTCTATGCCAACTAATCTTTTTGGTCGGGGATGAATGTTCAATAACGACTAACTTTAATGTTTGATTACCGGACAATAAACTTAGTCGGAGTAGAATATTCAACAACGACTAAAAACAATTCGGTCAGTGTTGAAAAAAAAATTGATTCAATACCGACAGCCCATGCGCAACTACAACGACCGAAATTTGTTACAATAAAAAGCAAATATTTTGGTCCCTAATATAAGCTTTTGGTGTAGTTTTTGTTGTTGTTTAGTTATAAAAAATTAACAAAATATCAGATATATTGGGTATTAAATCAGAAAGAAAAAATAGATTTCGGTTAAACTAACAGAATTAATAGAATCTACTAGTTAATTGGCGTTTCAACACTGCTTGGCCATATCAGACCAACAAAAATGGTTTAACATATTTAAATTTAAAAGCTAATTAACTACTTCCAAACGCCAATCACCAACCCTTGCTCCAATGCAGTGGATGCTCATACACATGCCAGTTTTGACAGAAACGAAAATGACAAGCAAGTTGCTAGTTGTATGATGAATGGAATTTACATGATTGTTATAACAAATGTCAAGTATCATGTTGGTTTTTTTTGCATGAAACAGGTACAATATCAACTGCAGATGTTGAACTAATCAACCGTATAGTCCTCAGGCTGAGCAAAAGGATACTTGAGATATCCAGTCTTAATTTTGGAAGGATCTTTGGGTACAGACCAAGGGTACTTCATGGATGGATCTCTGGGAAGTTTTCTGAAGTTTAGAAATGGTGCCCATATAAGGAGACTGCACAAGAGAAGAAACATCCAGTTAGCTATTAGAAGCCGATTGAAAGGGAAAGAAAAGAAACAGAAGAGGCCGGAGGAGGAGGAGGACCTTGGAAAGAATATGAAGGTAAACATGAACTGGAAATACATCTCAACGAGGTTTCTCTTGTACCACCTTGTCCTCATCCAGTTCATGATCAATGGCTGCCAAAAAACGCATCGATCCATCAGACAGCGAAAACCCAGAAAAGAAAAGAAGGAAGTGTTCGAATATAACTATAACTGGGATAAGTATTGACGTTGAGTTGATCCCGTAATAGAAAGCATAAGTATTGACGGCATAACAAGACTGAACATTTACATATGAACCGGACACTGCAAGGTGGAGGTGACAAACGGGTTATAGGCCAAACAAGATACTATGTTAAAGTCCTACCCAACTCAAAAACTCGAACTGATGGGTGGAGATAATTACAAGATATATATCAAGGGGTCAATTAATCCTCATACTTTCAATGTGGAACACGTACTTTAACAATAAGAGTTGTGAACTTACAGGGGCGACAATGAAGTATAGAAAGCCAACGATGCTCCCTTCTATCAACAGCTCACCTAATTCTACCGAGTAGTTGTTCTCTCCGGTTATCGCCAATGCTGGATGCGCAGCAACCTGTCATCAATCATCGTCTTGTTACTAGATTCATCTTAGCAAGCAACAACAATGCCCAAAATTTACAACAAGATTAGAGATGGGAAAGGTACAGTTGCCAAAATTGCTGCAACTTGGATGGCCAGACTTGACTTGTTGTTGCTCTGCTTCTGCTTCTGCTGCTGTGGTTGAACAGACTCATAAAAGTTTATGTGGAAGCAGTTATGATATTACGAGGAATTGAGATGAGAGAGGAAACTGAAATGATACCTTACTTGGATCACAAGATTCCTTGGCACTGTGTCTAAGGTGCACATTTATTGGAAGAAGAGACCTATTAGCCTTAGGGATGAGACAAGGCAGAGCCTTTAGAATATGGAAGCTCAAGGAAGAGCTCATGTTGGAGCTGTTGGTGAGGCAATGGCAATGGATGTGGCTCAAGCTCAAGCCTTAACCCACAATAGATAAATGACTATATTATTTTTATCTACATTGAAATTGAGACCACTCAATAAGTGGAGGATATGCCCAAAATTGAGACCACTCAATAGTTGAGTTGTTGGGGTCCCAATTGAGCTCTAGCTTAGCAAGTTTTTCACTTTTATTGTTGTAAGTTACAGTGGTAGCTATAACACAATAAGCTTTTCATATGCTACTTTGCATTATTGACTATATTAAAAGACTAATTCAACTTAAAGTCCAATATGATAGTTGAATGTAAATTGTAGTTTATATACTAACACATTCCTCATGACGAACACACTCCTCATGACGATTATGTTTACAAGTTTGGATATACAATTTTGGAAGAAAGATAAGTCTATTTAAAAGAGAAATAAGAGTTTTAAAGATAATACATAATTGTTTTTTGAGTGAAACGTGCAATTTTATTAACTTAAATTTCCTTACATATGAATGCATCAGGAATAAACAGAGGCGGATTCAGTGGGGACCCAGGGGGCAGGTGCCCCCCTCAAATTTTGGAAAAAATATTATTACCTCTACTTTTACAATTTCATTCCATAAAAAAACTGTTTTTTTGATCAAAAGTGCCCCCTCTCAAATATTAAAAAAATCCTTAACTATTTTCTTTCCAATTTTGTTTATGAAATTGTATTTTTTATTACAATTATTTAAATGTATTAATTTTATTTGATTAGATTTCTTAATTTCTCTTTTTTATTATGTAATTATTTTATATTTAATAAGTTTTTAAATTTGTGTAAATTTTGAATTGAAGTCATTGTTTTAAAATTTAAGACTATCATTAATTTAAGCTTTGAGATTAGCTATTGTTTGAGGTTTGAACCATTGTCAATTTAAATTTAGTTATCTACAAAATTACTATAATAATTGAGAAAATTTTCAAAAAAAGATCTGACTCTACGATATTTGATAAGAACGAGAACAAATCGAGTAGGAGGCCAACGATTATCGTATACGTCGAGAAAGATAATATATATATGAAAATTTGAAGCCATATTTTGTAATATCATTAATTATTATCTTTTTTATACGATCAATATTTTCAATGTTATTCCGAAAAAAATCGGTGCCCCCCCTCCCTTCATTGAAAAAGCTAGATCCGCCACTGGGAATAAATCTCTAACCATGAAGAACAGATATAAGACACAATGGTGTTGTAGTTCTTGTTAAACTATAATCGCCACCGACGATTTTGAATAGGGTGCCACATATGCTACATAATAGAATTAAAACTAAACGAAATAGACTACGGCTGCTCGAGGTCTTGCCTAAACGCTGCATGCACAATATATGATCGAACCTGCTATCATCCACTTCTAACCTATGGCGAAACTAACTACGGTTGCTCAAGGTATTGTTTGAACGCTGCATACTTTGGAGAGTGCGCCCGAACCTGCTATCATCAGTTTCAAAGGGAGGCATAGCTCTAACCAGGGACCCTCCCAGGACCAGTCCCTAGAGAACTGAATTCTTTTCGCCATTGACCCTGCAAAGACAAAGTCAGGTAAAATAAAAAAGACCCACCCGATTAGCCAGATCCATAATCGAAAGAGAGGTCGATGAAGGTACGGTGGTGGAGGCCAGGGAGAAGGATGTGCTAGTAGTGGCTTCCTAGACGGTGGCGGCGGCTGCAGAGGCGGCTTCAAAGGCGGCGGTTGTGTTGGTATATAAACGTGTGAATGAAAAACAACCAATTTTTGATATTATATCAAAATTAAATATATCTGCAAAAACTCAAAGACCAAACTTTTTTATTTGATTTGGATTCACTTCTAGGAGCAGTAGGTCAAAAATAACAAGTTTTCCTATAAATGTGAATAAACACACAAAAAAAACTTAACTAAACTTGAGACTTGCTAACAAAAAGTACATCTGAGAGAAGAAAAGATGGAAAGGACAACAAGTACCATGCTGCCTTGAACACTAAGCTTCCAGTTCATTTCCTTTTTCCATGAACAAGCTCTTAAATATAACCAAATTTGTTTCAAGGAGAAGAAAAGGACAACTTTTATGCTCATAACAAAACAAAAATGGCCACTGGTAATAAACAAGCAAGGCCATGGTATGCCAAAACCAGAAGCTGCAATCAAAACCTCCCCATATCTTCACCTCCCTATAAATTCGTCCACATCTGAGCCTCACTTCACTTATCGAAATCCGAACTCGACCCATCGAGATTTAGAGAACCCAAATCAGGAATCATGTGCTGGAACTTGATGCAGAACAGGTCTTCTTCAGCTGTTGCAGCAGCTGGGGCTTCCATGGAAGCAGGTCATGTGGAGGACAATGACAGAAACATGAGATCTCTGAAACACCAACGTGGGAGTGAGAGTCACATGAATGTGTCCTCTGCTTCTTCATCATTGAAGGGTTCGGAGATGGTGAGGGGCAAGGAGGTGCAGCAGCAAGACATGAGAGTGAAGCAATCAGAGGAATCATTGAGGACAGTTATGTACTTGAGTTGTTGGGGACCCAACTGAAATTATATACATGAGTTACTATATTTAGTTATTTACACAGAGATATGCTCACAATTATGATGAGTGTGACACAAGAGATCATATGTAATGTTAAGCTCTTTAAATGGCATCTTCTATTTTGTTGTCATAAATATATTGTTTATGACAATTAAGATGAAAAGCATGTGTCTATCTTGTTGGAACAGATTGAGCATCAATATTTTATGAATGAACCAACTTATTTTCATGTCAAATTTAAGCACCCTTCTCAAACTTTATATTGAAGTTGTTTATTAAATGTTATTTGATAAAGGATAGTTGTAAAAAAATATGTTAAGTCAATCATTCCTTTTTTTTGTAATTTATAACCTTCTTTATTGTCTTTTTATTACATTTTGTATCAAAAACGCTCTAGTTACCGTCGCGACCCAGGGATTGTGCATTTTTGGTGACAATCAGCTATACTTCGCAGCGGAGGTTCTCCTTATCTTCTTCCTGATAATCTTTCGTTGTTGTGGTCACGAACAGGTGCACAACCAGCAACAACTCGTCGATTCCACGACTCTCGGCTAGGGATTACGGCAACCCAATTCTCTAGGCGTTGGAGGGATGGAGTCACATCTTTATGAAAAAGGCTTGAGGGTTTGGTGGTTGGTCGTTGCCTGAGTAGATGTGACCCTGACGAAATCATGGTTGGACAACAATGTTGATTCGTGGATTCTGGTACTGGTTTCCTCTACGACTACGTCTATGTAGTCGCAGAGGTTATGAAATAATACTTCTCCGACACCATTTTTGTCGTTGTAAACGTCATTTTCCTCTACGACGACTTATATGGCGTCGTAGAAGTGAACAACGACGACCAAACGATGCGACTCAGTGTTATGGCATCGCAGAGGTTACTAAAAAGCCTTTGCGACAATATAAGAAGCCTCTGCGACTCTATAATGGAGTCACGAAAGCTACTTTTTCTTGTAGTGTGAAGAACCTATGGTGAAGCGAGAAGTCGTTGAGGAGGACTATCCCGCCTCGTCACGGTTGATTACTATTGGTCTCTCTCATCCACCCACTCATGGGTTGCTCCTTGGATAGCTAGCGCACTCCCTCGACATCTACGATGCCTCTATACGAGAACGGCATATATTCAAACACTCTAACAAGATCTAAATCGAGACATGAATGATTATGTTTTAATTTAGTTTTATGTTATATACCACCCATTTCAAAAAAAAAAAAAAGGTTATATGTTAAAGACTTATTTTATTAGTAGTCAAGTTTGGGAAGCCCAGTACAAACGTTTTGTTGCCGAGCTAAGACGTTGGGATTGCCCAAACATTAATCTGGATCATTTATTTTTTTCTTATGTAAAATGTTTTCTGCCAAAGTGATAATATGATTTGCTTTTCACTCGAAAGAAAAATAAGAGCTCAAGATATATTTTTATTATTATAAAAAATTGTGGATCGCAACAAATACACATCTCTAAATAATTTTTATAACTATCCCCATTATAAATTTTTTCTAGGGTTAAGGGTATGCGTGAGCGGCCTATTGCGCATGGCTCCATGGGTGCTGATGCTGCAAATCATGGAGGCTTTGCAGGGATCATGGGTTACTGTCCTACCAGGGCTGCTACTGACGTTAGGAGGTGCGTCACTGGTGGTGTACGGCGGCGGCAAGGGAGGCGCGACAGTGGTGGTGCACGGCGGCAGCAAGGGACGAGGTAAGGACACGCTAGTGCAGCTTGCCATGGCGGCTCCGACCTCGGCACCGGTTGGCCCCGTGGTGGGGTTACAAGCGTCACAACCGAGGATTACGGGGCCGAGAACGGAGGGACATGGGAGTGGCGGGGGTCGAGGCGAGATCCCTCCGGCGAGGTCTGTCATGGCGGTTTCGGGTCCGGCGCGTGTTGGGAGGAGGATGTGTTCGGGGAGCCGATCATCGTTGGTGATGGGTTTTGTAGAACATCAAGATGTCGTTGGTCGCGACTACTTAGGGGTGATCTCAGGCGGCCAAGGCATCGACGATAGCAGTGGCGGGGGACAGAATGGAGGAGGCGGGAGTAGTCAACCGGTACCTCGATCCACAACTGTTGTTCGCCTTACTGAACAGTGGACAGGTACTAGAGGGACCTTGTTCTCAGTTGGCGACAGATTGTACCTGTCTGCTGTAAGCGGTCGGAGTCTTTCAACGGCGGGGGGCTTTAAGCACCCCCGCCTCCAGGAATGAGAGCCTGGAGACCCAGGAAGGGTTTGGTCGTCTATATCCCCTTCCTGGAAGTGGTTCTGCCAACAGTCGATGAGATACTCCCCTACCACTTCAAGGTCAGCATTCCCGCGTTCAGGAGCCCTACATTTATCATTCAAGGGAGGACGACGCACGCTGACATACCGGGGAAGCTATCGGTCCACCACTGTTCGATGTTCAACTGATCTGCTCGATCAGTATTTATGGTTGGAGCACACTGTATCGGTGTCCCGGGATGCTACCGCAGTCAACCCCCTCGACCGCCTCTATGCATATGAGCACAATTTATTTCTTAGCACTCTTCTTTATTTCTTTTCGAACTACTGCTTTGTAAGGGGTTCGTCGACAGACGAACACCTAGGTACCTTTATTATTAATGATATTTCCAGTTCCTCTAAAAAAAACAAATAACTATCCCCATTAGGGTTGGGCACGGCCGGGTAACCGGCACCGGCCAGCCCTGGCACCACCGAAACCGAGCACTTCGGTGGTTACAAATCCAAAACTGGCGCCGACCCCGAAACCGACCCAGTAGTGTGATACCCGGTCGAGCATAGGGTCGGGCGGGTCGGTGAAATCACCGGTTCAACCGGCCTACTTAAAGCCCAGTACTGTTTAGGCCCAAAAAGAAGCCCAAATGACTAAAAACAGATCAAACATCTTCAGTTCAAATTTAAAGGAACATATTCATTTCAAATGATACAAAACAGATCAAAGTTGTTCATTTCAAATAAAAAACATCTCAAACTTCTTCATCAGATAACAACACATTTGTTCTTAAACATTACAACCAAAAACACATTTACAAATCTGACATTCCAAACAAAATACAAAAACAGCTTAGTCTTCAAACAACAGTGGTGTCATTGACTTCAGAAAGTTGGAAGCTTTCATTTGCTCTCAACAAGAGCTTTCATTTGCTCTCAAAAAAGGAAGCTTTCATTTTCTTTCCTTACAAGAACAATACCTATCACAATGAAAGGCCTTATTACCCAAATGGCCTTATTCTAGCAAAGTCTTACGGTGGCAGACCCCGTAATTTAGCTGAACTTATTTCTTTTATTTTTGATTTTCTTTTTATGAGTAAAATGCATGAGATTACATTTGTGCCCTTTTAGCACTTCAACAACATTGCCTTGTCATCTTCAAACTATCCTTGTCAGCTCTTCAAATTATCTTAGTCAGCTTCAACTTCAAATTGAAACAACTTATGTTAAGCTGTGTCGTTTTTCCCTCCTTCAATTCTATTTTCTTCTTCTTCTTGTTCGACTCCAAACCCCCCCCCCCCCCCCCCCCCAAAACCCAGAAACCTTCGACCCAACTGATCTCCAGCAAGGAATCGTCTCCGTTCTTCTCCAACAAGGTCGAAGGATCGAGTTCCAGTTTCTGGCCATTCTCCACGAGCTACAAGTATTGTCGGAGCTGAGATGGTAAGTAAGCCCTAACTGTTCTCGGTTTCCATTCCCTGGTTGTGCTTAGATAGGCTGAATTTAGGGTGAAATTGTGTTTAATTGTCGTGTAGCTACGTTGAATTCCTGTTTGAATGTAGAAATTTAGGGGGGTTTATTCATTATGCTTAGATACGGTTTAGGGGATATGTAGGTCGTAAAATCAGGGGTTGTTCTGGCTCGCAATCTGGGAGTTGATATTCTAGAATGGATTGTTAGGTCATTAAATCTATGGCGGTTATGGTTGGCAATTTGGGAATTAAAGTTCAATTTGAAATGAAGTGTGTTTATAGTTTTGCAGTTCAATTTGAAATGAATTGTTTTCTGTTATTGTAATTACTTGTTTGCACTCTACCAGGCAAGTTTATCATCCCTAGAGAGTAGGCAAAACTCAAATGGTGAAGAAAATGAAAGTTCTAGGTCAACTTCCTTCGACGGAGAAATTCCAAGTTATGATGAGGGTGAAAGTTCAATTGCAAGCCTAGATAATGCACGATTAGTCCAAATTGAGCTGCCTGAGTTTAAACCTATTTTGGCCGAGAGTGAACATTTCGATTGCAAGGTATCAGTGAAGAGTCATGTAGGGGGAACTTTTAAGTTCATCAAAGGAGAACTTGAGAGGTTAAGTGATGATGAAATCCACCTTCGTACCCTTAAAAAAGCTCCATTTGGTCATTTGATGGACATCCAACCGAGTGGTGACAATTCTTGTCAAATTCCTTGGTCTCTGTTAGTTCGACAAATTGACTTGGACCGGTCGTCCGAAATTTGGTTCTTGGTCCAAGGAAGACCGGTCAGATTTTCTTTAAAGGAATTCTGTATAATATCGGGGCTGAAGTGTGGAGCTTTTCCCGATGATAAATTTTTTAAAAAACAAATGAAGTCCAAAGTTTTGTCCTCGAAACACTTCCCGACACTAGATGCTAGTATGTTGACCTTAGAGAAGAAATTGACCCAGTTGGTTGGCGAACAAATGGAGGTTAGGCCTGCTACGAAGCCTAATTGGGATATTATTAGGGGTTGCTTGCTGTTGATCATCAGGGGAGTATTGATGCCATTGGACAGACGCTTCCATAAGCTGGATCGCAAGTATTTGGCTTTAGTGGATAACTTGAAGATGTTCTACGCATACCCTTGGGGTACTCTGTCCTTCAGTTATCTACTAAAACAGATAAAAGCAAAGAAGTTGAGAAATAAAATGTTGGTGGCTCAAAAGAACCCAAGAAATGAGAGTAGTATGACATATGCCGGTTTCTTCCTTCCTCTCACAGTAAGTAACTAATCCTTCACACAAATATTTTTTTAATATCGTAGTGTACATGATGTCTCTTATGATTTGTATCTTTTGTCGTAGGTACTTGCATTTGAATGCATACCATCATTAGCAACGAAGTTCGCAACAATTCGTGAAGACTTCGGCGTAGACTTGCCTAGAATTCTAAAATGGAAGACAACGTGGAGTAGAAATCCGTCCTACAGTGCTGTTAGGGAAGCACTCTTAAAAAGCTCACCGGAGGTTAGGAATTTAATTTTCATATAATATATGCATTTTCATATAAATTCCACGTATTAAATTTTATTCGTTTTTGTGCTCAGGAAATCGTAAGTCTGTTGGTCCCCACTGAGGAAGAAAAGAAGCAGCCTTGGATGGAAGAATTCGTGAACAAAGAAGAAGAACATCCGAATCCGTTGTTGGACAACATGGTGGAAAAGATGGAGCAAGGCTTTTTTGTTTCATTTCCAGAAGATCAGACCGTCCATGTGGCACCGCCAACTCCACCAGCAGCACCAGAGGAGGTTCAGGTTCCTACGTCACACCCACAGTCCGATGATGGACTTTACAAGGCTGTCATGGAGCAAATTGAGCTGCTAAAGAGCCAGGTCCTGTCAGTGCAGGCTGATGTGAAAAGTGTGTTGGAAGTGCAGAAGACACAATTTGAGGCGATCATGGGAGCTCTGTCAGCCCGACAACATGAAGACAGTCCATCAAACCACTTCGGAGCAGGTTCTGAAGCATCATTTCCTGGGCAGGACAAACAGAAGAACCAAGAAGATGAGATGGACATGTTCGATAATGTGACTGGGGATGTTGGTGAGAAGGAGTTGAACCAAGAAGGTGTGGCCACTGGAGTTGAAGTGAACCAAGGAGAAGAAGTGCCTGAGGAGGAAATGGATGAGAACCAACAAGAAGTGGGAGTTCCCAATGGTGGAGAGGATGGAGAGGAAGTTGATGTTTTAAAAATTGGAGCAGCCGTTGAAGAGGAAGTGAACAAACAAGAAGAAGAAGAAGAAGGAGTGGCAGCTGGACAAAAAGGTGTGCCCGCTGTAGTGGAAGTGAACAAACAAGGAAATGTGAATGAAGAAGTTTATGAAGAAGTGAATGAAGAAGTTAATGAAGAAGTTAATGAAGAAGAGGAAGGCAATGAAGGGGAAGATGTAAATGAAAAGGAACATTCCGTGGAGAAGGAAGTAGTTGAGGTGAACCAAGAGGTCCATGAGCCGGCTGTTGTTGAAAAGGCCAAGGAAATTCCAGCTAGAGTTACTAGAAGTAAGCGTCTTGCAAAAAAGGTGAAGTCTAACACAAAGAAGCCTGCCACAAGGGCCACAAAGAGGAGGGGGGCTGCCACAAAGAATCCTGGCACAAGCAAGCGGAAGAGAGAAGAATGAAGCTCGACGAAAGTCTCGGCTCCTGTTATACACGAGCGGGACAGCGAAGCAACGAAGGAGAAGAAGAGGAGACTTAAAGGGAACTTAGAGAAGTTGAACCCTCTCCTTATGCCTGATCAATCCACAACCCAGGTGTATAAGGATGTGATCGCAAAACTGAAGAGGAAGAAGACACCCTTAGAGGAAATCCCAAAAACACCTTACGGAGAGGTCAGCTTGTCTTACTACACAACTCTCAGCGGGTCAAACGAAAAGATGAATGCAAGGGTAAGGTGGAACCTTAATTATTTGCATTGTTTCCTTGTTTTCAATTTAATTTAAATGTAATAAAATTACTTTTATGTATGCAGCACATGAATGATTGCATGTTTGGAATTAGAAAGCGGCAGGGGCGTTGCAAGAAGCACTATGCACAGAATGCTGTGGTGTTGGACGCAGAATTTGCAGATGCCGTTAAGGAAGGGCACATGGCATGGACTCAAAGTGAGAACCCCCAAGTAGCAGATCGCTTAATGGAATACGTTAGGGGAGATCTTCCGATCTTTGCTGGTAAGGAATGGGCAGGTTGTGACAGAATATTTTTTCCTTTGCTGGTGGACGAAGTATCACAGCATTGGGTTATGGTGGAGGCGGACGTAACTCTCTGCAAGCTCATCATGTATGACTGCTATAGAACAGTTCCGGATAATTCCATTTATGCAGTGATGGAACCTTTTGTGGTGATGTTCCCACAAATTCTCATTGCTGCCAAGAATTTTCACGCGGAATTACTGCATTCGGGCACCAAATGGACGTGTGAAAGGCGGTCTGATTTGCAACAAGTGGAGCTTAGGTATGGAATCTTCTACAACTTTGCATGTTATAACATTTTATTGTTCTATAACTGTTACCCTTACTTAGTAGTCAGTAATTTGCATTTATTGTGCAGAGGAGACTCGGGTGTTTATGCGCTGAAGTATTGCGAGCTGGAGCTCCAATCATTTCCGATCCCTATTTACATGCGTCCACAGTATGTCTCTGTTTACCGCTTGAAGATGTGTGTGGACATAGCAACACAATTCGAGAACTTCTTGGATTACAAACATGAATGAGTTTTCATATGATCATCGAGGATAAAACTTTACTGTTTCAATGACTTATAATTTGAATATTTGAGGTGGATTGTAATTTGAATTATACACTTTGATGTGATTTTTATTATTTTGGTGACCAAGATTGGTTTTAAATCTAAACTGCTTTCATGTATTAGTATAATGTTAGCCTTATGTTGAATGGATTGTATTGTTAATATGGCCTAGCTACTTATCCAAGTACATTCATACATTCATACTAACCTACTTATCCAAAAAGTGATAACAAATCCTACAACAACTAACATAATCACTGTTTTGCCTTTGTCTCTTTGAGCATCCAAATCCAATTGTAGCTTCAGAATCCTTTCCTCATCTTGTTGTTGTTGTTCAAACACAATAGAAAGCTTAGCTTCCATCCTTGCAATTGTATGTTCACAAACTTTCAGTGTCTCACGCAATTGCAATTCCCCATCTTCCATCCTTGCAACTCTATCTTCTAAAACGGCAATTGGGTAATTTGCCCCTCTATCGTCTAATATTTTTTTGAATTGCTCTGCCTTCCCAGCTGACTTTGTCCCACATTCGACTTTGGGTCCATCAATCCAGCGAAAAAAATCGCATTTTTTGGTTCCCTCAGTCTACCAAAAAAACAGAACAAACCCTAATTTCAGCATAAATTTCAATTCCCACATCAATCAAAAAGGAAACCTTAATTTCAGCAGCAATTCCTAAATTAGGGAAACCTAATCGCAGCAGGACTTACCAAATCACCCTAATTTCAGTTCAGCTGGAATTTCGAAATCAAAAAAGAAAAACCCTAAGCTTTTGACTTACCATGAAATTACCACACCCAACGAACCTTTGTCCTGGATTCATCTTCGTGGTTGAGGTTCGTACAGGAGTTTCAAATCCACAGTGGCAAAGGACCTTCTTCTTCGCGTTCGCGTTCGACTTCTTCATGAAGAACACAATTTTCGCGTTCGCGCCTTAATGTTCAAATAAAATCTGTTTGAAAACGTGTGGATTGGGTTGAATTATATTGTCGTTACCAAAGTAACGGATTCTGTCAAAAAACTAACTACCGGCTGGATGTAAAACTTAAACTACCGTCTGTTTGCCTTACTATTCAGTTTAAAAACCATTTTAATGTGTTTAGTTTAATATTGCCTTTAATAAACCATTTTAATAGTCACCCATTTTCTTATTTTAATTATTTTGGAAGGATATCCAAACTTTAATACAATTGGTAAAAAAACAAATATTGTATGCAACAACTGAATGAACCCAATTTCTAGTGTTCTGTTCCTTGTACTCGTGTTTCTGGGAAGCAACAATTCTGTTCTCATTTTGTCTATAATCTGTTGCTCTAGAAAATATGTTCTAGATCTAGAAGAACTTTTATAGATTTTCACCAAATTTTGCAGTTTGTATGTCTGTTCTAGTTGTTACTGTCCAGGTTCTCATGAAAGTCTAAAATTGTTATTAGCGTTTTACACTCCATTCTAGAAAACAGTATTCCAATTTAGACTGCCAGTCTAGACACATTATTCCGATTTGAACTGCTAGGCTGGTTACTGTCTTGAGTATCTAGAACACCAGACATCAAATTCAGCATTTCCCCGGAAATTAAATATTCTAAAGACATATAAGCAACAAATTGAATAGAATATAAGAGAATGTAGAACATGCAAAATTAACAATGACAACGTGGTCCTGAACTTCCACAGTCAGATAACTTTTCTTGAAGTGCTTTTGTATATTATTTTTTTTAGGATGGAAGTCGTATTTTAGATTTAAATTTTTTGTAACAAACTATTTTAATTCATTTATATTGTTGCTTTTATTTATTTTGGAAGGATATACAAACTTTAATACAATTGGTAAAAAAACAAATATTGTATGCAACAAATGAATGAACCCAATTTCTAGTGTTCTGTACCTTGTACTCGTGTTTCTGGGAAGCAACAATTCTGTTCTCATTTTGTCTATAATCTGCTGCTCTAGAAAATATGTTCTAGATCTAGAAGAACTTTTATAGATTTTCACTAAAATTTTCAGTTTGTATGTCTTTTCTAGTTGTTACTGTCCAGGTTCTCATGAAATTCTGAAATTGTTATTAGCGTTCTACACTCCATTCTAGAAACAATATTCCAATTTGGACTGCCAGTCTAGACACATTATTCCGATTTGGACTGCTAGGCTGGTTACTGTCTTGAGTATCTGGAACACCACACAGCAAATTCAGCATTTCCCCGGAATTCAACTATTCAAAACACATATAAGAAACAAATGTTCATATTCATATTCAGCAAATTCAGCATTTCCCCGGAAATAACAAGCAATTCTTCATATAACAAGCACAAATTGATCGTTCATAAACTACAGCATACATCCCAATTCCAAGTTCCTCAACAAGCACAAATTGTTCAACCATAAAATACAGGATACATCCCATCCCAATCCAATTACATAAAAACTGGCCTTATTACATAATAATTGTCATTCGCATGTTGTCCTTGTATGACCAATTTCACCACATAATCCACATTTTCTTATTCTTGGTGGCCGACGTGGCTCACCGGCGGATGGGAGTCTCTTGACTTGTGGTCTACCGCGCTTTAGTGGTAGTTTTGGAGGGATAACCTTCATAACTGGTTCAGAGCTAAGAGAAACCCAATCTCGTTCTGCTGGTACGGGATAAAGGGTTTCAAAATAAGCCATTCTCCATAAATTCAGTGAGTAATAGTCGGAGAAGAACTGATAACAATCAAGGTTCTTCAACTTGGCAGCTGCTATTGCATGTACACAAGGCAATTTATCCAAGTCGAATACACGACATTCACACCGCTTCTCAAGTAAATTAACTATGGTCACATGTTTGTTACCAACAACCTGAAACTCTGACGCGTTGAGCTGTTTCACTTTCAAGGTGGCAGCGACTCGTGTCCTTACCCGAAGGACTTTCTCTACATATTGAGTCATCTGTGTACCTGGAGGTATACATGCAATGTGATGACGACGTCTATTGAACCACTCTGAAACTTTCTCCTGCATAGCATCAAGCAATGCAATGACAGGCCACTCTCTTGGCTCTTTCAATGCTGCGTTTATCGACTCCACTCCATTTGTTGTCATGATATTGTACCGATCACCTCTGAAGTGTGCTCTAGCCCACTGATGAACCGCAATATTTGTTTCTTCAAGATATTCGATGGCCGATGGGTAGGATTCAGTCATAATTTCGTACAGTCTGTTGAACTCAGATACCCGGTACGCTTCAGCGCATTTTTTGAAAGCATTTAGAAGACCTTCTGCAGTACCAACCTTTTTTTGGAATGAAGTCGTACATTTCGTCCGAGATGCCACCTACAGTGTCCATGATCTGCTTTGGGGTAGATCTTCAACCTCCCATTGATGATACTCTGATTCCTATCAGAAAGAATTACCAATTCATCTTCATCTGGTATAAATTGTTGTAACTTCTCAAAAAACCATGTCCATGACGCATCATTCTCTGTGTCTACAATTCCCCAAGCAATAGGATATTGCTGATGATGACCATCTTGTGCGGTTGCAATAAGCATTACTCCTTTGAACCGTGTCTTCAAGAAGGTGCCATCAACCGCAACGACTTTTCTCATTGTCTTCCATCCTCGAATACATGCAGCATATGCTATAAATACATATTTGAACCTGCTTTCTTCATCCACCTTTAGATGAGTGATTGTTCCTGGATTCTTCTGTACAACCATCTCCAAATAAGCCGGAAGGAGTGCATAACTTTTCTCGGGATCCCCTCTAAGATAAAAGTTGGCAAGTTGTCTGGCCTTCCAAGCTTGCTAGTATGGTATCTCGGTGCTTGCCTCAGTGTCATTTTTCAGAAATACTTGAATTAGTCTTGGACACGGTGTCGTCTTTTGACCCGCACATTTTTTCCTCATGTATTCAGCAACATATTTAGTAGTTGCTTGCCGGCGGTGGAGCTTCGTCACATTGGCAGAGCAATGGTGAGTATTGTAATATGTTCTGACAGAGAACTGCCTTGTGGTTCCAATTTTGGCGGTCCGCACTCTCCATCCACAAGGTTGGTTAGCACATATTGCCACAAACACCGTCTTGTTAGATTTTTCAGCACGATAATCGAACCCGTCCTTCACAAAAATATGTGACAAAAACGTCTGAAACTCTTCTTTCGTCTCAAATGTATCACCAACTGCTAAACCTGACCCATCTTGGAAACCGATCGAGTTTGCTTCGGCATCAAGCACTTCCGTCGGATAAAAGTGGTCTGCAGGATCAAAACTTGATCTGGATTGTTCTTGTTCTGGATACTCTTGTTCGTTTGCCATATCTTCCAATCCCACATCCTCATCCACTGCCACTTCTTCCTCATCAACTTCCACACCCGCTTCCACCTCTTCCATATCATCATCAGAACTAAACTGTTCTAGAATCTCTTCTACCCCGCCTTGCCTATCATAAATATAATCATCATCAACATAATCATCTTCAACACTTAACTGTGCGGGAGTAGGATTTGACCCCGCTGGAGTCGCTACTGCTTCTACATCAGTTCTACCCCTTCTACCAGCTCGACGTGGGAGATGCACGCGTTGCCCACCGTTGTTAACACTCATAAAATCAATGGATTCCTCCGTATTTATTGGACTACACATGTCCCTGCCAAAGTACTCATCACGTACACCGGGGGCAGCAGGAGGATTCATTTCCATTTCCCTACCACCGGTATGTTTGTTAATCACCTCCACACGCAGTATGTTGTTTCGGGTCCCAAGTCCATATTCCACAACAAAACCAAGAACAGTTTCATCGTCTTCTAAAATAACCGGATCCATTCCTCCAACATCGTCAGGCAAGTCCGGTACTAAGTAGCTCACTTTCAATTCATTTTCATTTTTGTCCACTCCGGTCTTCTCATACAATTTATCCCATAACCTCTTCTTCAATGATGTATCTTCATCATCAAGAAGGATATTCATAGACTTGGAATTGGATGGTATCCAACTATATTTCCCGTTCTCGTTCAAATATTGCCCACCAAAAAAAGCATGTACTAGCACTCTAACCATTCCTACAACAATTATGAACATATCAATATAAAGCTACAATTTACCATAACAAACATCTATAAATATTTACAACTCGATTTTAAAACAATTTCAAACAAAAAGGCCTTTGTTTGTACATAAAGGACTTGTAAAACTATTTTCAAACAAAACCCAAAAGGGGTAAAGCCTTAAATATACATGATTTAATAACAGATTCATACTACATTCTGATACGTAAAATACCGGATGGACACCCGTTTTAGTTTACATGAAACCAGAACGCCAAACCGTCCTGGTAACAGCTCATACCAGAACGTGTCGATCTGAACTATTATCATCGGCATGGTCCGAACTCGAACCACATCATCACACGAATTGGAGGTCCGAATGAAGCAATACTAGCTCGACATATGTTTCAAAACCATTCCATGATAACATTGAGTGCGTTTAAACATACATATTGCTCAAAATCTACAGATTAGGTCTTTCCAATTACTTACCTCGAGCTAGGGTTTTTCTGGGCAGCCTTCAATGACAGTGGAACAATCAATTGAGCAGCTCTCACGACAAATTGAAGAAGAAACAACGGGTAGGAGGACAAACAATGCACGGGACAACAACAATTGAAGAAGAAAAACGAGGATGAAGGAGAAGCGAACGAGAATGGGGCAAAATTCGATTTCCCCAATTCAGCTGGATTTGGCGCGAATTAACTACCGACTGCTGACGTGGATTTGGCGCCAACAGGGCAAACGAAAGCTGACGTGGAACAAGAGTGAGAAAAGAGTTGGGTGCTGACATGGATCATCTATAAGGGTAATGTTGGTAGTTGGAAAGAGTCATTAATGAGGAGGCTAGGTAGGTGAGAGCATTGAATGTGGAGGCTATTTTAATTATACTTTCCTTTTAAAAGGCCATTTGAGTAATAAGGCCCACAATGAAATAAGGTAAACATTAGCAATAGCAAATTAAAAAAAATGAAATGAAGGCAAAAAAGATCAAGTATGATATAGTTCGTAACTAACCAACTTTTGGTAGTTCGATCACATAAGAACAGGAGCGCCAATTGTGGTGGCAAACGTATCAATTACTGGAAAGTAGATGCAAAAACAATTATTTATAACCAATGCAAAAAAAACCAGATCAAAACAGATACGAAAAAGATGAGTTATTACCATCCTCCCCATCTTGAATCATGTCTTCATCCTTCTCCATACTTGCTAAAGTTTGAATAACATTAATACCTTTCAACCAATCTTGTGTGCAAATCAATGCTTGCACAACTCGTGTACTCAATGAACTCCTAAAAGCATCGAGTACTCTGCTGCCAGCAGAGAATGCACTTTCACTAGAAACTGAGGTCATGGGAATAACTAGAATGTCTCTAGCCATCCTAGCAAGAATAGGGAATCGATGAGCATTATCTGCCCACCATGAAATCACTTTGAATTCAGATCTGTCAGTAGCTCGCTGCTCATTTAAATATGTTTCCAACTCATTTTGAGGAGCACCAACACGTGAAGAACAAAGCCTTTTAAATTTTTCAAAATTTCGGTGTTTTGAGACTTTGTCAACAACACTATCGGAACAGTCCGGTTGTGTTTCGGGCTCATCAACACCAAATTCAGTTTTATAATGTGCAAACATATCATCAAGAGATACTTTGACACATTGGGATAGACTATCATAAACTTCAGCGGGATACATGTCCTCTAAAAGATAATTGACATAACTCAACTTCTTCCGGGGATCAAAAATTGGTGCTAGGAATGTGAACATGTTCAACATTCCCAAATCCCTGAAATACTTGTTGAATTTTTCATTCATCCTAGAGGACATGTTTCTCATGCTTAAATTATCACTTTCTAAACCCTCTTTTATAAGCAAATTAATGTCTGATATTTCATCCAATATCACGTTTGATGTAGCATATGAGGAACATGATATTCTAACGGTTGCACAAAAAAAAGTTTCCAAAAACTTTATCAAGGATTTAACTACAACCCAATTAGATTGAGTCAACCTACCTAAATTGGACCCAATTTTTTTCCAAACCTTAAAATCCAACTCAGCATTCAAACAAGGATCTAACATGCTATATTGATGGAATGCATTCTCTAACCTACAAGCTGAATGAAGCATAAGGTAGGTTGAGTTCCACCTTGTGGACACATCAACGGACAGCAGCCGTTTGGTTTTATAACCAGCCAGCACACAAGCAATTTTAAACCTAGATAACCTCATTGGAGAATGGCTAATGAACCTTACAGCAGCCCTTATCCTTTCTATAGACCTATCAACTTCCTTAAGACCATCATTAACGATCAAGTTCAAAATATGTGCAACACACCTCATATGCATAAATCTACCATCAAATAAATTAGAGCACAACATTCTTTGATTAAGTTGTACCCTCAAATATTCTATGGCGTCTTTGTTAGGGGATGCATTGTCTACTGTTATTTCCATTATGTTATCTAACCCCCATGCATTCAAACAGGTTTCAACAACTCTCCCAATATCTTCCCCTCGATGAGAAGTTAGTGGGCAGAAATTTAATTTTTTTTTTTTGTGTAAAACCCATGCATCATCAATGAAATGTGCAGTTATGCACATATAATTGACTTGTTGGACACTTGTCCAAGTGTCCGTTGTGAAAGAGACTCTAAATTTTGAGTTTCAGAAATACTCAAACAACTTTAGTTTTTCCGCCTCATATAACTTGTAAATATCCCTAATCATAGTATATCTAGAGGGGATCACAAACATTGTACATCAAGCATATACAAAATGATGAAACCCCTCCCCATCAACACACCTAAAGGCCAATTCATCAAGGACTATCATTTTGGTCAAAGCACTTCGACACACTTGTTGATTAAAGTGCCAAGCGACTAATTCCCCCTCTTTTCCCTTACCCTTTCCCACCTTGTGAAAACCTAATTTGTCTTGTTTTAGATCAGTTACTATCTTCTCAGGGTTCTTATCACACTTCTCTATATGCAATTTTAAAGTGCTAGTGCCATATTTACTAGAACCAGCAGGCTAGTTTTTAGGACAGTACTTACAATAAGCCCTATAATCATTTCCATCTACAACCAAATCAAAGTGTTTCCATACAGTAGACGTGCGCTTAGAAGGGATTTTTGTTTTACCTGAGGATGCAGCTGCTGCTGCATCCTTACCACCTTGCCCAGCTTTCTTACTTTGCACAACAATTGTTCCCTCGCTTCCAGAGCCTGAGGAAGCAGCTGATTGTGCTCGTCCTTTCTCTCCTATCACTATGCCTTTTGGTCGAGAACCTTGACCAGGTTGGGTTACTGAACCACCTTGGAATATCCCCTGCATATAAAGTTCAACAAACTGTTATTAACCAATTTTTAAATCAAATTAGTATTTTAAACATAACAAATTTTGAAAACATGTCTGATTTTGAAAACAAATCTGATTTTTAAAGCAGATCTGATTTATAAACCCCTAAATCATTACAAATTAAAGCAACTACACTAAAACCCTAAATCAGATTCATATACATACAAAACCCTAAAGCAGATTGATATAAAAACAATTTGTAAATCAGATCTGATTTATAAAACCCTAAATCATTAAAACACTAAAAGCAACTACAACTAAACCCTAAATCAGAATCATATACAACAAAAACCCTAAATTCTAACAACACCTTAAATCATAAATCAAAGAAAAATAAACCCTAAAGCAAACAAAGCCCTAACACAAAAAAAAAACCCTCAATTCAACCAAAACCCTACATCAGATTCATACTAAAACCAAACATTTAAACCATAAAGCAAAAAAATACATAAATCAGATTTTAGGGTTTTGCTGTATATGAGTCTGATTTAGAGGTTAAATAGTGATTAGAATCACAATTAACCCCCTAAATCAGACTCATATACATCAAAACCCTAAATCAGATTGATATACATAAACCAAAATAAAAGCCTTAACACACTATCATAAATTATGGTTTGATACCTTTTAAAAGAAACAGTCATGAGGTGAAAGACTAAAAGCAACAACATCTAAACCCTAAATCAGATTCATATACATACAAAAAATTAGGGTTTCATTATCAGAAATAGGGGTTTTGTTTTAGATTATGGTTTCAATCTGATTGAGGGGTTGAATAGTGATTAGAATCACTATTAAACCCCTAATTCAGACTCAAACCCTAACCCAAAACAAAACCCCTAAATTCTAACAACACCCTAAAGCAAACAAAGGCCTAACACAAAAAAAACCCTCAATTCTACCAAAACCCTAAATTAGATTCATACTAAAACCAAACATTTGAACCACAAAGCAAAATAAAAACAGAACCCTAACTCAAACCATCAATAAAATTTCAATAACCTAAATCAATGCACAAAACCCCTAAATCAGATGTGGAAAACATGAAATCGAACCAGAAATCAGATTAGCAACCCTAAATTATAATGAAATCTTAAATAATACAACAAAAACCTTACATCAGATTTGATAAACCTAAAATCAATAATAAATCAATACAGGAAACCCCTAAATCAGATTGAAACCCTAAATAAACACAAAACCCCTAAATTTTAATCAACCCTAATTCGGAAAAGATGAGAAATTACCTTCCCATTTGCAATCCGCTTCTCCTTCTCGTGTTCCTTCTCCATCCTTCCTCTCTCAAGTCTCACTCAGTCTCAATTTGATAGTCGAACACTAAGATATCAGAAACCCTAAATCAGACTCGAGTGCTTGTCATAAATGCTCAGCCGGTCGACCTATAGCCCCCTCGCCTCCTCCTCTTCCTCATCCGCATTAAATGAAGCCGTGTTAGAGAAGCAAGGGAGTTGGAGAGTTGGAGGAGAGGAATTGAGAGGAGGACCATGCTTTGACAGTGAATCTGATAGGGTTTGGTGAGGTGAGTAGAGACGAGAGGGAATGGAAGGAACGGATTGAAGACACGATAGGAAAGAAGAAGTAGAAGAAGAGAGATAGAGGTGAGGTCGGTTCTGGGTTAGGTGAAGCATTCAATGCGAGAAGACGAGACGCCGTAGAGAGAGAGAGAGAGACGAGGAGGAAGAGAGAGAGGGAAATGAGAAGAGAGTGTGAGTTTGAGTGTTTAGACGAAAATCAACGGCTCAGATTGAAACCCTACATCGGACGGCCAGGAATGACAGTCCAGTTGATCTGGGCTTCGCGCGTAAACGGGCCGAGGCGAAGTGAACGGACCGCGTCTTCTTGGGCCGAGCAAATCTGACGGGCCTAAGGCCCTGTCCAACTTCCTCCTCTGGGCCCGGCCGGTTCGGTTAACCTGCGGTTCAGAGGTATCAAAACCGGCCACCGTTTTTCTGGTCGCCGGTTCAACCATTTCCTCACCGACGCCGGCGGTTTTTTTCCCGATTCCGGTGCCTCCGGTGCCGGTTCTGGGCGGAGACGGACGAAAACGGTGAATTCGGTGTATTATGCCCAACCCTAATCCCCATTGTTTATTATCTCTTAAGACAGAAAATCTCACCTGAGACTTTAACCCGCGATTTAACTCAAATTTGCCTGCTAGAATCTCACATGGGAAGCAGTAGTGGGTATCATTCATTCCTCTCCTGTCATCTCTTTATGGTGAAGAAACACATGGTCATCATCATCATATATCATGCCATGCATATGCTATATGCCATTCCCATTCACCGTTAAGCTTATTTAATCCTTCTAATTTGAACCAAACGTAATTACAAAATTCACTAATTACAAATTTGCCATCTCCTCATTAACTGATCTGCCAGTTTCTCACCTAACTGAAGGCTGCAGATACATCACCATGTTTTTATCCGACATGTGTTTTCCTACATTAATGATTAATACTAACGTGGGCCCTCTAGACAGGGGCATTTTCGTCATACTCATGCTAACGGGTGAGGTTGTCCTAACCTAAGCGATGGATTTATGATAAACCATAACACGTGAGGGTTGTGGGGTAAATAAAAAACTTTCTTAAATTAGTTTTTACAGTCACACCCTACATGTTTAATTATATTTTGATTGATTAAAATTATGTCAATTGAGTCAAATATTAATTATTTTTTATTAAATAAAAATTTACGGTGACTAATTATCGATTAATTACACAGAAAGTAATATTAAAATTTATTCATGTAGAAAATATTTCGCTTATAATATTTATCGGTACAAAATAGTTCACTCCATGATTATAATTATCCATTAAATTTATGATCCCATCTTCTTTTTTTGAGAATAAAAAGTAGTTTTATTTAATATTTCGGGATTCTTAGTTTTGAGAAAACAGAAGGAGGTTCGATCAGAGCCGGATGATTTAGTTAAGGATGTTTTTGATTGGGCAATTTTGGAAAAACATGAGGATCGCCCGACACTATTAACCAGATCCCAGAGAGTCACAAAGACCAGTGATTTGACTAACGTGCCGCATGATGGTGATCGTCTCTTGTCTTATTTCTCCACAGGTGGGCTGCCCTCTAGAATGGGAAAAAGAAGGAACCTTAGGTCCAGTTAGGGAGAGTTGACCCTGTACGGACAATGACTCTGAATCAGAAATCAAAAGGGAAGTCGGGTCAAATCTACACCCGGACAACAAAGATGAAGAAGGCTTTGGAGCTTTCAGGATTACTCCCACACCTCCGTGAGCTGCTGGACGAGGAGGATACCGTGGATGGTAGCGATCAATAAGCGACAGCTCTTGAACAGCCTCGCCAGGAGGAATAAGAAGCCCTGGGAAGAAGGTTCGCCATCTAAGAGAAGACCTACCTTAGAAGACTCAAGAGCCGGTGTTGGTCAGTCTCGGGTTAGCATACATAACAGATGTCTTTCAAAAATATATATGTATAATACATACATAAACAGTACCATTGAGATGTGAGTTGTCTGACCAATTGTTAATCGAATTTCCTCAGCGAGTTGACTCAATTTGACCGTTTACCATTTTCAACCATCACTAACCAAAGGTCAAGGCCAAGAGGACGCGTTCACAGTCTCACAGCACATCACAGCACATTCACAATCATAGGACACAGAGCTTTCACAAACAGCGACCCTTCCCGAGAAACTCCATCACCGCCGTATTCAATTCACACCCACATCCCAAATCCATCCTCACGCCCAAAACTGATCCCGGAATCGGAGGTGGGTCAGATCAGATTCACTCCTGAGGTCGACGACGATGATGACGGTTGAGGAAGGCAAGTCCGGCTCTGATGCCAAGGGCTGGAGTCTCTGTAAGAGGCCGTTTTGGCAACCGGCCAATGCTTCCTCTTCCTCCACCACCACCACCACTTCGAGCTCTGTACTCAGCGTTTACCAGCAGAACCAGACTCAGCAGGTCCTCGAGGGGTCGAATCTTCAGTCTTCGAGCAAGGTCTCGTCCATGGCCAAGTCTCTGCTTCCTACTAGAAGGAGGCTTCGTCTCGATCCTCCCAGCAAGTTGTATTTTCCATGTGAGGTGTTTAATTATCAGTTCAATATATCATCTGGGTTCTTACTGTTGGTTCTGCTCTTGGGTTTTGGATGATTTAATTGGCATTTGGAGATTTTGAACCTAGGTTTTCTAAATTAGTCAGATTTTTTTTTCGTCTTAGAAATAGGTGGATTTGCTTCCATGGCCAGATTTACCCATTTGGTGATTCTATTTGCTACTCTGGAACTGGTTTCTGCTGATTTGATTTAGATGTGGTGTGCATAATTGTACTTCTGGATTGTTACAGATATGGGATGTTCTGATTTGGTAACTAGAAGTGAGACCCTTTGTAATTTTCGGTTGTTTGCATTGCCATTTGGTGCCAATTTGATTCTTTTTCATGCATTTTTGGTAGACATAGTGCTCGAAAAGGCCTTGAATTGATTAATTTCATGTTGCAATTCCTTATACGTTATTTCTTCATTGAAATTATGGTAGATAATTATTGCGGGTTTCATGTTGTAATTCCTAATATGTTGTTTCTTAGTTGAAATTATAGAAGAAAAGTATCACTACTTTGTCTAAATTTTGAATTTGAATGAGTGATATTGCCCAACAGGTAATGATTAAAAGCAATAATGTTGGTCACTTTTTCTTTGATTATTGCAGTTTGCAAGCTCATTTGACTTTTCTTGCTGCCTGACTTCTTTCAACTTGTTTCATTTGAAGATGAACCTGGAAAACAAGTAAGGAGTGCAATTGCAATAAAAAACACCAGCAGGTCGCATGTTGCTTTCAAGGTATAGAAGAAGTTTTTATTTTATTTTAGTGATAATTGCATAAACTTGCGGTGAACTGTTTTGCAAATACTATCGGTGAACTATTTTTTTTCCAAATGACATCCCCAACTATTTCCGTTCTGCAAATCCACTAACAGGGTTTATTTTTTTGCCAAAAGTCGAAAGTAACCATGCAAAAGTGTATACACAAGGGTTCCAAATTGCAAAACACGTATACATAAGGGTTGCAAATTGAAAAATACATATAATGTATACATGGGGGTGCCATTTCCAAAAAAAACAGTTGACCGATAGTCTTTGTAAAACGCGCATAGTTCACCGCAAGTTTTTACAATTATCCCTTCATTTTATTTCTGCTGTTCTCCTTCTGTTGTGCACTTTTGATGTTAGTATATTTGATTGTTAGTACCCAAGGTCTTATTTTTACATGTTGTAATCAAAATTTTATTTTACTCCCAACAAGTTCAGTAAGCACAACATTCAGGTCCCAAGTTTGAGAAAGCATTTATTTGTATACATTTGATAAAACCGAGCAATGATTTGAATTACTTGTCATTATATCTCAGAATTTGTGGTTTTTTTTTTATAATGGGCATGGGCCTATAGAAATCGGAAAAGGATGGTTTTCTAACTGTTGACCTATTAATTGTTTCAGTTCCAAACTACTGCACCAAAGAGTTGTTATATGCGTCCTCCAGGGGGCATACTTGCTCCTGGTGAAAGTGTCATTGCCACTGGTAACCCCTCCTTCTAAGCTCCTCATATATCTTTGTTCTCATTGCATTTATGACAAAATGCACTGCTTGTTACTAAGTTCTCAGACAGCTTCTAATTTTTTACTTGGCTGACAGTTTTCAAGTTTGTGGAGCCTCCAGAGAACAACGAGAAACCGTTAGATCAGAAGAGCAGAGTTAAGTTCAAGATCATGAGCTTAAAGGTGAAAGGAGAAATGGACTATGTACCAGAACTGGTATATTTTTGGGGCACTGACAACTTTCTACGTAGCCTCCATATGCTAATAGAACTACTTTTCTAAAATCGAATTGTATCTACTTTTGGATAATGACAACCTCACCCTCCCCAGTCTGTGCATTGAACTAACTATACCATCTTTGAAAGGAGAGGTATTGGCAGCCTATCAGGGCAGCCGGTACTTCAATGAATCTTCTTTTTCCAAAAGAACATAAGTTTGAATTTTACCCCACTTCAACCCTATAGCTTTCCTCCCCTGAAGATTTGGAGCTTGCTTCTTTATGGTTTAGGATGGTACTTCATGCCTTTTTTTTATCAGCTATGTGTATCAAGATTTAGGGCTCACAAGGGATTAAACCATCCTTTACACTAGAAAGAAGCTCTAATTTGCCACTTGATCCCCATCTTGAGAAAGAGACCCAACAAGAGTTAGAGGAGAGAGGCCCTCCAAGAATTGGGAAAAAGAGGTGATAAAGGTCGGAGAGGGTACTATGGGTGGGGCTTGAACCATGTTCCCAAGGATCCAAGTTCAAGTGCTTGATCAGTTAGACAAGCAGTCTTTTGTCTTCAATGCCTACATTTATTTTAATAAGAAAATGATTGCACAGATGTTTTATTCCTTATGTGGTTAAGAATAGAGAAATTATATAGATTCTACTGATGTGTGATCTTGATGGTTTTATGCAGTTTGATGAGCAAAAGGACCAAGTAGCTGTTGAGCAGATTTTGAGGGTTATTTTCCTTGATCCAGAGCGTCCCAGTCCAGTAAGGAGGATGATAATGATTTCACTTTGTCACATGCATGAGTATATGTCTTGTAAACAATTCTTTATCCTATTGTTTCTTGTAAGGTGCTGGAAAAGCTTAAACGTCAACTGGCTGAAGCTGAGGCTGCACTTGAAGTACGCAAGAAACCTCCAGAAGAAGCAGGCCCACGCATAGTTGGGGAAGGGCTTGTTATAGATGAATGGGTAAGGAAAAAAATATTTGATAATTTGCTGTGTGATTGGGCTGGTAAATTATAGGGGAAACGTTATTAACATCTCCTCGGCGACCTTTGATTTGCAAAAACACACTATAGATATGGTTTATCAGAAAAACACGGTAACATTTCTCATAAATACAAAAAACGTGAGGGTGTGTTATGAACATTATTCCTAAATTATATCCATCCATATATATTGACATTCTGTTCCATCCCACTTCCCTGTTGCAGAAAGAACGGAGGGAAAGATACCTGGCCCGGCAGCAAGTTGGGGCTGTTGATTCAGTTTAAAGCTTTTTATCCTTTTGTCTATGTGGTTGCTCTAAAGCTGTCTTCCTGTTTTGTTGACCATTATGTACCTTCAGTTGCCAAGATAAAGTATTACCCATCTTTCATTTTACGGTGCTGATAATTGAGTTGTGTTTGTTATAAGGTACTTAACTAGTGCCCTTGCTTGAGCCTGTGTAGATAGCTGGATTTGTTTTATGATCAATGAATATTAATTTTGGTGAACTGAAAGTACAATAATTTTATTGTTCCCATGTAAGATTACCTCTGTTTTGTTTATGCGGAATATAATTTATTAAGCGTAAAGTGTTGTGTATTTTAGTGGAGGAGTCCTACGAAGAGGATATTCCAACAGTCATGACTCATAAGAGTTTTAATTTATCTCTCTCTATATATATACATATATATATCGTCGGTTTTGATTCAACGTTTATATACTGGTATTGAATGCTCATATTTGTCATATACAATATGCTAAGAAACCAGCTAATTTTGATCTTCGGTCACCGTTTTTGTTGCAAGTTTGATGTTGATTTTGCCGCTCAACTCAATCGCTTGAGTCGACTGTGCTCTCTATACGTATCACATAGAAGCGATCTGTTTCTATTGTCCTCTACCATAACCCTTCCCATCCTTCCCCAAATTCCTTCACATTCCTTTGCTTTCCTTACCATCCTTGCCATTTATCAGTACTTAGGCAACATGAGAATTTCAGTTAGAACATAACTCGTAGTGTTCTTGTCAAGTGCACCTTTCATAAATTTAGTTTCCTTCCATATTTCATAAACTTTATTCCAGGCATATCTTACAAACAAGATAGATGTAGATCACCATTACTTAGTAACTAAGTGGAGTCATAACTTGAAGGGACTTATCATGTGGGCAGTATTGAGAAAGAAATCACATTGTTTACAAGTTCATTTGCATTTGCATGACCTGTGGTGGGAGGTTATTGTTGTAAATTTAGAGTTCTCATAACAAATTTGCTTGGAAGTCTATTCACAATAGTTCGATGATGAAGGAGATGGAGGTCATGCTATTGAGATGCTTGCAAAGGCACGGTGAGGAGTTGAATAATAAGCAACAAGTTGAAAGTCTTTAATGTCGTTTGTTTGTTTAGATTAACAATAAGGGACCATATATATCTTGTTATACTTTTCATATATATTGGTTTAACAAGTGGAAATTCGATCCTTTATGAATAAACAGATCACATTAAGAACTGTGAAATAACTGATACAAGTCATCCAACCCCCCAATCATGTCAAAAAGTGCAATGATGACTTATTAGGATTAATTGTTGAAACTTACTCTTAAGTATTGGTCACGAACACTATGCTACCCTCCTTTTCAAAATGATATTTGCGCTACCTTATCTATTGGTCACGCGATTACATTAGGAAAAATAGACGGTAAAATGCCGTTTTTTCCATTCCGATAGTCATATGACCTCAAGTGTCATATAATAGATGGTAAAATGACATTTTTTCCTTCATTATTTGACTTTTATACATTTTATAAGGAACATTATCATTGCACCCTCATTGTTGTTCCTTAAAAAAAAATAGAGGTCAAATACTTAAGGGAAAAAAACGTCATTTTACCATCCATTATATGACACTTGAGGTCATATGACTAACGGAATGGAAAAAACGGCATTTTACCGTCTATTTTTCCAAACGTAATCGCGTGACCAATAGATAAGGTAGTGCAAATATCATTTTGAAAAGGAGGGTAGCATAGTGTTCGTGACCAATACATAAGGGTAAGTTTCAACAATTAACCCGACTTATTATATCATGATTACTATTATCTAATGTTAGGACTCTGAATTTTGGAATCATGCTACAAGACTGTAATACGCGGTTGAGTTGAAGGTCTGACTTTGTGGCGGCGAGTCTTTGTTCTTTTTTCTTGCAATTGTGACCGTAACAAACTTGTTAAAGAGAGCTTACACTTCAATTAAGTCTAACCAAACTAGATTCATTTTTCTCAATGCCTACGTATTTTATTCTTCTCTCATGGTATATACAATCAAAGGTTACCAAAAACTCAAAATCCCAATACAACCATAATTATAATTCTCTAACCAACTTCCCTATTCTTAATAGCCAACTAAAGGATTTTTATTAAACGGAAATAAACTACTTAATTTCCGAAATTCCACCCCTTAACCGACTTACTCGGTTGTTGTAGCGGACTTTCCTTTCTTTGATATGCCACTTTTTACCGATTCGTACGACTCATAACATCTGACCTTATACCACTAAACTCTTGTTTGATCCTTCGTCTTCGAAATCCATCTATTTGCTTGAACTCCAAGCAATCTTTCCCCGCTACATTGGGGTCCATGAGAGGACTTTACCTTCCGAATGATGAGAGTAATATGATATTAGAAGTATTGATTCGATTTAGTGTTTTTTGTTTCAATATTGCGTGCTTCGTATTCAAATATACAATATCTCGATCTCTTGTGAATGATCACTTATAAGATGTAAATTTTGTTAAAAACATGCCACTTATATTGGATCGGGTTTCCACAACTAAAAGATCAACCTTGTTAGTTATGTGACCCTAACTTAGCTTTTTATTCTTATATTTTTCCGATGTGAGTTTATACTTCAACAATCCCTCTCATGTGTAGGGCTGAACATCTACACGTGAGACATAGCAGGACTGGACATCTGCATATGGACTGAAGACAACAGAATGAAGGTGAGAAATGGGCAGTGTTCCGAATTGGTCTCTGATACCATATAAAATGATATCTATCCTGTCTTGTTTTATTATTGATTAAGAACCACAAACTTATAAAAGAGGCATAAACTTAAAAGGGAAATACGAGATCTATCTAATAATAACCGTATTTACATATAAGGAAACAAATAAATAGGAGACCAAATCGTGTGATAGAGATCACAAGATCATCGCCAACATAAGATATCAAATTGATGTATCTTGGTCACTCGATATAAAAAGAAGATGACCAGAAACATGGGTGGAACAAAAAATATAATTCGGGTGTTCCATCAATAATTATTAAATATATAAAGAAAATACTTTAAAAAAAATTCCTCCTATTAATGCGGATAAATAATTCTTTTTTGAAAGATACGAATTAAAACATGTTGAGCGATCCAGTTGAAATCTATAACATGTTAATTTTTTTTTATGTTTTGTTATTTAGTTAATAATGTTTACAAATAGTTTAATTTTAATTATTACGCCTAGGAAGTATTTGACGGGTTAATTTTTGTTCAAAATGAATTAATTCATTTTATCATTCTTAGAACTTTTTTTTATTAACGTGTAGATATAAGTGTTTTATTAATAATAATGTCGATCGATCGTTACAGAAGAAGGGTTAAAAACTCTAGGTTCCAGAATATGTCTGAGACCCCCTAGGGCTCTCGACGCTCTTAGATCCGTAAAAAGAGTCTAGTTTGCATCTTAGACAACCTAAAATAATAACGTACGAAGAGCTGAAACAGAATATAAAATATTGAAAACAGTAAATAATCCCATAATCAAAGTTGCCTAAGAATACTTAAAAAGAGCCGCATGAGTGATTGTTCGAGTGCTTTATAAAGATCATGTACATTTATTATTGTTAAAAGGGATAATTCCATTCTAGTACCCTAAAACTTTCGGATTTCGTTTTTAGTACCCTAAATGTTTTTTGTGTCACTTCAGTACCCTAAATCTTTCTTTATTCCAGTTTAGTACCCAATGTCTGATTTTCCATCCATTTTTGGATGGAAAAACGTCATGTGCCTTGCACATGATCCTATCTTTTATAATAATACCAAAACTACCCTTCGGTAGTTTAAACAAATTGAATTTTTGAAAAATAAAAATGATTTTTTATAGATAAAAAATCAGACGTTGGGTACTAAACTGGAATAAACAAAGATTTAGGGTACTGAAGTGGCACAAAAAACATTTAGGGTACTAAAAACGAAATCCGAAAATTTTAGGGTACTAAAATGGAATTATCCCTTGTTAAAACTTTGTATTCGACATTTTTTACGTATAATAATATAATTATCTTTGTGTTGTAAAAAATGAATAATTTCTGTAGGAATTTTATTACAGACTTTTGTTGATATATGGGGAAAAACAAATTAAAATTGTAGAGAAAAAAGCACTTAACTCTTTGATACAAATTGAAAGGAATAGATTTTTAGTTCTTATGTAGCATCAAAGTGTTTGATTTATAATTTTTGTGTTGATAAATCCTATCCATTTGTTCCGTTTTGATAGGAATATAAAAGGGGAAATGCCGCTTCCCAACTATGGTTCATCTTTGTTTCCATCGTCCACACTGCGACTGACCTTCGTTCCCCATTCCCATCGGTGAACTTTTCGCGATTCTCAGAAACTAACGGAAACCGTCTGTTTTGACGGCACCGTCAGTATTTTCAGCGCGTGACAGTCACGTGCCTTTCCATTTTTCGTAAATGGCCAGATTGCCCTTAGGGGAAAAACCACATCCCAACTATGTTTCACCTTTGATTCCACCATCCTAACTGCGACTTACCTTTGATCTCAATTCCCATATGCGAACTATTCGCTATTCTTCAAAACTATCAACCATCAACATCACGCCATACCCATCTCTCATGCTCATCTCTCGTGACTTTCTTCCCATACCCATCATCTTCTTCTTCCATACTCATCCATGGTGAGCATCCATGGTGAAGCTCGGGCTAGATTTAAAAAAAACTCCTCCCTTTCTTTTCATGAAAAAAAAACATGCTTAAAAAAAGCCCCACACGAACTGCAGATCTGAGAAGTTCATCCCTCCGTGGGCGTGAACCAAATAAGGAGATTTGGGGATTTTATTGGATGTGGTTTCAGAGTCCGTCTTCTTGGATTTGGCTCTGCAGAGTACATAATCTCGAACTCACCGATGCTCTTCGTCTCCGATGGAGCTTCGGTTCTGTAGATTTGAGATGATGAACATAGAACCACCATCGTACTCTATTTGTGTCCATATTTGGATTTGAAAAAAAAGTATCAAAATGATAAATAAAAAAGAAGAAGATTTGGGTCTGTGTTCATCGGTTGGAGATTCGGGGAAGAAGAAGAAAATGTCAAAAAAATTTCAATTTTGGTTAAAAAAAAATATTTTTTATAATTAAAATATGATTATTATATATAAAAATATTTAAAAATCAGATTTGTTAATATCAGATTATAAATAAATTTAAAAAGTTTATTTATAGATAAATTAAAAAAAAAATTATTAATTTGATTTAAAACAAATCTATTTCAAGTTTGAGGGCAAATTCGTCTTTTCCAAGCAAAACTAAGATTTTGATAGTTTTGAAGAATCGCGAATAGTTCGCAGGTTGGAATGGGGAACGAAGGTCAGTCGCAGTGTGGACGATGGAAACAAAGGTGAACCATAGTTCGGATACGGCCATTCCCCTTGTTTGTATTTGCGTGTAAGTGGTTCCCCTCGGATCGAATCAAACAAGTGAAAATCGATCTTTGATGATTATAACGGCTTTAAACATGTTTATATATATGTTTAACACATCTCATTCTAAACAAGTGAATCATCCAAGTCTTTTCACACCCATTTATTACCAAGAGGAACCAAAAAGAGCAACAGTGACTTACTAAGAATCTTATTCTTGTACCATTAAACATGGCTCAAACTTTGTAACCAACCTTAAATTACACCATGATCACACTCACTTCCAAATATAAATCAAGCCCATCTCTTGGTAACCTTCACCATGAGCCCATACTTCATGTGAAGAATGATCGAAAGGCAAGGGCTCACAACATGCCCTTCCACAGCATGAACATCATAGTTGTGTAATATGGCTGCAGCAACCATCTTCATCTGAGTGAAGGCCACTTCCTTCCCCAAGCAAGTCCTCGGCCCGGCGTTGAAGGCCATGAACTTGTACGACGGCTCGTGCCTGATCCCTCCTCTCTCCGAAACCCATCTCTCTGGCTTGAACTCCAAGCAATCTTTCCCCCATATGGAACTCATCCTCCCCATTGCATAGAGTGGGAACAAGATCGCCATCTTGGGATCCACACGGTGGCCGCTCGGGAGCACGTCGGGTTCATGAGGAGCCTTGAGCTGGAACGGAACCGGTGGGTAGAGCCTCAATGTCTCGCACAACGCACCGTGAAGATACACCAGTTTGTTCAGGTCCTCTGTTTTGAATGTTGCTCTGTTTTCGGGGACTATTGTTCTCAGTTCTTCTCTGATTTTGAATTTGGCTTCTGGGTTTGTTGAAACTAGCCAGAAGAACCAAGTGAGAGCTGAGCTTGTCGTGTCTCTTCCAGCGATCATGAAGTTCAAAATCGTGTCTCTCAAGAACTTGTCATTACCATCTGATTCCAATTCCTCTGATGTCATGTAAGATGTGAGCAGATCAAAACTTCCAATGCTCGTTCCTCGCTTCAGGTCTTCTCGTTTCATCGATATGTATTTAGCAATGGTGTCATCAAGAACTTGTGTAGCTTCACTCAGCTTCTTCTCCGGTCCAATGTTGAGCCATTGTTGCAACTTGCAGATTGTTTCTGGTGTGACATGCCTGTATAGTATAGCTTCCTCTGCATCGTCCATGGCTTTCGAGAACGGGACAGCCGGGAGGTCAAGTGACAGGCTCATGGGGTCGTACCCTGTCACCAATATGCAGGTAGAATCAAGTGTGAACCTCTGGAATAAGTCTTGTAAGTCCACCGGAATACCATGAGATGCAACGTGCTCGATTATCGGTACCATTGCTTTGTAGACCTTGTCCCGGGCGGTTTCTAGGGAGAACCGGTTGAACCGGTGGTGATTGATCAGAGCTCGGGCCATCTTCCTCTGGTTCTTCCATGGTTCGTGGTCTGAATTGAAGATCCCATCTCGGAGGAGATGGAATATTTTGCTGAACTTTGGACCTTTCGGGAAGTTGTTGAAGTTCCTGCTCATAATGTAGTGGATATTAGCAGGATCGACCGTTTCCAACAAGTCTGAGTTTGTGAACCAAATGCCCCTGTATAGAAAATTCCGGCCATTGAGCTCTAGGATCTCGGTGCACCGGTCATGAGCACGGTTAATGTTGAGGAAGAAATCCGGCAACATTCCCACCACTGGCCAGTTCCAGGGGAGGCCATTGTTGCTTCTCAGGAAACGAAGAAGTAGAAAGGTTATAGCAAACAAGAAGATATCAAGAAAACTCGATAGTGCCATTGAGAACGACGAAACTATGAATATTTGGCTACGTATCGGTGTTCATTCGTATGGATTAAAAGGATAAAAACTTACCCGTTTTTCTGGAGGCATAAAATGTAACTTCATAACAAACAGTCCCAATAAAGCCACAAACCTGTAGAACTAGATCACACCAAACCTCACATTTCCAAAGAGAAAGACACCGAAACCAAATTCTTCACATATACAAGCGAATTTACTTAGATTTACTGTAGAAATGCAGTAATAGATCACTTATTGATCTCTCACGCTTGGGAATAACAGTAAAAACCAAAATCGATGTTCATGAGAGAAACATAGATTTTTCACAAGATCTGATCACATAGGCAAGGAGAGAGGCCTCTGGTTTCCCACGTTATGAGGTTTGATTTCCCATGAATTTAACTCACGTGCTTCCTCGGGGAGGACAAAGGGTAAAGAAATCTCCTTGATCATCAACTCACCACAGAAAGGGCATTCACTAGCAATGGCATCATCCAACTGTGACCGTAGCTGCAAAATGATTGTAATGTATTCAATGAGTTCAACTCGTTTATTTAATTAAAAAATAGAAGACATATATATATATATATATATATATATATATAGGCGATGAATAGAAGACATATATTGAATTGTGATTCATAGCAATATGAATATTTCAAATGCTACTTAATGCACCAAAGCTTGTTTGTCCAACTGGTCAAGCACTTGAACGTGGGTCTTAGGACCTGGGTTCAAGTCCAGCGGTACCTTACTTCCTATTTCTCTTCCCAACTCCTTGTCCCACTCGCTATCCAGCCCTCGTTGGGCCTCCCTCAAGGTGAGGCTCAAAAATTTAGTGCTCTCTTGTACATAAGGGGGCTCATTTCTTACTTGATATGTAAAACCTTTGATAACCCTTATTTGGTCGATAAAAAGAATGCTAATTAATGCAATCAGAAAAAGAATTAGAAATGTAACCTTATCCGGGGTCACAGTGTTTATGGATTCCTCAGTCAAGCCACCATTTGAATCCCTCCTAGTTTCAACACCTAATAAGGTAAGCTGTTTCTGCAAATCCAGTATATATTCCGCCTACAACATATTTAATATAAACTGTGTAAGAGACCGTACATAGATAGCCCAAAACAATCCTTTCCTTTCTAAGCACATTGAAGTAGTCCCAAACTTAGCGTAATTCAATCTACTGCATACTGAAGAAACTACAGAAAGACCTCTAAATAAATCGGTTTTCTTCAGAACTGCTGAAAACTTAAACATTACAGGCAATATTAATGGTATTACTACAGATAAGTAGCCCTAAAAATCTTAGCTTCCTTCACTTCAATAAATATTAAATGAGAACTTGTGTAGAGTTGCTTCACAGAATCCACACTTTTGTTGGGTCGAGAAGACCAGGGTTCAACAAGTTTAGTTGAATAAACCTTAACCAACTGGTCAAGCACTTGAACTTGGGTCAAGAGCTTGAAGCCTTATTTATTTCTTGGGATAATTGTCAAAAACTACCCTAAAGTTTCGTCCACAAACGAGTTGATGCACAAAGTTTTGTCCACGCTTTGTGGGTGAAGTTTTGTCCACGCTTTTGTGGGTGCATTGAAGTTTTGCCCACGCTTTTGTGGGTGCATTGAAGTTTTGTCCACGCTTTGTGGGTGCATTGAAGTTTTGTCCACGCTTCTATTCAATCCGGGAAGCACTGCCCAGACCATCATTCTGAACATCCCTATTACGTCAAAACTAAAAAAGTTGTGGACAAAATTTCAGGGTAGCCACACAGCGTGGATGAAACTTTGTGCATCAACTCGTTTGTGGAGGAAACTTTAGGGTAGTTTTTGACTATTATCCCTTCTTTCTTACTTCCGTTGGGACTCTTTGGGCTTCTCTCTCCAACTCTTGTTGGGTCAAGTGGCTAAAATAGACATCCCTTCTATTTCTATATAAGGGTTGGTATTGAGCCCAAATCTTGATAAATTTAGATAATTGCTGGTTACAAAAATGCACACCTTTGTTACAGCATTCTGAACACTCAAATATACATTATCAACTGAGTAGGTCCAGTGCATTTAATTTGGCCATCAGATGGAAAAATAACAGCTAGTCAAGACATTTGCAGGGCATAGCGGTTTAACACTTCTATAATGCAGTATATTTCACAAAACTTGTACTAATACAAAAGGATGAAACAAATTATAAGTCTTAATTAGTATTTTAGAACCTGAGTTACTGAAACTTACTTGAGCTTCACTGGTACAACGTGTAACATGGGCAATAAGACAGTGGGCATGGAAGGCATGTCCACATGGAAATACATAGAAAGGAGCCATTGGTCCAATTGCAGTATAACCCCGATTCATCCGATAGTCCCCACCCATAGTTAAGATTTTACGTCGACAAACCTGTTAAATCATTCAAAAGACATTTATTCCTAAGGCATGGAGACATTCATATATCTTATGCATGTAACGGCTTCACATGGATATATCTTATGCATGTATGGTATCAGCTGATGAAAGGAAGTAAAAATTTGGAAATTGATACCCCGCATTCCTCATCTCGGTCAATTACTGCATATCTTTGAGCTAGTGCACTGATATCATTTCTGATGTTATCTGCACCATGTGTTGCGTCATTCATCTCCTCTTTCAGTTCTTCAATTTGTTTGTTGTAGTCTTCCAAGGATGTGCAAATTGCTTCCTACATGCATATTAAGAGAAATTAATATTCAAACATAGATGAAGGCTATTTACCTTAAAGTAGAATATCACCTGCATTTCTACTAATTTTGTATTTTGTCAAAAGAAAATTGTTACCTTAAAGTCATCAATCAGGGCAAAGTCTGGGAAGAACGGCAATATATCCTCAATCTTTAAAAGGCCATCAGTTTCCTTGAGAAATGCTATTGCCTTCCTTATGTTCTCCCTTTTAGCTCCCTTTTCCTGTTCAATGACATGCTTTGCAACCATAAGCCATAGTTTCCTTCTCAAGTCTTCATCGTCTTCAACCTTGTCAGCCTCAGCCATGGCAAGCTCAGGGTCAACCTGGTCCACATCAAAAACAAGGGTTTAAGTCATAATAGCATGTCAAAGACTTTTAAACTGTATCCAACAAAAATCATAATCTTGAGTCACTGAACTTCAACAAATACAGATTCAAGGAATGACAAAGTATCAGCAGTAGACGATCACCTGCAGAGCAAGACCAACTGCTTCTTCATGCATAGACATCATCCCATATATATGAACACAAGCCCGCATTCGCTTTTCTTTGAGGCAAAGTCGCAAGGCATACTTAGGGTCGTAGAAAAACTCAGGACCACCTTCTCGTCCTTTTCCAAACTTGCATTGTAGGAAGCGCAATAGTGGACCATCATCTTCCTGATTATGATAAAGAAAAAAAATTCAATTTGGGTTAAAAAACAATAAAAGCAGAAGAGAAAAACAAAAATAGAAAATGATTCGATCTACTTTATAACATCTGAATACATGGTTAACCAAACATATAAATCTATTATAAACAAGCAAGACCAAATAAATACTTCTCAATCAGACAATTATAATATATTCTCAAGGTCCTCAAAAATTAATTACATGTTTCTGTCATAAACACTTTGTAGCTTAATCAAACATGAAGTTTTATGGTAATAAAGGAGAATAAGGTTTATGTTTTTGTCAGCCGAATAAGATTAATGTTGGATTTAGTGTAAGATTCAGAAGAGATAGTAATTCAGATGTTTTTATTGGAGTAACTGGAAATTTAACATGACATGTACAGCATGCACCCGACATGGATAGCATACTGACATGCATAAAAGCAGAACTGGAAATGATTGTTATCATAATGTAGGTGAGTTATATAGTGCTATCATATATTTAAGAGTGTCTAAAATTATTTCATTAACATGTAAGTAATATAACTCTACCTGCTGGGCATATAAAGAAAGCAGTAAATTGTGAACTCCAGGGTCCTCATTATGTAATTGATGAACACAGAACTCCAGATATTTGATGACTTCATGAGTTTCATTCCTGCATGTAATATAAAATACTATAAGCTATCCTAAATGCATGATAGAAGATACCAGGAAACATCATATTCCAATACTAAACCTTCCACTTGTTACATATTTATCGGTAGCTAAAGTTCTAACCAATACATAATATTTTGTATGCCATATTATGGAAATGATAACAAGAACCAAAACCCCACGCCTAAAGATAAGCATAGAATGTGTATGTCATATCAAATAGCCACATAATCTCATATGACATTTCTTCCAAACAATGATGGGATCAGCTAGGCTACTTGATGAGAAAAAGTTACATAATCTGGTTGTGTAACGTGAAAAGGACATATATATATATATAACTGAATAGAAGGTATGAAATCGACATTACTTGGCATGAGGTTCACTTGAATATCGCATCATTGCAGGGATCATTTTCCTTGGGTTGAGATCTTTTCTGGCCATCCACGACTCCACGGTTTCATATGCGTCAAGCATAATGAGATCTGGAGCAAACTTGTACTGCAAAGTAACATTTATGGTTGTGTGAGAGCTTTGGCAAAGGCAAATAACTGCGTAGCTAGTTCTAACCAACACACAAGTTTCAAGAGGAAGATTTTTGGATAATTGTATAGTACAGTTACCAAAACCAGGTGACAAGCATCTATATTATGATATATAATATATAATAACTTGCAAACTTAATGCATACCTGAAGGTCAATAGAAACAGCAGGTTTTTGGAGCACTTCCAATGCTTTCTTTGCTTCCCCTTGCTGATGCAAAACCCAAATGTATAAATAATTGCATGCATAAGTCAGTGTGGATTCACCAATAATATCCCAATTAATAAAATATAAGAACAGAGTACTTGTGTAATTGTAGAAATAGGCAAACATTATATATCTCAAATAACTATCAGATTCGGTAGCATATTCGGGCATATCATTGAACCTAATAGACAAAATATGATTATAAAGATAGTGACCAGAATAAATAATTTGGTTGGACTTTATTTTGTGGAACTATATAATCCAGAAAATGCAGCACAAATATCTATTCACGTTCATTAGCCGATGGAGGGGCTAAAGCACTTGGCTAAAGCATATTGTGGGCCCAAAGTGGATTTTTTTTTTTTTTTTTTTTTTTTTTTTTTTTTTTACAAATTCTAGCTTGACTCAAGCACTTGACGCTATAATGCTGAGCCAAGCAAGGGGGGTGGGGGGGCATATGAGGAGAAGGGGGGCATTTTTGAGGAGAAAGAAATAAATACCCCATCTAACCTAAACACTTCAGAACCAATGTACATGCTCTAAGACAAAGCATAAAGGGCAAGCCCAAGTAACAGTTCAGATGCAATTGAATAAAATTACAGCTATTTAACACTATTGGCACATCAAACTATATTCTTTAATTCAATAGAAGTAAAAGAAATAGATGATCATTACAAGAATACTCTACAATGAAATTAGATAAAAAGATAAGCACCTGAATATAATGGTGAATGACAATCTCATGCTGCTCCTTCAGATTAGCAAAATATACCAATTCATCAACCCGTCCATAACTGCAAAAAAAAAAACAGATTATTAGTATATGCCATAATTGCAACTGAAAAATTAAAGAACTTCAACCTCCCCTAACACACATACACAAAAAAATGTATCATTACTTTGAATTGACAGAAGAAAACAAATAGGTATAATATATAGGTAGGAAATATTAGAAATGACTTCTGATCTCTCAATATGATGGTATAAGATGAACACTCTTATAGAGTGTCTATACCAATACCCAATCTCTCTGCAATCTTCTCTCTCTCAAAATTCCATCTCTTCACCACCCCACTTCTGAGGAATCATCTCCTGAGATGTGTAGCAAGAACCTCACACCAAATCACCTCGCAAAAACACTTTTACCTTTCTAAAAGTTTCATTGTGGTTGCCTCATCCAAGACATCCTTGCTGTCACTGAGAAAAGCACGAAATTCCCTAATGACTGATTGATACTCTGAATTACGATCTTCCAGAGCAGTGTCATCTTCCAGGAGCAGCCTATTTATCTAATAATTAAGAATGAAATAAATTTTAACATAGATCAATTCATGCTTCACATGGGGAAAAGTTAGGCATCATAGATCATAACATAGCAGGGAAATAAATAATTTCAAGGTTCAAAAATCTTAAGAGGGTGTCAGGAGCCCATTAAGCCCAACAAAGAGATGGGGCAGCAAGCTTGCTGCTGCCTGAAATCAGGGAGTCATACATATCTACTTTCAGCACTTTCTTGTCTAAAATAAATTAGTTATTATGTTTTACTAATTATAATACTAGTGCTTTCTAAATTATAGGAACAGTAAGGATCATGTTATCTTGTTGTTAAGCTCTTCTCCTACATAAAGGAGCTGGGAGGAAAATAAAGGGCAAGCAGAAAATTAACAAATAGTGTGTGTCTTACTGAGATCTTGCGTTCTCTCTAAATGAATGCTACAGGAGATCTTGTGTTCTCTCATTTAACAAACACTAAGCAGCAACAATAGGTCGCTGGCGTCTACATACATCGCCGGTAGAAGAAGGAAGTAGCAGTAGCTCCTGGACAGTCTACCAAGGACCCATAACTAGGTCCAGAGTTGGGGGACCCGTCACAGAGGGCTCAGGAGCTGCTTCAATGAATGCATACTCATTTTCAAGAGATCTCATACAAAAAGCGAGGAAGTTAACATCAGCATTACTTTGCCTGTTAATCTTGTAGTCATTAAATTAAAAAAAAAAGCTGATTTCTTTTGCCTATGGAGGTAAGAAATCCATGTTAAGTCATATCAATGATAAAGAACCTTTTCTTTAAATGAAAAAAAAAATCTTCACTTAGTTTTTCAAAGCAAATTCAGTCTTGACATGATATTGGCACGTCAAGAGCTACAAGAAGCTGGGAAAGTTATTAGACATATACTACATCACAACAAAAGTAGTCAGCTTTGCAACTTAGTTGTAATTACAATTCGAATAGTTCACATTTCTCTAGCAGAATCAAAGTTAGCAAGCAATGATTTAGTTAAGAAAGATACTAAACCTTGTCCAAGTACAACTCGGTTGTCCACGTGGAGATCATTGTTATTTGGCATTTATCATCCTTTGTAAGACTATCAAGCTTCCGCAGTAAAAAAGTTCTCAAAGCATCCTGCAAATAAGCAAAAGTAAGGGTTCAGATTTGCATGTGTCCAGATTGAATTAACAATGCTATGTGGGAAGTCGTGTGTTCTCTCTTCCACATCTGTATGCACTTCGTCATTTCGCCCAATAGTAAAAGGTACGATGTTTTCACATTAGATCTACATCTCATTCAACTCATAATCACCTTCAACATTAATGGTTTTACAAGCTACAATTAAATCATCAATTTAAAATTACTCCTAAAATGTTCATAAGGAACAGTGGCTTGAGGATGCCTAACGATTAGACTTTATTCATCTAAGCGTGAACTCATAATACAGAAGGACAACATGAAAAGCTACCTTCAATATTCAAACTCTAGTTCCAGATTCATAGCATTATTTTGAAAGAAGTAAATGGATTTCAAGAAAGAAAGCTGAACATGTAAGATCAATGCATTATTAGGTCAAGTCACTTAGATAGTTGGAAATTCATATAGCTGGTAAAATTAAATGTAACTACCTGTTCGCTAACGCTAATAAACTTAAGACTGATCTCCTCAAATGATAATATGTAGTTGATCTGCAAAACACCACCTTATTAGTCACAAACTTATATTATTATATAGAAACCACATTTCACAGGTCTACACAAAGGACATATATAACTTGAGTTATCAAATATGTTCAAGAGCACCATTGTCCAACGCAAGAAAAAAGTACAGCAACAATAACTAAGAATTTCACCCGCAAACTATTATGCAAGCAATAAAAGGATAGCATCTTTTGTTTATCTGACATCAAATGGACCATGAACAATTAAATGGTTGGAAGACAGCAAAGTAGTAGACTGTAGTTTTATCTAGTAATAATATAAGCAAGCAGAAAAAGAATACAAAGATCTGATAACTAACAATGTAGCAAAATGAAGTGTAAAATGGATGAAAGATTGTCTGGTTCCTAGCATAATTCCAAACTTGACATCATCTACATAACCAAGAAAATGGTTGGAACTTGGAAGATAAGCTTATAGTCATTGACAATATGTAGCAATATTTTATTATACAAAGAGAAGCATGGATATTAGAACATATCATCCAAAATGGAGAACACTACATAAACCTATTTTTGAACCAACAGTAGGATGTGAAGATCAAGTATAATGATGAGTGCTTGTGGATTTGCAGATTTAGTAGCACTACCAGTTTGCAAGAATAAGCACCAAACAGTTCTCCTGTTAATTAAAGTCCATTGCAAGTAGTTGATAAGTTTTTCAGAAATTTGTCAATCTCTGTCAAAATCATAAGTTCTGACTTTTAATGATCATAATATATAAAAAAAAGATACCTTACAACCAGTCAGACAATAATACAAAGGAAGTCATATAACAGGGTTCAGGATTTTTTCGCAAGTCCTACTCATATTATTATTAACTTTAGTAACAGTGACACAACACAGGATTAGCATATCACATGATCAATAGTAGGAAAACTTACTTTTGCATAGAAGGATGCTGCTCTGAGAAAATCCTTGCAGGTAAATGCCTCTTCAGCCTGCATCACACGTACCTTTTGTTACACACAACTCAGGGACGGGGTGCTATTTGCTATTACAGGTTTACTAACAAATTAGTCGTGTTGAGAAACTAAAACAAAATATTAATATTAGGCTAACCATTACTTATTACTTATAGACATGACCTGCATTAGATAAACTTGATCTCTTTGAAGTGGGTCCTGACAATTTGCTAGAGCTGCAGCATACTCCTTCATGTCCAGGTAGACCTTCCACATGTCCCGACCTTCATCACTAACAGACACCTGCAATAAGTTTTAACCTTTCAACGTCCACAATGTATTGAAACAGAACATTACAGGAAAGGTATAAACCTGGAAGATAGAATTTTGATCATATGCATAGAACAAGCCAGCAGTAGCATCACTACATAATCCAATGATGCCTCTTGAAGCCGACTCAGTAGTTTGATCAAATTGGAGTTCCTCGACGATGTGCTCACTAATTCTGTTTACTACCTACAGAAATTACAAGTCAACATAACAAAAATAGTCAGATTAAAAAAACATTCACGATACTGAGCCTCAACAAAAAATATTCTAGAAGAAATTACGCCCGAGCTTAGCATACACACCTTAACCTTGTTCCCAATAAGAAGTAAAAAGTGAAATTCAGATACTGCCAAAGAACTAGGTTTAATTGTTTCAGAACCTTCAGACAATTTGAAATAGCTCAGAAGGGCCTTGTTCTCCACAAAATTCTCATCTCCATTTGGGGAACTGTTGAAGAAATAGGAAATCAACTTGAGTAAGAAAAGGTTTTATAGGGCTACATTTAATACTACATCCAAAACCAATACACCATGTATCAAGAGATAGCATCCAAAACCACAAGAATGCCTTTTAAGGTATTCTATTAGGAATGGGCAGGCTCTCCAAACGGGAAGAAAAAGTCAAGAATGGTAAATTCTACCTACGCTGTGATCCGAAGTTTAGGCCTCCATGATAGATTCCTGCCCCAGAAAGCCATGCAAAATGTACAGCTCTTCTTTGCTTAATAAAGAAGAGCAGTTCGCTGAAAGATGACAAAATAAAAGGCTTTGGGGTCATTTATGAAAGAATTACAAGCAGAAATTAGGCTTTGCATGTTCATGTTGTCCATTTAAAAACATACAAAACGATTATACTAATATAAATACAAAGACTTGCCTGTTTGGTATTTCACCTGGAAGTTCCATGAAATGCACTGCACGCTCCAAATAACTAGCAAAAACAGTCTAAAAATGTGTGATAGTCAATAGCACTATATTAGATTGATAGTTATCACTACTATATTATAGTATAAGGATTATACATTACATAATATGCAAGTGAATCAAGAGATTGTAACAATTAGGAACATGGGAAAGAATGCATAATTAAGAGTACAACGAATGTACAATACAAGAATTTGCATGACATAAGTAGTGTAGTACCCTAGGATCAACGAGGTGTGGAGTACACCATCAAGACTTAAGTTACTATTCAAAAGGCATGCATCTGCATTACAACATCTAGTTCTTCAAATCACAAACTCTCAATGAGAATAACACAAAATGTCCAAACTACGACACACTTCAATGGTACACCATCCAGTCAGCCTAGAAATTATCCACTGGTAGAAGAAATTTTACAGTTTTATACTTAATAGCTGAGATCTCGTCTACAGCATAATTTCCTACTGACTACAAGCCAGGCGTAGCAATCACTAAGGTATCTAAAAAGGTAAAGTGATACAATATAGATCATTTAAACCCTGATTGAGAGTACATCATCCTCAGTACTCTTACAAGATGCAGACTTGGAGTAAGGCACTCTTGAAAGCTTTTACTACCAAAACAGTGTCATGTGTGTGACATTAAAGATATCTAACCATGGTCAATATGAGCCAACCAGATAATATTCTTTATGGGAAAAAGAGAAGTAACTTTCTTTTCACCCGAGGTAGCTCCCCATAGAGTTTTGAGCTTAACTATATATTGAGGTACAGTAACTTATAACAACCCTATATCCAGAAAATTATTAGAGTTAAACTTACTTCCAGCGATCCAATTCCAGTAAAAGAATAAAGTCGTGTAGGAGTGACAGCCATCACATAATATCTTGTTCCACCGCGTAGGATGGCTGTTTCCATCTGTACAGAAAACAGAACCATGAGGGTCAATAAAATAAAATTTGTAAACAACATAATTGTAGCAGCAATTCCAATGTATTATGTAATAGGATGCTTTCTGACATCATCAATCATTTCAATCAAGCCCTTATGAGTCTAGTCAAATTAACTTTTAAATTACTAAAATTCTTTAAACAGAGAAAATCAAATGGTTAATATAAACCAACCAGATACACACACATACAGCACAACCATGACAGGCAAAAGAGAGTCATTTCATATAAACTATCAATTTATAAAGCAAGGGGAGTTGATGAAGTGACACTGGCAACACAATCCATTACAGAAAAAGAAAGGGGGGTTTAAGTACCTGCAAACCCATAAAAGCTTCTGGAAGCTCTTCTAATTCAAATAGAAACTTTATATACTTCTCCCTTTTATCCTTCTCATCCACGGCAATTTCATGAAGTTGGCCATTCTCTGTACCAAGAATGACTTCTTTGGTAGAAACTGTGTTTAAAGTATAACAGAAACAAAATTAGTGTGCACAAGACAATTAATTTCAAAAAACGCACAATGGAAAGAGAATAAACTACCCTCCGTTATCTGCTGTCTGTTCCAAGCAACAGCATTCACAACAAGACCTTTCAGTTTGCTTAGAATTCGGGGCTTGGTCCACTTTGCATGAGTATAGTATGTCTCAGCACCACCATTACCAACAACGGTGGCAATACAGTGGCTCCCTCCAGGATCAACAAAAACTCTGTGAATGGATTGCTCTCCATTTCGACCCACAGAGAGATCAATGTCTATATTTCATAACAAGAAGGACAAATTAGCCATCACTTAGTTTATATCATTGCACACAAGCAAACTAAACATGACCAAGCTCATCTATAGATATAGAAAAATTAACTAGTCGTATTCAAGTGCCATTCAACTCTTGAGTTGACCAAATCGGCATTTTAAATTAGCATCTTAAATTCCTACTCAATGTCAAAATCTAGTCTCAAGCAGAACCGATCTCTGGACAGACAATGAGCTCAGAACTCCATGTGTTCCTCACTCTCCAAAGCTAATTAACTACGTAACAAGGCATTACTCAAATGGGTTAAGCCGTATATTCAGCACTACTGCATTTCATGAATCTCTAGCTCCAACAGCACTGATGTTTTGCGGAAATCTAAGGCTTAAATGTTCATTGTAAGTTCATACTATAAGCATGAATCAACAGTTAGAAAATGCTACTTGGTAGCACATACCATAAGAATCTCCGAGTCCAAAATCATGTCTGATGACCCACCCTTTACTGGTCCCAAGTACAATAACATCATTCCCAGCAGCCATGCAAGTAATGACTCCTCGCCCCTTGGCGGCATATCTTTCTAGAAGATCTACAGTGAAAACCTGTCTCCCCGGATCCATCTTGGAGGACAAAAAATCTCAATCCTAAAATAAAATTATAAAATGAACTTAATTCAATATGCATATAAACAATTCAAACAAAACCTCTACACACAAATGTAAAGCAATGCTACTAAAAATACAAAATTAGTTTCAATACCGAAGTTGAGACCAAGCTTTTAAAAGGAGGAAATGGGAACCGAGGCATTTTCCTTTTGCTTCACAAAGCGTAACCTCAATAATTAAAATAATATATTCATAAAATGTTGTATAATCTAGTTCAAACAACACATAATTTCATAGCAAAGTCACATAACTCATCAAATTAGCAATTATAAGTCTTAAAATCATAACATTCATCCATTAGCAATCCATAAGACCGCATTTCAGCAAATCCCCCCAATATGAGCAAGTCTCTATTCCAATATCTATTAAAATCTGTCTTCCAATTCACAATCTGTCCTAAGTGAGCAAGTCTATATGATTAAAGCATTCCAAATTCAGTAACTGTGGTTAAAGCATTCCAATTTCTGTTACAATTTCCCATTCGATAATCAATACAGCTAACACGACACAAAATTATCAACACTGATACTACATTGAATTGTGATGCAAAAAAGCAGGCCTTAGAAGATGCAAGCAAAAGTGAGTGTTTGATCTCCAAAACTCATCTGCTCTAGAGTCCAAAATGCAAAACAAATACAAATTTTACAAAACCATAGAAAAGCCTGTATCCACCTCCAGATTGAGGACATCGAGGATGAATTAGAAGGAGTGAGGGACTGAGAATGTATCGATACCAGTGGATGATTCGTTGGTGACAGAGATAAAGAAGCTTACCTGAGATCGGCCGGTGACTGAGATGAGGTCCGGTACTTAGATTAGACGCGCGAGAAGCAGATCGCGCGAGAAGGAGAGGGGGCTGATCGGATTCTACGCGAAATTGCAGTAGTCCGGAACAGGCACAACGTGAAACGACGTCGCCTGGAGAGAAGGAAATGAGAATAACTACTGAATTATTTTATTTTTAATAAATACTTTTAATTATTTACTTTTTGTATTTTAGACTTTAGAGCAGTTCCAATGACAAACATAACATTAAAATAATAATATTTAAGGAGATATAATATTTGTAGTAGCAGGATTTACCCACGACTCTGTCGTCGGATAAAAAGAATTTTTTTGACAATTTGTTCTTGCTACTACACCAAAACCACTATTTATTGTCTATTCATCGAAAGTGTAGTGGTATGAGGTAGTGGTTTGGAGGAGATTACGAGTGATGAGTATTCTTCAACTAGCTTTGGGAGCCTTACCAATCTGTAAGAGAGCGTTTTCTGAATATGTTAAGGAGTTGGTTAGCAAAAAAAACCTTCAAACCAAAAAAAAATTGATCTTCAAATCGAAACCTAAAAAAAGACTGATAATTGTCAAAAATATTACCGATTTAACTTGGATTAATTGAGCTTACGCACAAATTATCAAGAATGTTTTGAGAATTGAAACGTGAATAGTGAATTAAGAACCGAAAAGTAATGGTGAGTGAATTTAGTGAAGTAGTATTAAAGGCGTGGGTGAACTATGACTAAAACGATAAACAAATCGAAAAGACAAAATAAAGACGTGGTCGTTGTCAAGACGAAGATTCAGATCACAAATATATCATGCTCGAATATATTATTTTTAATAATATTTGTAGATATATTTTTTCGATTTTCAAAATATATTTTTTTTGAAAAATCTAGACTGAAAATAAGACATTGGAATTTAGAATGATAAAAAAGACCATCAAACCAGATGCTGCTTACTCCTACATTTAAAGTCAATATTGAAAAATTCATTCAAACCATTCAAATAAATGGGAGAAGAAAATAAGAAAGAACCAATTCATTTCTGGCTAAAACCCTAATGCTAAACCCAAAAAGCTTCAACAACTCAACATCCAAGGTCCCAAACAACCACTGGTCTATATACAAACCCAATATCAATCTAGGAGATCCGAATTCTCCGATTCCGATTTCTTTTCCATGGGGTTGTTGTTCCTATAAAATAGTGGTATTGGTACTTAGTTCTTCGACAATCGAGCATGTTATCTGGGTCGAGCCGCTTCTCTCAAATTTCCCGATTCAAAGCATCGCAAAGCCTTTCCCTGATTTTCCGTAGCTTCGGCTTCTCTTGGACTTCAAATTGTGGGCTAGGAAATCACGCCGTTGCCGGAGAAACCAGACACAATCGATGCACCGTAAGTAAAAAAAAATGCATTGTCTTTGGAATTAATTTCAATTGTATTCTTACCCGTTCAAGGAAAATTCCGAACTTTTGGGAGGTGATTTTGTTGATTTTGGCAGCTAAAAATCTCATAATTTCTGCTAGGATGTTGAATTGCTGTTTAATCAATGCTTTTAAGCTCAAGTGGTTAGCTTGATTCCGTGTGCATTGTTTCACATTTTTGTTTAATCATAAATTAAATGAATGGGAGGATTCGATAATAGCTGGTGGGTGTGTATTTGCATTCAGATTTCACTGGTAATGGTGTTGTTTTTTTGGTTTGATCTCTGGGTTTCTGGGATTTCATTGGTTTTGCTCGTTTTAGCTATACAACTGTTCTTAGAAAATGGGATTGGAAGCAGCATTATTAGGGCCTTTTCTTCTTGTTATACATAGATGTATACCATTCTACTGTTTAGGTTACTGTTCAACAAATTCATTCTCTTTCTCCTGAAAAGGTCAAGAATATAACTGTCCTATGTCCATGAAACACTAGAAATGTCTCACACTTGTGTAGGATAAGTATGGTGAAGCTTGTTTTAGACTTCAGTTAATTGATTCCGTATCTGGGTTGCTGCGCTTTCAACGGTTAGAATACTGGAGGTTGATAGATAGGTTTTGTGCTATGAGACTTCAATTAGTAACACAACCAACATGGTAATAGATAAGTGTGCTTCATTAGTTGGTGTTGGGCTTCATGAATCATAAATCACCAGCTAAGAAATAAAAAAGAAGAGAAAAGAATGATTTTTTTTTCGTGGGAACCAACTTCAGTTCTAGTTTTAGTACTAGGGAATACGAGATTCTTGAATATCGTTAGTTCCGGTGTTGTTATACGGTGTATCACTTGTTAGTTACAACGGGCAGTTGCTTGAAATGCATTGTTCTGATCCCAGAATTGATAATTATACTTCTACGGTGTTGTATCACTTATCACGTGTTTGTTGCAATAGTCAGTTGCTTGAAATGCTTTGTTCTGATCTCATAATTGATGATTAAATTTCTAATACAGAGCTCTATCACATCCATCCCAGTTGGTTTGCCTTGCTTTGCCATCTTAGGCAAATTTATCGGCAATCACCAATCACTTGTGACAGAGGCCTCTTCTGATGAAGAGGAGGTGACAGATGAAATCTTTAATCGAATTCTTGCCACAAAGGATATTTCTCCAGAACCAAACGGGGAAACCGATGCTACCTACATTTATAAACTCTGCAAAACTGGAAATCTTTCTGCTGCTTCTAGATTACTGCAAACCTTGTGTGACAAACAAATCTTCCTTAGCACTGATGCTTACAATCTCCTATTGGGTGCAGCGAGTGAAAGCAACAACATCGATCTTTCCACTCAAGTTTTCAAAGATTTATTGATATCTCATGGATGTTTGAGCAGTTCTTCTTATCTTAATCTTGTCAAGAGTTTTATAAAGACAGATGATCATGACCAGCTACTCAGATTTGTCAAAGAAGTAGCAGATCTTACATATCCAAGAAGTGTAATTATTATAAACAGAATCATCTTTTCATTTGCTGAATGTGGGCAGACAGTGAAGGCTCTTCTACTATTTAATCAGATGAAGAGCATGAAGTGTGAACCGGACCTGATCACATATAACACTGTTTTGGACATCTTGGGTCGTGCCGGACGTGTTGATGAAATGCTCCATGAGTTTTCCTCAATGAAAGAAGCTGGTATTATCCCAGATATAATATCTTATAATACACTATTAAACAGCTCGCGCAAGGTAGGTAGATTAGATATTTGCCTAGTGCTTTTGAAGGAGATGGGTGAGAGAGGAACTTACCCAGATTTACTTACATATACTTCATTGATTGAGAGCTTTGGTCGATCAGGGAATGTTGAAGAATCTTTGAGACTCTTTCAAGAGATGAAGATGTGGCAGATTCGCCCATCAAAGTATATTTACCGGTCACTAATTACTAACTTAAGGAAGATGGGGAAGGTTGAGTTGGCAATAACCTTGACAGAGGAGATGAATTCATCTATTTCAAACCTTGCTGGCCCAAAGGATTTCAAGCGGAAAAACAGGTAGCCAAATCAATTTGGAAATCCAAGTAGACATTTTTTTTATCAGCAAAATCCAAGTAAATATTGAGCTTGACGCCATGGGTTAGCTTGGGCTGGGATACATAGCTGATGTCCTTCGCATGTGCTTCTATTGAGAATGGTATGTTAATCTCTGCTACTTTATTATCATTGCAAAAATGATCTCACTTGGCTGCACAATCTTTCACTGTGTACATTTCTTTTTCCCTGCGACTCAAACCTCAAACCTAAGTAGCAAGACAATTTGGAAAATACATGTTCTCTTAAATTGATGATTGCGTGTTTTTCTGTTGATTAGGTACTGATTATTAAACAAAGCACTTTGGTGAAGGGTGTGACATGTGTGTAAAACTGTGGATGCTGCCTAGAGAGGCTGCAGTGCAGATTTTGTGAGGTAAGTTTGGATAGCACTGTAGTTTATACCATGCTGAGTTAAAGGATGTATATTCTTTGTGTTCATATATAATTCTTTCAAAGGATTGATAACAGTATGCTGGCACAATTGTGTCAACTCCATTGAAAATTATGTTTAATGCTTTTTAAATAAAACCAATAGTTTCATATAAAGATCGGTGTCTAGTATTGACATTACATGCTTGTAGATTGAAGAAAAGGTGTGAATAATGCAAAAGAATAATAGTTTCAGCTTGTAATTGGCTCAAAAGCATAGTAAAGATATATTGAGTTGATGCCTCAGATACGACTTGAATCTCTGCCAAATACGAATCTTCTGGTCCAATCTGACACCACCAGCACTCTAGTGCGCCAGCTTACTTGCTTGCTGAAGGTTAACAAAAAGTATACTCAAATTAGATTATGAAGCTGAAAATTTTATTATTGAGGAGTATAGTTTTTTTTTTTGAAGGAAAAAAAGAAAAAAAAAATTACCTTGCATAAACAGAATACCAGAGCCACTGTGTGCTTTGTCCCATGGAAACCCAGTCTCCGGGCAGTTCAGCTGCTGCCTGCTCTCCTCCCAAAGGTGCAAATTGCCCGAAATGCTTGTACCTTTCATTCACAAGAACAGTAGAGGTTTATAAGGTTAGGTTCACAGTGATATATAAGGGTGTTTATGTGCCGGTGACTCGTCTATGGGGATAGATTTTCACCCGTCCATTCGGTGGATTAGTGTTTCTTACATCTGCGAACTGCCTTTGAAAAACTAACATTTAGCGGATTTGTGGGTGGGTCGGATTCGATTAGCTTAACCTGTTTCGTGTACAATTACCTGAAAACTCATTCAAAACCTAAAATACTTAGTTTCGGGCTAGGATTTGTGGAGGAGTTTTCAAGAGAGAGGAAATAATGGGCTTGTTGTGAGACTAAAGCTCGTTCATGAGTTGAGCTTGCTGATTCAGGCTTGACCATTATCTAAAATAGGGGGACTTATCAGGAGATGCGGGGGATCTCATTCCCAGAATCCACCCCCAATGAGATGAGTTCATGAAAATCTGATCCGTAATTCACTCAATACAGGCATGAATAGGTGAGTTTACCGGAAAGGCATGAAGTGATGACGGCCAGGATCCATGAAACGCAGAGGACCTTCAGGATTATCCATAACCTGGTCCATACGGTTAAAGCACCTGGACAGATACGCCCCTTGCTGACTAGCAACCTGAACACAAATCAAAACTTCGAATCTACATTCAACTCTAAAAACTCCAAATCTACGCATATGAAGTGAAGCACAAACCTGTGCAGTTGCAGGAAGACTCTTCATCTGTGAATCAACCTGAGAAAGCGCCTTCTTGAACCCTGCAATGTCCACTTCCTTAAGGGCATGCCCATGCGCATCCTTCAACAAATCCGCTACGTCCTTCAGATGCTTCGTCTTCAGATACAGTTCCATCTGAGGATACCTTATGATCACATCATCGATCACATCTTTGAATTCTTGAACCGTCAAGGTACCTGAGTTATTTTTGTCCGCTGCTCTGAATATCTTTGACACATCTTCCTGAAAACAATATAATCGTCGAAAAGTATCATGTATTATCGACTTTTTTCATGTTTGTGCATTTGCATCCAAACCATTGCAGGTTTTGACCCTAAAGTTGTATATTTTGTTCATTTTATGTCAATTTGTTTCAAAATGTCAAGAGTATAGTAGTATTTTTAAAATAAATTGACAAAAAATGTAACAAAATGTAGGGTTTAGTCACAATTTGCAGTACATGATATTATTATTTTTACCAATATATGCATTTCTTGAACGGTAGTTTTTACCTGGATTTTACGTTGATCGATTGTGGCACAGTCACCAATACCATACACATTATGACATCCCTTTACGCGCAACCATTCGTCGGTTTCTAAAGCGCGTCTATCGTCCTACATTTTGAGAGCAAAAGAAAATATAAATCAGCTTGAGGTAAGGAGCAAATAGTTACGTTTTGTTTGTTCAATTGATCAAACACTTTGAATCCGATCCTTGAGACTAGGGTTCAAGTCCCAGGAGCGGTAATTTCCTAGTTCGGTATCCTCTGTTTCTCTACGTAAGTAAGTGAGCCTAAATCATGATACAGTGCTCCAAAAAAGAGTGTTGTTTTCTGCAACATACCTGTCCAATTTGCTGCATGAAGTTCTCAACTATTGGGCGAGTCCCAATACCAGTAGACCACACAACCAATCCATGGTTTATGGAGCAAACTTGTCCATCTGATTTCTTCTCCATGGTTATTTCCTTATCAGTAACACTCAGCACTCGACATCCCGTATTGATCTCCATACCGTCTCTTCGAAACTTCCCCTCAGCAAATACACTAATCCTTTCATCAAACCTACAACAAAGATCGATGTTAGTTCTCATTATCATGGATCGAGAAATTGAAACGAAAAACTTATGTAATCTTTCGTTACGTGTTCAAGATATGGTCTCCGGATTGGATCACTGTTATCTTCACCAGATCCTTAACCGTGGGATACAATTTCACTAAGTCTTCTGTGACAAAGTCATGCAGCTCTGCTGCAAACTCAACACCGGTCGGTCCTCCCCCGACGATTACAAAGTGAAGGTTCATTTCTCGCTCTTCTTTAGTTAGGCCGGGGAGGATTGCCTTCTCGAAACGATCCATTACACTCCTCCGGATCTTCTGAGCATCCTCTATTTCCTGCATGTTCTTCTAAATTAATACCAGGATATCAAATCGTTATGTTAAAACAAATCTATCCAATGTATAACAAAAAGATAAGTTTAGGATATTATATAAAGAATTGGGAATTACAATTTTTTTTTATAATTATCCGTCAGAAAGTCAACTTGGAATTCGTATCGATTAAAAGGAATGATTGTACCTTGAGAAAATGGCAATTTTCCAAGACGCCGGGAGTATTGAAAGTGTTGACTTGTGCTCCGACTGCTATGACCAAGTAGTCATATTCCAGAGAGAACTCTTCACTGCCAATCAAGTTTTTGATGTTTGATCTACAGAGAACCTTCTTGTTTGCAACATCAATCTTGACACATTCGGCCTCCCAAAACTTGATTTCTCCCACTCTCTATCAAATAAACGACATTGTGTTAAAACCCGATTGACCTGAGAGATCAAGCTGATAGATGTTTACCTGTTTTCACTTAGTTACACCGTCTTTTTCACTATAAACTTATGTGTAATTAATTAACTCGACTAAATAACTGTTTGAGATATAGTAGTTGTGATCAAGGAGATGAAACAAAGTATTGGCTCGATTCACATGCCTTCTTTATAATGTTTCGAACTGGTTCGACGATGCTTCGAGCCTCGACAGAGCCGCACGTGACACTAGGTAGCAGAGGAGTGAAGGCAAAGTAGTTCCTCGGTGAAACAAGCTGAACATCGTACAATGAAGTATCTATGTCCTTAAGGAAACTCGTACCGGCCCATCCTGTCCCGAGAACGACGATCCTCTTCTTCTTAGCTGCGTCTGTTTTTGGTTTCGAGTCTGAGTAGGCCACGAGACCTCCGCTACTGCAAAATGCTCAACCAGTAAGCTAATGATTTAACAGAAACCGTTGTTTGTTGATAATAAATAAAAGGTGATGATGTGTTTCTGTAAGAAAAAAAATAAAGATTAATGTAACATGTTCGTCTCAATAAAGATCGAGATGGGATGTATTATTGAGATTTCCTCATAAGAGAAATATAATTAAATAAATGTACGAATAATTGTATCATATGTTTTATTAATTTATATATTGTATTACGAGATTAAAACAAAAGCGCATCTGGTGTAGTGGTATCATAGTACCCTCCCACGGTACTGACCAGGGTTCGATTCCCTGGATGCGCATTCTTTTGTACTTTTTTTTTTATTTCAATACTAAAATGTTTTGAAAATATTTTTCAGTTTAAATATTGATGCAGCAGGAGATGAAATGTGACCGAATTTTTTTCAATGGAATTAAAGATATTGTTTTTAAATCAAAATCAGATCATTTTGTTCATCTTTAACAGCTAAAGTGCAGAATTATAGAACAAGAAGGAAATTAAAGATCATATAATAGGAATCAACAATGTACAACTAATAATCCCAGACAAGTATAACTGCAAAAATCAGAAATACCATGCTTTGGCTGAGAGAATTTGCTTCAGAAAAAAAAAAAGGATAACGTCCATTTCTTACCTATTTAATCTTCATTTTAACACTTCCTAACCTATGTGATCTTCAGTTTTCACTTCCTAACTTAAAAATTTTGTTTTTTACAATTTCTAACCTAAAGATGGTATGTTTTTTATAATTCCTAACCTGAAGAAAACAACTACTTTTTTGTAAAAACATGCCACCTTTGAGTTAAGAATTGCAAAAAAAATTGTGAGTCAGGAAAGAATAATTTAAGATCACATAAGTTAGGATGTGATAGCTGAAAATTAAAATGGGTTAGGGAAAAACGTTTTCCCAAAAAAACCAGTATTTTCTCAGCAACCAAACAGAAAAAACGTAGAAACAAGAACCTGATGGAGAAGAGAATGAGAAGCTGGGCGGAGGTCCGGTGACGGTGACCATGGAAAGCTCGTCTGAATAAGGACATTACAGTCATTTCTTCTCACGCTGTTGAAGAGGAATGCTACTGTGGAAACTAGAAATGAGGAATTGAAGAAGAAGAGCACTCCCTCATTACACGCTACAACACCAGAAATTAACGTGAGAGAGCTCTTAATTTGAGCGCCACGTGTAACTATTAACGTAATGATTGGCCATACAACCTAGGAATGACCGACCTAGTCTCTTCGTCAACCTCCTTGTCCGAAAACAAAATGATTGGACCTGTTGAGAGAGTAATGATTCCAAAAAATGTTGAGAGAGTAATGATTCCAAAAAATGTTGAGAGAGTAATGGCTTCATCCATATACATCACTTTATTTCTTTCCAAAATATAAATAATGTTTATTTTTTAAACATGTAAATCAATTCTGTTAGAATATAACTATATCAGCTTGAGTTCAAATCTCCCTTTCTACAATTTTTTTTAATTTCTCTCCATTTATCAAATTTGCCCCAAATCCATTAGACCAACCAAACAATCCAAACCCCCCAAAACTATCTTGAGTACAATTCTATCAATTCAACCCACAGTTCATTATATATTAAACATTTGTGTTACATATTTTTTAAATAAATATATATTAAAATTTGTTAAAGAAAACGTGATTAAAAGTCATATTCAATCATCAAACTCATCAAATATCATATTTGGTTTGATTACATTACCTTTTTTTAGTAATATAATGTTCATTTATAAATATAATATTTTTTCTATTAAATAACAAAATATGTGGCAGCTAAAGTGGACACACGCATCATATATATATAAGATTACTATACAAACATTTATTTTTGGTCAGAACAACAAACTTTTAGTCTGGTCTTATATGACTTTATATATATATATATAGTAAGTATAGTAGTTAGGGTTGCTCTTATATGGCCTTGTCAACGAGTATATATATATATATACATCCCGACTCTTGCTGTTCAGACCATCAAATAAAAGCGCAATGGCATCTTCAGCGGCCATGGTGAATAATAATCACGTACTCGTCGATGGGAGAGACTTCGACGACTCACTTTGCTTCGGCGGCGGCCCCCTCCTCATCGGCTGCATGTACGCCTTCATCATCGTCTTCTGCGTCGTCCTCATTATCTTCTTAACCGTCGTCCTCATTTTCATGTCCCTCGTCGATCTCGTCTTCCAGAGGTTTCGCCGCCGCCGTCTCGACCACGAAGCCCAGTTGCCCCTCCATGGAAAGCTCTACATCCCATCTCCCAATGTATGTTTTCAAGTTTTCTTCAACTTTATGTTTTTAAGTTCCCATTTTTATGTGCAAAACTTGTTCATGTGAAGCAGAAACGGGACCTCCATTGTTGCTACTCTAATGGTAATGAGTACACCCTTGCATATTCATGACTGTGATCCTTCCTTTACTTGACAAATATAATTTTTCATCAACATCCTAAAATGGTGTTATTATGATGATATAGTTGGAGATTTAATTTAATTTAACTTAGGTATCATGATGACACATGCATACCATATATAGATGGCTATTCCTCTTTTAGCATGATCCCAAGTGCATATCATATATATATATATATATGTCGCTGTGATTGAGGATGGTTGGCTGGATTTATGGAGAGTCAATGATTATGATTATATAAGTCAAATATGGAAACTTGTATGTATATTGAATGATGTGAATAGCACACGGTATATGTATTTATAGTACACAGATGTATCACAACTAATTGGGATAAGTACAAAAGATAACGAAGAGGATAATCTTGATTCAAGGTTTGAACTTTGAATCATAGTTCAAACTTTGAATCATAGATTATCTGATACGCCCCCACAAACTGAGCGTGGGTAGGATACAAATCGAAGTTTGTCTCGTAGCCGGTTGAATGTTAACTTTGGCAATGGCTTTGTAAGAATATCAGCCAATTGATCCGCTGGTGACAAGGGCGATACCGTCAAAAAACGGCGAAGCACAAATTGGCGAACAAAGTGATAATCAACTTCGACATGTCGAGTGCGAGCATGGAAAGCTGGATTTGTGGACAAATAAACCGCGCCAACATTGTCACACCAAATGTGAGGAGGGCGATGCAATCTGACGCCTAGTTCGACCAGAAGGTTGACGAGCCAACGGAGTTCCACGCAAGTGTCTGCAACAGCCTTGAACTCAGACTCTGTAGAAGATCGGGAAACAGTAGGTTGTTTACGAGATGTCCAAGCTACTAATGTGTGGCCGAAGTATATCAAAAATCCGCCAGTGGAACGACGATCATCGGGACAGCCAGCCCAATCAGCGTCACTAAACGCCGTCAATGAGGTAATTGGACCCTTAGCAATCAGCAAGCCATCCGAAATGGAACCCTGAAGGAACCGAAGAACACGTTTCAGAGCCCGAAAATGGTTAGATGTCGGACTGTGCATAAACTGACACAACTTATTCGCAGCAAAAGACAAGTTTGGTCTCGTGAGTGTAGCATATTGCAAACTGCCACACAAACGACGATATAAGTTGCTGTCTTCTGGAGACAAAGGCAACGCTGGATCAATAAAACCTTGGGGTTGTACCATATAAACTGTCTCCTGTAAATTTCCATGTAAAAAAGCATTACTAACATCCAGTTGATTAAGCGTCCAAGCTCGAGAGACAGCAACGGCTAATACTGTCCGAATGGTAGTTGGTTTAACGACTGGACTAAAGGTCTCATTATAATCAATGCCAAACTCTTGTGTAAACCCACGAGCAACAAGACGTGCTTTGTACCTGTCAAGAGTACCATCAGCTTTACGTTTGATTTTAAATATCCACCTGTTACCAACAACATTGCCATTAGTCGGAGGTGGGACAAGATCCCATGTGTTGTTCTGACGCAAGGCCAACATTTCAGACTCCATGGCATTCTTCCATTCCGGATATTTAATAGCATGTGTAAATGAGGATGGCTCAATGGCGGGAGGAGACACTGTGTCAGCTAGAAAGACACGTGGTTTGGGATTTGGACATAGGACCATAGGATGAGTACGAGTAGGTGGGGGTAAGTCGAGGACGGGGTCTAGGGTAGGGGTGGGCAATAGATCAGTGGGAACCGGGACAGGGACTTGTTGTGTAGGTGGAATCAAAGCGAGGTCAGGTGAGGGAATGACGGGTGGTTGGGACTGGTTACTATCTTGGGGAGAGTTAGAAACCGGAGAAGAAAAAGAATGGGAAGAAAGTGAGGGGTTAGAAGCCATACAAGATAGGTCCTCCGATGATCGAACAAGAGATGGTAGCACAGGAGCAACTTGAAGAACGGGAACTCCAGGAGACGATGTGACTAAAGGTTGTGGGACTGGAACACATTTAAAAGGAAATACATGTTCATCAAATCGAGCATGACGAGAAATGTAAATTCGACTTGTATCCAAATCAAGACATCGATACCCCAAATGAGATGGTGAATAACCAAGGAACACACATTGTTTAGAACGAAAATCAAATTTGTGTTTATTATAAGGACGCAATAAAGGGTAAATGGCACATCCAAAAACTTTGAGAAAGTCAAAATTTGGTTGATCTTTGTAAAGTAGAGTAAAAGGTATATGACCATGCAAGGAAGAACAAGGTAACCTGTTAAGAAGAAAGACTGCAGTCTCAAAAGCATAGTCCCAATATTTAAGGGGTGTACCCGAATGAGAAAGTAAAGTCAGACCAGTATCTACGATGGAACGTATTTTTCGTTCGGCTGTACCGTTTTGTTCGTGTGTATGTGGGCATGCAACACGATGACGAATACCAATGGAGTTGAAAAAAGTGTTCAACGTTCGATATTCGCCACCCCAATCTGAATTAAGTGACTTTATCTTAGAATCAAACTGTCTTTCAACAAAGGTTTGGAACTGACGAAACTTTAAAAACACATCACTTTTGTTTGTAAGAGGAAAGAACCATGTAAAGAGCGAGAAATCATCAATAAAAATGACAAAGTACTTGTAACCTGAAGTAGAAACCATCGGAGCAAGCCCCCAAACATCTGAGTGAATTAAATCCAAAGGAGTACTGCTCCGATGATGTGTTAAATTTAAAGACAAACGATGAGACTTTCCTAAACAACATGCATGACATTGATCCGAAAGAGGGCGAGTCTTAGAACATGGTAAATGAAACTGACGAACAATACGACGAAGAGATTGGTAATTTGGATGACCGAGACGAGCATGCCAGTCTTCTAATGAGGAGAGAAATGCTGAAACTGAATAGGACATCTGGACGGATGGTTCGAACAACTTGTAAAGGCTACCATCACTCGTTCCTTGAAGAAGGACCTTCTGGGTGGCTCGATCCTTCACAAAACAATCACGGTCATTAAATTCAACAGAACAATTATTATCGGTGCAAAGCTTTTTAACAGATAACAACGGTTTAGTAATATGAGGAACTCAAAGCACATGATTAAGATGAAGAGAACGTCCAATAGTCGGAAGAACACTTGAACCAACATGTGTAATAGGAAGACCAGTACCATTACCAACAACCAGTTTGTTCATACCTTGGTAAGGTGTGGGCAAATTTAGGGAGGCTAAATCAGGTGTTATGTGGTGTGTAGCACCAGTGTCAGGAAGCCAAAATGAGCTTGATGAATGCCGAGTATCCGGAACGGTCGAGTGCTGAAGAACTGAAAGATGGCCCTGTGCCGGTCCAACTGGGTCAGAATCATGTCGCACAAAATTCTGAGCATGAGTGTGAAATGTAGAATCAAAGCGACGGCGGCACGATGATGCCAAATGATTATGGAGTCCACAAATTTGACATGATGTCCGAGTAGTTGAATTGTAACCTCTTCTTCCACGGTTGCCACCTCGTCCACCTCGTCCTCGATAACCAGAATTGAAGCCATTTTGAGACCTTTGAGACGAGGCATCATTGGTTTGAGCAAGGTTGGCAATTGAGGATGAAACGGTCTGAGAGTTCAACAAAATTTCATAGGACACAAGTTGTCCATGGAGCTCCGAGAACGAAATGGGGTCTGGTCGTTGTTGTAAGGCAGCCATAATGCCATTATAATCAGATCCCAACTTGCGAAAGATGATAGCAGTGAAGTCTGAATCTGAAATAGGATGACCAGCAAGTGCAAGAGAGTCAGCCAATGCTTTAGCTTGATGGAGATATTGACTTACCGATTTATCATCCTTAGACAAGCTATGGAGTTCAAGGAGGATTTGTGTTTGTTGAGCATTACTAACGACACCGTAGGCCGTTGCCAGAGCCTTCCAAGCTTCTGCAGCCGAAGTAGCTCTTGTCAAATGCTGATAGCATTCCTCGGATACGGAAGATAAAATCCAAGAGAACAGCAGCTGGTCTTGTTGATACCAAGTTGTATATGCTGGATTCGGCGACACCGCGTCTGGATTGGAGGTCACAATAGTAGGTGGTGGAGGAGATATCTCCGTGGACAGCAGATCATGCAACTTTAGGATGTTGAGAAGTGGTTGGAACTGTAGCTTCCAAGGCAAATAAGTCTTGGGCCCAGTAAGTTTAATGGCAAAGGATTGATGAGGCAATGGAGTGGGAAAGATGGAGGGAGTTGATGTAGTAGTCACGGTAGTGCTTGATGAAGAAGTAGAGGATGATGAAGACATGATGAGTGAAGAAAAAGAAATGCTCTGATACCAAGTCAAATATGGAAACTTGTATGTATATTGAATGATGTGAATAGCACACGGTACATGTATTTATAGTACACAGATGTATCACAACTAATTGGGATAAGTACAAAAGATATAGAAGAGGATAATCTTGATTCAAGGTTTGAACTTTGAATCATAGTTCAAACTTTGAATCATAGAGTATCTGATAATATATATAACCCTAAATAATAAAATATGTATTATTCAAATATATCTTCACGCAACTTACTGTTGCTGGTTTATGCGTACGTATAGATGACCGTGTATGCACCGGTGTTGATGCCCGGGGAGAAAGTTCCTACCTTCATTGCACATCATGTCGTGGACACACAACACTTGGGTTCTATACATCAACACTTGAATTGAACAGTCAAGTGTTCAACCTAAGCATAGATGAAACACTAGCAAGGTTGTAAGAGTAAGAGAAGTAATAGAGATATAGCATATCATATTATATAATGCTTTATGATGACTTTGATTTATATGCTTGAGCATGTGCTAAACCCTAAACCTAAATCTAAAAACAATTTGGTGGTGAATTCAATCGGTGAATCAGGGAAAATTTGACGTTTTTAGTGAATACATCACTTAGGAGGAAAAGTTTCACTGTCAACGAACTGAAATCGTCATGGTCCGACGACTTATCACACGACACATAGTTATTCATATAGACTCGTTGAACAAATAGCTTTCAGCATTATGAGAAGCTGGACGAATTGAGGGAGGACACCGAAATTTTTCAATGACAATATGTGACTATAAGAAAAATTGAGGGGGTCATAACTACAAAATTCAAAGAAATTAAGGAATATTTAAAACAAAGTTCAAAAAAAAAATTGAGGCCGGGGGGGGGGGGGGGGGCACATGCCCCCTAGAGCCCATGTGGCTCCGCCACTGATAAGAGTGGAACACAATAAAGTATTAAGCCGGCAGAAAAATACAAGACACTTTTTTTGCATCATCAATAGACAACTGGGTTTGCTGTTGTGACGAGTGTTCTGGAATCATTCCACTGAAATTATGAGGCAATCCGCTTCGAAGCATCCTTGAAAACATGGCAATTCTTTTCCAGCTATCAGAGAATGGCTCACTTGTTTTCGAGTCTACTAAACTAAGGAGAGTATGTGACATCTAAATCCGAAAATAGATGTTCAAAAGAGTGCACAATAGATTTTTTTAAAGGGTTTTAGGATAGTCACTTGAACAACTAGTTGATTACTTCATAAAATGCCATGATGGTCCATTGACAGCCACACATTTTTTATGCTTGAACTGCTTATCATGAATCCATGAGTGGGAGGCACAATACCATCAAGCGATACTAACTTTGTCCTTATCTATACACAGACAGATAAGCATTAATGTACAGATACACAAAGTACATAAAACCATTTATATGTATAACATTTCAATTCAATGATAATTCACATATTCAGACAATTCATTGTATCATAGGATCCAAATATAAAGATATACATGATAACAGGGCGGATTTAGGGGGTTTTAGGGTATGCCATGTCATACCCTACCCCAGAAAAGTTACATAGAGTCGTAGAGTTTTCAATTACCTTCGATTTAATATATTACGGGCTTCAATCAGAGTTCGTATGAAAAAGTTATTATCATTTTAAGATTTTTCTTGCACGTAATTTGCACGTGGTTTGCATCTGGTTTGCATTTGAGTGTATGGTTCATTTATTTTGCTACCACATTTAGCAATGATTAATGTCATACGCTATATTATATTCCTGAATCCGCCCCTGCCTGATAGTCGTGATAACCACCAGAAATTGAGATGATGACAACACGAAAGAGTGATGAACCTCCTGTTAGACTGGTTTCGGCCTTGTATCCCTCTCTCCACTGCTTATTTACACTTTCAAATTGACGACACAGGGATGACTGCAATGGTAGCAGAGGTGCTATGGAAAAAATCAAAATAAAAAGTTGGCCACAATACATAAGTTTAATGTCGGTCATCAAGCAAAAAAAATCTCACTGGTGTGGACTTGAAAGCGTAAGGATAGTCTCCACGTATGACTTCCTTAACCGAGGATGAACATCTGCAGCTCTAGCAACAAAACATCCCATAGAGTGACCTACCAATATCACACTATTTGGCAAATTCCCAGAAGATGCATCACCTTCTCTTCCTCTAGCACAATGAGATTCTTTATAAGGATAACACCGGTTCCTAATTTTTTTAAACCTTTGGTTATCACGTCCTAACCCAGACAAACCTTTGGTTACAATTCCATACATGAAAGGTTGAGAATTTTACAAAAAGTATAAAAATCCGTCCAAGTTAACAGCACTGATAGAAAACAAAACACGTGCATGTCACATGTATTGTTTCAAATTTAAATATAACCATTTCGCCCTCTACTTTTGTTACACATTCTAACCCTGACTATGCATGATTTCACACAAACCATCAAAATCACATTCATAGCTCAGTAGTTCTGAATTTTTTTATGGGTTTTAGCTTATTTTCATGAATTTTCTATGAGTTCTAGCTTCTTTTCATGAATTTTGACGTTGATTCTTTATGGGTTCTAGCTTGTTTTCATGAATATGGTAAAAATGATTATTATTATTTTTGTTTCTGAGTGTTTGGACGGAGAGAAAATGAAAGAAAAATAATACAAATGACAAAAATTAAGGACTTTTAATCCTTTATATTTATGGGTTTGAGCTTTTCTTCATGAATTTGCTTCTGAGTGTTTGGATAGAGAGAAAATGAAAGAAAATCAGTAAATATGAGAAACATAAAAATATTTGACTTTTAATCCTTAATGGCGTTTGAGCTTTTTTTTCTTCATGAATTCGCTTCTGGGTGTTTCGATAGCGAGAAAACGAAAGAAAATGTGCAGCATTTTGATCTAACATCCATGGAACCTTCAAGGTCTGAAAACAGAGCATAAAAGAGAGTGAGGGAGGTTGAAGAATAGGGCTTGAGGGCACAAAATACATTTCGTAACTAAAACTAACATCATCAAAAAATTTAACAATTTTTTATACTAATTGTAAAATTCCCAACCTTTCATGTATGGAATTGTAACCAAAAGTTGGTCTGTGTTAGAACGTGATAACCAAATGTTCAAAAAAGTTAGGAACCGTCGTTTTCCCTTCTTTATACAAAACCAAAATCTGTAAGCATGGCCAAACAAGAACAAGACCTCAAAACTATAAAGATATAAATAAGGAGAGTAAAATGAAATCGGTGAAAGTGGTATCATACCCTATGAATGGCATATACATCATACTCCGCACTTTCATCAAGTATCTAACCATCCATAGCAGATAGTTCACCTTCAAGATCAACTGTAAACCAGTCCAACCTCTTTGCATATTTGTTGGGTAATGGCTCTTGTGGGCCTGCTTGATATGCCCTCTCAGATTCTGCTGTCAATGATCGTACCTGTAGAAAAACACAAAAAGAAACATGTAATGGACACTTGATTTAGAAACCGAAGCTATTCTACAAAATATTGTGAATCACTTAATTGTAAACTATATTTAATGCGTGGTATTTAGATTAGATCTTGGTGGGACAAGATCAACCTATCGTCAGATTAAATTCTGGACATATGGGATTACAATCCATTATCGATGTGATTCGACGGACCAAATTATTGATATAAATATTACACTCAAGGGTTGGAAAGTCAAATATAAAATCGGGAAACTAATCTTAATCAATGGATTACAGTATTCAGCGGCTGAGATGTTTCCAAATTAAGTTTTGGAACATCTCAGCCATGAAATCCAATGGACACATATGGTTTTCAGCTTTTGTTCCAACCTCTGATTTTTAACTTATAGTTACTCTTTGAGTACCATAGTCGTCGCAAGATTCAAGCGAGTTAATCAACTGCTTAAAGCTTCATATCGAACCCCCCACCCCCCCCCCCCCCCCCCCCCTCCCAAAAAAAAATTAAGGAATTCTTACTATTTGATCAAATCTAATCAAACAAAAATATTAGACTTATAATTTTAAAATTAAATTTTATCACTAATTGTGCCAATTTTGATCTTGATTCAACTTTTTTAGGAAAAAATTATCATCGAACAGAAAGACACATTTTCTTGATTGTTGCACGTTCTAACAACTTTATGGATCTTTATTTAGCAACGAAAACTATCGTTAACGAAACAAAACATGCAAGTTCAATGTATCAGTGATTAGTGAACTAAAAATAAGGATCAAACAAAATAATGGAACAAAACCAAAGAAAAAAGTGTGAATATTTATATACCATACTATAGTGTTTGTTTGAGGAACAACAAATAATTTATCAACTTCATTTCATAAATTTTTAAACCAAAATAATATGAGAAAATAAGTTGTCAAGAGAAAGAGAAACTCTTCCAAATTTATTGCAATAAAAGATGTACTAATCAAGACAATAAGTAGAGCTAGTTTTATATACCTATCACGTGAAGTTGTATTGTTTAGACTCTACAGAAATGATTCACTCATTAGAGATGAAGATGTTTCCCAAGACAATAAGTTGTATCGCAAAGACCAGTTGTCATGAACATGAATGATGATTTATTTATGGTTCCTGAGTACAAAATCATAAGGATCAATAAACATGAGTTTGTTTATAAGCGTCTCAAATCTTTAGATAACAACATTAATTACATGAAGTTGGACATATATGTTGAGGTAACCAGGAGAATGTGTTAGGCTTGTCCTATTTTGTTTTTGTCGGTTAAACGGTAAGTTTTAATACCAAATACCCTTAGTTCTTAAAAAATTATCACTTACTTACTACCTTTCATTGTTATTCTAAATTGTGACGGGTTTCTTGTTTTTGGTTATATTTGATTGATCATAGTTAAAACAGTGTTCTAAAAATCCCAACCAGGCCCTTCCTAGGTGTCAATTCCTTGTTGGCCGACCCGATTAATATCTAATTAATTCAATTAATCCTTGTTTAGTCCCCGATTAATCCCCAAAAGGTCATAGCCGCCCGACTAGCGCCTAGAAATTTTTAGAACCTTGGTTAAAACCCATATTAGTATTTAAAAACTATTTTAAGTGTAAAAATTTCTAGAAGATAATGATAATAACTAGACATACACAACTTCACATATATTATAGGGTTAAATATTGAAACTTACTTTTTTTTTTATCAATACGAGTTCTATTATTTAAATATCGTGGGATGTAACCTCAGTGTCATTACCAGACAGGTGAAGAACAGGCCGCCCTGGCAAGCCAATGAGTTGCTCTGTTCGCTGTCCGCTTAACAAAATCGAGTTGCACATACTCGAGTCTAGATAAAAGGGAAATACAATCGCTGACGACTCTCCCTAGAGGAGAAAATGATGTTCTCCTTTCCTTCATCATATCCACTATGACCTGGCAGTCACTTCTGATGCTGGCTCTTTGACGTGGCTTGTGTACTAACCACTGTAAAGCGCCTCTGATAGCGTAAGCTTCTACCAACCCCGGGTTCTGGGGACCATGAAATGAGGAAGAACGGGCTCGGACTAGTTGACCCATTTCATCCCTGCATACCCATCTTGTTCCCATTTTATTTGTTGACGCAAATAAGGTCCCATCTGTATTAAACTCGCCATGTCAATTGTGAGGAACGGCGGAGCTAGGTGAAGATGATGTAAAAGGTGCTTAGAGCATCCACAATGCTCACCGCTAGCATTGGCAGGGAGCTGCTAGCGGTGAGCATTAAAATAATATTTTTTGCCTCACCGCTAGCTCACCGTCGGCAGAAAACGTCAGCACCGTGCAATGGTAGGTGGTAAGAGCTAGTGGTAAGGGCTTTTTTCTTCACAATTTTGCTCACCGTTGACGTTGAGAAAAGGTGGTGAGCTCCCCGTCGGTCCTCACCGCCAACGAGCTCCCCGGCAACTCCCCGCCGCCTACAACTCCCTGCCAGCACCTCCCCGCCAGCTCCTAGCCCACTCTATGGATGCTCTTAGGTTAGCTCTATAAGAGTAGATATGAATCTTATGTTAGTTTAAGCTAAATGGCTTAGTTAGATTTAAAGGAAAGTTGTTAGGTTAGATTTAGGTATAATAGTTTAGAAGATTAAGTTATTTTATTTTTTTATTTATTATTTTGTTAAAGTTATTTTCTTATTTTATTTATTATTTTAACATTTATTTTTTTATTATAAGAGTGTAAAATGGTTATTTCCTCTGTAAATCTATGGGATTTAAATGAGCAAGAGTAAAATTGTCATTTTACTCTCAATTAACTGGCACATGGTGTCACATGACTAATAGAATAGAATATTCCGTCTTTTTTTATTAACAGAATCGCGTGGTCAATAGTTTTTGTATCGCAAATATGATTTTGAAAACATGGGTAGTGTAGTGTTCGTGACCAATACTTTAGAGTAAATTTCAATATTTAACCCTATATTATAGATAATTTAGTGCAATTTTCTAGAATTATCTTGAACCTATCACACCCAAACATGACATGAATATATCTTATTTAGGGATAAATGTGAATTCTTAAATATTTTGATTTTCGTATAGAATTCTAGACGGTAAATTTTATCCATCGAGAGTATCTTATTAGAAACTAATATCCACCATCCATTTTATATTTCTTAGTGTTATAAATAGATGTTGAAACTCATTTGCTCAATATCATTTAGTATAATTTTTTTATATGAGCAAATTTACTTACTTTCCTACTATATTCTTTCACAAGAAAAAATGCTATCAATCAAATTCTCGTTTTAGATATGTATAAAGATTGGGTACAAACTACTATTATAATATACTACTTCAAACCATGAAACTCAAGGAATCAAAAAATAAAATATGTAGCATCAGACATGTGTTAAAATGGAATTCACAAAAAGGAAATATGTCGCATCAAAAAATTAAATTAAGATTTGACGGTCCGAAAAGGCTTACCTACTTGTAGCTACCGCCATTTTTGGGGATAAAAAGCATAGGAACGCCATTGAGCCTCTCCAAAAGCTCTGAGCCCCAACCTCCTTCCTGGTACAAGTATAGCTTGTACCTGCCGAACTGTGAGTCTCTGGGCGCAACAGAAACGTAAGTAGGATCCATCAAGGTCATCAGGCAGTGTTTCTGTATGGATTGAGTAGTAACTTGTACATACCGGTGCAAGTACCCTGTGAATGGCATATACAGCATAGTTCACCTTCAAGATCAACTGTAAACCAGTCCAACCTCTTTGTATATTGGTTGGGTAATGGCTCTTGTGGGCCTGCTAGATATGCCCTCCAAGATTCTGCTGCCAAGGATCGTATATGTAGAAGAACACAAAAAGAAACATGTAATGGACACTTGATTTAGAAACTGAAGCTACTCTACAAAATATTGTGAATCACTTAATTGTAAACTATATTTAATGCGTGGTATTTATAATGGATCTTGGTGGGACAAGATCAACCTATCGTCGCATTAAATTCTGGACATATGGGATTACAATCCATTATCGATGTGATACGACAGACCAAATTAAATCTTGATCCAACTCAATATCAGCGTTTTTGGATCATATAAATATTCATGGCTGGCCCAAGATTTAAGCGAATTGAGCAATCGCTTAAGGCCTCAGATCAGAAAAGGCCCCATAACCCAAGGAACCCAAGGAACCCTTCTCCAAACTAAGCTAGAAATGCAACCACTACCATCTCAACAGAGCCCCCTATCCCATAACTAGTACAGAGAGCTTAAGTAGCCGGTGGCCAGCATCACGATCGACTGAGAATACACCAGTGGAAATCCACTGGAGCCCTCAAGCCCGATCCACTAGAAAAAAAGGAATCCTAGGGCAGGAGCCATGTGCTCTTTCCGACGACCAACATCAAGCCGACGATTCCAAGCCATAGAAGTGGTCAAGGGCACCAGGGTACCAATCAAAAGCAGATCGATGAAGGGGGAGAGGAAGACCAAGCCAAGAAGGAGAAGGGGAGAGAAACAAAGCTCAGTAGCCACAGACAAGAGTCGAGGTCCCAGCCCGCGAACAGAGCCAACAAGAAGAGAGCCTGACTCAACAACAACAACTGCGAACCAGTTCTGCAACGATCCAAAGAAAGGAAGCACGTCCCACACCAACGGTCGAGCACGTCGTCGGGATTTGTAAAGCCATCCTCGTCCTTGAAGACGTCGAAGGAGCCGCAACCAAAACAACATTAACTGGCCATATCCGCGATTAACCTTCCCAAAAGTGAGGTATATCGTCCCACGATCGGATCTAGGTCGAGTCGTCACCAAACACACCAGCCGAAGACGAGGAAGACGGGTAAGGAAGAAGCGGCGAAACTTCCACCCAAACCACAGTAGCGACCCCAATCTACAATGATCACCGTCAGAAAAGATGGGGAAACGGGTCCCACGGTTAGATCAGAAGCAGAAACACCAGAGAAGGGGAAGGGGAAGTCGTCGCCGTCACAGTGAAAGAGAGGAGAGAAAGTCCGACAATGACCTCAGTAACCGTGGCCACAGCCGATGGCGACGAAGAGGGGCGGAGAGAGGCTAGGACTTCGGATCTGGTTTAGAGAGAAAAATGATAGAGCTTTCTTTCATGAATATAGAATTTGTGAATGTGAATGCAATTTTCATACATTCAACTTAAGGGATAACTCCATAAAACACCTATCGTCCGACTTTCGTTTTCACGTTATAACTATAAACTTTGTAGTCAATCATATCACATCGCTGGGTAAAATAATTTTCAAAAAACATAATTTTCTGTGACTACCTGCTAACAAGTTGCGTGTAAAGACGATAATACCCTCAAATTTTGGCTAACTTTACAAAATTTGTAGTTATAATTTGAAAACCAAAGTCGGACGATAGTTGTTTTATTGAGTTATCCAAAAAAAACCAACGATTTCTGTGATATTTCACAGAAGATTATGTTTTTTGAAAATTATTATACCCAATGATGTGATATGGTCGACTACAAAGTTTGTAGTTATAACGTGAAAACGAAAGTCGGAGGATAGTTGTTTTATGGAGTTCACAAACGAAACTCGGAGGATAGTTGTTTTATGGAGTTATCCCTTAACTTAATCGCCTTGTTAGACCGTCATGAAAGTCAATCACACCACTCCAGTAACATGAATCACTTTGTACTCTTGTATCCCGAGTTCAATTAATCATTTTACTCCTAATAACAGCTCTAGAATGTGAATGTTTCAGTCCCATTTTTACTAACCAAACAACTTTTGTGAACACAAATTGTATAGGTCATAGAATAAAGGGAAAACTACCAATTCCTATTCAAAATCATGCTCATTTAACTGATGTTTACCCTGAAGTTTAAAGCTAACTAATACATACCCTTAAGTTTCGAAATATAACTCAAAACATCTTCGTCAGCTAAAATAACAAAAATACCATCAACTACACTTCAATAATTATGTTTAAAAATTATTTAAAATTACTTATACTATATATATACATTTACTTATTAAATGACTTAATTTTTATTTAAAAAATCACTTTATTTATATTTTTTAAAAATTATTTAAAAAAATCATTAAGATTTTAACTGTAACTTCAAGTATGCATTAGTTAACTTTATAGGATCATGGTTTTGAACCGACCTATACAATCATCTGATAGTTATACCGTAAATTTTATATTGTTTCTTTGAGTCGTTTGTGCTTACAACAGTCTATTTATTCTATCTTCGATTGGTTTCTCTAAATCATAAAAGTAAATCATTTCGTTATTTGTTTTCATTCCGGTCAGCTTACTCAATTCATTGCCGTTAGCTACTTATAAGAAGCGGTCAATGATTATGTCAACTTGATTTTCTTGTTTGTGTACTAATTGAGATTTGATAGAATACACTCGTAACTTGTTCCTTTCGATTCATATTTCATATTTGTATATATGGTCATTTTATTTTCCTTTATCACACATTGAGTTATTAAGGATTCTACATCGTTCCTATCACGAGGATTTAAGGTTTGGATTAAAGCACGTATCAAACCATTCAAATTAGGGAAAATAATAATAGACAGCCTCAGAAAAATCCATTAATATCAAAATGATGCAGCTTAAGCCAAGTAGGTTCCCCCTGTAAACAGAGGCTTGGGTCCACTGCACCCTCATTAAACTGGATTATATCATCATTAGCCTAAACAAATCTTAAAAATTCATAAATGTTTTTATAGGCTCAGACAAAAAAAACCACAGCTCTATCAATCAAGAATTATCAGAAGCAGAACTGGCATAAAGCTGAAAGTTGATCATCACAGCCCAAATCCAAACAAATTCAAATAATTTAAAAAAAAGATTGGCTCATATTAAGAAATTCAACCATATGTTTTTCTTCTGCTTCACTGATTGCTCTCAGAAGCGCGGATAACATTTAATCATAGCCAAAATTGAAACCAAAAATTAAAAAAAAAATATAGCAGATGTGTTAGAGAGATTGAGATTATGTAGCGGTTACTTTGACACAGAGAAGCCGTGGAAGAGATCGGAGCTAGACTGCAACACTGAACGGCGGTGATTTAGCACGAGCATTGGGGCATTGTTCGTCAAGTTGATTTTTCAGAGATGCCCGGGGTGCAACATGCAGATCGGAGAGAAGAATTGAAGTGATTGAGATGGTGATTCTATCTAGGACCTGTGTGTGTTGTGCTTGTAGCTATGGAGGGTGATGTGAAGAGAGAGTGCACCTTGGAGCTTGTTATATAGAGGTTTTAGAAACCCTAAAGGGTGAAGCTATCTTAATGGGTGGATTTACATGTCACTGGGCCTTCATGGGCTCACAAAAGGACTAAAGAAGAAATCAAATTTAATTACAAATTTTGGATGTTACAAAATGATCGGATGACAACGGGTGGGGAGTGGGTATGTGTCGGATTTTGTGATATTCGTATTCTATTCGATTTTCGTATTCGATTACTTGTCCTGTTTGCGGAAATGGTCGACTTGAATGCTCGGGTATTCCCCAAAAGCACCTGTACCCGGTCAATGTTCGATCCCTGCCCTTTATTTTGTCATCCTTAATGGTAATGAGTTTGAATGGATTTATTTTAATAATCGAGATGATGTGATTCGATGGACTTAAAACGGTTAGTTGGTTATACCATAAAATATATCAAACTACAAATAACTTGAAGAAAAAGAAAATTCTAAAAATCTAATAGATCAATAGGATGACAAAGTACCATGAACTCAAAAGAAGATGATTTTGATATTTTGAAGCTGCCCGAAATTCGTGTTATAATGTGATTGTGATGAGTCTGAACGATAATTTGACCAGACTTATATGTAATCAAAGATTATGATGTCTTGTATCTAACACATTTAAGTTAATTATATCATAAAATATCAAACTACAAAAGAAACAAAAGATTCTTCCCATTCAATGGATCAACAAGATGACAAAATAACATGAACTTTTTGAAAAATTCGATACTTCTGTATACAATCGATAAATGGGTTACAAACAAGTTGTTAAAATGAGAGTGATTTATGGAGGCATTATATCAACCTAACGAGAATTAAATACGCAATAAAAGAATTAACACAAGAGCTTCAAAAAGAAAACTAAACTGCACGCATCAAAATTTCTTAATCTCCTGTTAAAGAGATGTAAAAAAGAGTTGTAAAAGAAGAAATAAAAATGAACAGGACATATATACTGAACTTTGTGACCCTATGAAGCCATCCATGTCAAGTGCCTGTTCTCAGCCCATTTTGCAGCAAGATGAACTCCAATAGCTAAAGCAGCAGCAAGCAACGGCAATGGAACCTTCCTCTCTCTTCTCACAGCTCCAACCTCTTTGTTCCCTTTCGAAACCCGTCTCCAATGTTGAGAGACAGCCAAACCCAGATACAAACTCATCACTACAACTCTAACCCAAGGTTCTCCAATGGCAGCCAAAAGAGCAGCAACAGGCATTACAGCAGAAACATCATCTCTTCTCTTGACTACTCTCAAGAAGCCATACAAACCCAGAAGCAGGGTCCAGAAAAGGAGACCAGAAATGTATCCTTTCACAGCAGCGTAACCGATAAGGCCAGAGATTATGTAAGGTTGGTTGTGTACTGAGTCAGGAACAGTTGCTTCTGCAATGGCGATTACTGCAGAGGATAATGTAATGAGAACACATAGCTCTCCTACGGGAGCGTATGAGACTATACCGGAGTACTGAGATTGAATGGCATAGCATGTGGTTTCTGTAAGTCTCAAGAGAAAAGTGATGGGGTCACCGATGAAGTTGAAGATGAGTGCTAAGGTTACTGCTGAGATGTCGCAAAAGAAACCGAGGATGGCTATTGCAAGGTTTTTGTAGTTGGATGGTTCGAATAAGACCGCTCTCCATGAATAGATTAGCAGAGGCAAAGCTGAAAATCATTTGGAAAGTATGAAACCTTCCGTTAGTAACATAACGAGTGGTCTCAGCAGCAACTGTACCTTTCTTTTCTTTACTTTTTACTTTTTTAGGAATGCATAATTAACAGATGACTTAAATTGTAGGATAGATACCACGAACCATCAAACCAAGGTCCAACAAAAGTTAATACAAAGCAAAAGAAAAGAAATATAAGGTGATACAGAAGAGCTTCCACCCCAAGACCCAACAAGAGCATAACCCAAGCTAGACTAGCGAACAATGTCACAGAGGACCGACAAGGCTTATCCAGTCGGACTAGTGACAGGAGACCGCGCATGTGAATCTTTTGACCACATAAACGTTAAGTAAATCCATACCCCAATCACGACTCCAGACCAAACACTCACCAAACCCGACTAGACAACTAGAACCCATAAACGAATCCTGAACAAGCACTCACCAGACCTAGTAGGGAAGAAGAGCTCTAAAGAGACCCAAGGGATATAAACGAAGTGTCACATCTCATCAGCAGCAACCGTCAAGGACGACCAAGATCAATTAGGCCTCTCCCTATTCAGCCCTTGTTAGGTCTCTCTAAGGTAGGGGGTGAAGAATTAAGTGCTCTCCTTTACATAAGGAGCTCATTTCTTGCTCGATACCTCAAAGTTACAAAGTTCTTTCATAATAAGAAAATGTTTGGTGCTCCCTTACTTCTACATAAGCAAGGTCTAGATCCCAAAAGTGTTTTATTACACCTGAGTTTTTTTTTATCAGCAAAGCAAATATATTAAAACCAATCTTTCAGAGGATGAAAGATGAGACAAATAGACAGAGCCATTACAATACAACAAAGCACCAAACTAATTTCGGTCTTAAAAAGAAACACCGGGAGGACTAAATACTTGGCTTATGTCTCCTTCCAGGAATGTATATGTCTCAAGATGGTGAATGAAATTTCACAAACAAAAGAACATATATCAACATAAGCATAATTGAAAACATTATAACTTAAGATCATGGGAAGAACTAAGCAAAGGAATGCATACTACATCTCAATTGATAAAGCATATACTTCTCTTCATTTTGCATCCAACCATATCCATCAATTATGCATATACCAATCAATACTAATTCAATAGCAATCAAGAGCTACACGGCACCAAAAGTCTTACTTGTATCACCAATAAGCTAACTAATACTAAAAACTAACTTAATGAAAATGCAAAACCCAAGTAAATCAACTTTTTCTCAGCAACCAAACAGAGAAGAGGGAGGAGAAAGAATTTACCTAAAAGCCAAGGCCACACAGAAGGAGGTTCAGGTACTTTTTTGGTCAAGTACCTAAACCGCTCAGGCAAGGTCCTGTCTCCTCTACCCAATCTCTCTGCTTCGTCGGCGCCATCAGAGCTCTCACCATTCCCTTCCGAACTCTCAGCAGTCGCATAAAACCTTGAATTTCTGAAGTACACAGCCAAAGGTTGGATTTTGGGGGAAAATGAGGAACCATTGTCGGCGGGTCTGGGGTTGAGGAGCAGGCCTCTGGTTGGTGAATATCGAAATTGACTGGTTTGGTTACAACGTATGAGAGAGGGTTTGAGGTTTAATTGCGAAGCGGAGAGAGTGGTCGGCATGGCCGAAGGAAAGTGAAGAGACCGCGGACTTTGCCATCGACGGCGAGGTATGAGGATTGGGAGAAGAAGTTACACATGGGCTGCTCAGCCCATTATTACTGGATCCTTTCACATATCATAGTACGTGTTCTTAAACCTATATGGGCTTTGACCTCCTCTGGCCAGAAACTTGGACTCCATCAGGTCCTTTTCGGTATTTTATATTCGGGGGAATTATTAAAAGGGTTTTATTTTGTGTGAGTGTGAGGAGGGTAGACCTCGTCTTTTATCAAAAAAAAATTGTAAGTTAAATTTATAAGGGTACACATGCGATGTCACAAAAAATGCATTCTAGGGTAGTGAGGTGCCACAAAAAATAGTTAGAGTGGTGAGATGAAAAAAAAGCATTCTAAGGTAGTGAGGTGCCACAAAATAATTAGAGTAGTGAGATGAAAAAATCCACATACTTAGATGGTGAGACGACGAAAATATCCCTTATTATAATCATGACATTTCTTCGATGAGAGATGGAATATTTGTACGATTATTTTCCTTGTTTTGGAGTTATAATGTGACATTATTGAGAATGTTGAATCTTAGATTTTTAAGTGAATAGGATTCAAATGAGTTTGTTATTTTTGTAATAAACAAAAGATAAATAGGAGTTTTTTTTTAAACGAGGACAGAAGTATTTTATTAATCATGAGAACGAAACATAAACATAAGTTGCGTCCCTGACCCTGAGTTTCAGTATATGACCGAAACCCCTGTAGGGATTCTGGCGAATTTGGACCCGTATTGTTGGTAAGCTTTGGATCGCTGACCATAATTAACACAAATAAACATAAAACGAACATATAAAAACAAAAGAGCATCTGATGCTAGTTCTTATAAGTCTCGTAACTTTCGTAGTGGGCGTGCCGAGATCGCTAACCCGTCGTCTTGAGTCGCGGGGGTGTTTAATTGTGATACAGAGGACGAAGCATGCGCCCGGTGCTCCGGATGTGACTTCACCGAGGCTTCACGCAGAAGCAGATCCATCATCATCGAGTCGACCCACAAAGGTCTTGTCAAAGTCGAGATGCCCGACTTCGGGTGCCATGGAGACGGACCCAAACCTATCGACCCTTCTCCCGGATCCCAAATCCTCTGTCTATATTATTTTGTATTCGTACCTGATTTTCACCGGAGAAATGGATCATCTGATGGCCTCTTTGCTTGAGGGGATGATGATCTGAGAGAGGTAGATCAACGATGACAGTGATGAAAGCAATCATGATGGCTAGTAGTGGATGGCGGCCGCGGCGTGGAGAGAGAGATAACGGAGAGACGGAGTGATAACCTCTTCTCGTGAGAGGAAGATGGCCCGAGAAAGGTGGATCAACGGAAGCAATGACAAAGATAACCATAGAAGCTAATGATGGTCGACGACGACAAAGTAAAAAGGACACGAATAAGATTCTTCCCTTTTGACGGTTAAGATTTTGTTTCTATGGAGAGCTTTTCGACTTTCAATTATCACGCGTTTTCCCATTAAGCAAGATAAATAAGAGTTAATCTTTTGCTCTACCATATATAAACATTAAGACAAAAGTAGGTATGATCTGTCTTATCAGTTCACACCATTATGGTTCACGATCACATCATCTCTCTCTCTCCATTTACCACGTTGTACCATTACAACCACATCCGCTTACTCCACTTAAAAATCTCACCTACCCTCATTCATTTGACATTAACCGAAGACACTCTCTTTGATCGCTCCTTTTCTCTACACTATAAATAAAAACCAAGGTTTAAGGATTGCCAAACCATCGCTTCTCTAAGTCAAAAACTCTCAAAACACAGTCATCTTTCCCTGCCTCCCTTTCTTCTCTTCTAGCATTCACAACCATCTCGCCGGTAACTGACGAGGAGAATAAACAATTAGTTTTATTGTCTTATAGTCAGCTCTCCCAGCCAGCGAGCTACAATAGTAAAACCTTTTGTTGGCTTATAGTGACCCATTTTTTTCCACATTTTTGCTCCCCGCCAGCGATAAGTGCCGGCCATAAACTCCCAGCCAGCACCATCACACCCATAGTTTTGGATGCTCTTAGTCTGCTCTCATTTCTCTTTATCACATAAGTTATAAACAAAAGATGGACACTTCGAAAGTTTACAAAGCCGCCGCTGCTAGCGATATTGAATTCTTGAAGGCCAATAAACTAGAGATTGGTAGCTTTGTGTCACCAGCTAAGAACACAATCCTCCACATATATATCATTTCCCAGTCAAAAAAGAAAGACAAGGCCGAACAGATACTAAAATCTGTGAGTCCGTGGTTCAAAGATATGTTACCAGCCAAAACAGTGAAAGATATGCTGGAGGAATGGCCGTCGCTTCTATGGAAGGCCAACGGGAAAGGAGACACTCCGCTGCACACGGCGGCGAGGCACGGACACGCTGACATAGTCGGAGTCCTAATTGGTTACGCCAAAAGGAACGGTGAAGAAAAAGACGTGGAAGCTGGACAAAGAGCAGAGTGGAAGATGCTACACGAGACCAATGCGGCCAAAGAAACTGCGTTGCATCAAGCAGTGCAGTATACACACTCTAAGGTGGTGGAAATGTTGATTAAAAGAGATGATCCGACCTTTTTGTACTCCGCGAATGAGGATCGCAAAACTCCACTTTACATGGCTGCCGAGAGAGGTCTCACCAATGTGATAAAGTTGATGGTCTGGAAGTACACGTTTCCGGCATATGAAGGCCCCAATGGTAGAACTGCTTTGCACGCTGCAGCTATTTTTGGTGATCTCACTGGTCCTTTCAGTCATCTCCCTGGTACATCTCAATACCTCATTAGGGAAACTATGGATCCTAACATACTTTTAGGTTTGTTTTGGCGATTCTGATTGAGCTTGATCTTTTTTTGCACTTTCCAACTGTGACGTTTTCATATTTTCTACAAACTAACAATTTCTGTCTATTTTGACGATTCCGTTAGAAAAATGCTACTTTACACGTGACCAACACATGTCCAAAATACTAACGGAATCGTCAAAATAAATGGAAATTGTTAGTTTCTGCAACAACAAAAAAACGAAAAGGTCACAGTTGTTAAGTGCAAAAAAAGATCAAGTCTATTGAAGATCGCCAAAACAAACCTCAAAGGGGTTAGGACCACTACTCCATCATTGAAATTAGGGAAAACTACTAATGCCTACGCAAAACCATGCCTATTTAACTGATGCTTACCCTGAGGTTTAAAGTTAACTGACGCATACCCTTAAGTTTCGAAATGTGACTCAAAACCCCTCCTTCAGCTAAAATGACGAAAATACCATCAACTACACTTAAATAATTATGTTAAAAAATTATTTAAAAATTACTTCTGTTATATATATATATATATATTTACTTATTAAATGACTTCATTTTTATTTAAAAAATCACTTCATTTATACTTTTTAAAAATATTTAAAAATTACCACTGAGGGTATTTTCGTCATTTCAACAGACAAAATGAGTTTTTAGTTACAAGCCGTAATTTTAGGGTATGCATCAATTAGATGGGCATGATTTTGGATAGGTATTGATAGTTTTCCCTTGAAATTAAGAGAAACATTTTGAGCTCCATTTCTCAAAGGCATAAACTTGCGATTGATTTATTTTTGTGTTGTTTCTTGCAAGGGGTGGAAGTTATAACAAAGAAAAAAGGCTTGCAGTTTTTGACGACCAAAGTGGACGATGATTGGCGGACTCCACTCCATTACAACCCACGCTTGTTATTGTCGTTGGGGGATAAATCCGCCATACTTATGGCCGACAGAGATGGAAACACGGCACTTCATATTGCAGCTCGTAAAGGAGATTCCGGAGGGGTGAAGGCATTCATAAAAAATTGTCCGGAATGTTTTGATTTGGTCGACAGAGAAGGTCGTAACGCTCTTCACCTTGCTGTGGAAAGCGGTAACAAATACACCGTAGATCTCATACTTGAAAATGTACATCTTAGTGACCTTTTAAAACAAAAGGACAAGAATGGGAACACGCCTCTGCATCTACTCGCTGCTTCAACAGATTTTTGGCCCAATGTTCTAAATGACCCTAGGTTTGATACAATGGCCTCTAATAACTACGATCTCAACCCTTGTGACGTGGTGTTAAGCAATGAACATATTGAGAAGGTATGTACCTAACCAATTGTTCCATTCAACTTCTATATCATATTTTCCTAGATTGAAAGGGTAAAACCAGGAACTATCTATCGTTGAGTTGTACCGCTCAAGAACTTGTTGTTGACTTATTAGTCAATCAGATTAGTACCCATGACTTATGGTAATTCCACAAACAAACATTTTCCGTTAGAAATGACAGAAAACGTTAGGAAAAACTCCAAAAAGTAACACGTCTACAGTTAGTTTTTGAGTTCAATAGTCATACAACAGTTAGTTCTTGGAGTTTTTTCTAACGTTTTTTGTCATTTCTAACGGAAAATGTTAGTATGTGTAATTATCATAAGTCAATGATACTGATCTGATCGACTAATAAGTCAGCAGCAAGTTCTTGAGATGTACAAGTCGAAAATAGTTAATACCTAGATTTTTTTCTAGACTGAATGTAGAAAACGAAGTGTACACAAATAACTATCAAACATATTCTTTTATTTTTTTGTAAGATTTAGTTACATGCTCATTATCCATCTTTATCAGTATTTGTGGTCAATACCACTAAAAGGGGTAAATTTGAAATAACTTGTTATCGTCATACATGCAGAGACAAAAGAATCTCTGGAGAAATGCATATTCTTACAAGGGTAGGAGAATCTTGAGAAACTCTGATACCAATGGAAGTGATGGCGACGACCTTAAAGACGAGAGAAAAAGCCAGTTAGTAGTGGCTGCACTTATAGCAACGGTAACCTTCGCAGCTGGATTCACTTTGCCTGGAGGCTACATCCAAGAAAATGGACAAGACCAAGGATACGCGGTGTTAACCAAAAATGCAGCTTTCGTGGCATTCGTGATATCGGATTCATTTGGGCTGGTATTCTCTTGCGCTGCAGTCTTTATGCATCTCCTTATCGCCATGGACGCGTACAAGAAAAAGACGACAGTGCGAAAGCTATTCGAAAAGGCCCTGCCACTCACCTTATTTGCCATTGTGGCGATGGTAATAGCCTTCATCACAGGGACATGTGCCGTTTTGGCCAATTCGCGCTCGCTTGCCGTTTCAGTTTCTGTCTTTGGAGGTGTTTTCTTCTTCCTTATCGGATATCTTTTGGAAGGGGCTCGCCAAAGTACTTTCTTCCCCATATTTGGAGGTGTTGTCGAGGGGCTCACATTTTTAGTCAAGTGTTTGTTAAAATCATGCGGGTTTATTTTAGAGCTATTACGGAAATTGTGCTACGTTATTTTGGACCCATTATGGAAATTGTGTTACGGTACCTACTACTACTGTACTAGGTCTCTTCTTTGTGTTAATAAAGAGGAACATTTAAATTAGGTTAGACTTTTTTTGTTAAGAATAACTATTGCAATTGTATTAAAACATAATAAGATAGTTGGGTAGGTACAAATGTGCCCCACCTACATAAACAAATCCAACTAATAATCAGAAATGAAACTGAAAGCAATAAATTCGGCTCTGGTAATGGGTTGCGGACGAAGGGGATATCTGCGGTAGCGTCTGGTGACACCGATACATCATGCTTCTTCCAAATGGGACGAGGCGAGCCAACCAAGTTGAATTGAATACTGGTGGACCTCCATCTCCCCCGGTGTGTCAGCGTGCGTCGTCCTCCCTGGACTGATAATGGTAGGGCTCCTGAACGCGGGTTTGCTGACTCCGGACTGGTAGGGGAGACAGTTATCGACTGAAGATGGAACCGTCGCCATCTATCCGCCGGGAAGGGGTCAAAGTCGACCCACCCCTCCCCGGGCCACCTCAGACTCATTCCTGTAGGCGAGGGTGCTTGTAGCCCCCCGCCGCTGCTGCGTGTGATCCACTCGCATCCTGCATGAGCCCATTCGTGCAACCCATCACATCCCCACGGCCCAGATTCGGCCCATTAGGGTTAGGGTTCTCTTGCAGTACGCCCTTGCCCTGGCTGCTTCGCCAAGCTACCTCCGCCGCCGACGAGATCTCCACCCCCAACCCCAAAGCCGCCGCCTGCGGTGCCCGTCCCATCGAGTTCCCCGGCTCCGGCTCAGCCATCCTCTCCCCTCGACGAGCCCGGATACTCGGGCCCCTCGCCGACGCTCGATTCAGACCAGATCCTTGCCTGGGCCGTTCACCTCCACCCCGGCCTCCTCCCATCGGTCTTCGGACCGAAGCGAACACAAGGGGTAGCGTCGTGCCCTCCCCCGGCGACACCATCTCCGACACCAGTTCAGCCGTTGTTGCACCCTCCTCCTCCCCGCCGTCGGACGACAGCGGTATCACCGGGGCTAGCCCACGCCGGCGATCCTCCCACACAGAGAATCCCACGCCATCGCCCCCACCCGCAGCCTCATCTACGCCCAGCGCAGCACCGCCCACGACGGCCGTCCCGCCTGCAACCTTCCCTGCACCGAGCCCAACAGCAGACACCGCGTCCCCACCCGCTCCGATCACGCCCCCAGTCGTCATCTCCTCCACCGGATCAAGCCACAGCGATGGATCGACCGAGATACTTGAGAGATTAGCCGCCGATGGCACCATTCTCACACAAAGCCAAGCCTAGGGTTTACAGAGAGAAACACCCGCAGAGGCGGCAACGTATTCCTTTATTTTATTGGTTAGACTTTTAATTATTTATGAATTTTACACCTTATTTAAGCTTTGCAATACAAAATAAACAATAAATGAGGATTATTTAACTTTCATAGTAACAAAACTCTTTCTCCCTCGAAATTGAGATCTAAACTCTAGCCCTAGCTAATTATGCTGCTTTCCTCTAACCCTGTTGTTGTCGTGCGTCTATCGCGGTTCCACATGTCGCTATTGGTACTGCTACGTTTGAGATCCGTGTCGTCCCTGTGGTCATTGGGCGGCGCTGCGCAATCCCTCGCAGACCGCGTCCGGTGCTGGGGATAAGACCCGCCGAAAGAGAAGACCCAAAACACTCGGTTCGAGTTCTTCTCCCTTGCTTCCATCTCCTCCTACTCCGGCGATGCTCCCGACCCTGTCGACTGAGTTGGTGCTTTTCTCCATGGGGTAATCCCCCCCAACCGGCGTCGAAACCAAGGCGGGGACGTCCAAGGCGACCCAACAAGAGTCTTACGTGTATCACCAATAAGCTAACTAACACCAAAAATTAACTCAATGAACATTTTCTCAGCAACCAAACAGAGAAGAGGGGGGAGAAAGAATTTACCTAAAAGCCAAGGCCACATAGAAGGAGGTTCAGGTACTTTTTTGGTCAAGTACCTAAACCGCTCAGGTAAGGTCCTGTCTCCTCTACCCAATCTCTCTGCTTCGTCGGCGCCATCAGAGCTCTCACCATTCCCTTCCGAACTCTCAGAAATCGCACAAAACCTTGAATTTCTGAAGTACACAGCCAAAGGTTGGATTTTGGGGGGAATGAGGAACCATTGGCGGGTCTGGGGTTGAGGAGTAGGGCTCTGGTTGGTGAATAGCGAAATTGACTGGTTTGGTTACAACGTATGAGAGAGGGTTTAAGGGTTAATTGCGAAGCGGAGAGAGTGGTCGGCATGGCCGAAGGAAAGTGAAGAGTGTTATGTCTGATACTGCAATTGGGTTTTTATTATGTTGTAATGGACCTTAAGGTTGTCTTTTGTTTTTGGGCTTATAAGTCTGGCCCATGGCCTTGTCAGTTTCCTTTATGAATGAAGAATGCTGGCATAGACAGAAAATGCCATAGCAGTTCTCAAAATTGTCTTCTTCCTCTTTACTCTCTCTCCCTCGATCTCTCTCTCTAGCTCATCATTCACCAACCCTAAACCTAGCAAATCTGTATTGGATCTGCCGCCACCCACAATACACTTTCTGTCATATCACTGGTATCATCCTTTCTTTCCAGGCAAATCATGACTAATTCAACATCAAACAAACAACTTTAAGATGATATTGCTGCTACAAATTCTGAGGTTCTTCAAGTCAAGGAGACTGTAACTGGTATGCAAATCAAGATTGATGACATGACCAAGCTTCTTCAAGCTCTGGTTGACAGAATTCCAGACTCGCCTCTCAGAGCTTCATCCTCTACACCTCCATCCCCTGTTCCAGGCTCCATACCACCGCCACCACCGCCTCGCCGCTCGATCTTGGGTGTTCCACCAGACCCACAGGTCGACCCACCTGGTCGTGGTGACTCATGAGCCCGAGCTCCTCCACGTTTTGACGGGACAGACTTCCAAGGTTGGGAACTGAAATTTCTTCAACACTGCTTGACTGAAGCTGTGCCTGAGCACGAAATGATTCGTGAAGCCATGATGGGTTTCGAAGAGGCTGCACTGAGACACCATTTACACTTTATGAAGCAGCAGCAACATCGTGAGGCCGATATTCCTTGGTCTGAGTACTTCGAGGGTCTTCGACGTCGATTCACAGATGGGGACTATACCGATTATATGTCGGAGCTTGCTCACCTTCGCCAAGATGGCTCAAAGACCAAGACACGTGCTAGACCCTCCTAACCTGGGTTTGTCGGGAGGTCATGTATTACCCCATTTGAACCTTTGCTCGTGACCGTCCTTCTTAAGCCTGACAGTGATGGCGGAGGGCCCATACGAGGTCCACTCCCTAAACACGATGTTTCCTTATTAAAGAGGTCATGTACCATGACAAATGTCTTTGGCCAATTGCTCCATAGTTCTCTTGATCTTGAGTTCGGGTTGTAGGTGACTAGTCATAGACATGACCATGCATCTTTTAAAATCTTCCATTCATTATGAGGAGCTCTAATGACCTCATATTTACGTACCCATATCCGAGAACCCTAATAACTATTTAGTCAAGAGTAGTGTTTGGTTGTACCAATACACATTGATAGTATGTCGATGTCATGGTTGTAGGACTAAGATCTACTTTAGTAGTCGAGAGATACTCATGTCTTATATTCTATGAAGTATTCTCATGGTGAGTTATCCAATGTCAAACTTTTCGACATATGTAATGTTGACTCATATCTATATATGCATGATCAATAAAATGTGACCCTCCAATTAACCGCCACACTAGCTCGAACTATCGGTTTAAGCTAGAGACGAATGAATAGACTCATTCTTTTGTTTATAAGAGATCAAAAATATCGATAAGATGTGCCCCGATATATTAGAAAAAGTAGTATATCCTTTATTAGTTAACATTACATTAAATGATAACAAAATGTTGGGAAAATTACACATAACCTCCCTTAAAATTGGCTTATTTCCAGATACCCCCTTAACTATTTTTTTTCTTCATAGAACCCCCTTAACTTTATTTATTTTTCATTTTGCTCTTTTTCCATCCAAAATCAAATGGAAATTAGCATGTGCTGTTAATTTTTTTAAGAAACCCGAAATTACCCTTTTACAAAAATAAACTCACCTTATCCCTCCAAACCCTACTCATCTTTTTCTCTTTCTCTTACACGCCTCCCCCATTCACCATCTCCTTCTTCAACCTCAATACCTTCTAACCTTCATACCTCCTAAATCCCAACCTCCACAACCTCCCTCATTCTCACGTCCATGGAGATCCGACCATAGAGATCCGACCATGGAGCTCGGATCTGTCAAAGAAACCACCGTGTCTCACACTTTTTTGGAGCCACACGGATCTGGTAGAGGACGAGACGCCTTCGCCTCCACGCGCCGCCGTGTCAAGTCACCTCCGTCGAGCCCGCGCGCCCCGCCGTGCTTCACATCCTTGGTCACCGCTGTCACAGATTGTACTTTTGGGTTTTATTTTGATTTTAGGGGTGGGGATTTGGGGAAGAACTTGTAAATTTCATGTACTGAGATGGGTGTCTTCATTGTTGATTTATGTTTTGGTAAAGGTAATGCTTGATTTGTTCATATTTAGGGCTTTGGTTGATTGAATACAAATAGGTTTTTGCATCTGTGATTATTGGGTTTCTGTTGTAGATTCATAGCCGATTAGGCAATGAAATGTGAAACACAATGAACTGGAAAAAAAAAATTGTGCAAGAATTTGACAAGAATTTGTAAAACACAGTGAACTGAAAAAAAAAGAATTAAAATTTTAAGTGAAACACAATTAAATGATTTACGAAAAAAATGAATATATACAAAAATTTAAAGAAAAAAAAACAAGACTAAATGAAAATTAAAGAAATTAAATAAAATATATCAACATTTAAAAAAAATAAATAAACTGATTTTTTTAAATAAAAATCAGATTTTATAAAATAAACTATATTTTATAAAATTAAAAACAGAATTAATTAAAATTTAAAAAACATTTTTATAGAACAATGGCATGTATTTGAAAATTTGATGGTTGGTGAGGGGTAGTTTTGTCTTTTTTACATGTTTTGGATGGAAAGTTAACAGCGTTGGACTAAACTGAAAGAAAAATGAAGTTAAGGGGGTTCTATGAAAAAAAAATAGTTAAGCGGGGTATCTGAAAATAACTCAATTCTAAGGGAGGTTATGTGTAATATTCCCCAAATTGTTTGCCAACTGTTGCTGTCGCAGGTCCCCTAAGTTTCTCTCTCCGCCTTGCCTGAGCTTCCTGATCTTGAAGATAGTGAAATCCATGTCCCCTCTCCATTCTGTCCCCATCCTCGCCCTCTGTTCCCTCCGCTTCAAAGCTCAATCGCTGCCCCCTTGTCGGCCCTAAACTCTCAGTCGATTTAGGTCCAGCAGAGCTCCTCACTTGGGACGTTGGTCTCTGAAGGGAATGACGGTGTCGAAGGGTCAAACGTAGTTAGTTTCTTGGACTCTAGTTCTCGTGAGGATTTAATTGCTTATGTCAGTCCCAAGGTTCCTCCTCTGGAAGTGGAGCTTGTGAGTCCCAAGATCCACGGGACTTATGCGTTTGAGGGTTTCGATGAGCTTGGCTCGATTAATAATGGGCGTGTAAGAACCGTCCCCGATCGATCTCGGTCGAAACGGTAAATTTTGGCGAAGTTTGACCTTCGGTCGGAAAAGTAAAGCGATGACTCCGAAAGTCGTTCGGGACCTTTCCGGGGCCCAAAAAGCTTAGCCGTCATCACGATTAGCTTAGTTGGGCCATTTCTTTTCGTTTGACTGTAATATTGGAAAAGTCAAATTTTGGTCAAACCCGAACTTTTTATCGACTAATCCTAAATAATTAAAGTGCTGGATTTTATTTAGAAGCAAATGGTCCCCACTTGGACACTTGTCCTCAAAAGCTTAGAAGAGAAGAAATGGTTGTACTTGGACCATTATACCCTCACAAGAGTCCTTAAGTGGATGAATATCTAAAGGGGCTTTGTGGTCTTTCTTCAACTAGATCTATTAAAGAAATTGGAGCAACAAATTCATCATTTTACTAGTGTTAGTCGATTCCTATAGAGAGAAAAGAAGGAGATGAAGAACAAGGGAGTCTTGGAGAAGAAGAAAGAGAGAACGGTGCCTCTTTGATCCATGTTGTTCATCATCCCTTCTCAAAAACCTCACCATCTTCTTCATTTCATCTTCCTAAAAGTAAGAACACTATCAAAATCTCTTGTCCATTCATTTCAAGCTTTGGATTTTTGTGGGTTTTGCTTAAACTAGCTAGTTTTTGTTGTTTTATGTGATTGATTGTTGTTAGTTATTGTTCTAGAGCCTTAGATGATTGATTTGGGTTGAAATCATTGAGTTTTGGTTGTTTTTGATTGGAAATCCTTTGGGTATTGATTGGTTTGTTGATTTCTACATTGGGTAGAGGAGATTTGGAGTTATTGGGCTATTTTGGTGATTTTTGGTGACTGAAAATGGAGTTTTTGAAGTGTTTTTCGTGAAAAAGGAGCTAGAGGAAGAAGAAGGCCAAGACTGCACAAAACCGTCACAGATCCGTGACGGGTACCGTGACGGGAGGCGTCACGGCTCTGTGATGGAGGCCGTGACGGCACTTGTCACGGTTCTGTGACGTCATCCGTAACGGGTGACTTCACGGATCCGTGACCCGATCCGTGGCAGGGCAGTTTGGTCCTTTTGTATTCTCTTTGGGTGTTTTCTTTTCGTTTAATTCTAAAGGTTATTTTAAACTAAACGGTTGGGAGTCTTTATCTTAGTTGCTTGTCTTGTGTTAGTCTTTAATTGTGAGTTTTAATCGTGATCCAAGACCTTGAATTCGAGCTCGACGAAGAAGGAGACTTCGGGGAACCCGTGAGAAGACGGAGAGGAAGCTATCCCAGACGTCAGTAGCTCGGAGTATTGTTCGTGGAAGACCCCAAGGTAGGGAAAGTACTAAACTCCTCGTTTAACTTAATGCTTTAGTATGCCTATAAGTTAATAATAACCGGAAAGGTCCTAGTTTGCATATAGGATGTGATTCACTAGAATAATCGTTTTTCAATTTCAATAATAACCGGACGAGTCTAGTATGCATGTAGGATGTGATTCACTAGTTTAATCGCTTTTAATACTTGGGAAATTGTCGTGCTGGTAGAATGGCCATGACGAGCCTTAGGATTGTTTGTGATTGCCTCACATGTCGTGCTTGCTTAGTCTTTAGGTTAAGATAAGAGTCAAATTAAACTAGATAAATTATGATTGATTGAATGCATGTTTGATTGATTGATTGAGTGAATGCTTGCATGATTGAGTGAATGAATGCTTGAATGTAAATTGTTTGTGCCAAGTGGTATGATCGGGTGAGTGATAGACCGATGAGACGCGGTTGGTAAGTGTGCCGGTAAGTGTGATTGTTAATATAAGTTCCTTGTGGCGTGTTGTGGCAAGAGTGTGAGTTTGCTAAGCTTGGTTGTACTATGATTGTTGATATGTTGCTCTCTTGTGTATATGTTAAGAGGAGTTGTGTTCCGGTATGGTACCTACACCGATGGGGTATGCCGGTGTGGGGGTAGTATCATGGCCGAGGGATTGTGTGCAACCCGAGGTGAATCCCGGGAAGACGTCTAGGCCGAAGGGAATTCCGGTACGACATGAGATTATTTACCTTGCGGGGATGGTTACTTGTTCTTTCACCCCGGGTGTATGCGTCCTGCGGGAGCATTCGGCATGGTACCTACACCTAGACCGATGACTTGTGATCCGGCATGGTACCTACACCGAGGGGGTACGCCGGTGTGGGGTAGTATCATGGCCGAGGGATTGTGTGCAACCCGAGGTGAATCCCGGGAAGACGTCTAGGCCGAAGGGAATTCCGATACGACATGAGATTATTTACCCTGCGGGGATGGTTACTTGTTGTTTCACCACGGGTCTATGCGTCCTGCGGTAGCATTCCCGGAAGGTTATTCTGCTTCACCCCAATGATCTAAGGTCCTTTGGAGACATTTCCGAAAATCCCGACGATATGTGTCCCTTCAGGGATGTTTCCGGTAGCCCCGACGTATGTGTCTCGTCTGGACCGAGGGGAAATCCGACATGACACAAAGACCATTTGTGGATCGGAGTATTGTACCCGACATGACACAAAGACTAATTGTGGATCGGAGTATCGTGGTTTAAGTTATTGATATGACGTTCAAAGACTCTCTCTTTAGTTGTTTTATTCAAGATTACACCGCCTTTCCTTAATCTATTTGAATTACCGTTTTACTTAAGCATTGAACTTCATATTATTTTCTATGTCATATCATCCTTGTTTTGGTTAATCATATTAATTGTAATTCATGACTAATTGTGCTAATTCAGTTTCTTACCAATATTGGAGGTTATATTTACTTAGTGTTTTCCCTACTGAGCGTAAGCTCACCCTCTGTTTGTGTACTGTTTGTATAGGCTTACTTGGTGATTAGTTCTAGAGTTGGGCTCGAGGCTCGGGAGTTTCTAGGAGAGTCCGAGTGGAGTTGATAGTTGAGACTTATTTTATTGTGTATTGAAACCTATTTCATTTTGTTATATTCTGAGCTTTGTCGCGTAACATCGGTGTTGGACCTATTTTATTAAAGTTAGTTTATCGGAACTCAATTTGGAAATTTACCTTTGTTTAAGCTTATTTTATCTTTTAATCGTTATTTTGAGTCACGTCTCGAGTTCGGTCAAAACCGGATTTGGGACGTGACAGAGCGGGGCCTGAACATCATTGAAACCCCTTTGGATCTCGGCCCATGTCCGCTCCCGGTGGAAATATCAACTTTTAAAGCTTCAGTCAAGCCTGTTGGGCTCCCCTAATGCCCCTTTGCTTCAGACATCCCGTCCAACTTCGTTTCAAAGTTTCATCGAGGGCATCAACTCCCCGGGGTTAGATGGCTTCTCCCCTCCTCTAAAAAGCTTTATCGGGAAAAAGAAGCGCAAAAAGCTTGGTCGTCGCAAGCCTCTCAAATCGGCTTCTATTCCGATGGAAGTCTGCCTCGCTCGTTCCTTGCGTAAAAAAACGGAAACTAAGCGTTCTTGGGAACTATGCAAATCTTTAGGCTTCACAACTTCTGCTTGTGATGAAGATGTCTACAAGATTTTCCTAAATTCCCCCTGATTTCTAGTGCCATTCCCCCTAGTTTTTGTCGTTCTTTTTCTCTTTTAGCTCTTTCTCTTCTTCCCTTTTGTATTGTTTTTTTGGGGACTTTAATCTTGGGTTGATTAATAAAATTGTCTTTTTTGCTGATAAAAAAAACTTTTATTAACTCACAAATGACATAGTATATAAATTGTGCCTTGTCCTAGAGCAATGTCATGGAAGGGACAAGCTGATGGAGCAGCAAGCGGTGGCTGGATGGCAGCGAGTGGTACTGGTTTAGGGTTAGCCGAGGATCTACTTTTATAGACGTGAGGCCACGACTTGGTTTGGAGAATTCGGTAACAGGAAACAGAGGCATCACCAATGGGGTGGTTGCAGAATATTTTATGGTGAGGATGGTGAAAGACATTAGCAAGATAGAATTGGTGGTCGGTAACGACGATAGTGTTGGAAACATAGGCCACGATGTTATCCAGTTACGGGGAGAGAACTAGATGGTTCTAAGATTTTGCAATCAATCATGTTTGTATTTGACAAGACGGTAATGTGTCTACTCTTTGCCTAACAAATTTAAAATTGATATTCTTTCGAAAAACAACGTGTCAACTAATATATCATGTTCAATATTCCTAAACATTAGGTACATCAACTCCCTTCTTGTCAACTAGTATACCATATAACCATATTCAATATTTTTTAAACATTAGGTACAACAACTCCCTTCTCATTGGTGTTAAATTCTTAATTTAAGGACCTCGAATCCTTAAAGAATCCCGGAAAAAGGAAGCAACCACCCAACAGAAGATGGACGTTTCTCAAGTTTACGAAGCCGTAGCAGCTATCAATATTGGATTCTTGAAAACCAATAAATCAGTGATTGGCAGCTTTGTGTCGCCAGCGGCAGATAACACAATCCTCCACATCTTTATCATTTCCCGATCAAATACAGGAAAGGGGAGGACAGTATTAGTCCATGACCTTCTGTCGTCTCTCAAATTTGTGCGTGCAAGGTTTCAAACGAAAGTGTCAAAAGTTGAGACCCGGTCGAACCCCGAACCCTCCTCCTGCTGCTCCCGCCCCGGCCTCGCGTGCACCCCCGGCTTGATGTGGATGCTCTAATAAACCTTACACAATCTAACAATACATAAATGCGTAGGGGTGGGCAAAAAAAAATGAAATCGTTAAAACCAACCACCACTAATCGGAAATCGCACTGGAAAACCCGAAATCGGAAAATTAACGGTTGGTTACTGGTTCTTGACGATCGAATCAAAAAGTTAACGGTTGGTTGTCGGTTCTTAAAACTCCAAACCATCGGTTAACCAACCAGACCAGTACTGTTCATCATATACTTGTGACTTCATAATAGTCACTGATCTAATGTACATGAATGACACATGAGCACTCTTCTGTGTCACACGGATTGCTGACATAGAACACGATGACTTATGCGTAATATTTCTTTTGTTTTGGAGAATGTAGTAATATGTCTTGGCTTGAAATATAAATATGTGTATGGTTATTGGTATCTAAATTTGTACTTATATGTAGTAAAGTGGTTGGTTGGTTAAAACCACTAACCAACCGGTCAGTGGACTGGTTGGTTTCACAGTAAAAAAATAAATTTTTGGATTGGGGTTGTTCCAAGATATGTCATGTAAAGACCGCCTCAATTAAAAGAATAACAAAAAGGTTAATTTTATCGACTTGAAACGTCGTGGTTGGAAATCGGATTGGAAATTGGATCGATTTCAAAAGAAAAGAAAAGAAATAAAAAAAGAGAGGGGGAGATCAGGCCTGGGCCTGATCAGACGCGGTTTGGGCCGAGCCAGACCGGGCCCAACCAGGCCCAATCAGCCCACGCCCGCGCCAACCCTACGCTTTACACTCTCGCAGCGCCGTTTCATCTCTCACTCACTCGCACGCTTTCCAAAGCTCCTTCTTGCTCTTCGCGTTTCCTCTCTCGCGAACCAGATCCAGCCTCGCCGTCGCCCTTCTCCGACCTCCTCCTCTCTCTTTTTCTCCTTCTTCTTTTGCTGCTTCCACCCACGACCACACAACAGCGAAACCCAGACACCCTCCTCCTCCTTCTCCCTTCTCCTTCCTCGCTGAATCGAAGCGAGCGCCGCCGCCCCTTCCTCGCTCGAATCTCGCCGCACCAAAACCGTGAAGCCCAGCGCCGGTGAGCTCCTTTCCCGACCTATTTCACTTCCCCCGTCCAAACCTTCCCTGAAAACCGCTCGCACGCGCGCTAGAGATGGCCGAGCTGGGTTGGAAGGGTTCGCCGGAACCCTCGGGCTCCAGATTTGGAGTTCTCGCGCCGGCGAAACTCCTCACCGTCAGTTTTGGACGTATACACCCTAAGATTCGCACCAAACGCCTCCCTTCACCCCTCTGAGCCCCTGACGCCGTCGAGAGACCCGCCCTAGCTCGTTTGACGCCGCCGCCGGAGCTGAAGCGAACCCTAGCCACGCCGCCCCTGTTCCCGTCTCAGGCCAGGACCGAGACTGGGCCTTAGGCTCTAGACCTGTTTGGGCTCGGACCAGGTCAGACCAGGCCGGACTAAGGCCCAAGTCCGAGTTCGGATCTGGGTCCAGGTCTGGTCGGGCCTGGACTTGGGTCTGGACCCGAGTCCGGATCGGGCTCGGTCTAGGTTCGGGTCTGGACTCGGATCCGGCTCGGTTTCGGATCCGGTTTCGGATCCGGTTTCCGGATTCGGGCCGGATTCGGGTCGGACTCGGGTCGGTCGGGTCGGACATAAACAAATATTTAAAATTAATTATTTTAATTAATATTTGGACTAAAATCAGATAACTTCAAGGACTGAACGGTTAAATTAAAAGACGTTTTTTGACTAATTAGAAGACTGCTCTATCTGGACCGGGACTGATATTGAACCTTACCTGTTAAACCCAGACTTGGACTTTGCCCGAGAAGACCGAAGTTAGGCCCGGACGTCAGCAGGTAGGAGACGTAGCTGTTGTGATCATCATTGAGGTAGGGAAAAGTACTAAACTCCCCGAGTAATTTTAAGAACATTAAATGTATTACTTTATTATAATTAATAACCGAAAAGGTGCTAGTTTGTATATAGGATGTGATTCACTAGAATAACCGCTTTTCAATTATAATAATGACCGGACGAGTCGTAGTATGCATATAGGATGTGATTCACTAGATTACTCGCTTTTAATATCTTGCGAAATTGCCGTGCTGGTAGAATGGCCATGATGAGCCTTAGGATTGATTGTGATTGTGTTCATTTGATTCGAATACCGATGCATGTTTCGTTCTTTAGGTTAATACTAGTGTCATACTAAACAAGATAAACCTTGATGATTGAATGAATGAATGAATGAATGAATGAATGATTGATCCGTGTTATGATGATTGACTGAATGAATGATTGATCCGTGTTATGCTTGATCGAGTGAATGCTTGAATGTGATATGATTGTGCCCTGTAGTATGATCGGGTGAGTGATAAACCGATGAACGTGGTTCGTAAGTCATGCTTGAATGTGATATGATTGTGCCCTGTAGTATGATCTGCTTGCTTGAATTGTGCCTTAGTCGGTGTTTTGTTGTGAACATGAGTTGATCTATGATGCCGATCGGTTGAGATCGAGGTTGGTTCAACGAGCGATGCTCGAGTTGGTTATGACATGATTGTCTTGGTTAATCGATCGTTATTGGTTTGCCGCCTTGGTCGGTCGTTGATTGAATGGTTGGTGGAATTGAAAGGTTGACTTGGCAGGGTGGTAACCGAGTAATTACCAAGACCCGAGTTGTGTACTTACGCTGTTTGCGGTAGTGGGTACTTGCGTTGTTCTGTTGGATGCCATGTCGTGCTGAATGCTTGTATGGCTTTGTATTGAATGTCCCGCTTAAGCGGATGATTAATGGAATATACGAGTGGGTCATGCCGAAATTTATGCAAAACTGAAATGTTTATACTATCACGGGCTGACTCAGGAGCGCCACTGTAGTCGAGCGTGATAGGGGGATGTCAAGTGGTTACAACGAGATTCTGGGACGCCAGAATCGGGTTGTAACGACGCGAGATCAACATGAATGTTGTGATGGAAAGAGAAAAGTGTTGAGAACCTGTGGGAATGAATTAAGATGGAAACCTTGTGAAATTGTCTTGTTTATGACTTGTACCCCATGCTCTGGGAAGGTACCCGACCGAGGTGTGTGCCGGTCCGGTATGTGTTTGTGTGGCTTGTTTGAAACCATGCCTCCTGTAGGAGATGATTGAATTGTGTGAATTGTTTCTGTGAGACGCACAAGTGTGCGGATTTCTCTGCTTTTATGAAGTATTATCTATAACTATTCTAAGACTAAGTTCACTGTGGGTCAGAGGGTGACCCCTGTGAAGCGCGTGTGAACGTTGTGTTTTAAGTGAACCGCTTGTTCAAATTTGAGAAACTAAACATGTGCGTTATCCGTGCAGCGGGTATACGAAATGGCTCGCGTCTACATTCCGAGAGGCACTAGGAGCCGCCCAGCTGGGGCCCAGGGGCAGTCACCTGCCATTGAGCAGGCAGGGGCACCGGACGCCCATGGTGCTATTTCGGTAGAGCGCCAGAGAGATGAGGTTGATCCTTCAGAGTTACCACCCAGAGTTACCCCGGTCGTAGAGCCAATCCAGGCGACCCCTTTGGAGGAGGTTGTTCGCGCAGTCCTTGCAGCGATCATCGCACAGCGGGAGACTGCAGCGCCGGCACCTGAGGTCGCTGCCACTACAACTGCTGTCGTCAGGCCGAGTCAGGCCGACAGTTATACTGCTCAGTCTCTCAGAGATTTTCGCAGACTGGGCACGCCAGTCTATTCTGGGGGGTCAGACCCCGAGGCAGCCGCAGGGTGGCTTGAGTGGATCACCCGAAATCTTGATACTTTTAGGATATCCGACGGTCGTCTGAGAGTATTTTTCGCGACCTTTCAGCTAGAGGGTGAGGCGTATTACTGGTGGCAGCATGTGCAGACCAGGGTTGGAGATGATATCCAGCTGTTCAGCAGACTGTTCCTGGAGCAGTATTTCCCTCGATCTGTTCGAGATGACAGGCACCAGCAGTTCTTGGAACTGCGTCAGAGAGGGATGGCTGTCTCAGAGTATGAGGCAAGGTTCACATCCTTATCTCGCTTCGCACCTGAGATGGTGTAGACTGAGGAGAGCCGCTGCAGGCGTTTTGAGAGAGGACTCATCCCGTCTATCGCGGATCGAGTCATTGCCTTTAGGTCAGAGAACTATTCCGCACTAGTGGACCAGGCACTGGCTGTGGGGAGGCATTTTCGGGAGACCGCCAGAGCACGGGAGATCAGTCCGAGTGGCTTCCTGAGGCCGTCCAAGGGCCGCGATTCTAGGAGGCAGAGGACCTCTGGATTCTTTCAGCCACAGGCCCAGTCCGGTGGATTACGACGGGTTTGGGGCAGTAGCGTCTGTTGGACCTGCTCCGTTGACCCAATTTTGCCCCTCGTGCAGGCGGTCGGGGCATCTGGGCCAAGACTGCCTGTTGAGTGGTGGATCTATAGACCGCTCCGCAGGTCGTCCGGCGAGAGCCGATGAGAGGACATGCTATCACTGCGGTAGATTGGGACACATCGCCACCGTGTGCCCCGATCGGTTTGGCGGAGGACCCGTACCGCGACCACAGCAGGCGCAGACAGGCCAGACACCTCCTTTCCGCCAACATCAAGCTCAGGCTACGAGAGAAGGACCTCAACAGCCGAGGGCCCCACAACATCAGATTCTTCCACCACCACCGAGAGAAGGACCTCCGACTCAGTAGGGCAGAGTGTACGCGATTGCCGGGCCTCGACCTGAGGGACTTGATTCCGATCTTGAGATCGCTTAGAGTACTTGTTACTATTTAAATTTTGGACAGCGTGTTTTCTGTTTTCAATCTCGAGGACAAAATTCTTTTAAGGGGAGTAGACTGTAAAGACCACCTCAATTAAAAGAATTAAAAGGTTAATTTTATCGACTTGAAACATCGTGGTTGGAAATCGGATTGGAAATTGGATCGATCTCAAAAGAAAAGAAAAGAAAAAAAAAGAGGGGGAGATCAGGCCTGGGCCTGATCAGACGCGGTTTGGGCTGAGCCAAATCGGGCCCAACCAGACCAAATCAGCCCACGCCCGCGCCAACCCTACGCTTTACACTCTCGCATCACCATTTCATCTCTCACTCACTCACACGCTTTCCAAAGCTCCTTCTTCCTCTTCGCGTTTCCTCTCTCTCGCGAACCAGATCCAGCCTCGCCGCCGCCCTTTTCCGACCTCCTCCTCTCTTCTTCTCCTTCTTCTTTTGCTGCTTCCACCCACGACCACACAACAGCGAAACCCAGATACCTTTCTCCTCCTTCTCCCTTCTCCTTCCTCGCTGAATCGAAGCGAGCGCCGTCGCCCCTTCCTCGCTCGAATCTCGCCGTACCAAAACCGTGAAACCCAACGTCGGTGAGCACCTTTCCCGACCTATTTCACTTCCCTTGTCCAACCGTTCCCTGAAAATCGCTCGCACGCGCGCTAGTGATAGCCGAGCTGGGTTGGAAGGGTTCACCGGAACCCTCGGGCTCCAGATCTGGAGTTCTCACACCGGCGAAACTCCTCACCATAATTTTTGGACGGAGAAACCCTGAGATTCGCACCAAACGCCTCCCTTCCCCCCTTTGAGCCTTTGACGCCGTCGAGAAACCCGCCCTAGCTCGCCTAACGCCGCCGCCGAAGCTGAAGCGAACCCTAGCCACGCCGTCCCCGTTCCCATCTCAGGCCAGGACCGAGACTGGGCCAGAACCAAGCTTGGGCCTTGGGCTCCAAACCTGTTTGGGCTCGGACCAGGCCAGACTAAGGCCTAAGTCCGAGTTTGGATCTGGGTCTGGTCAGGCCTAGACTTGGGTCTGGGTCGGGTCTAGACCCGGGTGCGGGTCAAGCTCGGGTCAAGTTCGGGTCTGGACTCGGATCCGGGTCAGTTTCGGATACGGTTTCCGGATTCGGGCCGGGTTTGGGTCGGACTCGGGTCGGTCGGGTCGGAGTGTCACACCCAAAATCTGGTTTTGACCGGACTCGAGCCGTGAATTAAAGATACAATTAAATAAGAACGATAAAAGTAAACTTTAATAATTGTAAATCTCGAATTTTAGTTTCGATCAAATAACTCAATAAAAATAAGTTTCAGTATGAAGTTAAGAGTCAACGTTCCGAATAAAACCAGTCAAACCTAAGGTCCAATACAATGACCAAAAGATGTCTCTAACAACACTAACACCCGGACTCTCCAGAAGCTCCCGAGCCCAATTACACGCACAACCCACACCCTCGCGCAACAAAACCCTAACGCGCCGCTTCAGATCCCTCATTTCTGTCACGAATCCCGAGATGCTTCTTCAACCTCTAGACCATCTCTCTCTCTCGTCCTCGCCGTCACGAACCAGAGCCGCCGTGCTCCTTCTTCTCCCTCGACCTCAAACCACCGTTCTTCCCCGTCTTTCCCTTCTTCTACTTCCACCACGACTCAACCCAACACCAGAAAAACCTTTCCCCTCTCATCTCCTTCCTCTCTGACACGAATCGAACCCTCTCCGTCACGAATCGAGCCTCGCCAGATCTGCCACCGTAGGAATCAGCCACGGTGAGCCTATCCACGAGCTTCTCCACCTTCCCCGCTACCTTTCACCTAGAAAACGCGAGTCAACGGGCTCATTTTGAGCTGGGTCTGACCGGAGAGGAGCGCCGCCAGATCTGGCATTCCCACGCCGGCGAGCCTCCAACGCAGCCAAAACAATCGTCTCCCTTCCTCCCCTCATCACCTGACGCCCTTCTCCGCCTCCATTTCTCCCTTCGAGCCTCATCTAACACCGTGGAGGGCGGCCGGAGTAGCTCGGGCTCGCCGGAGCTGGAACAAGCTCGCCCTCGAGCTTGGGCAGGCCTTGGGCCTGGGGTAATGTTGGGCCGGACGGACGTGGGCCAGGAATCGACCCGTGGGCCAGATCTAGAGTCGGGCTTGGGTCAGGCCCAAGTCTTTGGACTGGGTTCTGACTCGGGTCCGGACCGGGTCTGACTCGGGTCTGGGTCGGATCTGGGTCTGGCCGGGTCTAGGTTCTGGACCGGGTCGGATTCGGGTCTGGTTCTCGGATCCGGGTCGGACTTAAAATTAATTAATTAATTTAATGAATTTAATTATAAATTGGACTAAAACCATATAATTCTAAGGACCTTTGGACAACACCGGGACTGATTGGACTTTTACCTGTTAAACCCAGACTAGACTTCGCCCGAGAAGACCGGAGTTAAACTCGGACTTGGACTTCACCTGAGAAGACCGGAGTAAGCCCGGACGTCAGCAGCTAGGAGACGTAGCTGTGGTAGTCTTCTTGAGGTAGGGAAAGTACTAAAATCCTCTTTTAAATTAACGCTTCAGCGTGCCTATAGGTTAATAATAACCAGAAAGGTCATAGTTGCATATAGGATGTGAATAAGTAGAATAATCGCATTTCAATTATAATAATAACCGGACGTGTCTAGTATGCATTTAGGACGCGATTCACTAGTTTAACTCGCTTTCAATACTTGGGAAATTGCCGTGCTGGTAGAAAGGCCGTGATGAGCCTTAGGATTGTTTGTGATTGCCTCACATGCCTTGCTTTCTTAGCCTTAGTTTAAGATGAGAGTCTAACTAAACTAGATAAATGGTAATGCTTGTGATATGAATGGTTGAATGAATGCTTGGGTGATTGATTGAATGAATGCTTGAATGATTGATTGAATGAATGTTTGAGTGTAAATTTATTGTGCCGAGGGGGTATGCCGGTGTGGGGTAGTACCTAAGCCGATGACTTGTGTTCCGGTATGGCACCTACACCGAGGCCGGTGTGGGGTAGTGCCTGTATGGTACCTACACCAAGGGGGTATGCCGGTGTGGGGTAGTACCTAAGCCGATGATTTGTGATACGGTATGGTACCTACACCGAGGGAGTATACCGGTGTGGGGTAGTATCATAGCCGAGAGATTTTGTTTAACCCGATGTGAATCCCGGGAAGACGTCTAGGCCGATGGGAATTCCCAGAAACAAATATTAAAAATTAATTAATTCAATTAATATTTGGACTAAAATCAGATAACTTCAAGGACTCAACGATTAAATTAAAAGACGTTTTTTGACTAATTAGAAGACTGCTCTATCTGGACCGGGACTGATATTGAACCTTACCTGTTAAACCCAGACTTGGACTTCGCCCGAGAAGACTGGAGTTAGGCCCGGACGTCAGCAGTTAGGAGACGTAACTGTTGTGATCATCATTGAGGTAGGGAAAAGTACTAAACTCCCTGAGTAATTTTAAGAACATTAAATGTATGACTTTATTATAGTTAATAACCGGAAAGGTCCTAGTTTGTATATAGGATGTGATTCACTAGAATAACCGCTTTTCAATTATAATAATAACCGGACGAGTCGTAGTATGCATATAGGATGTGATTCACTAGATTACTCGCTTTTAGTATCTTGGGAAATTACCGTGCTAGTAGAATGACCATGACGAGCCTTAGGATTGATTGTGATTGTGTTCATTTGATTCGAATACCGATGCATGTTTCGTTCTTTAGGTTAATACTAGAGTCGTACTAAACAAGATAAACCTTGATGATTGAATGAATGAATGATTGATCCGTGTTATGATGATTGAATGAATGAATGATTGATCCGTGTTATGCTTGATCGAGTGAATACTTGAATATGATATGATTGTGCCCTGTAGTATGATCGGGTGAGTGATAGACCGATGAATGTGGTTGGTAAGTCATGCCGGTAAGCGTGATTATTGGTATGAATTTCATGTGACTTGTTGTGTGAGCTTAGTCGACATTGTGGTCGTTATTATTGTGTTTGATATGCCATTGTGTGGTGTCATTTGTGTACCCCGAGGTGTGTTTCTAGGAAGATACCTAGGCCGATGTGCGTTTCCGGTATGGTATATGATTGTGTACCCCGAAGTGTGTTTCTGGGAAGACATCTAGGCCGATGTGCGTTTCCGGTATGATGTACGTTGTTGACCCCGATGTGCGATTCCGGGAAGATGTCTAGGCCGATGTGCGTTTCCGGTATGACATGTTATTGTGTGCCTCGAGGGATGTATCCGGGAAGAGATCTAGGCCGATTTGCGTTTCCGGCATGATATATTACATTATATTATTTGTTGCACCCCGATGACCTATGTTCCTTTGGGGACATTTCCGGGAGCCCCGATGTTATGTGTCCCGTGGGGATGTTTCCGGTGGTCCCGATGTATGTGTACCATCTGGATCGAGGGGCTTTCCGTTATATCGTATTGGTCCGTGTGTGGATCGAAGTCTTGCAAGGTTGATTATTTATCATTCGGTACTAGTGTGTCTTTCTAGTTGTTTCTTTTGTTGATTAAGCTATCTTTTCCCTGCGGATCGTTTTGTTAGTTATTTCGATTGGTGGACGAACTTTTCTTCCGTTAATTTCCTTTGAGTTATTATTTTGTTAAGCCTTGTACTTATTATCAATCTCTAATTTTGACGCCTTGTAGTTAATGATGCTAATCTTGACTTGCGTTGTAAAACAAACAGGGATTCTTTCACTGTACTACTTTTTCCTACTGAGCGTAAGCTCCCCCTTTTTTATTACTATTGTTTTCAGGTCTCAGTGCTGAGTAGGCCTAGAGGATGTTTCAGAGCTCGGGAGCTCGTTGAGGGTACGAGATTGCTATGTTAGAGACGTACTTTATCGTTTTTGTTTTAAACCTGTCTTATTTGTATTTTTAGCGGTTGACTCACGTTAGTTTAATCGAAATTATTATTTTGGTTTTTGAACTGAAAATTTTATTGCATGTGATTTCACTTCAATTATCGTCGTTTTTAATATTCCTAGTTCACGTCTCGAGTCCGGTCAAAACCGGATTTGAGGCGTGACATGTCAAACCGATAATATCATGTGGGGTTCGTAAATTGTTCTATTGGGTGGTTAACACCCAATGCCCACCCCTAACAATACATATCAAACAGAACAAGTATTCTATTCATGAATCATTTTCGAAAATTTGAGAGACAACCAATGAGATGTATAACTCTTGAGATGGGCGACGAATCGTTTAAATAAAAAACTATTATCAGGTCAGTCTTTTTTATTGGCTCGTCACAAAGATCTGCAGATAAAGAGTCCCGACCGAACACGCCACCGAAGACAATAGTCATACATATCGGAAATCCGAGATTTCGAAAGGGAGGACAAAAAAAAGATAAAACTTTAATAAAATAAATAACAACAAGATTACCAACAATGACAAGCAAGAACTACTCACAACCGGTCTTCGATGGTTGAAGTTGGGATCAGAATGAGGTGGACTATACCGACGAGTGCAATTTTGATCCTGTTGAGGTTGGTGCAATGGTCTAGTCCGATAAACACGATAAGCAGAAATACGATTGATCGTCTTGGACTGCGATGCTCCGACGAAACTTGAGTACAAATATCACCGTCTAGTCGGAGGAGTGTGACAAAAAGGCTTGGTCGGAGGAAGTCTAGCTGTCCTCGCCGGGGACGAAGTCGGAGAGAGGGGGCTTCCTTTCGGTCGTGGTTGTCGATAGGGGGTGAAGGCAAATGGGGTGTCCGACGACCATGTGCCGAGCACATGTTCCTTTTCCATCCAAAATAACGGAAAAATTAAAATAATAATCATAAGTCGCCACTTTTTAATAATAAACAAAATATATAAACATCACAGTATATTTGTACTAACAAAAGTCGTTCAAATACATGTTTTTTGAGATTTTTCCTTTATAACATCAATCTTTGATATATATTTTTTTTGAAACGGGTAGCCGGAGATTTCATTAATGCCAAAAGACAATCAAACAGGATGAGGCGTGACCGTCTCGGGTTCCAGATATTTGTCCGGGCCGACCGTAGTAAGCCCGACGCTCATGGACCCATAATATTAGCCCACTTGAACTAGTGTGCAACAACTCAAGACAACTCCCTACCACCGTTCCAACATACGTTACAAGAAAATAATAAACCAAAGTCCTAAACTTATTCGACCTAGCACAGTCCCAAACGGTTAATCGACCTAGCACAGTGAATAACCAATAACTTATTCGTCCTAAAACAGGAAAAGAAATTAGCACACGATCGAAAGAGCAGACTACCAAAACTGTGATGCCAGGTCTTCTAGGCCCCGTGCTATTGGAGCGATCTGGTATCGTCAATTCTTCATCTTGATTCGACCCGCTCTTTCGAAGTAGTGCAGAAGGTGAGAACATCGATTCGATTCGCAGCGGTTTGTTCGAGATCGAGGGTCCCGGCTTTGGGTGTCGTGGAGGCAGACCCCGACTTATCGTCCATCCTCCCGGATCCCAGATCCGTCTGGGGAACGGACCCATGCTGGCGATAGATGGCACGACGCATGGAGCCCGTAACCCGGAGTGGGGAGAGGCTGTGCGCAGATAGAACTAGCACGAAGGAGAAGGAGCCTCAAACGATGAAGGAGGGACGGTGGCTGGCGGTGGAGCGGCGGCGGCGGCTGTAAATCCTAGAAAGGGTGAATCGGTACCTCAGAAGAGGTGTGTGGAGAGCTTTAAGATAGAGACTTCAATGGTGGAGAAGAAGAGGGAAGGGGGAGGAGGCTGCGCAGAGCGGCCCCTAAATCTTTGACATATATAATGTACACGTTTATTCAAATATGTATTGTACGACTTTTTAATTATACGGTTGCAGAAGCTCTTTTTTTCAGTAGTGAATGCAAGAAACAAAAGTAGAAAGATACATGTTCTAGGAAAATTTTCTTCAAAACTAAAAGTTATGAAATACATATACATAAAGGACATTCTCCTTACAGTTTAGGATAGAATATGTCAAACTGTGGAGACCATCGAGATCTCTCACTTTGGAAGATCGTTAAAGATCATCTGAAATTCCCATAATACGTCTATGAACCGTAAATCGTGAACATGCTAGCTTTCTCTTTTCGGTGACGATAACGTGCATTTTTCCGTTCACGAGCTTGTTAAGCTTGTTTGTGTTAGTTTCAATAAAAATTATACTTTTAATTATTATTTAATTCTCATCGCTGGCGGCTTTCTGTCGGTAAATATTCTCCCACTACAGGTTGTTGGCGTTTATCGTAGGCAGTGAGCTGACGCTGAATAAGAAAAAAAATATTTTAATACTCACCGCCAGCAACTCTCAACGAGCAACCGACGGTAACATTATGATACTCTAAAATCTAAAAATTTGGCTGGGTGGCCGCTGACTATCCCTTGCTCCTGCTGCATCAAACTGTTCAGGAATATGCGTCCAGCTAAACGTGTCGATGGTCCCACAAGCACCGACGACTGTGCCGTGTCATTGACTTATTGTTATGCAAGCTGACTTTTGTGGTTGATGCATTGCACATACTCCTATCAGAGATAGGGTAGAATGAAGAAGGGATAGAGCCAAATATGGGCCTGTAATGTCGCAGTCACACGTACGTAGCCATGGAAAAATAAAATAAAAATAAAGATACTGTCTCTAAAAAATATTAATTTTCTGGTCTTTGGGTACAATAATTTAGAGCCATCAGGCCTCAGCCAAAGAAAAAGAAACTGTTCGTTACCGCTCATAGATTCAGATCGAGAGAGAAATCAGTTCTGAACAACGATGCTCTCTTCTATTTGCACAACTTATCTGTGACTAAAATCCCGCTTGATCGTTGGTAAGTCATTAATGGCAACAACCTTTATGATTCTTGCATATTTAATTTTTTCTTATTCAAATGTGGATTCATTTCCAGGAACGAAGAAGGAGAAGCAAAGGCAGAGATTGTCGCTCTCCTTGCACCACTGCAAGTACATCTGTTTACTCTCTACACAAAAAACTAAGGCTCTTAAGATTGCCAAACCGTCTTTCCTCTCGGTCCTCTGAATCTCTCAAAGCACAGTCCTCTTTGTTAGAATATAACTATAATTGGGTCTTCGACCATCAGTTTGAGTTTTTTAGTTGAATTGGTCCTCTAATATGGTATCAGAGCTTGACGCCTCACGGACCTGAGTTCGGACTTCACTCGTCTTCAACTATCAGCTTAAGTTTTTAGTTGAGTTAGTCTTCTAATACTCTTCTCTGCCTCCCTTTCTTCTCTTGTCTTCTAAAGCTCTAGTTTCTCTCCCTCACATAAGTCACAGACACTGGAAGTTGTAGAACACTCAAATCTCCCGTTTTCTGCAACCATGTCAACGCCAATCGAAAACGTTGTATCCACAGAACTCTCGTCCAGTCCCGCAAATGTGGGAGCAGCCACCCAACACAATGTGTACCCTTACGAAATTTACAGAGCCGTGTCTGCTAGTGATATTGAATTCTTGAAGGCCAATAAATCAGAGATCGGCAGCTTTGTGTCACCAGCGAAGAACACAATCCTCCACATCTATATCATTTCCCAATCAGAGGTTGAAAAAGAGAAGACGATGGTCCAGAAACTAAGGTCATCCCTCAGATCCGTGAATCCGTGGTTCAAGGATACGGCACCACCGTCTTCATCGCCATTATCGCCAGCCGAAACTGTACGGGAAATGCTGAAAGAGTGGCCGATGCTTCTATGGCAGGCCAACGGGAAAGGAGACACTCCCCTCCACATGGCGGCGAGGCACGGTCGCGCTGACATAGTGGAAGCTCTGATTAGTTATGTCAAAGAGAAGCATAAGAAAGAAGACGTGGAAGCTGGACAAGTAGGGGAAAGTGCGGTGTGGAAGATGCTACACGAGACCAATGCCGCTGAAGAAACCGCACTGCATGAAGCAGTGCGGTATTCACAAGGAAACGTTTCCGTGGTGATCAATATGTTGATTGAAGAAGACGATTGTGAGTTCTCATATTCTGCAAACAAGGATGACGAAACTCCACTTTACATGGCTGCTGAAAGAGGTCACACACAAGTGATAAAGTCGATGCTTGAGAAGTACACGGCTTCCATCATATAAAGGCCCCTATGGTTCAACTGCTCTGCACGCTGCAGCTCGTAGTACTGCTGATGTTTTTCCATACTCAGGTACGCTTGAGATCCCTTTCTCAAGAGCATAAATGTACAATTGATTTATTTTTGTGTTGTCCAATTAGATATTGTGGAAGTTATGACAAAGAAAAAAGGACTGGAGCATTTGATGACCGAAGTAGACGACGGTGGTCGGACTCCACTTCACTACGGTCCACATCTCTTATCAGATTTAGGGGATATATCTGCCCTATATATGACCAATAAAAATGGAAAGCAAGCACTTCATATTGCCGATAATGATGGAAACACAGCACTTCATATTGCAATTAGTAAAGGACATTGGTGGGTTGTGAAGATGTTCATAGAAAAATGCCCAGAATGTTTTGATTTGGTCGACAAAGAAGGTCGTAATGCTCTTCACCTTGCTGTGCAAAGCGGTAATAAAAGAACAGTGGATCTCATATGTCAAAATGAACTTTTTAGTGATCTTTTGAAGCAGAAGGACAAAAACGGGAACACACCCCTGCATCTGCTCGCTGATTCTACAAATGTCTGGCCCAATCTTCAATATGACCGGAGGTTCGATCGGATGGCCTTTAATAAGGACAATCTGAACCCTTCTGATGTGGTTTTAAGAAATAAACTTATCAGTAAGGTATGCTTTCGTTCCACAGTTCCATAGCTACATCAAATCATTTGTTTCATTCAGCTTACATATCCTATTTTGTTAGATTGAATGTGTAGCAAAATATGTGTGCATAGATCACTATTAAAAATATTCCTTTATTTTGTTAGATTCAAGGGGAAACTCTGGTTTCTAACCTTCTTGAACGTTTCATTATCACGTCTTAACCCAAGCCAATGTTTCGTTCCAGTTCCATACACGAAAAGTTGGAACTTTTACAAAACCTGATATGAACCGTTTATATTAGCGATTTCGTTAACAGTGGAAGTGAAAAGTCGAAACTACCGTTCTATTTACGTTAACCTTTAAACTCCTCTTTCCCAAAATAATGCATTATTTTGAAATTCAGTGTTGACAAATTGTTGGATATGCATACTAAGTGTTCTAATGGCATGTTGAACATGTATGAGGAGTTGAAAGGTTAACGTGAATGGAGGGGTAGTTTCGACTTTTCACTTCCCCTGTTAACGAAATCGTTAATTGAAACGGTTCATATCAAGTTTTGTAAAAATTCCAACCTTTCGTGTATGGAACTGGAACGAAACGTTGGTTTGAGTTAGGACGTGATAATGAAACGTTCAAGGAGGTTAGGACCAAGAGTTTCCCCTAGATTCAATTACATGCTCACTATCCTCTCTGCCCTAATTTGTGATCAATATCTTGAAAAATGGTTTTGAAACATCGTCATTCATGCAGAGACAAAAGAAGAGATACCCTAATAATTGGGATAAGGGTATAAGACCCTTTACAAACTCGGAAGAAAATGGGGATGGTGGCCAGGTCAACGGAAGTGATGGAGACATCTTCAAGGACGAGAGACAGAGCCATGGTGGACAGGTCAATGGAAGCGATGGAGACATCCTTAAGGACGAGAGACAGGCTCAGTTAGTAGTGGCTGCACTTATAGCAACGGTAACTTTTGCTGCTGGATTCACCTTGCCCGGAGGCTACATCCAAGAAAAGGGACCAGACCAAGGATACGCAGTCTTAACGAAAAATGCAGCTTTCGTAGCTTTCGTGATATCGGATTCACTAGGGCTGGCATTCTCTTGCGCTGCAGTCTTTATGCACCTCCTTATCGCCATGGACGACTACAATGAAAAGGCGATAGTGCAGAAGCTATTCCGGAAGGTCCTGCCACTCACCTTATTTGCCATTGTGTCGATGGTAGTAGCCTTCATCACAGGGACATATGCTGTTTTAGCCAATTCCCTATGGCTTGCCATTTTAGTTTCTGCCATTGGAGGTGTTTTCTTCTTCCTTCTTGGACATCTTGTGGAAGAGGCGCGCGACAGTCCTTCATTTCCCATATTTCGATGGATTATTGTCGGGCTGAAGTGGTTTTCAATGGCAGTTGGGTATGTTTTACTGCTGTTACCGATGTTGTGTTATGATGTTTATTTATATATCCGATACTACCTCTTGGAATGGTATTAGAACTCAAGCAATAACTAGAATTAAAATGTTGCACGGTGCATCAATTGATATGTATAGGTCTCCGCATGGAGGAACGAATGGAATGTCTGTGTAAACCGTTTATTTATTCGTCTCGTTTTAATGTTCTACTTGCTATTGTCGTGCCTACTTCTCATTTCATAGTATTCAATCAATTCAAACTGTTTTTGAAATAAACATGCTACAGTGACGAAAAATTTGAAACCTATGGTTTCTCTGTCAAACTCTCTCAATACTCTCAGCAATCGATCTACCGCCTCCATTCTAGTCCTCCTCTTCCGATCATTCCATGATACTACTAACTATGGAACCACAACAAGTATGCCCATCAACATCTACCACTACATCTTCAATTGGTAGACTAACAAGGAAGATCGAGAGCTCACTATCAAGACTTTGGACTATCCAGACACATTCTTCGGGACCCCTTACTCTTACACTGTATACCTCTCTCTGCCCTTAGCTTGGAAGAATATGATTTCTTGCATTCTGGCAGAGAAAGTCAATGCAGCACGAGGGAGGAGCTAAGTGTCGGTCTAGCCCATTCCTCAAAATAAGTTTTTACAGGATCCCTATCTACAAAAATTTTGACTTCTGGTTCCGGGAATAATCTAATCATTGAGTCCTCCTCTTTCCGGACAACACATACAAAGAGACCGAAGGAATCGAAGCACACTAATAAGATAGAGTTCCCCAGCTTATCCCAGTACTAACTAGCCCATCTAACTAGGAGGACCCATCCCCATTTCCAACTAAGCTAGAAGTTCATTACCATCGTCACCAATTCGATTTCCTCGCAACTAAGGAATTGGAAGCAATTACAAAGACTAGAGTTCACGTTCCTACAGAACTTATCACTAAAATACCTCGGGGATGGGCTAGAGCTAAACGTAGCGAAGGAGGTGCTTTTGCACATTTTCGTTAATCCATGAACAGGATCCATATAAACACATAAATCCCTTTTGGTGTATTAGCAAGAACAAACTACCAAAAAAATTCTTTTTAATTAATAATGGAGCTGTGGATAAATCTTGCCACTCCAAATATTTTTTCTCTTCAAAATGACGGTCATAATATGCCTGTCACAATAAAACTACGCCCATTAAAGCTGCTCTTAATTAAATACATACCCAATTTATTCAAAAATTATACACAGTATTTTCTGGTCTTCTAAAGTCCACTTTAAGAAAGTAGTGCACAGTGGACACACTTATCCAGGCTCCAGCCAAAGAACAAGGAATTGTCGGTACTGCTCATGGTTTCAGATCTAGAGAGAAATCAGTTCTCAATACCTTTGCTATCTCTCATTTGCACAATTTATCTGTGATTAAAATCCTGCTTAATCGTTGGTAAGTCGTCAATGGCAACTACCTTTAACCTTTATGATTTATGCATATCGCTCCTTCCATTTGCTTTTCTTATTCAAATGTACAAGTCGCTTCATTTCCAGGAACGAAGAAGGAGAAGCAATGGCAGAGATCGTCACTCTCGTTGTAGACAAGTTGATTCAGCTAATAGCCCAAGAAGCTAATCTGCTAAAAGGTGTTCATGGAGAAGTTCAGAGCATCAAAGATGAACTTGAGAGCATCGCTTCTTTCCTGGTGGAAGCTGATGCAAGAGAGGCCAGAGGAGACTCCAACGACCTCATAAGAACTTGGGTCAAGCAAGTCAGAGACTTGGCTTATCGCATCGAAGATGTCATCGACCTCTACACACACCATGTAGCACGTCGTCGCCACCAACATGGAGTTTCAAGTTTCATACACAAGACCGGCAGATCCATCAAGAAACTGGCAACACGACACGAGATAGCTTCAGAGATCGAAGAGATCAAGAAAGATGTCGTCGAGATAAAGAACAGAGCAGATCGATACGGGTTAATCCAAGGAATGGTAGTACAACAACGGGTAACTAATAGTTTACCAATCGCGTCATTGTTCATTGAAGAAGCTGAAATTGTTGGTATGGAAGGGCCTAGAGATGAGATCACGAATTGGCTACAAAAAGATGGTCAAGGCGATCGATTGGTGATGTCTGTTGTGGGTATGGGAGGCTTGGGAAAGACCACTCTTGCAAGAAAAGTTTACGACTCTGTGGTTGATCAATTCGATTGTCATGCTTGGGTCACTGTCTCGCAAACATTCTCTATTGAAGAGCTGCTAAAGAGTATTATTGGGCAGTTTAGACCAGCTCGTAAAGAATGTGTTGCGGACAAGATTGACCAGTTGATCATGGAGCTGCGTGACTACCTGGGGGAAAAGAGGTACTTGGTTGTTTTTGATGATGTGTGGAGTAGAGAACTATGCCAAAATATGATACATGCTCTTCCGGTAAATAACAAATGCAGTAGAATTGTATTCACCACTCGTAGTGAAGATGTTGCTCCATCTAATGCTCAATCTTGTCTGCATCGTGTTTATAAGCTGCCATTGCTTCCTTTTGATAAATCGTTCGAGCTCTTTTGTAAGAAGGTTTTTCAATCCTGTAGTGGAGGCGTGTGTCCTCCAGAATTGGTTGGGCTTTCAACTAATATTGTCACGAAATGTGATGGCTTGCCTCTGGCAATTGTAGCCGTTGGAGGGGTTCTGTCGTGGAAGGACAAGAACGTCACTGAGTGGAAGAAATTTCTGAATAGTTTGAGATCCAAGCTAGAGAGTGATGAACAGATGACTAAAGTCAACAAAATTCTGTCTCTTAGTTATCATGTCGAGTCCATGACCTCATGCGCGAGGTTATACTTCTGAAATCAGTAGACATGAGATTCTGTGGTGTTTTTGGGGAAAATGTTGATGGTAAGGCCCGACGCTTGACAATGGTGAAGTATGATGTTAATGCAGTCGGTTCTTATGACGCTGCGAATATCTCTTTGATCAGATCACTGTTTGCGCTTCGATGGATGGGATTTTCACAAGACTTTATGAGAGCATTATTTGGACATTTAAAGCCTTTGAAGATGTTGGATTTTGAAGGCACGGGAGTGAACTCGATTCCAGAAAGTGTGGGAGATTTGTTTCATCTGAGTTACCTAAGCGTGAGGAAAACCAGAGTAAATATGCTGCCCAAGTCTATAGGAAAACTTGTACAGTTGGAAACTCTGGACATCAAAGACACCCGAATACGCGAGCCACCGGTTGAGATCAAGAGGCTACCGAAGTTGAGGCACCTCTTGGGCTATAGTTATAATCAAGCAAGTGAAAAATATGACTTAGCCTATTTCCAAGGAGTTAAAATACAAGAAGGTCTCGGATGTGCAGAGACATTACAAAAACTAGCATATGTAGAGGCCAACAATGGTACAGTCGTCAAAGAGTTGATAAATTTCAGGAAGTTGCGAAAATTGGGAGTTACTAAGGCTAGGAGCGAAGATGTCATACAGTTATGCAGGGCCATAGAAAACATGAGGGAGCTTCGGACATTAGAGATCATTTTACTTGATGAGCAACAAGTTTTGGACTTGGAGTCGATTCCTTCTCCTCCTCCCCTTCTCCAACGACTCTGGTTGAAAGGGCCTATGCACAAAGTGCCGAGTTGGATTATGAGTCTTCAAAATGTAGTAAAATTGTATCTAGCTTTTTGTGGATTAAGAACAGACATTTTACCTTCTTGTCAGGATTTGCCTAATCTTTTGGATCTCAGCATTTCGGATGATGCATACAAGGGTGATCAACTGCATTTTAAGAAAGGAGGGTTTCGGAAGCTGAAGTTATTGAGCCTCATTCGCTTGAGTGTGTTAAAGAATCTGATGATCGAAGAAGACGCATTGCCATGCCTTGAAGAGATGCAGATTGGGGCGGTTGACACACCAATGATGGAGGTGCCTTCCAACATCCAGCACCTCACAAACCTCAAATGCATCAAATTGTTCGATTTTCCTGAAGAAGTGTGCATGACTGTAGTGCCGGATGGACCAAGCTACCATATCGTTCAACACATACCAGATGTGGAGCTGTGTTTCACTGATGATGTGCTCCAACACGAATCCTACACTCCTGCAAGATATCAGCAAATTCATGGACATCACAAAGGTGACCGATTGTTTTGATTTCTTTCAGCTCCATAGTTTTTGTTTGATTTCAATGTTTTTCACGGATTGAAATTTCATTTTTCATTGCAGTAGTTATGTAGTTTTAGTTATTTATCGTAGCGGTAGATTGTCTATGGAATAGTTTTGTTTGATCGATATAAGTAGGTAACTTTTCAAGTCGTTTATCATGGCGAAAGATTGATGTGTGTTCTTTTCAAATTTCTCCTTGCAGCAGGTTGTTAATTCTTGGATGGGTGGACAGCTAGTTCTTTGTGCTGGTAATTGTTAAGGTGTTAGCCAATTCTCCATCCCTGTTATTCTTTCGGTCATATCTTATATTGCATGTTTTTAGTAAACATGACCATTGAACATTTCACTATAGTTTTCGGTCGTATCTAATAGGGATAGCGTCGATTCCTAGCCCACTCGGAAATGTCATTTGTACATCCTAATCGTTCTCCACCTTTTGCGACAGATCTTAACACAAAAGTGGTACACGTTCACAAAAAGTACCAATCACGTGTAAAATAATTATGAAAGAGGGGATATGATTTGAAAAAAGTACCACATTTATGCTACTTTTTGTAACAAAATACTACCTTTGTGTTAGGATCTGTCACAAGGTAGAGTACGATTAGGATGTGCAAATGACCTTTCTAATAAGGCTAGGAAATGACGTTTTCCTTATCTAATACTGCAGAATAAGCCTGTGTAAAAGTTCTCCAAATAAGATGCATATTGATAATTGCTTGTTCTTGTAAGCTCTTTGAGATAACTATATTGAATCGGTTTTACAGTGCAAATTTAGTTTACAAATGTTGAAGCTATTACTTGCCTGTGTGTTGGGATATCTTGCTTCTGTAGTGATAAGTTGGCTCTATAGTAGCATGTTGTTACACTGTTGTTTTCAGTTATTGATATCTTAATCTATATTCAGGTATTGATGTTTCTGTTATATGACATTGTCTATTCACAGCACATTTCTTGATTAAGTTGAGACTGATCATGATGTTTTACAGAATGGAAATGCTAAACAAAATCAACATGTTTGCAAATAAACAAAGTTAGGGGATATGCATTGGCACTATGAGATCTCAGAATGACACGTAAGCGTACTGATCGTCAAATAATAATCGGGGTTTAGTATGAGATATCGTACCCAAGGGAGAAATTAGACAAACACTTTAATTAGTTAATCTATTACTCGAGCTATTTCTCAAATGATTATTGGTTTGTTTTGTAAAATAGTAATTTATATGCAAGTAATACACAATATAAATGATCCGAGAATAAAGCACAAAATCACAATTGGGTTGTAAATTAGAGATTTAAGGCGATCTAAAACATTAGCGGGGTTCGAATACGATGAAAAACTTAACGGGATTCGGTATACATTTGCAACTAATTATATTCTAAGGGCAACGGTAATTCTCTTTCTTTAGTCATAACCATCTATCGATCGCATTAGGACTATATCGTACTCTAACTATCTAATTATCTCTAACCTAGGTGTAAGAAGGTACCAAGCATTAAAGTTTATAAATTCCTCTAATTTTCGGAATTTAACCCTATAACTATTGCATTCGTGTCAGTCTAACTGTATATTAGTTTAGATTGAAACACGAGCCATTTAAGACTAGTACACAACCATACATGGTCTCTTGTTCTTGTTCTTCTCTGCCAAAAAATTACAGCCTCTGCTTTTCTTTGAACAACATCTATTGCTCTCTTAAAAGCAACATGACCTAAATTGGCATGGGTTTAAATTGATGGGCTTTAATAATTATGGGCCTTAGAGCCTAATTTCTATAGTCAACCTTATTCTAAAGAGTTTCTGTTTCTATTAAGCAACCATGTTTGTAAGGATAGTAGGATGTGATTATAATTTGACATTCAACTAAGAGCTCAAACTAGTGGAAGAATGTACAATTATATTTTTATATTCTATCGTGCTTCATTAATGAATCCGTTTACAGATTTAGATGTAAAATATGTTGAAGAAGAGAGGTAAATACATTTAGAAGGGATAAAGACTTTGACACGAGGCAGTATATAAATACTAATATAATTTTTTATATATAGAGTGAGATTTGAACCTTTGGCATGAAAAATCAAACTCTGATATTATATTTGAGATCAACTCAATTAAAAATTCAATCTAATAATTGAAGGTCACATTACACTTTTATATTTTAGGAAGTATACTTGGTTACATACCAGCAATGTTGTAAAAGTCCCCCACCTAGACCTTAAAATCTACAAAAAAAAAATGTTCGACTTGTCTCCCCGTCCCAACTTGTTGGAAACTAGAGCTTAGATGTGTGAGATTGAATTTTTGAAGAATAGATAAAACTGTGAGAGAGAGACAGAATGTCTGTACAAGTCTTGATTCTTTTGATAAAAAAATATATTATACGTGTTTTTCGGTTGTTTATTTCATTTCTTCTTTTTCATTATATAATATTTGTTTAATTGAGAATGATTACAGAAAAAATACAATCGTACATTTATAAACCATTTTTATAATTACAAAAAAGGTAGTGAATATATTTTTCTGTCATAATTTATATAAAAATATTAAATTTTTATCCTTATATTTATATTTGTATTTTCTATACTTTCTATTTTTATATAGTACAAATATAGTTTATATTTTGATTTTTTATTATATTTGTGTACTATATATTTATTAATAATAAAAAAAAATAAACCGCCTAGGTCCCAAGTTGTCCCCGTCTAGCATTTAGAGGTATTCACTATTCAACTAGTGGCTTTTTACGACATTGTATATGAGTATGCATTAGTACTATTCTTCCAATTATTTGTACCGAAACCTTGACATTTCTATATGATAAGAAGTTTTTTTTAATCAGCAAAGCAGTATATAAATCTCTCCCATTCCAAAGATTGAAATGGAAGGACAACAAACCTCTAGCTACAAAGACTTTACATGAAGGAACACTGAAGTGGTTGAGTACGCAGACCCTGAAGAGAATGGATACGCAGACCCTGAAGTGAAAGGGTACGCAGACCCGGAAGTATGGGTACGCAGACCCAGAACTAGGTCTAAACCCCTGATTTTTCTACCATGAAGCCTACAGGAAATAAACGGTCAAAACCTTGATTTTCCAAACAGTAAGCACAAACGAAACTGAAATAAGCCAATCCACTTCCATAGATAGAAGAACACCCTGTCTCATTAGGACCATCAAGCAGTCACACAGACTGTAAGACAGACACTAACAGGTCGGTGGCCAACACCACAAACGACGGAGACAAAAATAAAGGGTAATACCCTCCATAACACTAGGGGTGTTCAAAAATCACCGGAACCGACTAAACCAACCAAAACCAACCTGAACCGGCACCAAAAAAATCAAAACCGGAAAAAACCGTCGAAGAATCGGTTGGAAAATTTCCGAACCGCACTTGTTTCGGGTGGAGACTGGTTTTGTTTTCTGAAACCAGCGGTTAACCGCTTAGAACCAGACCGGACGTTGGGCATCAAATCTGACAAGGCCCTTTCCTCTTTTTTGCTTGAGCCCAATTATTTTTTCAACATCAAACTGTTTACTTTTTCAGCTTCAACTCATTTCCCTTAATTACAACTAAATGATACAACCCAACTTATTTTAACCCTAGTGTTTCCATAAAAATACCCATACAACACCCTTCAACACAACACTACACCTTTTTTCATCATCTTGTTGCCGCCTCTCTCTCCTCATCGTCTCTAAGTCTATGCAATTATCATCTTAGGCCCATGTTTTGAATATTTCATATCTATTATCTCTTGCATCTATATTATCAAGATTTTATGTTTTTATTTTATTAAAACTTTTAAATTTCAGTATTTTATTTTGTGTTTTTTTCTTTTTAAATCAGATGCATGTTAAAAGTTAAGAGTTCTTTTTCTCATCAGAGTCATATATGACTCATACCGAGATCCTGTTGACGAGGGGATTTGAATTTCTCAATTATAAAAGCGGGAAAGGGATGGAGGAAAGTACACTCAGTGCTAACTACTATCCTCTTCATAGTCTCTGGGTTTCAATTGGTGTTCAAAGAATTCCAAAGCATTTTGAGTGTGTCGGGGAATTCGATGAATCAGTAGCAGATGGAAACGAGAAACAATTTGGCCCTGAGTTGAAAATGTTGGGCCCAATTAGTAGACCCAATCAATTGGTTGGCCCGGTTTCAAACCGGTAACCAACCGAAATTTATTACGGTAAAAACCAACTGGAGTAGCATTTTTCGGTTGCGGTTCCCAAAATTCACACCGGTGAAGTTTCCGGTTGGTTCATAAATTATGTGTAATGGTCGGTTAAACCAACCATGTACACCCCTACATAACACACTGTACTGAAATCGATATTGAGGGAAAACTGCTTAATAACACTAAGGCCAAACTACTCGTCGTGGGCCAACACCCAAAACCGACGAGTCTTACCCAAACAAGTGGAAGGAAGCAGAATAAATCCAGCAAATAAGGATAGAAGCACAATGAGGTGAACTCTAAACTATAACATGAGAGAAGGAATACCAGTAAGCCTCCGCTAATCACCAGGTCTATGACGATCAACTCCCGGGGGGGTGAAGAAACGCGTCCAACGACTAGACCTGAAAAGAAACGGCAGGTAACAAAGCGAACCAACAGTTGCACCCAGTCCAAAGCCACAACGATCGACTCCTAGGAGGAAGAAGAAGCGCGTCCCACGATCAGTTCTGAGAAAGGCACCTCCGAAGATGCGCTCAACCCGAAAGCCTCAAAGCACCACAAAAAATCCGACGATCCCAAGAAAACGAAGAAGCACTTCCTGCGAACACCTCTGAAAAGTCACCTCCAAATCGGCTCAATCCCCCACTACACCGCCTCAAAGGAGAAACAGCAGAGTCAGGTTATCCGGAGGCTAGCACCCAAACAGGCCCGACATCCTTGTAACTGCTAGGGAGCCGAACAGAACCGGCGAGCAGTTCTCTCGAGAAGGGAGTAGAAACATTTCGGACACAAAATCTGGAACAAGGGAAAGAGCGAAGACCAAAGTGCGACACGATGAGAACAGGATCGGCTAAACAAAACCCGAACAGGGCCAGGCCCAAGCCTTCAGCAAGCCCAAGACCTGAACCAGGTGAGGGCAGGCCAGACCCAACCGAGCTGGGCAAACAGACCAAGACAGCGGCCCAGGCCCTGCCACAAGCTCGGCTCAAGCCCGAAGGCTCAGAAGGCGCAACCCAGGCCCAAGCTGCGACCCTAAACCCTATCCGAGAACCGGTCCAGCTCGAACCTGTAGAAGCTGGCGGCAGAAGAATCTGGCGAGCAGCACCCGGCCAGAAGAGCAGCAACACCACCTCTAACGGAGAAGACGACGCCAGAGACGGTAGCTCTGAAGAAGCAGCAGATCTACACCCCGAGACTCAACGCCGGCAGGACCCAAGGCGTTCCGGCTGCAACCACGACGCAAGTCTTCACCCTCTCAGAGACTGAGCAGAGCCGACCACGACGAAGACGAACGGGGGAAGACGGTGGAGCGAGGACTTAGGATAGGGGAAAAAGAGCTTTGGATTAGGGGAGAGACGGCGAAGCTTAAGGTAGAGATTCCACCGACGACATCCAAGGCGGACGCCGCCGGCGGAGAAGGGAAAACGCTGGCGACGGTTAGGGTTTGGGTGTAGGGGTAGAAGGTTTTGAGAGAGAGCTGTCTCTTTATCTTGATAAGAAGTTGTGTATATGATGATACATGATATTGAAGATGCTTAAACATATTAGGGGCATGTGAAGACCAACTCACCAAAGAACGATACTTAGACTCTTTAACACCCTAGCATCGCATGGACTTGATGTAACCCGTAAAGGCCCTTCCACTACTTCACCATCACCCATAAGAAGAATCGTTTTAATCCTCCAATTGAGTCTTTTATTCTAAAGCATTTGTAACAGAGTAGCATGATTCGCTCACAACCCATGTTATGATTTTTATATAGTTAATTAATTGAATGGTTTGGGGATTATAAAGCGAAAGCCACCTCAAAGTTGCTTCCTAATCTTCTTATGAAACAACTATATCAGGAAGAGATGTAATTAGTACTCCATGCTTAGTTAAAAAGATGAAACCGTGATATTTATTTTTAAATATATGCTACTTATTTTGTAACTAGTGTAATATAATATTATATTACTATTATAGCAAGTTGGAGATGATATAATAAAAAAGTATACAAACCATGAATTGTTCACATGTGAGGAGATCTCCATATCCAAAGAGGGGCAATAATGGCTCCATTGGTCCCTCCTTCCACCGTTCTTGCCCCTCTTCAAACACTAATATCAACAATGGTGTTCTTATCAGTCAATCCATACATCACATGTCATTAAAAGATGTTTGGTCTGTTATTATTTATTCTATTTATATTTCTAGATATTGTTTTTAAATTCTAAAATTTCAAATAAAAACGATAAATACTATTCATAGAAACATAAAAACGAAACGATTTCTCTCTGAAAGAAAAGACGAAGCTTTGAAACCCTACTCTTTCCTCAGCGCCGCCCCCTCTCCGTCTCTTCGTCGGTGACCGGTCGTGGCTCCGGCCTCACTAGTTAATGACGGAGGCTTTGGCCGGCTCGATTGGTTCTTCTCATACTCTGGCCGGCGCGTTGGTATCGTGCTCCTTCCGCAGCCGTTTGGTGGTGTTGTCCGGCCCGATGTCCGTTGTGGTCGGCTCGGGTGTGGCCCTAGTTTGGACAGTTCCGGTGAGTGAAGACGTTTTTGGTGTGTGGTTCCAGTCGTCCCCGGTGCTCAAGGACTGCCCTTCTCCGTCGTGGAGTATTCTGCTGCTACGGGGTCCTGGTTCTCAGTTTGGGTAAGATCCTGGGTAAGGAACTTTTTCGCTGATTTGCTTGGTTGTTCGTCTTCGTCATTTACATGATTTCCCATTGATTCACTTGTCTCATTTAGGAGTTCTCTGACTCCTCTTCTCAATCGTTGGAGATTTGGAGTCGGATTTGCCTAACTCTCTTATTGGATCATCGGCGCGTGTTGGCCATCGGCGAGTTAATTCGTTAACCGGGTTAATTGAGCAGTGTGAGATTTGTGAGTCTCGTTTAAGTAGTGGAAATATTAGGTTTCGGGTCTTGGTTCAGCGCTGAGGTGGGTGTTCTCGAGCTCGACTAAGCTTCCTCATTCCGATTTTTCGTGGTTGGTTTATGGGTCGGTAGAGTCAACTCCTTCCAAGTCGATCCCTGGTGTAGGCCCGGATTGGGTTTTCCCTTTGAAGACCGAGTAGTGCTCGTTTGTGTCGCCTGCTTACTTTTGATAGACATGATTCTCTCGGCATCCCCAAGACCGTGGTTTTGCTGCCGGAGGTGTGCTGAGTATGGAGAAGTCGATCTTGCTAATCTGATTATTAGTGCTTCATGGTTGTAATATTTGGGTTATATGCCTTCTTTTTTTGCTCTTCATGTTTGTAATATTTGGTAGTTAGGCCTTAAAATATCTCTCCCACCTTAGACTTGTTTTCTTTCGGTTTTGTGCTGGTTCTCTTCCCGTTTTTTGGGTTCAGGTGTCTTTGGGCATGCTCGTGGTTGTATTCAGAGCGCCATGTGTGGCAGGCTACTGGTTGTGGTTTCTTTGTGTTGTGACATTTATTTCATTTTCATCGGTTTATCCTTATAGTTGGCTACGTCCTTCTTTGAGTTTTTGGGTCTGTATCTGGACTTTCCTGTGCTCCTCTTTCATCTCGAGAAATGTTTTAATTTAAATTTTCCGTCAACAAAAAAAACTATTACTATTCACATTTATTATATTTATATATCACATGAGATTGAATAAAATAACGAAATATCTTTACTCTCCTACCTAAGATTTATAAGCATATATGCGATTTCAAGTATAACATGCATATTTTTAAGATTGCATTGGTTAGAGTGTGCAAAATTGTTCTCAGAAAATGTGATCCAAAACATATTATATGTTTGTCCTAAAACTAGTGTTAATTAATTAACCATATCAAGTTAATGATATGCATAACACAACATATTTGTAAAGGTTCTATAATTCAGCATCTCCCTCCTAGAACTATGCGCCTTGGATCCAGCACATATACTTATATAACCCGTCCAGAACTCAAAGACAAAACTGTTCTTACACATAGATTAGTTAATAATTAAGTTTATTAATCATGTCCAGTAAATATGTAATTAATTGACTATTAAACACCCCGAAAGCCACTTCACGTGGCCGTATCAAAATAGTTACTTGAAGAGCAATCAACCCAGAAAAGGCTTCGGCCTCGGCCACCGGGAAATCTTCCGACATCGTGTTAGCAAAGCGCCTTCCAAAGAATCTGCGACGATTCCGAGGAAACGAGTTAAGTTTTCCTCGTTTTGGTCGGAATCTGACACGTTTCCGGAACTTCAGTTCAACCCGAATAAACCTGACACGTAGTTGCATTAACGGCTAACTCTCCACTCGGTGGGTCCCATACTCTCACAGTGGCATGTCGGGGTAATTAAATCGAACACAAGGGCTAAAACGGTCCGAACATACAACTTTACCTTTTCTCACGTCTCTGCCTACATAAACGGCCCCAACGAACTCTACCGAAACACACAAACCCAAACCCAAACACTCTGTCGGCACTCCATTTCGAGCCGCTCTCTCGTACCTTCAGGCGGCGGCGGAGGAAGTTCCGGTGGTGGCGCCGCCCGTTTTCTCGCCGGACACCAACAATGCCGCGCCGCGGAGTATGTTTCTTTTTTATTGTGTGCTTTGGATGTTTGGCCGAGTCGACTCAGCTTAGCCACCGCGTTTCCGACCCACATTGGCATTCCGCCACCGCCACCTGGTACGGCCTCCCCGAAGGCGACGGCAGCTCCGGTAAGCCCTTCCCCACTCCGTAATTAGTTTAATTACTCGAATTAAGAAAATTAAATCTGGATCAAATTGGAACTAATATCAATTCAATTTGCAAAATTTACAGGAGGGGCGTGTGGGTATGGCTCTTTAGTAGACGTGAAGCCGTTCCGGGCCAGAGTAGGCGCGGTGAGCTCAATTCTGTTCAAAAACGGCGAAGGTTGCGGCGCGTGCTTCAAAGTCCGGTGCCTCGACCGGAGAATTTGCTCAAACAGGGCCGTCACAATCATAGTCACCGACCGGAGCCCCGGCGGGTTCTGCACCGCCGGCGTCTGCAACCCTCGCAGCCCCCACTTCGACCTCAGCGGCGCCGCCTTCGGCCACATGGCTCTCTCCGGCAGAAACACCCAGCTCCGGAACCGTGGCATGCTCTCAATCCAATACCGAAGGTACATAAAGTTCCAATCTTTACATTACATTACCTTACAGAACAGGGCCTGAAATTAAAAATTGCTACTTTGTTAATAATTGTAGAACACCATGTCTGTACCGTGGAAAGGACATTGCCTTTCATGTGAACTCGGGCTCGTCGAATTACTGGCTGTCTCTGCTTGTGGAATTCGAAGATGGTGACGGAGATATTGGATCGATGCATATCAGAGAAGTGAGTAGTAATCAAACATCGAAAGTCATTACATTTTTCGATTTCTGACTCGATATAATAAGTATCACTAATCAATCATCGAAAGTTGTTACATTTTTTTATTTCTGACTCGATATAATAAGTATCAGATCACTGATGTTCTTTTGATTGACATTTTTGCAGGCGGGTTCGAGTGAATGGATAGAGATGAAGCATCTATGGGGTGCAAATTGGTGCATTATTGAGGGACCTCTCAAAGGACCCTTCTCTGTGAAATTGACCACTCTTTCAACTAGAAGAACACTCTCAGCACGAGATGTGATTCCAAGTAATTGGTCTCCCAAAGCTACTTACACTTCGAGACTTAACTTCTGATGCCAAAATAAGCTTTTTCGATCGAGTTCAGATCACAAAACCGAGCTTTTTTTTACTTGTTTGTAACGTGTAAACCGTTGTAATTGCTAGAGCCCTCTTCAAAGGAGAGAGAGCGCTTAGTTGTAGTCTATTTGGTTTGGCCATTTGGTGTGTGATTTTCAATAAAGATGAACGTTTTAAATCGTGATTCTACGTATTTCTTCCTTAAGTTGATTCTTTGATGTGTCTACTAAACTTGAGTTTTTGGGCCGGATCAGATCATGTCGTTTGGTTTGGCATGAGACATGGAAATCTCCAAAGATATATGAATCTTGTCCTAATCGGAGTTTCATTTCATTTTCATGAGCAGTTCTTGTCAACGGATATATCCACAAACAAATAAGTGAAGTTTGATGTGGACCTTACCCTACACAGATCACATGCGTGGTTAAGCGGGTGGTTGTGGCCACCGCACGTGGCCGGGTCCAAGTCTGAAGTTGCCTATCTCCACATAACTAGGAGAAAGAGCACACTTACTTTGGAACGTCAGGATGCACGTGAAGAGGAGTGTTAGAGTCTCACATCGAAAATATACAAATTTAGTCTAGTCCACTATTCTTTGATCTTCCAATGCTATAGACTGTAGTTAATGTTGAGCAGTCGGATATGAACTCGACAAGTGTGATCTCTAAACTACTATTATTAATCTTTAGGAGGAAGCGAATTCGTAACCTCAGCATTGACAACAAAGAATAACTCGATTTTATTCCCCATAAGAAATGGTGAGCATGAAATTAAAAAAATATAATCAAATGGTGAGAAGTAAAAAACTTAGAGAATCAAAGCAATGATCATCAAGCAACAATGACCCATTTCCTCACCCTTCCTTGGCCATAAGCTCAACTAGGAGAAAGAGCGCACTTACTTTGGAATGTCAGGTTGTACGTGAAGACGAGTGTTAGAGTCTCATATCGGAAATATATGAATCCAGTCTGGTCTGACTTTGATCTTCCAATGCTGTAGACTATAGTTAATCTTGAGCAGTCATATATGAACCCAACAAGTGTGATCTCTAAACTACTATTATTAATCCTTAGAAGGAAGCGAATTCGCAACCTCAACATTGACAACAAAGAATAACTCGATCTTATTCTCCATAAGAAATGGTGAGCATGAAACCAAAAAATATAATCAAAGCAATGATCATCAAGCAACAATGACCCATTTCCTCACCCTTCCTTGGCCATAAGCTCAACTGGAGGCGCGATACGAGCCTGTGAATTCTTTCGAGTAAGACTAAGAGGCTCTGAGTTCCTTCGACTAATACCGGGAGGCTTACTTCCCTCAGGCTCCTTAGAACCTTTAGAGAGCTTGTCCCCAGCAGCATCAGCTCCTCCTTGCTCAGCCTTCTTCCCATCCTTGGTAGGAGGCTTCCCATCCTTCGCTTCCTTACCGTCTTTACTTGCATCAGTTTCGGGTTTGGGCATCATGTGAACCGGAGGGAACTGTTTGAGCTTCAGAAGGACTTGCCTCATCCTAGAGAGATCGGTTGGTTTACCGGGTTTTGGGCCTTGGATGACATTAACCGAAGGTTTCTTGTCGGGATCTTTCTTCCCTCTCTTCTCGAGGTTAGCTACCTCGCGGGGGATGATCTCTGCTATTGCTTTCCAGTAATGTTTGTCGGATTCTTTGTGGAACTTCTCTTGATTGGCTAAGAACAGCTGAGATGATTATGTTCTAGTTGTTTAGACACATGAAGCATAAAGAGAGTGTGTATGTGAAGGCATTGTGGAGACGGAGATGTTACCTTCTCTCTTTCTCTGTTCTGTGCCATATTGGTTTCAGTGTTGAGTTTTCTTTTCTCGTGGAACGATCTTTTGTACTCATCGGCTTCAATGATTATCTGGTTCCGCATCTCTTTCTCTCTTTTCTCCTTCTCCTCTAGATGGATCGCGTTTTGGCTGCGCTATAAGATGTCAGTGTTACATACAGAAGAAGAACAATACATGATAAAAATTAGTGTATTTCAGTTTATAACAGATGAACATATTCACGAAGAAAAGAAGATGATATAGTGATTACGATACTAATACACCACGAAAAATGCAATCTTGTAATCAACATGAAAGCTAAATATGCTCTGTGATTCAAGCTGACCGAGAATAACAATCATAACTAGCCTCATATATGGTGGCAAAGTAAAGGCAGATGAAACTATGTTAGCTATTTCCTATATTTTCCCCAAGAGTCCTAAGAGAACCTCGAAAACAGAGTGAATTGGGGGCGAGTTCAACAGACGAATTGGCGAGAATGAAGTTTTTTGGTGGATCGTCCACCTTAGGGCGAAAGATTTATCAACATTCGATTCGCCAATCTACAGTCCACTTGCCACGCGACACATGACTATTCATTTAGCTTCGCCTGACTAATTGCCTCCACCATTGAGGGAGGTTGGGTGAACCGGACGGATTCCCCTGGTGTAATCCCTCAAATGGGATCCCCCGCTAGAGACGATTAGCCCTCAATTCATCGACCAGACGTTGGAAACGATTAGCCAGATGAACGAATCAAATCAAATCAAATCAAATTTAGCAATGCAGCATGCACAGACGATCATATAAACATCTAAGAACTATAAATGGTGACAATCTAACACGACAATACGATAAATGACTTGATCCATCCGAATCAATCAAGCACAATTCAATAGTTTCAACACCTAAAAATTCAAAAAAATCTCAATAATTCAAATCTCACCGGCGCCACTCTCGCAACGCAGCGCCTTCCTCGTTCATCTGATCCGGAGGAGGCAGAGCAGGACCGTCGGAGGTGAAGATCCCACCGTCTTCTTCCCCCTGAACCTTCGATTCAGTCTCGAACGGAGCAGCAAAATCCGAAACAGGGGCCGGAATCGCGAGGCCGTAAGCGTCCTGAGGCTGGGATTGGTTGTTCTCGTTAGCGGATTGCGCGGCTCCGTCGTCTTCTTCGGCGACCGGGGGCGGTGGATCGGCGGTGAAGTCGTCGTCGGGGACGGAGTAGTTGGAGTTGAAGTTCATGTAGGCGTCGTCGTCGAAGGGACGCGAGGGCTGAGGCTCGGCGTTGGGGTGACCATCGCCGCCTTCGGTGCTCAGAGTGTCGAAAGTCTCCATTTTGATTTCTGGGTTTCGGTCGGAGGGTGGATTTGGTGGTGGGTCTGGCGGAGGATCGATCGTTGGGTTCGGATCGAAAGACGAAAATTTGGTTGATTTGGCGGATGAAAACTTTCTGTTTGTTTCTCGAGATTTTGTGACACGAAGCGGAGGAGAGAGAAAATACTGTAAAACGTGAAGGGAATGCTAGAAAATAGATAGGCGATGCAAAACGACGACGTCTGTGTACCTACGTGGCGTTTTCCTGCAAGAATTTTTATTGGGAATAGATATAATAAAAAAAAAATTCTGAGGGATGACAATGGGTCGGGTTTGGAATGGGTTTTGTGATACCCAGGCCCGACCTTATTTGCCTCACCTGTATCCGAGTCCATCCGGGACCTGGTAGTGGCCTGTTTGTTGTCAGATCTACTTATGACCCGATCGGATCGACTATTACCTTATCCGTTCAATATAAAAGTTGTATTTCTTTTTTTCTAGAAAATATTAATTTTATCTTACTACTCAATTTATATTGGAAAATCGTGTATATATGATGCGCAAAAGTTTAATATATTTATATGAAACATATAATATATTCAATAACTATTCACGATTACAAACATAATATAATAACTAGTTTTATCACAATTCATAATAATATTATCCCTTAGCAAAATTATAACAATCTCATCATCTCAGACAAATAAAACAAATAACAGTTAACAAATATATTTAAGTTTTTTAATTTAGTAACCTATCGGATCGGGTAGTACCAATCCCGAGCCCAGCCCGGCCCCTGCTAAAAGCCCGTTCAAACTAACTCGGGATGGCCTGTTTTTGAAAATACCCGGGCCCGACCCGATTTTTTCGGGTCGGGCAAGTCGGATCCCCGTCGGGTCCGGGTACCGTTGCCATCCCTATATGAGGTATTGAGATATTCATTTTTCCCGTTTCATTTTTTTATAATTATAAAAAAAGTTATGAACTTTTTTTGTTGTTGCAATTTTTGTAAAAGTTTAATGATATTTTTCTTTGAAGGTTTAAACTGTAAAAATGATTTAGAAATCCAAAATTTTCAATTTTGTTGAAGAAAAACGTATTAAGAGGAACAAACCTAAGAGGTTTGTCACATTATGAAACTAAGAGAATTGAAAAATCTGGATTTTTTTCTCATTAAAAGATAAAATGGCTGTTTTGAAATAAAATTACGTAAAATACGATAAAAATGAAAATTAATGACATTTTTTTCTTCATATTATAGGAAAAGTGGATAAAATTTATAAAAGTGAATAAGTTACATACTTTTTTTTGTAATTATCTCATGAAAAATTAATATGGTGTTTTACTAGACGGATTTAATTGCTCAACTAATTCTTAATTTTTCTTTAAAAAATTTAACATTTTGGGTGAAGTGAGCTTGGTCTAGTTTAGGCTAATCTTGTTTGCATGGCAAGTTCTTAATTGTGGCATGTTGACGTTGAATTTGTCTAAATTGATTGACTGATTATCAATTTTGTTCAATTTACTTGTTTACTAGTATTTAGCACTTTTCCTATATTTTGATTTGGCATGGTCCAGTACGCAAAGTTTCATTCCATTTCTTTACGGGAAATTTTGTAGAAGATTGCAAAATTTTGTTTTTCCTAAACAGAGATCAAATCTTGCAAAAAATACTCTATGTAATTCAAATTCATAGCGAAATAGATTACCTTAACTACTATAACAATTCAACACTTCATAGATTAAAAGAAAAAAATGGTGGTTTATCCCATCACCCACCGAGGTAACACAGAGTCGAAAAGACTATGATGCATCTTCGGTTCATATTTCATCCTTATGGGTTTTTCCGTACTGATCTCCACAGTGTATCCACTTGGAGAAGGTTGACCTTTCAGGTAAAACTGAACCCTCCGGAGTAATCACGAACCGACCTACACAGTCTATCCACTTGGAGAAGGTTCTGAAGTATCAGTGGAATTGGGATCCGGGACCTACCTATCAAGATTCGGGACTGACGTTGCTCGGCCGTCCTGGGAGGAGAAAGGAAGCAGATCGCCTTTTATGTTTTAGATTGGAGTCATTTTTAGTTTCAATTCTGATTTACGATTATTGTTTTAGATGGTTATTTTGTTGTTGTTTTGCTTTCGTTTTTAGGATCAATAAGTTGAAACGCTGTGTAAGAGGATGTCCTCAGTTTGTATCTACGGTGACTAGGCATAGTATTTTCGACGGAACCATGAGCCCTGGGTCGCTTACGGGAGGCCCGGACAAAAGTCTGGTATCCAGGGCCGTTAGGCTTTACTGTAACCTTTTATTTGGTATAATATAATGTTGGGGAGAACCGGGCCTACTAAGGAGGAGCACACAACAAGAAGCTCATAATATACACATTGGCCACCACACTTGACCCAAAAGACTAGCCTGTCAGGTCATGGGTCCAAGGTGTATATTAAGTCTTACTTTATTCCTTAAGTATCTGATGTGGGACTCCTGACTCACATGTGGACACACTTAACAATCTCCCCCTCCACATTGAGTCTCATCACATCGGCTTGCTCTCACTCTTAAGCCCAACTTTTTACATGTTCTACTCAATCCCATACGGGCCCACTTCATCCTATCTGGGCCCACCACCATGAGAGCAGCGATCATGGTATCCTTGTGTTTCTGGCCCTAGGAGATATACCCCGACCCGCTTCCTAGGATAGTCCACATAACCAGGCTCTGATACCAACCTGGCTCTGATACCACTTGTTGGGGAGAACCGGGCCTACTGAGGAGGAGCACACAACAAGAAGCCCATACACATTGGCCACCACACTTGACCCAAACGACTAGCATGTCATGTCATGGGTCTATCTGGGGCTTATTAAGACCCATGACCTGACAGACATGGGGCCGATCCGACATGGGAGTTGTAGTGAAGAGCCTAGAACCCGACATGTTCGCATTCTACTTTGTGTCCCTTGAGGCTCGGGTCTAGGTCCGTCATAACGACTCGTAGTGCTTTCACGGCCATGCATTGCTACTAGGAGAGATCACTGACCCCTTGGCTCGAGATCTTCCGCATCTAGACCGGCTACAACTCTGGGTGCATGCTAGGGGGATCCCGTCGCGCGTTAGGACAAAGGCTGTAAAGACCGCCCAGTTAAAAGTGTTATTATTTCAGTTGGTTCGTGTGGAACGTCGAGGTTGAGAAACGAGTGAATTTTTGAACAATTGCAAAAGACAAAGAAAGAAAGAAAAAAGGGATTAGAAGCTGTTTCTGGGCCAGCTGACTTGGTGTAAAGACCGGCTAAACTAAAAGGAGTAATAAATCGCAATTTGGAACTTGGGGTAGGTTTGTGAAACTTTGTAATTAAAAAGGAAATTTAAAGGAGCATTTGGGCTGGACCAATGCCTGGGCACATCAGAAGGTTTGGGTTTGAGCCCAGTGTGTGTCAGGCCCAACGAGCTTCAGGCCCTAGAAGGGGTGTCTAAACCCTAGAGTCATTGCTTTATCCTCTGAGCCGCGCACGCGTTTCGAGAAGGGTCTCTCTCTCTCGAAACAATTCTCTCCCTCTGCGCGAGCTGCTCCTCTCCCCTCGCTCAAGATCGACGCCGGCAACACTGAGTTCCGGTCTAAAGCCGAACCACGCAGCGCCCAGAACGGCACCGGAGCTCCGATGTTCTCTCCCTCGCTCCTACTCTTCTTCCCTCGCCGCTCAAACCTACGCCGTCTCTGTGCGTCACAGAAGAAACCGAAGTGGCCGGAGCAGTCTCACCCTCCCGTGATTCTCCGTTCGGATCAGAGTCGCGTCACGCCGGCGACGAGAATCGCAACCCAGGCAAGCGACCAGATCCGCCGTCCCGTCTCGCTCCCTCCTTCTCTTCGTCACGCCGGCACGGGGTCACGAGGGTTAGGAATGGGTTCGCCGGAAAGCAGCCGGAAATCGACTCGTATCGCCAGATCTGGGAGGGCGAAGCGATTGGACCGCGCGATGGACAGCTTCCCCCTTTCTGACGCCTCACCCAACCTCCGCCGCCCTTTCTCGGGACCTCCCTGCCGCCGTTCGCCGCCCTTCGAGGCCGGAGGACCTGCCGGAGCAAGACAGCAGCAGCACCGCTCGCGTGCTCGAGCTCGGTCGTGACTGGGTTTGGGCCAATCTGGATCTGGGTCAGACGCGACCTGGGCTGGACCAGGCCATCGGGCCAGGCCCAGTACTCAGACCAGGAAGTGGGCTCGGGTACTGGTTGAATCCGGGTCAACCCGAGATTAGATAAACTTATCTCAAAAATAAGATTAATTGGCTGATTTGTGTAATTAACGGTAAGGAATTAAAGGTTTTATTTAAACATCAGAGGACTTTTGGACAACTATCAGTATTGTTTGGACCATTTTATTTGTCAAACCTAGTTGGAACCCTGCCCAAGAACCAGGGCTTGGACCCGAGCTAGAAGAACGAAGATCACGCCGGAACCCGTGTGAAGAACGGAGTTGCGATCACGCGGGCTTGTCATCAGAGTTTTATTAGAGGAAGACCTCGAGGTAGGGAAAGCCTTAACTACTCGTTTATGATGCTTAGTATGCATGTTAGGCTAATAAAATTGGAAAGGTCCTAGAAATGCCTATAGGATGCGAATAACTAGGTTAATCGTCTTTCAATTTCTAATAACCGGAAGTGTCTAGTGGTGAATGAATAGGATGCCAATCACTAGTGTAACTCGCTTTCAATACTTGGGAATTGTTTGACTGGTAGAGTGTCCTTGGCAAAGCCCTCGGATTAGTTGCGTGTTAGGATCACATGCTTGGTGGTTTGGTTGCTTAGTGGATAGGCTAAAGAGTCTAATGAAACTAGTTGAATTGCATATGTGAATGATCGATTGAAGGTTTTTATAATTGGTTGATTTAACTCGTACTTGACCGTTGATTATAATTGAATGATTACTTGTCTTCCTTAAATGTTGCTTGGAGCATCGAGTATGATTGGTTGTACCGAGCGGTGCAATCAGGTGATGGATGCCCCGTTGGGTCGAGACTGGTAAGTGAACGGTAAGTTGTGATTGTGTGATTTGTGTGCTGTGTGTTGTGGTGAATTGGTGATGTGTGAGCTATGTGTGACTATGATTTGGTGGTTGTTGGGATTGGATCGTTCGTGTTTTCAGTTTGAGTGCGTTATTCAATTATTAACTGATTATTATTGAATTGCCCAAGTGTATGCTTCCTATGGGAGTAATACCTTGGTTCCCGAGGACATAAAATCCTTTGGAGACGTTTCTGAGAATCCCGATGATAAGCGCCCCAAAGGGTTGTTTCCGGTCGCCTCAATGTTATGCGTCTCCTCTGGATTTGAGGGAAAATCCGAGAGGACACATCATATGTGGATCGGAGGGTGGAGACTTCATGTGCCACGGCATTGACTGGTTTACCTATTACCTGTGTTTGTTGAGATCTATCTAGTTGACTTTGCTGTTGACTTTATTGAGTCTAAGGTCCACTTTGTTATGTGTTTTCCCTACTGAGCGTAAGCTCACCCCTATGAGTTTATTGTTGTGTTTACAGGCTTGATTGAGGAGTAGAGGCTCGGGAGCTTCTTGGGGTGGGTGTCTGTAGAGACTTCGCTTTTATGTTATTTTTGTTTGGAACAAACCTTGTGAGGGATTATTATTACACCCCTGGAGGGTTATTTATGTTTTAAACCGAATTTTTTGGATTTAAGTTTCATACTGGAGTTTTTCAGGAACTTATTGTTGAGTTATTTCCTTTTTAATCATTTATTTCTAGTCATGCCTCGAGTCCGGGCAAAAACCGGATTTGGGGCGTGACACTTGGGCCCAGTCAGAGGAGCCAGGCCCAGCACGCGCTAGCCTAGCCCAAATCTGAGCAACCCTAACTCTCCCTTCTTCTTCGTAGCGCCACACGCACCCCGAGGAGAAACGCAGCCCTCGTCCCTCTCTCGCTCCTCCTTCTCTCTCTCTCCTTCGATCCTCCTCCTTCGCTCTCCCTCTCTTCTTTCTCACACCCGTACCTCGCTCCATCGTGTGTCGCCTGAACTCTCGCATTGATTTTCCGGCGACCACGAAACCGAGAGTTCTCGCTCCGTCGTCTTCCCGAGCTCGAAACCACGACAACGACGACGATTTTGCACGGTTCGTGCCTCCCTCGCCCCAATCCTCTACTTCCCGACCTCGCCTTGCCTGAGACTCGTTAGGCCGGTTCGATTTGAGCGAGTTCGACCGTAACGACGCCGTCAAGAGCCTCTCCTCTCGCCAGATCTGAGTCACGAAGCGTAGGACAACGCGTTAACCGTCGTCCCTTCTTCCTGGCGCCACTCTCATCCCGACCGTCCTTTCTCCGGGCTTCCCTGCCACCACGCCGCCCTGTCGAGGCAGGGGAACTCGCCGGAGACGTCGTTGGAGACTCCTCGAGCCAGGACGAGCTCGGGCTCATCTGAGTCACGGGCTGGACCAAGATGGCCATTGGGCCAGACCTCAAGACAGCCTGGGTTGGGCTAAGAGTTGGATCATGGGCCGGATCAAAACTAGACGATGACGGGCCTTGGGCCCAGGTTGGACTCGGGTCCGGACCAGGGCCAGAGCCGGGTTTGGCTCGGGTCTGGGTTCGGGTTTCTGGACCGGGTCGGATCCGGATCGGATCCTGGTCGGACTCGAGTCTGGTTCTCGGATCCGGGTCGGGCATAATTCAATAAATAAATAAATTAATTTGGTTAATTTAAAAATGGTAATTAAAGGACAATTTGGACAATTATGAGGACCTTTGGACTACCGGGACTAATTGAACTTTTACCTGTTAAACCCAGACGTGGACGTCGCCGAGAAGACCGGAGTTAAACCCAGACTTGGACTTCGCCTGAGAAGACCGGAGTTAGGCCGGACGTCAGCAGCTAGGAGACGTAGTTGTTGCGATCATCTTGAGGTAGGGAAAAGTAGCGAATACCGGTTTAATTACGGAAAGTTACTAGTATGCATGCTAGGTGATAATAAAATTGGAACGAACGTTTATATTATAAAAATAACCGGACGAGTCTAGTTACCTGTAGGTTGCAATTACTTGATTTGACTGTTAGAACGACATGTCTAGAATGTGAGGAACGAGTGAACTGAGGGATAGCTTACGTGCCATGTCAATTGAGCTGCAGCTCAATTGGTGATAGCATCACTCAAGGAAATGCTACAAAGGGTGAGGTCTTGGGTTCAAGTCTCACCAACAACCTAGGTTGGTATTTGTCTGTGGACAGTAAACTAGAGGGGTTGGGGTGTATTGGGCTGCAGACCTAACATCGCCGCGCGTGAGGCTCTGTGTGAGGCACGACGGGGTGTTATAATTGTGATTGTGTGTGGGCAAGTATGCCGTGTTTGTTGTAATGTGAATCCTTGTTTGTGATATGACCGGGTGGTTGATAGACCGGTTTGTGTGTTTTGGTGAGTTTGGTCTGGTTGGTATACCAGGGTCGAACTATGTCTTTGTGATGTGTGTGATACTCTTGATGTGCGTTACCAGAGTGGTACTTACACCGAGGGATAGTTTCGGTGTAGTGTATCTAGACCAAGGATGGCGTGATTGATACCCCGAGTCTCTGTGACAGGAGGACTTACGACTGAGGTAGGTGCTGGTCCGTTGTACGTGAGGCCCTGAGTCTACGTGACAGGAAGACATCCGACTGAGGGATTTCCGGTCTTGGATGTTACCCCAAGTCTACGTGACGGGAAGATGTCGGGACCGAGGCTTCGTGATCCGGTACGACATAAATGGAACGGGCTGTGATAGCCGGAGACATGGGAAATGGTTGTACTAAGTTTCGTGTGGGGCCTACGGGCCGTGTTCGGGCCTACGGGTTGTGTGGGGCCTACGGGTCGTGTTCTACCCCGATGATCTATGGTCCTTTGGGAACATTTCCGGGCCCTCTGATGAGATGCGTTCCTAGGGAACGTTTCCGGTCGCCCCGACGCATGTGTCTCCTCTGGACCAAGGGGCTATCTGAGATGATACGATGACTTTACGGTACGATATGATGGAAATTAGGGGACTGCAGTACGGGATATGTGTTGGTTGCTTTTGAGTGTGATATGTTTGCTGTTTGGTTAATGTTTTACTTTGTGAAAGTGGTCGTTGAGCGTGTTGTAAGTTTGGCCGTGAACCCCGTTTGACAGTTAGTTATGCTGCACTAGTATGCCCTAATTGGACGGTTACTCGTGGTGGTGAGCCGTTGTTCATTACCTTAACTACTTTCTCTACTGGGCGAAAGCTCACCCCTTACATTGTTGTGTTTCAGGTGTTGAGCGGGATTTGTGCTAGCAGGACACAACTGAGCTTGGGAGCTGGCGAGGTCTTGTCTAGTAGGTCTAAAGACGTACTGTGTATTTTGGACTAAACATTGTTTTCACTCGATTTCCGAATTACAGATCATTATTTTCGGAGTTTCGTTTAATGCTTATTTTACTTGTTTACTTAAATTATTTATTGTTCAAGTTCACGTCTCGAGTCCGGTCAAAACCGGATTTGGGGCGTGACAAAGGCGATCGGGGAGGCTATAGGTGCTACACTAGGTGAGCACATGGAAACTCCATGTGATCAATGGGGCCTCTATTTAGGTGGTACAGTGAAAGTCCGATTTTGGATTGACATTCATCGACCTCTTTGGTGCATCACGATCATGCGCTTTCGAGAGTACCAGGATCTGGTCAGGGTGAATCTAACATATTAACGATTACCCTCTTTTTGTTTCAATTACGGGAGGATCGGTCATATGGTATAAGATTGCTATTGAGAGGAGCTAGGTGTGCCTCGCTTTGATGATCCCACCTTGGAATTCAAGACTGCCAAGGTGGACATGTCGTACGCCACAGATTGGGGACGGGAAGTATCTCCACCGCTGCCGGCATTTGCACATTTTTTTTCTCGGACACGGTACCTAAGACTAGGTCATCTCAAGGGAAGGACCCTCTAGTGATCTCGGACACGGTACCTAACCTGTTCCTCGGGCATCAGAGTCAGTTCGCGGAGGCGCCTTACCCTCACGGACCTGGTCATTCTTTAGGGATAGGCCTCCCTGGGTGTTCAAAGATAACCCCCCTTGGGTCTATACCATCTTATAAGTTGCAAGGTCCGGTATGCCAGAAGAAGGATTCAACGGGAGAGCCGCGGGAGGACCAGGAGAGGGCGGGGAAATAACCCCGCTACGAGGGATGATAGGAATCCATGACTCTAGGGACTTACTCTGAGAGGAGTCCTTGAGACGAGCTGTTCCTCCCAGCCACACTGTCAGGTTTAAGTTCGATAGCTCAGTTGACAAAATGAGTCCTTGGAGAGTAGGGACCAAGCAATGTTTAGGCCCAACTTCGAACGGTTTTTGACAGTTGACGCCCTTTGGTTTTCATTTATGTCTTAGTTTTGGTTTACATTTATATTTTAGTTACTTTTCATGTACTTGCTACAATGACTATAACCGCTTCTTTTTGGATCGGTTCGCTTTTGAGAGTTATTGGATCACTACTTTTTCAAAGGTATTGTCCATTGTAATGACTCTCTTTACCATTTGTGGATTGGTTCGCTTTTAAGAGTTATAGGATTACTACCCTTTCAAAGGTATTGTCCATTATAATGACTCTCTTTACTATTTAATAAAATCAACTTCTTATTCTAAAAAAAACAAAAAGAAGAGTTATAAGTTGCTTGAGATAAATACCACAAAACACTTATTAAAAATATCCCAAAACGAAACAAGACCTCCAAAACACAAAATGCAGTAAAACATTCACATTTATTCGTTTTTATTCCTCAATATTGTTCTTCAAAGGCCCATAAGAAGCATAATTGCTTCTTCGACACTTCAGAGTCCTCATCAAGCACTATGTTTATCGAGGAAAGCCACAACGAGCTGATTAACCTGCTCCGGGAATTGCTCGTGGCTAAAATGGCATCCCTCCGGCAAGTAAGTGGTCTCCAAATTCGCCACATATTGCTTAGAACCTCCACTCCTTATGTACTCCTCCAGCCCTGGAAATTTCAGAGTATAGTCCTTCTCACCAACGATTAAAAGCGCCGGAGCTCCGATCTTCGGATCAACGAAGCCACCAACACCATCTTTCAAACATCTGCACATCCATGGATTGATGATAACCAACTTTAAACGTCCAACTATATAAGTTTTTAGTTGAGTTGATCCTCTGAATCTTGTTTTCTGTAAATTTTGGTTAGTGATCAATTACCTGTAAGGAAGCTGCAGAGCGGTGCGGAAACCAGATTTCTCATACAAAGATGCATAGACTGATAGATCTTCTTCACTGAACCATGGAGGTAAGGGAGTGGAAGGGTCGACAATGTCCATGACTTCTTGATCGTCTCGAGCAATCGGGATCTCGGGCCTAGAGAAGAGAATGTAGATGTTCTTTATCACTGTCTTGACATCTAAACGCCCAAAATCAGCTTCAGCTCGTCCGGGTTCCTGTGAGGTTCACATCTTGATCATCTTTGAAACTTTTTTAAAGAACATAAGACATATCATATATACTTACACTATGAGTGCCAAAACTAAAATGAACATATACATAAATGTGTAAATTTACCTGCCATCGAGTTACGTAGAAACCGCTGGGAATTTCTTGCTGATAGTTTTGCATGTGAGATCCCGGTGGCCTGAAAGGAACGCCGAGCGTGATGATGCCTAATACTCGTTCGGGGTGAAGCGCAGCTGTAGCATATGCAGGGAAGCCTCCAAAGTCCTTTCCAATGAGAAATGTCTGCACCAAACTATTCTATCAGACGAATTGGGTTTATCCGCAAGAAAACAGGAAAATCTTACTCTAGCCTGATCGAATTCCTAACCTAATCTCCATCCGAAGCCTCCGAAGTCCTTTCCAATTAGAAATGTCTGCACCAAACTATTCTATCAGACGAATTGGGTTTATCCGCAGGAAAACAGGGAAATCTTACTCTAGCCTGATCTAATTCCTAACCTAATCTCCACCCGAATTTCTGACCTTAAGAAAGTGAGAGAACTCTCTGATCACCAGACCAACTCAAGTGGGCAATCAAAGTTTCGATCTTTAATCGTTTTTGTTGACAAAAACTATACAATTGCTAGTTTTCTGCTAAAGGGTAGGTGTGAACCAACCAATTTTTCCAGGAACTAGGTTAAAATCTTCAAGATCCTAATCTGTAACTCTAGATATAACATGACCTTACAAATTGAGGATTGATTTTGAATGTCATCATAGTTAAGGAAGTGTTGTACCTTAGAGATGCCGAAGTAGTCAAGAAGAGCAACAACATCATCAACAATGTCCATGAGTTTGGCCTTCTCTGGCTCAGCTGGATGATCTGAGAGCCCATAGCCCCTGAAATCAAAGGCTATTGCTCTGTATCCGGCTTTGGCGACGGCGATCATCTGGTGCCTCCATGTGTACCAGATTTCTGGGAATCCATGCAAGAACAGAACTGGTTTTGGACCTGCAATTTGTTTCAAATTAATGATTTCAGAAGAAGAAGATACATGGGTAAATTGATGAGCAGTGTGATCTTCATTACCAGTTCCAATTTCAGCAACATGAAGGTTTAATCCTCTCACTGGAACATGGGTGTGCTTGATTTCTTCCATTGGAGGCAGAGTGAGTGAGAGCTATGGTTATGCTCTTGAACTTGGAGATGAGATGCTATGTGAAGCTTTTGAGGGCCTTTGTGGACCCATATGATATAATTTTAGGGGGGGTGTTTTGTCTTCTTGTGATATTGGAATCTTTTTGTGCTTTGCTTAGTTTTGGTAAGTGCTAATATTGATGCTTTGTGAGTTTAGTATGACATAATAGTAAAATGCTTTGGAGTATTGACTTTTTGATAATGGTAGTCATCTTTTTTCATAATTATATAAAAGAATTTGTTTTTTCAGAAGTTTTATTTCTTTTAATTAATAAATGCAAAAACAATATGATTTTTTTTATAATTTAAATTTTAAAGATAAAACTATAGTTTTGAAAAAAATAGACAAATATATATGTAATAATTATTCTGATTTAAAATGGGCTCAGACACTTCTTTATAATTATTAATTTAATTTATTTATTCATTTGATTACTGTTGTATTTATGAGTGTTTTTTTAAACGGTTGTATTTATGAGTTAGATTGTTTCATACACTTGAATGGGACAGTACACATTATATTGTATTTTGACGGGTATATGAGAGTTATAATAGATTCATGTATGACTTTATAAAAACAATAGATTCATGCATGATGTATATATGTAATAATTATTAAATATTCCGTTTCTCCACTTTAAAGCTTTCATTTTCAACTTTCAAGTTCCCAAGGACTAAATTAAGACCGAAACACAAATCCTCTTATAAGCTTACATGCAAGTATACAACTTTATCATGAATATTTAATATGCTTGTATGGACTGTTTTTCTAACCGAGTCCAATGTAACTTCACCGCTTTAACATCCCTATGTTAGGGTGGTCCGTTATTTCTTGCACGGTCTACTCGTTTCCTAATAATGTCGTTCCTTTCAATCACATAGTTGTTATTGTCCATGTCGTTTCCCTTGAGTCATTCCACACATTTGTTGTACTTACGGTCGAAAATCCTCGGGAAATGCCACCCAAATCTCTGACGGGGTTTAGAAAACCCATAAGGATGAAAAAGAAACCATTTTGCCCTTTTTCCATCCCTCTCCCACCTCTACCCTACTGGCTGATCCTATTCTGTCCTCCTTCCTTTCTAACAGTTCCTATCCCGCCGGTTGTGGTGCCTGATGCAACACCTCCTCCTTGGATGGAGTCCCTTCTCGCTCTATTATAAGATTCGATGCCCTGTACATGGAGGCGGAAAAAGAACGAGTCATGACCCTCTAGCGGAGACGAAAGGCCTATACGACATTTATGTTTTTCCGCCTTTTCACATCTCAACCCTACAACCGCCCGACTATGGAGGGCCTGATGATGAAGGTGTGGAACCACCGTGTCCGCGTCATTAAAGATCTCGGACGGGAGATTTACTGGTTCTATTTCTCCTTTGAGGCGGAGAAAAACTATGTTCGAATGGAGAAGCCGTGGTCCTTCAAGAGGGCAACACTCATCTTGGAAGACATCTAGCAAGGGGTGAACCCGACCACGTTTTCTTTTTCCCGTATCTAAATGTGGGCACGACTTTTCAACCTCCCCCCCCGGACGGCCTCAGAGAAACAACGGGGTTTCAAGCGAGTTAGGTACTCGGGGGCTTCGTGGATACGCATACAAATAGCTCGGGGATGGCCTGGGGTATACCATTCTGGTCCAGTTTTAGAAGGACTTATCACCCGCTCCGCCACTCTATCTGTATGTACATCCCGAACCATAGACGATTGTCAAGGGCTCACCTCTAGTACGAACGCCTCCCACTGCTTCACCTATAGATGCATAGAGCATGTTAATATGTACTACTCTAAAGGACAACGGACGTCCTCCGGGTTTAATATGTCACTGACGACAGAGGAGACGTTGAACTTACGGATGGGTGTCCAACAGGACTGAACGAATCTCATCCTGTCCCGGACGTCCCCCACTCCGCCTCAAATTCCCATCGGGTTTGAGCCGTTTCGCCCCGCACCCCCACATTGATACATGATATCTTTCTTATTGTGTCAGCATGTCCTTGGAGCCGGCATCACGTGCCACGTCAGTACAATCCTGGGCCCTAGACATTAGAGGACGAGGTAACTCACGATCTCCTATTTTACCAAGAGGAGTTCATGTTTGCCTCCAAGAACTTGCAAGCCTAAAAGGAGACCCGGGCCCAAGTTGAGAATATGAAAGAGAAGCAAGCTCAGCTGTAAGACCCGCCCCCGGTCGATCCCGGTGGAACCGGTGAATCCGAGTTAAGTTTGACTTTCGGCCAGAAAAGGTCAACCGATGATTCGGAAAGTCAGTCGGGACCTTTCCGGGGCCCAAAAAGCTTAGCCATTAGCACGGTTAGCTTAGTTGGGTCGTTTCCTTCAGTTTGACTGTAATATTGTTAAAGTCAACTGTCGGTCAAACGGGCTTACTTTCAGTTAATTGTCGATAAATCTTGGGAAGCTGGAAATTATTAAATAAGAGTGACCTCACATGACACTTGTCATGCTTGGCTTGGAGGATGAGTTTTGGGGCTTCAAATGACCCTCATACCCTCCTAAGTTCCCTTTAAAGGGATAAGACCTTAAGGGCTTTTGAGTAACTTGACATTTTAGGTCATTTAAGGGAATGAGAGCAACAATTCAGCCAATTCACTCTTGTTGCAGCCGAAAATCACTAGTAGAGAGGAGAGGAGGAGCTCACTTTCTTGAGGAAGAAGATAGAGAAGAAAGCTTGGATTTTGGAGCTTGTTCTTGGTCCTTTTGCCTTCATTTTCACTTCATCTTCTCCATCTCAACTATCTAGAGGTAATGATGCTTTCAACTCTCCATTTCTTCCACTTCCAATCTATGGGTTTTGTGGGTTTTGGCTTAAAAGTTGAAGAACTTGCTTTGTGGGTGTTGCTTGGAGAAGAAGTAGTGAAATAGGATGTTTGGATTGTTTTTTTTTTTTGGTGAAGTTTTGATGAACCCATTGAGGGTGTTGATGTTGGGTAACTTTGGATGAACATTTTGGAGTTGAGAGGACTTGGAAATGGGGTTTTTAGGGTGATTTTCGTGAAACTCGAGTTGGGGAAGAAAGGGGAGGAAACTGATCAGGTTTGATACGGAACGCGGAATGGGACATGTCACATTCCGGCCCTCTGGGTGGAATGGAACATGTCACATTCCGGCCCTCTGGGTGGAATGGAACATGTCACATTCCGGCCCTCTGGGTGGAATGGAACATGTCACATTCCGGCCCTCTGGGTGGAATGGAACATGTCACATTCCGGCCCTCTGGGTGGAATGGAACATGTCACATTCCGGCCCTCTGGGTGGAATGGAACATGTCACATTCCGGCCCTCTGGGTGGAATGGAACATATCACATTCCGGCCCTCTGAGTGGAATGGAACATGTCACATTCCATATCAGACCCTCAAAACTCAAACCCCTTCCTTTTAGCCCATTTTGATTCCTAAATCATTTCCCCAAACCCTAATCCCATTATTTAAGTGTTGTTCTATACTTTGGGGATAAGAACACCGTTAAGTTATTAACTTTGGCCTTTTGGTGGTCTAAGACCGTGGTACCGAGCAAGGAAGGAAGGAAGAGCTTGGACTTGAGCTAGAGGAGCAAAGATCACGCCGGGACCCGAGTGAAGAACGGAGTAGTGACCACTGGGCCTCATCAAAGCGTTGAGAGGAAGACCTCGAGGTAGGGAAAGCCTTAACCTCTCGTTTATGATGTTTAGTATGCATGCTAGGTTAATAAAATTGGAAAAGGTCCTAGACATGCCTATAGGATGTGAATAACTAGTATAATCGTCTTTCAATTTCTAATAACCGGAAAGTCTAGTGGTGACCGATTAGGATGCCAATCACTAGTGTAACTCGCTTTCAATACTTGGGATATGTTTGTCTGGTAGAGGAGCCTTGGCAAAGCCCTCGGATTAGTTGCGTGTTAGGATCGCATGCTTGGTTGTTGATTTCTTAGTGGATAGGCTAAAGAGTCTAATGAAACTAGTGGAATTGCGTGTTTGAATGCTCTTTTGAAGGCTTTGTTATTAGTTGATTTCACTCGTACTTGCTCGTTGATTGTATTCAATGATTACTTGTTTTACTTGAATGGTTGTTTGGAGCATCGAGTATGACTGGTTGTACCGAGCGGTGCAATCAGGTGATCGATGCCCCGGTGGTTTGAAACTGGTAAGTGAACGGTAAGTTGGAATTGTGTGATTGGTGTGATATGATTTAGTGATTCGTGTGCGGTGTGCTATGGTGAATCGGTGATGTGTGAGCTATATGTGTTAGTGGATTGGTGGTGGTTGGATTGGATTGCGTCGTGTTTCGGTTGAGTGTGTTACTAAGTTGTTATCTGATTCTGGTTGTTACGGTATAGTACCTACACCGTTGAGGAGTCCGGTGTAGGGTGAGATAGTGATTATGGTTGATACGGTATAGTACCTACACCGTTGAGGAGTCCGGTGTAGGGTGAGATAGTGATTATGGTTGTTACGGTATGGTACCTACACCGTTGAGGAGTCCGGTGTAGGATGTTATATTGGTTATTTATTAAATTGCCCACGTGTGCGCTTCATCTGGGAGTATGACCCTGGGTTCCCGATGACATAAAATCCTTTGGAGACGTTTCTGAGAATCCCGACGATAAGCGCCCCGAAGGGTTGTTTCCGGTCGCCTCAATGTTATGCGTCTCCTCTGGATTTGAGGGAAAATCCGAGAGGACACATCATGTGGATCGGAGGGTGGAGACTTCATGTGCCACGGCATTGACTAGTTTAATGTTTCCCATAGTGGTTAAGTTATATTTTGTTGACTTTATGGTTGATCTTGTTGGAGTTAAGGTTTACCCTGCTTTGGCGTTTTCCCTACTGAGCGTAAGCTCACCCCTGTGAGTTCATTGTTGTGTTTACAGGTTTGATTGAGGAGTAGAAGCTCGGGAGCTTCTCGGTGTGGGTGCGTGATAGAGACTTCGTACTCTTTACTTTTATGTTTTGACCAAAACTTGTGGAAGTTTATTATTACACCCCTGGAGGGTTATTATGTTTTGAACTCAGTTTTGCGATTTTAATGTCATTAATGGAGATTTTTCGGAACTAGTTGTTGAATTACCGTCTTTTATTCATTTATCTTTAGTCATGCCTCGGGTCCGGGCGAGAACCGGATTTGGGGCGTGACAATTTGGTATCAGAGCCTGGTTTCATTTGAAACAGTTGTCGTATGAACTGATTTTCAAACCTCGGACCGAAGTCAATTAGGTGGGTAGAGTTAGGGAAGTTGAGTCTTGTGTTGTTTTAAGGGTTGTCCTAATTGAAATCTTCCACTACAATGTTTGCATTACTTGATTGGTATCCTCTCCCTAATGATCGGTGAGGCCGAATGGTTGAGATCGGAATTGGATTGACGGTCAATGACCGACCCGCTATGCATACATGATAGTGAGAGCCAACAGTTAGTGGTGTTTGCCCTTTGCCGTATTACTTCGAGAAATTTTCAAGTTGTGGTTTAGCCCTGTTTAAGGGGGATTTGTGATTGACTGTTGAGTCTTTGGGGGCCATGAGAGCCGGGTGTTGATTTGTGTTGGGTGGCCATGAGAGCCGTGTACTAAGGTTGCGAGTGTTATTTTGCTGGCCTCGAGGAGGTTGCGAGTGTTATTTTGCTGGCCTCGGGGAGGTTGCGAGTGTTATTTTGCTGGCCTCGAGGAGGTTGCGAGTGTTATTTTGCTGGCCTCGGGGAGGTTGCGAGTTTAGCTGGCCTATACGGTTGCGAGTTTAGCTGGCCTATACGGTTGCGAGTTTAGTTGGCCTATACGGTTGCGAGTTTAGCTGGCCTATACGGTTGCGAGTATTCTTTGGTTGGCCTACGTGGTTGCGAGTATTGATTGGCTGGCTTACGAGTTAGGGTCTCGGTAAGTTGCGAGCGAGTGTTATGGTTGAGTTTGGTAGCACGAGAACTCCGTTTATTGATTGCGTTGTGTACCTTGGGAGCATGAGAACTCCGTTATTTTGACTGTGTGATGTCTTGAAAGAGCATGAGAACTCTGTGTACTTGTACCTTGTGAATTTGTATTGGTGATTGTCCCGCTTAAGCGGAGGGTTAAGGGAAAATACGAATGGGTCATGCCGAATATTCAGTAGAACTAAATGTTTACACCATCACTGGTTGACTCTGGGGCGCCACTGTAGTCGAGCGTGATGTTCTGATGTCAAGTTGTTACAATGAGGTTCGGGGACGCCTGAATCAGGTTGTAACAACATGAGATCGACATGAAAAGGTTTGAGTAAAGGTTAAGAAATGGGAATCAATGGAAGGGAAAGAAAGGTTAAGGGTGATTATTGAATTGAAGTGTGTTAAGTACTAAACCCCTCTTTGTGAAAGGATACCCGAGCAAGGGGTGTGCCTGTTGATGTGTGCTTTGTGTGGTGTGCTTGAGATTGAACCCTCCTATGGGAGTGGGTGATTGATTGCTTAAATCGTTGATTGTTGTTGTGAGACGCATAGAGATGCGAACTTGTGTACTATTATATATGATTATATATATATCTGCTAAGCTTAAGAGCTGTAAAACCTTGGGTGACTTGTGAGACGCGCGTGTACGTCCTTGTACTTGATCGAACCTTTGTTTTGGTGTGAGACGCACGAGGTGCGGGTCTCTTGTTTACGTAAGTGTTACGTTTGACTTTGCGACTTACTTCTGATCCAAGTGGGATCCAGTGGAGACGCCTGAGAACGTCATGCTTGGGAAATTGAACCGTTTGGGTTAAACTGATTTGTGAACCTATAGTTGCTAAAGGCAGTGAGATGGCGAGATGTCCCGTGTTTATATCCTGGAGAGTAACAAGAGCCGTCCAGTTGTGGGACAGAGCCAGACACCAGCTATCGTTCTGGCAGGGGCAGTGAGCGCCCCGGGAGCTACTCCCACAGAGTACGAGAGTTTTGGGAATAGACCGGTAGGGTCATCACCTAGAGTTCCTCCAGTCGCAGAGCCGACTCAAGCGGCTCGATTGAGGAGGTGGTTCGCGCAGTGTTAGATGCGCTCAGCTTGGGAGTACAACGCCAACACAAGAGTCTGTGCCTACCGCCGACGCGGTCACTACCGAGATGCCAGGCCAGGTGGACGGTTACACGGCCCAGGCACTCAGAAGTCTTCTTCAGTTGAGTACCCCAGTTTGATCCGGGAAGTTGGACCCGAGGCAGTTGTATTATGGTTGGAGGGGAGTACCCACAACCTTAAAACGTTTGGAGTGTTCGAGTATTCGTCGGAGAATACGTTCCGCGATCTCCCGACTGGGCGAGAAGCACAGTATCAGCGGTAGTGTGTGCGGACCAGGTTTGGAAATGGCTTCCACCCGTTCAGCGGACTGTCCTTGGGACATTATGTCCTTTGATCTAATCGAGATGACCGACACCGGCAGTTTTGGATCTGCATTGGAAAGAGATGACCGTCTAGGAGTATTAGGCGAGATTCATGTCCCCGTTTCGCTTCGCACCCGGGATGCTGCCGACCGAGGAGAGCCGTCGTAGGCGTTTGAGAAGGGACTCCGTTCCCTTGGCACAGAGGGAGTCATTGCTTCAGAACCGTGGACTATTCAACACTAGTGGAGCAAACACTAGCGTTAGAAAGGCAGATTGGGAAACCGCCAAGGCGCGGCAGACAAGGCCGAGGCCGAGGGGCTTCTTGAGGCACGATGGGTTGGAGGAGTAGCGTCCGTTGGACCTTCCTCGGTGGCGTGGTTTACTCCTATGCAAACAGTTCGAACGTTTAGGCCAAGAAGGCAGTTGAGTGATGGATCTATGAACCGTTCCACATGTCGACCTACGAGAGCCGACAAGAGAATATGCTGCCGTAGCAGTGAATTCTTTCTCCCCATCGAGAGGAGGACCTCCGATGAGGCGGGGTCGAGTGTACCTATTTACCGAGCCCGAGTGAGGACTTAATACCGATCTGGAGATCGAGTAGAGTACTTGTTACCATCTGCATTTTTGGTTTTTGTGTCAGCTGACACTTGAGCATTACACTGGGTGTATTGGTTCGTGATGACGTATTGACCGAGCAACGATAAGATCAGAGTAGCGCAGCGGAAGCGTGGTGGGCCCATACCCAAAGTAGTCGTAATCTACAGTTTCTTCTAACCCCGCTACAAGACTTAAGTTAAAAGATTCGAACCGGGGAGGCGTTGTTGTTCAAATCTTCGTTCAGCGAGCGAAGGTGACACGAGTGTGTGCCGTACATAAGGAACTAAATGAAGGTGTATTTCTTACGTTATCCCCAGAAGGACTAAGCTTAACCATGGGGTTACGTCCTAGAAGTGAGAGCAACTCACGTTGAAATCCGGCAACTGGTAGCCGAGCGACTCCCACAAGCTTCAGACCAGTAACAAGATGGCACCGAACGAGGAATTGTATGATAGGTCGGATTTTGTGCCACGGGAGAGCACGAGAAAGATTAAGAGCTAACCGTTGTGGGTTTTAAATTGTCTTCTAGCGAATGAAGGAACCGCGCGAGTCCCTAAACTATTCAAGATTTCGAAGATCTCAGTGCGTGTTGTTAACCCTTAAAGGGGCGACTTGAGTGGATTTGACTATAAGTTGGTTGATTGATAGCTCGTGAACGGTATAAAGGATACCGCCGGTCGGGATGACCTTTGACATTCGATCTGGGATCGTGTTTTGCCGTCAAGTGTAACAATCACACGTTCAAAAGTGGTATCTTGAAGGACGCCTACTTTCAACCAAGTACCAGTAAGGGGTTCTATTGGTCCGTGTGTCGTACGTTGTTTGTCCAATGAATTGTTGGTAGAGTTCAGGGTGGTACTGAACCATGCACCGGTTTTGAGAACCATTGTCTTGTGTTTGGAGGATTCAGGTGAGATGACTTGTGAAGTGGTTGATCAGATGTTGAGGACTAATATTGTTGTCAAGAGAAATATCGCGAGTTGGATAACCTTTTCGATTGATCACAGTGATGTGGTTGGCTTACCACGAGTTGTGTTTGTGGTACGTGATGTGTAACTGACCCGTACCAGGTTGAGGACCGTGTTCAGGTTTAACCGTTGTGACAGATGTGCGTGATGTTGGTTGTGTGCGAGGCACGTTTGTGCTTTATCATTTACCCTGGGTGTGTGAGGACCTGTTAATTGATGTGGCTGCAGTTGGTGTGGGTTCGTTCGACCATGCTTTGTGAGTGTGATGGGGTCTTGAGTTGAGGAGTGTGGTTACGAGTTCCGTGGGGGTTAGTTGTGCGACGCACCCGTATGCCAGACTTAGCATGACAGGAGGTGTTGAGTGAGTTATGTTTGAGGCATGCCGCTTTTCGACTATATGACGGTACGCGGTACCCGTTGCTTGGCAGAGGTATACCTACCTTTTTCTTGGGATGTGATGAAGCGAGCGATTGTTCCAAACCCCGCAGTGGTTATGAGGACCTTTGTTTGGAGAATCACGTTTGCGTGTTGCTTGCTCGTCTTAAGTGTGTTAGGTCGTGACAAGACCTGTTTGGAGCTCTAGTGTGAACTATTCGGGAGACGGTTACTAAAGAGAAATTGAGGAGTCACACCTTCGGATGGCTCCGTCCTTGTCCGATTTTCGGAGCTTTCCGATAAGACACCCATACCGAGGGAAGATCCCGGTATGGCATGTCAGAACCGAAGACGTTTTATCCGATGTGATACCGGTGCAGTTGAGGACCATGATAAGAGGTTTCTACATCGAAGTTATTGACTACGGTCCGCCGTCTGCACTAAAATTGGAGTCTGTTAGAGGTTGCCAAGATCGTTTCTGGCATTCCTCAGTATCGGAGGTGGGTAGGATTTACCCTTTGAGTTGCGCGTTATTGGTCCATCGGATGTGGTAAATCGGATGGTTGTTCTGGAGCGTGCAATGTTCAAGAGATCATTTGTCTTGAGGTAGTGGGTTTTACGTTTTACTTGATCGAGTAATCGTTTGTGGTTGGTCTTAGCATGGCGAATATTGGATTTCTGGGTAAGTTGCCCCTGTAAGAGTTACTAAGAAGGAAACTGAGTGGTTATGTCTACGTGTAAGTTCCTACTTCAGTTCGCATTGCGAGGTGTTTCGACACGATATCTATGACCGACGGGAGATCCCGGTATAGAATATCCAGACCGTTATAGAGTTTTTCAGTACGACGTCTGTACCGAGGTAGGATTCCGGTATAGGATGTTTTGTACCGTCCTCCGGTTTTCCTTAACGATTTGAAAGTTCTTTAACGTGTTGGGTGCCTCAGTGGTTCTTAAGTTATGGTCGCATGTCAAAACTGCGAACTGTGGAGAAAGGCTGTTGTTCACCGCCAAGTATGGCTTTTTGAGTAACTAGCTTGAACTAGTGAAGCACGAGTTGGTAAAGGTCGAGTAAATGCAGAGAACGGTTAAGGAACAAGTAGAGACTACAGAAGAGTTACGCAGACGAAGGGCGCGGGCCTACGGAGTTGCATCGCGGGATCAGATATCTGCGAGGGTGAGCCTAAGAGGGACCTTAGCGGATCGACAACGACGGAGGCAAGTTGGCCCCGCAGTTTATCGAACATTTGAAATCTTGGATCGGATTGGAGCCGTAGCTTATCGGTTAAAGTTGCCACCGCAGCTCGGGAACGTACATAACGTTTTCCACATGTCCCAATTGCGGAAGTGCACAACAGATCCTTCCCACATTATTAAGTGGTCAGACATCGAAGTAACGGATGATGTCACATATGAGGAGCAGCCCGTCGAGATCTTGGGTACAAAGGAGAAGGTCTCGCGGAACAAGACGATTCCGTTGGTCTTAGTACAGTGGGGTCACCAAGGAGCTGGGTCCACGTGGGAGCGCGAGGATGAGATCCGCGCGAAGTATCCCCACTTGTTCGACCATTGAGTTACTTGTTCTTAATTTCGAGGACGAAATTCTTTTAAGGGGGGTAGATTGTAAGACCCGCCCCCGGTCGATCCCGGTGGAACCGGTGAATCCGAGTTAAGTTTGACTTTCGGCTAGAAAAGGTCAACCGATGATTCGGAAAGTCAGTCGGGACCTTTCCGGGGCCCAAAAAGCTTAGCCAGTAGCACGGTTAGCTTAGTTGGGTCGTTTCCTTCAGTTTGACTGTAATATTGTTAAAGTCAACTGTCGGTCAAACGGGCTTACTTTCAGTTAATTGTCGATAAATCTTGGGAAGCTGGAAATTATTAAATAAGAGTGACCTCACATGACACTTGTCATGCTTGGCTTGGAGGATGAGTTTTGGGGCTTCAAATGACCCTCATACCCTCCTAAGTTCCCTTTAAAGGGATAAGACCTTAAGGGCTTTTGAGTAACTTGACATTTTAGGTCATTTAAGGGAATGAGAGCAACAATTCAGCCCATTCACTCTTGTTGCAGCCGAAAATCACTAGTAGAGAGGAGAGGAGGAGCTCACTTTCTTGAGGAAGAAGATAGAGAAGAAAGCTTGGATTTTGGAGCTTGTTCTTGGTCCTTTTGCCTTCATTTTCACTTCATCTTCTCCATCTCAACTATCTAGAGGTAATGATGCTTTCAACTCTCCATTTCTTCCACTTCCAATCTATGGGTTTTGTGGGTTTTGGCTTAAAAGTTGAAGAACTTGCTTTGTGGGTGTTGCTTGGAGAAGAAGTAGTGAAATAGGATGTTTGGATTGTTTTTTTTTTTTGGTGAAGTTTTGATGAACCCATTGAGGGTGTTGATGTTGGGTAACTTTGGATGAACATTTTGGAGTTGAGAGGACTTGGAAATGGGGTTTTTAGGGTGATTTTCGTGAAACTCGAGTTGGGGAAGAAAGGAGAGGAAACTGATCAGGTTTGATACGGAACGCGGAATGGGACATGTCACATTCCGGCCCTCTAGGTGGAATGGAACATGTCACATTCCGGCCCTCTGGGTGGAATGGAACATGTCACATTCCGGCCCTCTGGGTGGAATGGAACATGTCACATTCCGGCCCTCTGGGTGGAATGGAACATATCACATTCCGGCCCTCTGAGTGGAATGGAACATGTCACATTCCATATCAGACCCTCAGAACTCAAACCCCTTCCTTTTAGCCCATTTTGATTCCTAAATCATTTCCCCAAACCCTAATCCCATTATTTAAGTGTTGTTCTATACTTTGGGGATAAGAACACCGTTAAGTTATTAACTTTGGCCTTTTGGTGGTCTAAGACCGTGGTACCGAGCAAGGAAGGAAGGAAGAGCTTGGACTTGAGCTAGAGGAGCAAAGATCACGCCGGGACCCGAGTGAAGAACGGAGTAGTGACCACCGGGCCTCATCAAAGCGTTGAGAGGAAGACCTCGAGGTAGGGAAAGCCTTAACCTCTCGTTTATGATGTTTAGTATGCATGCTAGGTTAATAAAATTGGAAAAGGTCCTAGACATGCCTATAGGATGTGAATAACTAGTATAATCGTCTTTCAATTTCTAATAACCGGAAAGTCTAGTGGTGACCGATTAGGATGCCAATCACTAGTGTAACTCGCTTTCAATACTTGGGATATGTTTGTCTGGTAGAGGAGCCTTGGCAAAGCCCTCGGATTAGTTGCGTGTTAGGATCGCATGCTTGGTTGTTGATTTCTTAGTGGATAGGCTAAAGAGTCTAATGAAACTAGTGGAATTGCGTGTTTGAATGCTCTTTTGAAGGCTTTGTTATTAGTTGATTTCACTCGTACTTGCTCGTTGATTGTATTCAATGATTACTTGTTTTACTTGAATGGTTGTTTGGAGCATCGAGTATGACTGGTTGTACCGAGCGGTGCAATCAGGTGATCGATGCCCCGGTGGTTCGAAACTGGTAAGTGAACGGTAAGTTGGAATTGTGTGATTGGTGTGATATGATTTAGTGATTCGTGTGCGGTGTGCTATGGTGAATCGGTGATGTGTGAGCTATATGTGTTAGTGGATTGGTGGTGGTTGGATTGGATTGCGTCGTGTTTCGGTTGAGTGTGTTACTAAGTTGTTATCTGATTCTGGTTGTTACGGTATAGTACCTACACCGTTGAGGAGTCCGGTGTAGGGTGAGATAGTGATTATGGTTGATACGGTATAGTACCTACACCGTTGAGGAGTCCGGTGTAGGGTGAGATAGTGATTATGGTTGTTACGGTATGGTACCTACACCGTTGAGGAGTCCGGTGTAGGATGTTATATTGGTTATTTATTAAATTGCCCACGTGTGCGCTTCCTCTGGGAGTATGGCCCTGGGTTCCCGATGACATAAAATCCTTTGGAGACGTTTCTGAGAATCCCGACGATAAGCGCCCCGAAGGGTTGTTTCCGGTCGCCTCAATGTTATGCGTCTCCTCTGGATTTGAGGGAAAATCCGAGAGGACACATCATGTGGATCGGAGGGTGGAGACTTCATGTGCCACGGCATTGACTAGTTTAATGTTTCCCATAGTGGTTAAGTTATATTTTGTTGACTTTATGGTTGATCTTGTTGGAGTTAAGGTTTACCCTGCTTTGGCGTTTTCCCTACTGAGCGTAAGCTCACCCCTGTGAGTTCATTGTTGTGTTTACAGGTTTGATTGAGGAGTAGAAGCTCGGGAGCTTCTCGGTGTGGGTGCGTGATAGAGAGTTCGTACTCTTTACTTTTATGTTTTGACCAAAACTTGTGGAAGTTTATTATTACACCCCTGGAGGGTTATTATGTTTTGAACTCAGTTTTGCGATTTTAATGTCATTAATGGAGATTTTTCGGAACTAGTTGTTGAATTACCGTCTTTTATTCATTTATCTTTAGTCATGCCTCGGGTCCGGACGAGAACCGGATTTGGGGCGTGACATCAGGCCTCGACTCCTTCGCATCATTCCACTAGTACCCCCTTCCCCCTGGTGGTGGTTGTTTGGTTGGAGCAGATCTGGTTTCTCATATATATTTCGCCCATTAAATCCGACAATTGAGTCTTGTTGACCAACACGCAATAAGCTTGTCAGATGTTGAAACACAAACAAGTCATTTATACGGGGTCATGGTTTTCAAATTAAAAAAGTCAACATTATTAGTTATAGGGCGCGACAATAACCTTTATAAATTACTCTTATTTTTAAGACAGAAGGGTTGGGGTGGTTAGTAGCGATCTTCTGGCTTGTTCAACTGATGAACTGGACGAGACTTCACTTGATAATCGATTTGATGTAAGCAAGGAAAAGAGAAGAAGGAAGTGGTTTAAGAGAGTTCAGCTTCATTAGTTCCAATAAGTTAATCTGGTCTCTAGTTCTAATATGTTCATCTGGTAGATACACAAACAACAAGCAGCTTCGGAATGGACCTTTCTTTGTCAATATTGAAATCAAACAAAGCATGATAGGCTGAAGAGGAATATACATCATATTCTCCAACAACATCCATTACATAAACAAAAAAAAGACACAATACAACACATCTCAGTCTCTACCACATGCATTAAGAGCTTATTTCATCATTCCCACTTAACATCATCCACTAAACCACATGTTCTTGCATTGCACTGCTATTCATGGATCAACCTTTTCATGCACTATGTTTGTTAAGGAAAGTGAGGATAAGCTCATTCACTTTCCCCGGGAGCTGCTCATGGAGAAAATGGCATCCTTCGGGCAAGTAAACAATATCCAAGTCGGGCACGATTTCCTTCAGCTTTTCACTCTTTATATAAGCCTCCGACCCAGGAAACTTCATAAAATAGTCCTTCTCACCCATAATCAGAAGCGATGGAGCTGTGATCTTCGGATTGGTTATGCCACAATCATCATTCAAAGTTCTGCACATTCTTAGTCCCGTTAGAGGCCGGTCATATTACAAAACAGTAATTAGACATTCAACTATTAGCTTGAGCTTTTTGTTGAACTGGTCATCTACTATAATATCAGGTCCTCCAAAATTACTAATTATCTCTCTATTTATTTGTAACTTGCCCGTGTCAGAGTATAAACTGATTAGGTCTTTAACTATCAATTTGAGCTTTTAATTTAATTAGTCCTAACCGTTTCTTTTTTGTTATTACCTGTATGGAAGCTGTAAAGGGGTTTTGAATCCGGATTTCTCATACAAAGATGCATAGACTGAGAGATCATCCTCACTGAACCATGGAGGTAAAGGAGTGGATGGATCAACAATGTCCATGATCTCCTGATCATCTCGAGCAATCGGGATTTCGGGTCTCGAGAAGAGGATGTAGATGTTTCTTACCACTGTCTTGACATCTAAGCGGCCAAAATCAGCTTCAGCCCGCCCAGGCTCCTGTGGTTTTTGATCAAATTCCACATACTGTCGTGTTAAGTTATAGAATTGTAGTGATGATATGAAAACGAGCATGTATGCCTGGATATTACCTGCCACCTAGGTACGTAGAAGCCGCTAGGAAGTTTGTCGTTTTGGATTGAATTGGGGCCGGGAAGCATGAAGGGAATGCCTAGTGTTATGACACCGGAGATTCTTTCCGGGTAGAGAGTAGCTGCGCCGAATACTTGGAAAGCTCCGTAATCATTGCCTACGAGAAAGGCCTGGTTCCAAGATTCAGGCTAGTTGAGATTCATGTGCATGGCCTTTGTAGTTCGAAACATGGTTAAAGAACCCAACAATGATGATTATATACTTAGACAACGTCTGCATGAACTTGTGATAGATCGGCTAAACTCTAACTAATTTTAGTGATGAAGTGTTCTAACTAGTGGATCGCCTAACTGTTTCTTCTAATCGAGAAGAGATAAGTTGTAAGACCCGCTCCCGGTCGAACCGGTGACTCCGGAAGTCACTCGGGACGTTTCCAGAAACCAAACGAAGTAGCCACTATCACGGTTGGCTTCGGGGGAGAAAACCCTTTCGTTTGAGTATAATATTGGATAAAGTCAATTTTGGTCAAAACGAGACTTTATATCGATTAAAGCTTCAATTTTAAAAGTGCTGGAATTTAAATTGGAAATTTAAATGAGCTAGAGGGACACTTGTCCTATTTTGGTTGAATGAGAGAAATAGGGGTAGTCATTGTCCCTTTTACCCTCCCAAAAGCTCCTACAAAGGAATCTAGCTCAAGGGCCTTTAGGTCTTTGCAACACTTAGGTATTATATGTGATTGGAGAAGCAAAATCATTTCTTATTTGCTTGGTGTAGCCGAAATTGGGAGAGGAAGCAAGGGAGAAGAGCTCCCATGGAGGCTTGAAGGAAAACCAAGGAAGAAGGAGCCTTTTGAAGCCCTCCTCTAGTCATCCACCCTCCAAATCCCTAGCATCCTCTTCATCTTCACATTCTAGAGGTAATGGAACTCTCTACTCATCTTTTCTCTTCATCTATTTCCTTGGGTTTGGGTGAAAAAAATGGCTAGATGATGGTGGGTTGGTTGGAAATGATGGAAGATGGTGGTGATGATGAACCTTGTTGGATTTTTGGTGAGAAATCATTAGTTGTTGGAGGTTTTGAAGTGGGTTTGATTTGATGAATCCTTGGAAAACTTGTTTGTGTGTTGATTCCTACCATGGGTAGAGGAGTATTGAAGGTTTTGGACTGTTTTGGGGGTTGGAAAGGGTAATTTTCTGGGTTTGATGGTAGTTTTCGGAGTTTTGGAGCTGGAGGTTGAAGAAGGGCGAAACTGCCCTGGTGCGTCACGGATCCGTGACGGATCCCGTGACGGGCGGCGTCACGGCTCCGTGAGGGAGACCGTGACGGCACTCGTCACGGCTCCGTGACGGTAACCGTGAGGGTTAACGTCACGGATCCGTGACCAGGTCCGTGACCCACCAGAGTGAGGGTTCTTGGGGGTCTTTCGAAGGTTTTGCATCTTGGTTTTGAGCTGAACTTTGGAAGGGTGTTGGAAGTCTTTCTTGCTGTTTAAGTGGAGCCTAATTAATGTTTCTTTGTGTCCAAGACTTCGGGGATCGAGCTAGAGGAGCAAGGATCACGCCGAGACACGAGGGAAGAGCGAAGAAGTGATCACCGGACTTCACCAAAGCTTTGAAGAGGAGGACCTTGAGGTAGGGAAAGCCTTAACCTCTTGTTTATGACGCCTAGTATGCATGCTAGGTTAATAAAATTGGAAAAGGTCCTAGATATGCATATAGGATGCGAATAACTAGCTTAATCGTCTTTCAATTGCTAAGAACCGGAAGAGTCTAGTGGTGACCGATTAGGATGCCATTCACTAGTGTAATTGCGCTTTCAATACTTGGGATATGATTGTCTGGTAGAGGAGCCTTGGCAAAGCCCTCGGATTAGTTGGGTGTTAGGATCACATGCTTGGTTGTTGATTGCTTAGTGGATAGGCTAAAGAGTCTAATTAAACTAGTGGAATTGCATGCTTGAATGCTATGTTGAAGACTTATTGATTTGTTGTTTAACCTCGTATTTGCTCGTGATTGTATTCGAATGATTACTTGATTTACCTGATTGGTTGTTTGGAGCATCGAGTATGACTGGTTGTACCGAGCGGTGCAATCAGGTGATCGATGCCCCGGTGGTTCGAAACTGGTAAGTGAACGGTAAGGTGGAATTGTGTGTGTGGTGTGAAACGATCTAATGATTTGTGTGTTCTGTGCTATGGGAATTTGGTGATGTGTGAGCTATGTGTGTTAGTGGTTTAACGACGGTTGGATTGGATGGTGTTGAGTTTTGATTGAGCGAGTTGCTAAGGGTTATTGGATTACGGTTGATGCGATATGACACCTACACCGTTGAGGAGTCCGGTGTAGGGTGAGATAGAGTTGATTGTTGTTACGGTATGGTGCCTACACCGTTGAGGAGTCCGGTGTAGGATGATATATTATTTACTTATTAAATTGCCCACGTGTGCGCTCCTCAGGGAGTATAGCCCTGGGTTCCCGATGACATAAAATCCTTTGGAGACGTTTCTGAGAATCCCGACGATAAGCGCCCCGAAGGGTTGTTTCCGGTCGCCTCAATGTTATGCGTCTCCTCTGGATTTGAGGGAGAATCCGAGAGGACACATCATGTGGATCGGAGGGTGGTGACTTCATGTACCACGGCATCGACTGGTTTACTTATTATCCATCTTTTGTTAAGTTATATTATGTTAACTTTATTGTTGATCTTGTTCGAGTTAAGGTTTACCTTGTTATGCGTTTTCCCTACTGAGCGTGAGCTCACCCCTGTTAGTTCATTGGTGTGTTTTCAGGTTTGATTGAGGAGTAGAGGCTCGGGAGCTTCTCGTGTGGGTTCCGTAGAGACTTCATGTTTATTTCTTCTATTTAAAAACAGTTTTGTAGAAACTTATTACTACACCCCCTGAGGGTTACTCATACTTATACTTTACTTTGAAGTTTATGGATTGAGGCACTTATTGGAGGTTTTTTTTTTTTTTTTTAGATTTAAATATTGTTTCCTTGCTTTGTTGTCTTCTATTATCCGTCATGCCTCGAGTCCGGGCGATAACCGGATTTGGGGCGTGACAATTTGGTATCAGAGCCTGGTTTCATTTGAAACAGGTGTCGTGTGAACTGATTTTCAAACCTCGGACCGAAGTCAATTAGGTGGGTAGAGTTAGGGAGTTTGGGTCTTGAGTTGTTTTCTGGGTTGTCCTAATTGAAATCTTGCACTACAATGTTTGCATTACTTGATTGGTATCCTCTCCCTAATGATCGGTGAGGCCGAATGGTTGAGATCGGAATTGGATTGACGGTCAATGACCGACCCGTTGTGCATACATGATAGTGAGAGCCAACAGTTAGCGGTGGTTGCCCTTTGGCGTATTATTTCGAGAAATTTTCAAGTCGTGGCTTGGCCCTGTTTAAGGGGGATTTGTGTTTGACTGTTGAGTCTTTAGTGGCCATGAGAGCCGTGTGTTGATTTGTGTTGGGTGGCCATGAGAGCCGTGTACTAAGGGTTATTTTGCTGGCCTCGAGGAGGTTGCGAGTGCTATTTTGCTGGCCTCGAGGAGGTTGCGAGTGTTATTTTGCTGGCCTCGGGGAGGTTGCGAGTTTAGCTGGCCTATACGGTTGCGAGTTTAGCTGGCCTATACGGTTGCGAGTTTAGCTGGCCTGTACGGTTGCGAGCTTAGCTGGCCTACACGGTTGCGAGTATTCTTTGGCTGGCCCATGTGGTTGCGAGTATTGGTTGGCTGGCTTACGAGTTAGGGTCTCGGTAAGTTGCGAGCGAGTGTACTGGTTGAGTTTGGGAGCACGAGAGATCCGTTTATAGATTGCGTGTGTACCTTAGGAGCATGAGAACTCCGTTATTTTGACTGTATGATGTCTTGAAAGAGCATGAGAACTCTGTGGATTTGTACCTTGTGAAATTGTATTGGTGGTTGTCCCGCTTAAGCGGAGGATTAAGGGAAATACGAATGGGGCATGCCGAATTTTAAGTAGAACTACAATGTTTTCACATCACGGGTTGACTCAGGGGCGCCACTGTAGTCAAGCGTGATGTCTGATGTCAAGTTGTTACAATGAGGTTTGGGGACGCCTGAATCAGATTGTAACAACATGAGATCGACATAAAAAGGTTTGAGTAAAAGTTAAGAAATGGGAATTCATGGAAGGGAAGAAAAGGTTAAGGGTGACTTTGGAATTGATTTGTGTTAAGTGCTAAACCCCTCTTTGAGCAAGGATAACTGAGCAAGGGATGCCTGTTGTGTTGTGTCGTTTGTGTGGTGTGCTTAAGTTTGAATCCTCCTTTGGGAGTGGACTCTTTGATTGCTTGAACCCTCCTGTGAGAGTTGGTGTTGATTTCTAAATCGCTAGTTGTTGCTGTGCGACGCATAGAGATGCGAACTTGGGTGCTATATTATATTAGTATATATATCTACTAGTGTGAGAGGCGTATATGTGGGTGACTTGTGTGACGCGTGTGTTCGTCCTTGTAACGTGTGAGAACCTTTGTTGAACTGAGTACTGAACATGTGCGTGATCCGTGCAGGCGGATAGACGACATGGCTCGTACGTACGTTCCTAGAGGTACCCGGGGCCGCCCAGCTGGGGGTCCGAGGCAGACACCGGCCGCTGAGCAGGAGGGGGCAGCTGACGCCCAGGATGCTGCTTCCACAGAGCATCAGAGTTTTGGAGGTGGACCGACAGGGTCGCCACCCAGGACAGTCCCAGTCGCAGAGCCGACTCAGGCGACCCCTCTCGAGGAGGTGGTTCGCGCTGTGCTAGCAGCCTTGAGCGCGCAGCAAGGGACTAGTGCGCCGGCACCAGAGCCCGTGCCTGTTGCTTCAGCAGATTTTGGAGAGAGGCCAGGTCAGCTTGACAGCCTCACGACTCAGGCACTCAGAGAGTTTCGTAGACTTGGGACGCCGACCTACTCCGGGGAAGCGGACCCCGAGGCAGCTTCTGGTTGGTTGGAGCGGGTGACCCGCAACCTCGATACCTCTGGAGTATCGGAGGGGCGTCTGAGAGTTTCGTTCGCCACTTTTCAGCTTGAGGGAGAGGCCTACTACTGGTGGCAGTCAGTGCAGGGCAGGGTCGGCAGTGACTTTGAGTTGTTCAGCAGGCTATTCTTGGAGCAGTACTTCCCTCGTTCTATTCGGGATGACAGGCGCCAGCAGTTTCTGGATCTAAGACAGGGAGGCTTGAGCGTGTCGGAGTATGCAGTGAGGTTCACTTCGTTGGCCCGCTTCGCGCCAAAGTAGGTGCAGACTGCGGATGACCGGTGCAGGAGGTTTGAGAACGGGCTCACCCCGTCGATAGCCAACAGGGTTATCGCCTTCAGGACCACAGATTACTCCACACTCTTGGATCAGGCTTTAGCCATGGAGAGGCACTTCAGAGATACCATCAGGGTGCGAGAGATCAGGCCTAGGCCTGGTGGCTTCTTACAGCCGTCTGACCGTCGGGACCGACACCGATAGAGAGTTGCAGGACACTTCCAGTCTCAGTTTCAGCAGGCTGGCATGCGCCGAGCTGGGACTGTCGCGTCAGTTGGACCCGCCCCGGTGGCACAGTTGTGTCCTCAGTGTGGACAGCAGGGTCACTTGGCACGAGACTGCCCGAGGGGAAATGGACCGGTGGAGCGTCATGATGGTCGTCCCCGGGGGACCGGAGTCAGACAGACTAGTGCGCCGAGAGGGTGTTTTCACTGTGGCAGCACCGATCATCTCATGCGTGCGTGTCCTGAGGTAGCGCAGCTGAGAGGATGCTTCCAGTGTGGTCGATTTGATCATTTCATCCGGGCGTGCCCTGAGATAGCTGGCAGAGCGCCTGCACCGAGGCCCCAGCAGACTCAGATTCGCCCTGCGCCCCCTAGCAGACCACGTCAGGCACCGCAGCAGAGAGTTCCGCGTCCAGCGGCGGGAGCAGCAGGTCAGAGGCACCAGCAGAGAGCTGAGCAGCGGGTGGTACTTCCCCCACCACCTAGAGGAGGACCGCCGGCACGTCAGGGCCGAGTCTTTGCAGTTACGGATACCAGGATTGAGAGGCCGTACGCCGGCCATGAGGCCACTCAAGGTACGTGTTTACTTTATAATGCGTGGACTTCTTTTTTGTTTGATACGGAAGCTTCCCATTCGTTCATTTCTTCGTCTATTGCTTCTTCTTTGGGTTTGCGGGCTGAGACTTTGAGTCAGCCCCTTTGCTTGGAGACCCCGGCTACGGGTGCAGTGGTGTTGAGCACCGTTTGCAGAGACTGTGCGATTAGGGTGGCAGATTGCCCATTTCTGGGGGACTTGCTCGTTCTTGACATGAGCGCCTTTGACGTGATTCTTGGTATGGACTGGCTCGCGAGGTACCGAGCGACGATTGACTGCTACAGACGTCAGGTGACGGTGAGATCAGGTGATAGGGTGATCACGTGTGTGCTGGGGAGCAGGAGCGGAGTTCTCTTATCCGCCTTGACCACGAGTCCTGAGGCAGAGGTCGTACGGAGTAGCACTGAACTACCGAGGGTAGTGCGGGAGTTCCCGGAGGTTTTCCCGGAGGAACTGTCGGGCTTACCACCAGCACGAGAGGTGGAGTTCAGGATCGATCTGATCCCGGGTACGGCACCGATCTCGATGACGCCGTACCGGTTTGCCCCAGCCGAGTTGGTCGAACTTAAACGACAACTCGAGGAACTGCAGCAGAAGGGGTTCATCCGCCCGAGTGTATCTCCGTGGGGAGCGCCCGCCCTCTTCGTGAAGAAGAAGGGTGGAGCCTTGAGGATGTGTATAGATTACAGGAAGCTGAACCGAGTGACCGGTAAGAACCGCTACCCGATGCCTAGGATTGATGATTTATTCGACCAGCTGAGGGGAGCAAAGTACTTCTCGAAGATCGATCTTCGATCGGGGTACTACCAGCTGAGAGTCCGGGCTGAGGACGTGGAGAAGACAGCGTTCCGGACTCGTTATGGACATTTCGAGTTTCTGGTGATGCCGTTCGGTTTGACGAACGCACCGGCCGCCTTTATGGACCTGATGAATGGCATCTTCAGACCTTATCTAGACCAGTTCGTGGCAGTCTTCGTCGATGACATCTTGATCTACTCGCCCAGTGAGGAGGCGCACGCAGAGCATCTGCGTACCGTTTTGACACTCTTACGCACTCACCAGTTGTACGGCAATCTGGAGAAGTGCGAATTTTGGCTCACAGAGGTGAAGTTCCTCGGGCACGTGGTATCTCGGGAGGGCATCTTGGTCGACCCAGCCAAGGTCGAGGCAGTGTCGAGGTGGGCGAGACCCAGTAGTGTATTTGAGATTCGGAGTTTCCTCGGATTGGCAGGCTATTACCGACGCTTCGTTCAGGATTTCTCTCGCCTTGCAGCACCTATGACTGCTTTGACCCGCAAAGGGGCGGAGTATATTTGGACGGATGAGTGTGAGCGTTCTTTTTGCGAGCTAAAGGCTCGGTTGACTACCGCCCCAGTGTTGATCGTTCCAGACCGGGGAGTGGGCTACGACGTGTATTGTGACGCCTCCGGCGAAGGGTTAGGGTGTGTTCTGATGCAGGGTGGAAAGGTGGTTGCTTACGGCTCGAGGCAGTTGAAGGTGCATGAACGCAACTACCCCACCCATGATCTCGAGTTGGCAGCAGTAGTATTTGCACTGAAGAGCTGGAGACATTACCTGTATGGTGAGCAGTTCAGGGTATTTTCAGACCACAAGAGCCTCAAGTATATCTTTTCGCAGCGTGATCTGAACATGCGCCAAAGGCGGTGGATGGAGCTACTTGAAGAGTATGACTTCGAGTTGCTTTATCATCCGGGCAAGGCGAACGTGGTCGCCGATGCGTTGAGCAGGAAGTCGAGTCACTGCGTGGCCAGCATAGCCATCCGAGAGTGGGACATGCTGGAGCAGCTGAGCTTATTTAGACTGGAGTTGGAGGAGGTCACGGAGAGCATGGCCTTGTGCGCCTTAGTGGCTCATCCCACGCTCTTTGCTCGGGTGCTAGAGGCACAGACTGAGGACGCCGAGACAGCAGGGATTCGGCAGAAGTTGATGGATGGAGTTGAGCTCGAGGGTTGGGAGATGGGCACCGATCAGGGTATCCGTTTTAGAGGACGACTATTTGTACCCAGTGAGTGCCGAGGCACTGTGTTGCGTGAGTGCCACCACTCCCGTCTAGTTGTACACCCCGGGGGCAACAAGATGTATAGAGACATGCGGCGACAGTTTTGGTGGAGTGGGATGCGTGGGGCAGTTGCAGATTTCGTTTCTAGATGCCTTACCTGCCAACAGGTAAAGGCCGAGCACATGCGTCCCGCGGGCTTATTACAGCCTTTACCGATCGCTGAGTGGAAATGGGAGCACGTGACCATGGATTTTGTGTGTGGATTGCCCCGATCGTCGAAAGGGCATGATGCTGTTTGGGTAGTGGTTGATCGACTGACCAAGTCGGCCCACTTTTTGGGTATGAGGATGACTGATTCTGTGGACATGTTGGCTCGCTTGTATGTCAGAGAGATTATTCGATTACATGGTGTACCAGTATCAGTGGTATCGGATAGAGACCCCCGTTTCACATCCAGGTTCTGGAAGAGTCTACAGAAGGCCTTGGGCACTGAGGTACTGTTGAGTACAGCGTACCATCCTGAGACAGATGGAAAGTCAGAGCGCATCATTCAGATTCTAGAGGACATGCTTCGGGCGTGTGTGCTTGACTTTCAGGGGTCTTGGGAGGACCATTTGCCGTTGGCAGAGTTTGCCTACAACAACAGCTACCAGTCTAGTATCGGTATGACGCCCTTTGAGGCCTTGTATGGCAGACCTTGCAGATCACCGGTGTGTTGGGCTGAAGTTGGTGACAGGAGCTTACTCGGGCCAGAAATGATCAGGGAGACGACCGAGAAGGTCACTTTGATTAGAGAGCGGCTAAAGACCGCACAGAGTCGACAGAAGAGCTACGCAGACAGGCGTCGTAGACCACTTGAGTTCATGGTCGGGGAGCATGTGTTTCTGAGAGTGAGCCCGAGGAAGGGTCTTGTGCGGTTTAACCGCAGCGGAGGCAAGCTGGCACCGCGGTTCATCGGACCTTTTGATGTGTTAGAGAAGATTGGAGCTGTAGCCTATCGGTTGGCCTTGCCACCGCAGCTTGGGAACGTGCACAACGTTTTCCATGTGTCCCAGCTGCGGAAGTACATAGCGGACCCTTCGCACATCATTGAGTGGTCAGACATCGAGATGAATCCTTGGAAAACTTGTTTGTGTGTTGATTCCTACCATGGGTAGAGGAGTATTGAAGGTTTTGGACTGTTTTGGGGGTTGGAAAGGGTAATTTTCTGGGTTTGATGGTAGTTTTCGGAGTTTTGGAGCTGGAGGTTGAAGAAGGGCGAAACTGCCCTGGTGCGTCACGGATCCGTGACGGATCCCGTGACGGGCGGCGTCACGGCTCCGTGAGGGAGACCGTGACGGCACTCGTCACGGCTCCGTGACGGTAACCGTGAGGGTTAACGTCACGGATCCGTGACCAGGTCCGTGACCCACCAGAGTGAGGGTTCTTGGGGGTCTTTCGAAGGTTTTGCATCTTGGTTTTGAGCTGAACTTTGGAAGGGTGTTGGAAGTCTTTCTTGCTGTTTAAGTGGAGCCTAATTAATGTTTCTTTGTGTCCAAGACTTCGGGGATCGAGCTAGAGGAGCAAGGATCACGCCGAGACACGAGGGAAGAGCGAAGAAGTGATCACCGGACTTCACCAAAGCTTTGAAGAGGAGGACCTTGAGGTAGGGAAAGCCTTAACCTCTTGTTTATGACGCCTAGTATGCATGCTAGGTTAATAAAATTGGAAAAGGTCCTAGATATGCATATAGGATGCGAATAACTAGCTTAATCGTCTTTCAATTGCTAAGAACCGGAAGAGTCTAGTGGTGACCGATTAGGATGCCATTCACTAGTGTAATTGCGCTTTCAATACTTGGGATATGATTGTCTGGTAGAGGAGCCTTGGCAAAGCCCTCGGATTAGTTGGGTGTTAGGATCACATGCTTGGTTGTTGATTGCTTAGTGGATAGGCTAAAGAGTCTAATTAAACTAGTGGAATTGCATGCTTGAATGCTATGTTGAAGACTTATTGATTTGTTGTTTAACCTCGTATTTGCTCGTGATTGTATTCGAATGATTACTTGATTTACCTGATTGGTTGTTTGGAGCATCGAGTATGACTGGTTGTACCGAGCGGTGCAATCAGGTGATCGATGCCCCGGTGGTTCGAAACTGGTAAGTGAACGGTAAGGTGGAATTGTGTGTGTGGTGTGAAACGATCTAATGATTTGTGTGTTCTGTGCTATGGGAATTTGGTGATGTGTGAGCTATGTGTGTTAGTGGTTTAACGACGGTTGGATTGGATGGTGTTGAGTTTTGATTGAGCGAGTTGCTAAGGGTTATTGGATTACGGTTGATGCGATATGACACCTACACCGTTGAGGAGTCCGGTGTAGGGTGAGATAGAGTTGATTGTTGTTACGGTATGGTGCCTACACCGTTGAGGAGTCCGGTGTAGGATGATATATTATTTACTTATTAAATTGCCCACGTGTGCGCTCCTCAGGGAGTATAGCCCTGGGTTCCCGATGACATAAAATCCTTTGGAGACGTTTCTGAGAATCCCGACGATAAGCGCCCCGAAGGGTTGTTTCCGGTCGCCTCAATGTTATGCGTCTCCTCTGGATTTGAGGGAGAATCCGAGAGGACACATCATGTGGATCGGAGGGTGGTGACTTCATGTACCACGGCATCGACTGGTTTACTTATTATCCATCTTTTGTTAAGTTATATTATGTTAACTTTATTGTTGATCTTGTTCGAGTTAAGGTTTACCTTGTTATGCGTTTTCCCTACTGAGCGTGAGCTCACCCCTGTTAGTTCATTGGTGTGTTTTCAGGTTTGATTGAGGAGTAGAGGCTCGGGAGCTTCTCGTGTGGGTTCCGTAGAGACTTCATGTTTATTTCTTCTATTTAAAAACAGTTTTGTAGAAACTTATTACTACACCCCCTGAGGGTTACTCATACTTATACTTTACTTTGAAGTTTATGGATTGAGGCACTTATTGGAGGTTTTTTTTTTTTTTTTAGATTTAAATATTGTTTCCTTGCTTTGTTGTCTTCTATTATCCGTCATGCCTCGAGTCCGGCCGATAACCGGATTTGGGGCGTGACATAAGTGCATTAATAAATATGTAAAAATATGGTGTGAGAACAAGGATAGGAACTGCAAACCACCAAAACAAAGTCCACTCTGACTTATCAAGATGATGTGATCTTAAGCGGGATTAGTGAACAATATTACAAGAAACCGCAAGAATGAATTCTCTGATCACAAAATAGGGATGGCAAAACGCTCCGCCCCCACGGGGATCCCCATCCCCGCCCCGCGTGGGGCGAATTTGGGACGATAATTTTTTAAATGGGACGGGATACAGGGATTTTGACGGGGACGGGGCGGGGATGGGGCAAGCATTCCCCGTCCCGCAGGAACCCCGCCCCACGCCCCACACTATTAGTTTTAAAATAATTTTTTTTAATAATATACACATAACACATGACTTCCATATGATTATACAATATCACACGGTCCACAATCTACACCCACATATCAACATTATATAGTATCACACGGTCCACAATCTACACCCACATATCATCTAAAACAAAGCCTTATCTAAAATTTACATTTTGTGATAAAATATGTCTTTATTAGGGTTTTAGAATTATTTGGGCCGAAGTTTTTATAGGCTTGTAACCTATAATAAAAAGGGATAATTATCATTCCCAACCCCAAACTTTAAGTCAAATTTATATCCTAACCCCTCCTCACCTTTCGTTTCAAATCCTAACCTCAACTTTCTTTTTTTTCCAAAACCTATCATTTAACGTCCGAATTTACGGAACAGTTAATTTGTTGGTCACGTGCACACTTAAGTGACCCCATATTTCGAATTTATTCCCATTATTACCCTTGACCCTTTCTCATTGATACCCTCCTAAATCTATTCACATCCACAATCTTACACTTAAGTAGTAGTTTTAAGGAAACAAAATGAGAATAAATTCGAAATATGGGGTCACTTAAGTGTGCACGTGACTAGCAAATTAACTGTTCCGTTAATTCGAACAGTAAATGATAGGTTTTGAAGAAAAAAAACGAAAATTGAGGTTAGGATTTGAAACGAAATGTGAGGAGAGGTTAGGATATGAATGTGACTTAAAGTTTGGGGTTGGGAATGATAATTATCCCTAATAAAAAATGAAATAGTAAAAACAAAAACAACAAAATCAGACGTATAAGATGTGAAAATTTAATTCAAATGAAAGTATGAAACGTAGAAAATATTGTTTATACATAACTAATACGAGAATAGGACTGGGAATAAAATTTCCGTTCCCCGCCCCATCCCCGCAAGATCCCCACGGGACGGGGTCAACACGGGGACGGAGCGAGTGGCGGAGATGCGGGACGGGGACGGGGACTAGTGTCCCCGCCCCATTGCCATCCCTACCTCAAAATGTCTGAATAATCAATGCCCTAAACTTAGAGGAAAGTGAATCAACTCCAACAACGACACTTACCAGACCCATTCATGGAGCCAGACACATTTAAGAAAGACAGTGAATAAAGGAAACAAGAACGAAAATCAAAACAGAATATAGTAAATCATCAAACTACTATAACCAACACAAGAAGGATTATATCAAAATAAATATACAAGAATGCACAAAAATTGTATCCTTCACATAGTAAGAAGGATTATCTTATTAGTTGTATTGGAATATTTGTAATAAAAATCGATTTCAAGAACTGCTATTTTTCGCAATGTCTCGATCTTGCAGGATTACAATTAAACAGTGTTTTTATTAGAGAATCAATTCAACTAAAAGTTTAAGCTGATAATTAAATTATAACCTATGTTTTTAGGAACAAACCCGTTTTACAAGTTTAGAGGTTAACTATTTAGAGAGGAGATAAGTCCATTGAGAAGAAATATAAGACTGGCCCAGTGTGGACAAATTAGCTAAATAGAGAAAAAAAAATACAACTTTTGTAGCTAGCATGATATGAATCAGAATCCATGAAAAATCAAATTCTAATACTATATCAGAAAATCAACTCAACTACAAACTGAAGTTGATAATTGAAAGCGTATTTATAATTGTATTCTAACCGTTCCTAGGTTTTGACTTTTGTGATAAAGTAAGAGAATGAGAGACATATATGTGAGGCGATGGTTTTTTTTTTAATCAGTGAAGTTTTATAAAGTCTTATTCTCGAAATGAGATATAGGCGGTCTGAATGAGTACAAATTAATACCACGAACTACAAAAAAAACCAACAGTACTAAAGCTAGATGAAACCATCCAACCGGAATACTACTAAGAACACGGAACAAGACAGGGCGGACCCAACAACCTACGTGAGGCTATGGTGTGTAGTGTTGTTACCTTAGTGATGCCTAAGCAGTCGAGAAGAGGAGGAATGTCATGAACAGTGTCGATGAATTTGGCTTTCTCAGGCTCAGCCGGCTGCTCCGACAGTCCGTAGCCTCTGGTATCGAACGAAACGGCTCGATAGCCGGCGTTGGCTACGGCGATCATCTGGTGCCTCCATGTGTACCAGATCTCCGGGAACCCATGGATGAACACAACTGCTTGATTACCAGTTCCGATCTCGGCCACGTGGAGCTGGAGGCCTCTCACCGGGACATGGCTGTGCTTGATTTGTTCCATTAGAAAGATAGAGAGATAGATCTAAGGAAGAGAGATGGATCAGACTTTGGTCACTATGCAACTTCAGTCTTCAACGGTAGGTGTTTATATAAACTACTCTGTTTTTATTTTATTTTAGGGGTGTGTGCACTGTTCTGCACGTCACTACACTGAACATGTGAGTCAGAACCGTGGGTCATGTTGGTTTTTTGAAAGAAATGGGCCATATATTCTTAATCAACTATCACCTACCTCTGCAAGAAAAAAACAAATAGAAGCAATTGATGGACTAAATAAGAATATTCTTATGATATCCACAATGGTGTCGATTCTTGAGGTCGAATCTGTAAGTTTAAACCAGATCGAATTCAGTAGATGTTGAGTGGAGTGTCGGATTCGAGGAATCGAATATGACCAAAATCTGACGTGTAAGAAAAAGAATAGTTGAAGAAGGAGAGAGAATCGTAAAGGAGGAGAGAGACAGAGAGAAGAGTGAACCGGAAGAGAAAACTTTGACGGTCGATGAATCGGCTGACTTAGAAGATGTCGATTCATCAAAAAAGAGAAAATCAAAACCGAAACGTCAGCGAAACCCGCATTTTCGTATCTTTCGACGATTTTTTCAATCTCCACCGTAGAAAGTCTTAAGATCTATATTAATCTTTCAGTAAAAAGTTCGACAGAAGTGTAGGAAACTTGGGCTTCATTAGTTCCAATAAATTCATATGGTAGATACACAAACAACAATCATCTTCAAAATGGACCTTTCTCAATATTGAAATGAAATCAAACAATGCACCAAAGCATGATTGGCGAGAGAGGAACATATCATATTTTCCAACAACATCCCTTACATAAACAGAAAAACCACACAAGTAGTACAACACATCTCAGCATCTACCATACGCATTACGAGCTTATTTCATCATTCCCACTTAACATTATCCATCAAACCCCATGTTCTTTGTTGCACTGCAATTTCATGCACTATGCTTGTTAAGGAAAGTGAGAATGAGCTCATTCACTTCCTCCGGGAGCTGCTCATGGACAAAATGGCAGCCTTCAGGCAAGTAAACAATATCCAAGTCGGGCACGAATTGCCTCGGTATTCCACTCTTTATATAAGCCTCCATTCCTGGAAACTTCATGACATAGTCCTTCTCACCCACAATCAGAAGAGATGGAACTGTGATCTTCGGATTGGTTATGCCACAATCGTCTTTCAAAGTTCTGCACATTCTTGTCGTCGTTAGAGGTCAATACTCCTTTTACATGTTGGAATATAAAACTATAATTTCGAGATTTATACTAACTATCCTGGACATAAGTTCGAATCTTATGACCTCCAAAAGTACTAATTATCTTTATGATTAGGTCTTTAACTATCAGTTTGGGATTTTAGTTTAGCGGGTGCTGACAATTTCTCTTTTGCTATTACCTGTATGGAATCTGCAAAGCGGTCTTGAATCCGGATTTCTCATACAAAGATGCATAGGCTGAGAGATCTTCCTCACTGAACCATGGAGGCAAAGGAGTGGACGGATCAACAATGTCCATGATCTCCTGATCATCTCGAGCAATCGGGATTTCAGGTCGGGAGAAGAGGATGTAGATGTTTCTTATCACTGTCTTGACATCTAAGCGGCCAAAATCAGCTTCAGCCCGCCCTGGCTCCTGTTGTTTTGTTCAGAATGTCGCGCGATTTTGTCATAGATTTGTAGTGATGATATGAAAACGAATACATATGTATAGAAGTTACCTGCCACCTAGTTATGTAGAAGCCGCTAGGAAGTTTATCATTTTGGACTGAAGAGGGGCCGGGAAGCATGAAGGGAATACCTAGTGTTATGACGCCGGACACTCTTTCGGGGTAGAGTATAGCTGCAGCGAAAACTGGGAATGCTCCCCAGTCCTTGCCTATGAAAAAGGCCTGGTTCCAGATTCAGGTTAGTTGAGATTCATGTGCATGGCCTTTATGATGAGAACATCTAGATAAACTTGTGATTGTTCTAGGTAATTTCAGTGATCAAAATCAATAGCTAACAATGTGTTAGTCACATCCACATAGAAAGAAAGTGTTGTTAGTCTTTAAGGTTATCAAAATCAGGAGTTACAAGATAAGTGTATTTATCTGGGATAGTTGCAAAAAGAATCATGAAATATTTATATTTTTACAATTTGTATTTTTTTTATAATTACAAAAAGTACAATGAATCTATCTTTTGTTACAATTTATATAAAATAACGATTTTATTTTACAACTTATATGTATAAAATATCGATCGGTTCAAAATCCCAATTCAAGATATGAAAATTTTGATTTTTTATTCTTAACACTATAATTTTGAAACAAATTTATATAAAGTGGAACAAAAATATAAGTTGAAAACATTTTCCACCATTGTCTTTGTTTAGTACCCCTAACACTAACCATGAAAAAAGTGTCAAAACAGGGCAAAAACATTCTATGACACACTCTTACCAAACTAAATTGACATATGCTGTAATAGCCAAGGTTCTAAAAATCATTAAACCTTAGTCGGCGATTGAGGCCTTTTGAGGATTAATCAGAGACTAAATAGAGATTAATCGGAGTTTAATCAAATTAATCGAGTCGACTAACAAGAAATTATGGCCTAGACGGACGTCTAAACAGGACCTGATCGGGATTTTTAGAACACTGTTAATAGTTTACCATCAAGAACCAGCCAATGTCTTGAAAACTTGACTAGAATCCCCAATATCATGATTTGAAAGTCTAGCTAATTGAGTCCTGTGACAGAGTTAAGAGAAACAGAGGTGACATATCTGAGGCCATGGTGTAGCGTTGTTACCTTAGTGATGCCTAAGCAGTCAAGAAGAGGAGGAATGTCATGAACAGTGTCGATGAATTTACCCTTCTCAGGCTCAGCCGGCTGCTCCGACAGCCCGTACCCTCTGAAATCGAACGAGACGGCCCTGTAGCCGGCGTTGGCCGCAGCAACCATCTGGTGCCTCCATGTGTACCAGATCTCCGGGAACCCGTGGAAGAACACCACTGCTTTTGGACCTGTGTAAAGATTCAAATTGCAAACATGAGGGTAAGAAAATGCAAGAAATGAGGAGGGTGAGTTGAATGTTGATTACCGGTTCCGATCTCGGCCACGTGAAGCTGGAGGCCTCTCACCGGGACATGGCTGTGCTTGATTTGTTCCATCGGAGAGACCGAGAGATAGAGAGAGAGAGCTGATGAGTTCAATGGTCACTCTGTAACTTCAGTCTTCTAACGGTAGGTGTTTATAAACTATAATAACTGTGTAAAATATATACATATTAAATAATTTCATATGAATCTGCACAAAATTTCATAGAGTACCCTTGGGAAAGGATTAGTGATAATAATATTAAATAAAAAATAAATATTTAAGAAAGATAATGAAGTGGGGGGTTGAACTTTGACTCACCTCCTTCGTAGATCACTAGGTATGAAAACTAATTAAAAAAAACAAATCGGAACAACTTATGAACCAACATAAGAATATCCTTACAATTTGTGTGAATTTTTCATCAAAAAGTCCAAGCTAATCGGCCAAAGGACTGAAACAGTTTCGTGAAAAGGATGCATCAGTATAGGGTTGTTGCGGTTGGTAGGAGAAAAGGACACAGAGGTTTAAGAAGGTTTGTAGATTAGAGTAGCATCAACAGAGGTCTAATCATCTCTAAATCATATTAGCTTTTGATAAATAATTATTATGTCTTATATTATATATCAACATAAAAGCATACATATAAACAGTTGGTTGCACAAATCATTAAATTCTAGACTCGTTAAACAAAATCGATAAAACATGATATATTACGTATCACTATTTAGTAGGTCGGATCTAACACAAGTATTGGTATCCCGTCAACAAAATTGACAACCTTAATGACTCTATACCTGCTTATTTTCTAAATCTATATATTCTAACTAACCCTACATATTTCTTGGCATGCAGGAAATAGACAAAAAGGACAGATGCCCTTCTGTGTGGGTGATATTCCATTTCAAATAAGTTTGGTGGTGAGCTCTTAGAGAAACTCTTGCACGTGATTTTGTCTGGACGAGACACGATTTTTATGTGTTTCACCTAAACGAATCATTTGTTTGGGCAAAATGATAGTCATCTCCTACAAACCAACAAAAGCACACAGAGAATCGTAGGTCATATGTGGTTGTTGAGACTAAGGTTTGAGAAAGATTATGATGAGATCTCATTGACACAGATTCAGTTCCCTCATTAAGTCATGTTCATGTATGTAATCTTCAAGCTATAGGAACATACTGCTGCACCTTTCCATTTGGTTCCAAATCTGTCAAACCACGGAACTCACCGCAAAAGATAAAGTTACAAATCCACTGAAAATTAATGGGCCAATCCATTTCCACTCTGACATACCATTAGTATAACTTAGGCCCACATTAATGGGCCACCCAATCTCTAACCCATTATCATACAACCACTTACTTGCAGGCTTCAATTTCTTTCCTGCTCCCATAAATATATATATAAAGAAAACTACAAATGACTATTGTTAAGTTGACACGTTTAACCGATGCTTACCCTAAAGTTCAAAAACTACTGATGCATGAGTTACAACTTGTAACTAGAAACCTCTCTGTCAGCTAAAATGACGAAAATACCCTCAACTACACTTCAATAATTATTTTAAAAAAATTATTTAAAAATCACTTTTACTTATTAAATGACTTCATTTTTATTTAAAAATATCATTTCAGTTTTATTATTAAAAAAATCACTGAGGGTATTTTCGTCATTTTAGCTAACAGAAGGGGTTTCTAGTTACAATAGAGAAAAATAGTAATATAGAGTTGATGGAGAAGGTGGGTGAATTTTGAGAATAGAGTTGGAGTTTAAATAGGGAAATTTGGGGTATGAGGACGAATTCTAGCGTCGTCATGTCGTCACGGGAAGAAGCCGTGATAGAGTCTGTGGTGATATCGACTCCAACGGTCGATTTTTTGTTGCACGTTATTGTTATTGTACCAAGGAAATGGCCACATGAAAAGAAGAACAAAATCGCCGTGACCACAATGTTTTTTTTTTTTTTTCAGTTTTCACGAAAGTGATAACGTCGATTCCTAGCTCAGTCAGAAAGATCATTTGCAATACCTAACTGAGGTCGACTTTTCGTGACAGATCCTATCACAAAAGTGGTGCACGTTTACAAAAAGTACCAATCACCACGTGTAAAATAGGCGTGAAAAAAATGATTATTCTTGTAAAAAAAATACCACTTTTATGCTACTTTTCGTAACAACCTACGACCTTTATGTTATTTTTTTTAACAAAATACCACCTCTGTTATAGGATCTGTCACGAAAAGTCGACCTCAGTTAGGAAATGATAACTAAAGGTCACAGAAGGTCCGAAAACAAAGTTTTCCCTTCACGAAATGTCGTCGGCTGGATGCTCTCAATTTCATAAGCTTCAAGATTGCCGATATCATAGTTTAAATTACGTTGGAAGAAGTTCCTAACAAATGTCAGGTTCAAAACTCCATGAATACAATATTGTTTTTGGAGTTTATCCGATCAAAGTTTTGTGCATCTCTTGACCAAATTCACAAAATAAACACACAAAATCCACATTTATCAAACTAAATTTGATATTCAACCCAAAATCTAACCAGATCCCATCCATGACCAAGAAAATGACAGCAGCCATAAACTGACATCAAAGATGGCTATTGGTTTTGGTTGGAAGAGATGACCAGTAACCCCAACACTCCCAGATATTTTCATTATTTTTTCTCTTCAAACTCCAATAATTTTTGAAACCAACCTTATAACTGTTGATTCATCGTTATCGCGCCGTCACATATAAGAAATGTTGGTGACCTCATTGGCCGGCCACAGACCCCACCTCTCTCTATCATTCTCTGTCCTCTAGCTTTTGCTTCCTCTTCATTACCTCTGTATTCTCAGTCTTTTTTTATGTTTATCATCAACAATCCTTGAACTGGTATAATCATTATTTATTACAACAATGCTTATCATGTTACTTAACCTTAAAGAACATGAAAAGGATGAAGCTAAACTTGGCGTGTACCTTAAACTTATGCTACTCCCATTTTCCACCAATACCACATCAAAAGCTAAACTTAAAGTGTTCACAGTGATGGTCGGATTCGGCAAGGTCGATTAGTTCAGAAATTGTGGTTGATTTGTTTTCTTTTTGATAAGCTCAATAAATTTATTAAAACTGATTCCAAAAAGAATCAGAAAACCTTGAAACAAGAAAAAACAGGGTAGCAACCAACGATAACAAAGGGGCTCCAGCAAAGAGAGCCAAAGGCTAAGCCTTTTCTAAAAAAGAAAAACAAGAGCAAAAAAAAAAACATCAACGATGAGTCGTCACATTCTTCTTCTTGACAGCTAAGTCACGGATTGCAGTCCATGGATCAGTACCATGAGACGAAGCTGTGCCTTGAGTTTTTCCTTTCCCGATTTGCTCAACTTGTTTCCCATTATCGACAGACCGAACATATCTTTCCCAATCCAAAGATACCGATGGTTTACACGTCAAAGTGTAAAATTACGGTAGATGTTTCGGAGGACGACTGGCCCGCCATTGTGGTTGATTTGTGATTGTCTTGCAATGGAGTTTGGATTCGGCGGGTCGAATCTAACCAGAATCGGAAAGTGACCGAGAAGAGAGGCTGGGGGACAGAGGGAGGGTCTATTCTTTGTATCGACAATTTCGTTAACGACAACAGAGGGAAACTGATAGAAAGAGAAAACGTTATCGAAACGTCGTTTTCCCCTTTTTTCTGGTGATTCGACTTTGCTTTAAAACCCTACCGCAGATGCTCTTATCCTAAAGATTGATTTTTTTTTGGGGAGAGATCAATCATTTCACTTGATGGGTTTTTGATGCTTTAGCTTTAGCTTTTGGATGACTCAACAAGGGTAAGAACAAATGGGTTGGAATCTAGTAGTTTTAGGGTTTTGGCAAATGTCCAAAAGAGAGAATCCGGAAAAAAGAAGAAGCATATATAGATGGTAGTGAATGGCTTGATGTTATTATTGGCTTTATGTGTTATTGGCAAAAAAAAAATCCATCTTGACCTTCGTCGCCTTTCGACCAATGTGTCTTAGCTTTACACCATAAAGAAGAAAAGGAACAAAACATTCGCCTAATAGTTCTAAAACGATAGAATGCTGCAATGTTTGAGTGTGACACATGGGGTGATGGTTGAAACTTATAACTCTTCTTTTGTTGGCAATAAGAGCATCTCCATCGTTGTGGACCATTAGTCCAGGTGAATCTACTTTTCATCTACTGATTGTTTTGGTCTCTTAAACAAGTGATCATAAGATGTACAAATTGAGCTGGGAATGAATCATTCCCACAAGGTGGTTGATTCGTCCAACCAACCCCAAAACCCATTTTCTGGACGATTAGTCTGTTGAATTCGACCAGCGTTGGAGTTTCTCTAACTACATATATGACGATTTGGGTCAGCAACCTTATATTTGTTACATGAGGTCTCCATCACTTTACCAAGAGCCACAACCCTTTTATCTTGTTATTGCATAGATTGACAGCATCTAATTTTGCAGAAACTTAAAAGATCTAAATATAATGCTATTATTCAAAACGGAGAAGGAACGTTACATGCACAATAGAAGTGGCAAATATACAAAAAGATGACTATAAAAGGACCAATATCACCAAAGAAGGAGATCACTAAACTGTCTCCCTCCAAGCTTGGTCTCTTGATTACTACAAACATTACATCGCCATTATTACAACATGAACAACAACCACGACAGAGCACTAAAAAAATGTGCTATGTGATGATCATAACCCATGAACACTATCTATAAAGCGCTAACAAAAGGCCTGAAAATATGCAGCCTAGTGAGGTAACAAAGTTGCCTGAGGATCCACAGGTTGTGTTAAAAGGTTCAACCAGTGAGAGACAGGGCTTAAAAAAAAGGTTGAAGGCTAAGAAAACCATGTTTCTATGACCTTGGATTTCAATCTTGACGATGATCTCCCCAGAAGGGCTTCATGTGATACGAGGACGAGGAAGAAGAAGCCGACCCGAAAATGTCTTGAGTCCTCTGAGGATCAGAGTTGCTGAACTGGGTTTGATCTTGATTCCCAAATTGAAGGTGAGAAGGAAGCATTGTCGTGTCCACATCGTCCCACACGGCGCTTCCCGGACCCCAACCCTCCGGGATCGAATTGAACCAAGCCTCGGCCATATCTCCCCAACCAGGCTCCTCACTCGCCGGAGCTAAATTGGGGGTGTAATCCTCTTTAGGCGGCGCCGGAGGTGACGAAGGCGGTGGCATTGGGTCCATGTCCGGGGTGTTCTTGAGCTCCTCCGGAGCTTGGGCGGGATGTTTGGAGTAGACAGGCGAGGAAGAAGACGAGCTCGGAGCGGTGGCGGGTTCTGGTTTCTCTTTGTTGAGGAAATGTTCGGGGAAATTGAGCCTGGCGTTCTCGCCTCTGAGCTTGAAGGCCTCGCGGTCGTAGGCCATGGCGGCGTCCTCGGCCGTGTCGAAGGTCCCGAGCCAGAGGCGAGTCCTGTTCCGGGGGAGGCGGATCTCCGCGACCCACTTCCCCCAATGCCTCTGCCTCACGCCCCTGTACAGCTTCGTCTGATGCAGGGGCTGAACGGGCGGCCTGAACACAGGCCGCCCGTTGGGCCCGAGGCGGTTCATCATCATCATCCTCCCCCTCGGGCTCAGGTTCAGCGCGTCGCTCCAGTACTGCAGCAGCTGCTGTTGCTGGAGCGGCGTGGCTGAGGCAGATGAAGCAGAGGAAACCGAGGACAATTCTCCTGCGAAAAATGCTGATGGATAGCCATATCCGTATCCGCCATAGCCATAACCATTACTCTGTTGCTGGTGACTTTGAGGATCGAAAGAGATCATCTGCTGCTCGTTCTGCAGGGGATTCTTCGGGTATATGTGGAGTGGCGCGGTTGTGAAGTGAGGGTCTAAGGCGAAAGGAAAGGGCATGTTTGAGGAAGGGTTGGGTTCTTGGCGCTCCGGGCTCCGTGTCTTCTTCAGAGGCCTTGTTGTGGACATGGAAGCTTCATCAAAAACTGGCTTCCATAGCCGCCTCTCCATTTCAGCACCTTTCTTGGACTTAGACATGGATTCGCTCGCTCTCTCCCTAACGAATTTAAAGAGCTAAGGAAGATTGTGTGAGGATTGGGTGGAGAGAACTCGAGATGGGTCGATGACAAGATTCGAATCGAAGTAAACAAAGATCAAAATCACTGGAGGAATCTTGGTTTTTAATAAGTGATCCGATTGAAGAAAAAACGGAATCGGATGCCGAGTGTTTCAAATCTTGAAGAACCCATTGAAATTCTCTTTAAGCACTAATGGAAAAAAGGAAGAGAGCGAGCGAGCGAGCGGTCGGAGGTGTTGTTCTTGGCGTGGAAATGAAGAACGGCCGGAGAGCAGAAGCGGCAAGGTGGAGCTGATGAGAGCAATGGATGTGTTTTTGGTTGTGGGTTTGGAGGGGTGAGGAGGAGAGGGGTTTTTATAAGAGAGTTGAAAAAAAAAGATATGTGGAGGAGTTAGTGGAGGTAAGGATGGAGGATAATTACAAGTCCGGTGGTTGGTTGGATGGCTCTCTTTGGACCCACACGCCTTTGCCTTGCCTTTCTCTTACCGTTTCCTTGCTTCCAAATAACACTAGATGCCTCCTTTTCATTAGGTAGTTGCAGTGGTTGGATTTGGTCCGAACCCGTTTTTAAGCCCGTCGACTTTGTTGTACTCCACGTTAGAATATCGCAAGAACCCGTGAGCTTCGAAACTATTGAGCCGAACGTGAAACCCTTAATGTGGTAGAAATGCAGGAACAGACTCACACTGATGTCCACCTCTTATTGAGTTCGAAACCCTTATTGTGGTAGAAATGCAGGAACAAACTCACACGGACGTCTAGTCCCATTCTATGGAACGATTGGACTAAATTTTGTCGTCCAAAGGAAGAAACGGGGCTAGGATTTCGAGACATGTATTCCATGAACTTGGCTTTGCTGGAGAAGATGAGGTTGGAGCTTTTCACTGTGTCAGATAGTTTGGTGACTCGGGTTCTCAAAGCTCGATATTTCCCAAATGAGTACTTCCTCTCGGGGAGAGAGGTAATAACTGTAGCTGCATTTGGTCTAGTCCACAAACTACTCAGGGATTCATCTGTCGGAGCCTTAAACACACTGTTGGGGATGGAGGAAACATTATGCTCCTCGGCGAAACATTATGCAACCCCTGATGGATGTTGTTCCGCCCGTCTAATACTCCCACACGTTCGTCTCAACACATCATCATCCGTGCCATACAGAGCCCCACATGATCTGGGAGGTGATACAATTGGCCAGGGCCACGGGATCTGCAAGAGTCATCGTCCAGAGAGTGATGCCCAGTTTCTGATTGGCCTCGTCAACAGGGACTATCGTTTCCACAACCAGCTGATTCCTATTTTATTTGAATGTCGATCCATCAAGTATTCCTTTGAAGATAACAAACTAGAGTACGTTGCTAGGTCAGGGAACCAAGCCTCTCGTGGACTTACTAAAAAACTCGTTTTGTATATGTCCGATAAAAAGTTATTACATGTTACCTTTCAAAACAAAGCATAATGTTGTTATATTTTCTAATGTTTTTACGATCGGGTTTCCAGGAGAAGATTTGTACCTAGACTATCCACAATTGAGGTTTTTGCGCATCGAATAGGGGCGTCGATTCGACACCTTTTTGGGAACAAAGCCCAAAATCTACGATTCCGTCGATTCGACACTCAGCTGAGTCTGTGGATCTGCCGACCGTTTATTCGAGTTGAAGCCCGATTCTTCTATAAAGAATCGTCACATGGCTTAAATAATATACAAATATATTCAGCCCACTTTTTCCCACGAATCGGACCCACCTTTTTTTCATTTTGCCATCAATTCGATTGAAATTATACTTAACCGTTTCGATCCCATTATGGATAGCCTAAGATTACCTTATAATGGGTGGACTTCCCTTGCCCATGGAGCACATGTTATATCATTACTTTGATACTTTAGGCAGGACAAATGGAAGAATGCCACGAAGGTGTGAGAAATAGAAAGAGTCAGCGGATGGTTTCGGTCCGTAGAACTATGTGGGAGAGCATTTAAACGTGGACGGTGAAGAGGAAGAGCACAATAGCAATAGCAACAGTTCCTTGAATCTATCACTCTCTGGTCAACAATATTCATATGGTCCCGAGGAAAGTACTCACAATTCTTTCGTACATGACTTGAATTGGTGTTGATTTGCCTACAGATTTCATTCGGCACATCGCTTGTAATAAGTAGATTTTCAAGTTTAAGTTTCGATTTGGGGTTAAGACGGCTTAGCCATGTTTAGCCTACTAAAAAAAGGGGAAGTAGTTAGAGTTTTTGATAATTAATGTAAGAAATAGACAAGATTAGGCATCATGACGGGCTGATGAACTCATATTATATACCTGCCTGCAGTGGTTAGAGTAGTGAAGATAATATTTTCATTTAGATGACAACCTCTACCAAAGAATGGTTGCTTGGATGCCATGTGATTTGGGTTGGTTCTCAACGTGTGTAGTTTACTTTCATGTTTTCCTAGAGTTAGATAGATAAAATAATTTATTTGATATTTATTAGAATGTGAGAACAGGTAAGAGTACTCACAGCGGAGCCTCTTCTTATAATCTATATTAACGATTTCGATGACCTACCTTTCATTGCTGACAATCACCTCTTTTTCTTTAATCGGCACCTCAAGGAGAACCTTTACTAACGAAAGAGTGGACACAATGCTCCTCCTTTAAGTTGGTGACGGTGCTTTGGCAAAAAGTCTTGGATCCGGGGATGAGAGGACCCATAGAACAGGTCCTGAGTGGGGAGAGGATCTAGGGCATAGAGCAAAGATGTCGAAATGCCAATTTCATTCCCCGCAGGTTGTTGTAGGGGTTTCTTCAACAAAGGCTTCTCCATCTTCTTGGACGCATTGTTGTAGCGTGGTGGGGGGTTTGAAGGGGCTTGGCAACGACGTTTGAAACCCCTCTAGAGGAGGCCAATGAGTTGCTATCGGAAGTGGTAGGACAACCTCCTCATTCCTTAGATCTCCTAGTCTAGGGTTTATCAGAGGTTGTGGATCGGTCGCCGGACTGGTTTGGATCCGTCGGCGGTTGCTAATTTGTGCCAGCCATGTTCGGCATGGCAGTAAAAGAAGTCCACCCACCCAAGGTACATGGTGGGAACAAGGGGCTCCATCGGCATCCCAAGGTCGCATGTGGAGGGTAGAATCAGGTTCGTCGGTGCGGCTTCCTAGCGGTCAACAGGTAGGGGCTTATTGTTTCTTAATGAAAGGGGCAATAGGCCTACCGGTTTCCCTAATGTCGATACCGTGGTGGAGGCCCGATCAGATTAGAGATCAAAGGTGGTGTGGGTCGTGATGGGATAGGGCAGGCAGAATAGAGGTTAAGGAGGTCGTTTGTTCCTCTAATATCGCACAAACATTATAACCTCCAAGCTTGGTAACAGGTGCATGGATCGAGGCGACAAGGTCTAGTGGGGGACAACCTCGAGGATAGCGTCATCAATCACATAGGGAATAGGCGTTAGTCAGCATTCTCAAGATCAGGTGAGTGGGTCGTCTTCACGTGGGTCATCAGAATGGTAGGGGCCATAGTTGGGACCGAGGGGTTGCTATGGTGAGTACAGATTGGAATCGCCAGAGAAAATGGGATGATGCACAAGAAATCGGAAAGGAAGGAGCGAGAATCCTAAAAGAAGAGTTTCCTTCCATATAAGTTTTCTAATTTTTAAAATAAAATTTGAAATTAAGGTATCAAATATATTTTATATTTTTATTTATTATCTTATTTTGAAAACTCCTTTTAATTTAGTTTTATGTCTACTCGTTGAGATTGTTCTTTTTTTTAGACTATTCATTTTTCTTCTCATTGTATTTTATTAAAACGAAAGAAGTTAAAGAAGGCTTATTTGTTTTTTTTTATTAAAAGGTACGAGTATTTTATTAAAATATTTTTTTTATCAGAGAAGTTTTATAAGCCTTGTTCTCAAAATGAGATATAGGCAGTCTGTACGAGGGCAGACTAAGACCACGAACTACAAGAAGAAACGACAATATCAAACATGGATATACCATCCAACTACACTACAAACTAAAAACACAAGCCGAAATTAACGTAGACCGAAAAAACATAACCACCAGCCTAGATACCCCAACCAAAATGACTTGGAACCAAAGGGCGAGAACCCTTCGTCGTACCAAAGAAAGCTAATAAGAAACTGGACAAAGATCGAACCCACCCCACCATAGACCCCAACCACAGCAACAAAGATCAGCCCACCTACTTGCTCATTCGAGGGTTATCCGGAGTAGATTCCGAGTCTGAAATATCACACTCCGGACCTGGGGGACGCAATTTTGCATCTAACATATCAAGTTCCTTCCTGAACTGTTCGGCGGTAGTCTTGGATTTGAAGCCCATTTTGTTACAATAAGCCCACGCCTTGGTCGCTAGCTATTGTTTGCTCAATTCTATAGTAGGCCCGGGCCCGTAAGTATCATCCGCCAAGGTCTGATCCGATAGGGTACCTGAATTACCCCATAGTTCCTTACCCTTAAGCGTGCACTTCTTCTTGCGGAAAAGAAAATAGAGAGGGTGATTAAACTGCATATAGCCTTAGAAGGTCTCTTTACATATAACTCTGAGTCAAATGAACTGTTATAAAAGGTGTTGGAAATGCCATATAGGCAAACTGAAAATAAACTAGGGCGAAGCCAACGAATACTGGTCAAAGTGTTGCCCAAACGTTGCATACTCTGTAGAGTGCGACCGAACCTACATTCGTCAGTTTCAAAGGAAGGAGAGCGACAATGGTAGATGTGATTCAAGGATCCCTCTTGGTAAAAGTCCCTGAATCCTTAGGTAGAAGCCCTGAATATTCGCTCACTAATCATAAAACCAGAGGGGTTAAGGAGGGTGCCACGGTGGAAGCCAGGGAGAAGGACGCGCCGGTGGCGGCTTCAGAGACGGTGGGGGTTGCTCAGGAAAGATGATCTGATACAAGAAGGTCGCGGGGCTCCAAGGAGGTGAGAACGATAGATGTCGAGGTGAGCCAAACGACAATCATCGGAGTTGCAGATGGGGGACAGAACAAGGCCAGGAGACACTTCTTTGGTGGCAGGATAAAGCCAATGTCGCGGTGGCTGAAGGCGGTTCGAAAGGAACCATAGCAGAAAAACCCTACCAGAGCTCAAAGGGGAGATGCATAGGAGAGGATGTATAGAAAAGAGAAGCAGAACCATGGCATAAGCCATGGTAGAGACCATAGTCATAGCCATGGCCTTTTCCTTCGTACATGCTCGTCTGTTTATTATAGTGAAACTGCTCTTTATTATTTACTAATTTTGGGGTTTTATTTATTTAAATAATTAATTAAATACGAATCTTATTAAAATTACACGTCAGATTAGTCACTTAAAAATATGTTTATTGCAATAGTGAACAACAAAAAAACCGTCTAAGAAAGAGATCAATCACAATAAAACTCTAAAAGAAATATGTTTTGTAATTTTTTTAAAACGGGCACTGAGGAAATACATTAAAGTCAATCAAAGGTTACAAAGGTAGAATCAAAGACCCTGAGTTTCAGAATATTGTCCGAGTCGCCCGTAGGTGACTCAGCTTTCTTGGACCCGTAAAAATAGTCTATCTTTCATCGTAGACACAAACTTAGAAAATCTTCGTACCACACTTTCAACTGAACAAAACCGAACAACTAAAACCACACATAACTCAAACCAACAACTGACCCAAATCCTAAAAATAGAAACCAGAAAAACAAAACCAAGAAATAAAGAAACTTTCAATGCAACGGAACACCAAAACTAGGACTTCTATAAAGCCACTTTTGAACCTTATAGCGTTTGTAGTGGGGCGTTCTTGTACTGTCGATCCGTCTTGAATAGCCTGGATAACCCGACCTTAGGTGTTGTGGAAATAGACCACATCCTATCGTCCCTCCCCCGGATCTTAAATTCACCGACTCTATTGTTCCGAGACCTTCTCCGAACGGCTCGTGCATGTGTTCGGTTGATAGAGCTTTACCAAAGCCAAACCTCGATAAATCGAAGCTACAAATTGTAGAAATCGATTTAAAAATAGACCTGAAACCCTACCAAAATAGATATCGAGTCTTTAGATTTATGCATCTTATATCTTTTTAAGAATGATAATTACGATCCAAGTTTTGTAAGACTCAGTCCCACTTCTGTTTTACGGGAAATATTGTAAGTTCCAATGATCCAATCCAAATGTGATCCATGTAAATTATCCAAATGATTATTTTTGTTCAAAGAATACGATTTTATATGAGTTGATCAAATAGCATAAATTATCGATAAAAAAAATTAGCATGGATTAATAACCTAAGCAATGAAGAAGGTACGAGAATAAGAAGGCATGATAAACATGATGATGGGACGGATCCACGTCACCGCTTTCGGTGAAACTAGGAATTCAAATTTGTCAGTCAGTTTATGGTTAACTAAAGTCAACGAACAAATTGGTTTTGTACTGCAAAAGTCGGTCGGAATCGGCACGTGTCGGTGGTCCTACTGTCATTTCATCTCATCATTCCATCTTTTTTATTTTATTTTATTCTTATTTTCTATTCTATCTGCTGGACACGTGTAATCAGTTCCTAAGTGGTGGGCTCTTGCTCAAAATATCTCAAACATATTATTGACTTACGGGAAATGAATTATCAAACCCAACTTATACATAATAATATCTCCAAAACATAAAATTCTGAATTCAAAAAAAAAATATTTATACAATAATAATTAGTTTAAACAAAGATCAGAATTTCTCCTTTTTTGTTTATGAAAAAAGAGTTTCTTTATTTCTGAGGTGATCATAATTATCAGTACCAAATTTACTTCGATATATTTATATTATCGTAAAATTAGAATTATCTATTAAAAATGTCCACACTCATACCCTGATTTTTGTGTTATGAGTTTATTATGTATTAATTAATAAAATACTAATTTCTTGTGCTAAAAAAAGTTTAAATAAGGTTCTTATTAATAATTTTTACACAATTTACCTTCTCATAACAAGTCATAAATATTTTGAAACGTTAGTCACAAAAAATCTTTTATTATTGAAAAGGACTGAATATATATTTTAGTTTGTTAAATATTGTTCAAGATTGTGACCAACATGATATTAGTGAAAGAAAACAATAGGCCTAAGACAATAGTTAGAATAGTACTTCTCAATTAATTAATTATTTTGACCTACATAAACAACGTACTTAATGTTATCCAAATCAATTCTCACCTTCCAAACAATTAAAAATTAGAGATAAGATTTTAAACTATACTTAAAGACTAAAGCTAATGTTCTCATTTCTACAAAGAGTTAGTGTGTATGGTCAAACATAATTGGAAATGACAAAGCAAGCCACTAACCTAGCCTCTCTCATTAATGGACATAATTTAGACTAATCCAGGTATCTTATAGTATATTTGTATGTATGTGGTTTTCACAATCAGAATTAATTAGAAGAGTGGCTGGGACATACGAAATCGACGTCTAAATATTTTGGGCCCATATTTTTTGAATTAAATTTGTATTTATTTTGATAAAAAAAAAGTAAACCAGCCACTGACCATTGCAAGGAAACAATCATTTTTTTCCAAAAGAGCTTCACGTGTCGTGGCCCTATTGGCCGAGAGCAGCCCCCGCACCCGCATCCGCGATTCCCATTTCGGGATCGCGGGCCGCACCCGGCCTCGAGCTCCAAAGATGCACACTCCGGGTCTGAGGTTCAATCACGCCACAACACGTGCACACCGCACCCCGATCCTCGATCCTCCTACCGCGTGTTCGGGGTCCGGCCTCCTGCCCCGCACGTTGTACGTGCTCGAAGTGAACTGTGGACCTATGTGCATGTAAAAGATATTTTTGTTCAGTAAGTGGTTGAAGACCACATAATGAGGTGTCAAACGTTGATTGGTGCAAACATCACAAGTTTTTTTCAAAAAAATTATATGTCCTTTTACAAAAATAAAACAGAAGTCAACCCTAGTTCGGTTGAAGTGAAAAAGAAGTTAAGGTAGTGTAGTGGGATACAATTTAAAGACAACGTATCATTATAATCATCCTCATAGGTCCATTTAGTCTAATTTTCCCATAAACTCATAGAAAAGTTTCCACTTTCTCTCAATGGATATGGATTACTCATTTCAAGTCTTTGCATTAGTGGTGGTGTAGGTCCACGCGCTTCCTTGTACATTTTTTTCAATTTTATTTGCTGTGTAACTGTTTGTTAATCTTTTGACATGCTAGATTTGTGCTACTTATTGTCCTAATTCCTGTCTAAAAAGCTTTCAATTTGATAGATTGTAGAGCCTCAAATTAGTTCGTTGCAACTAAAGGCATTACAAATGTATACTTTGTTTAGGATTTGGAATGAATTGTGCATATTGCAATCATTTTCTGAGATTAACGTTTGAATATATAACTCACGAAAAAAGACTTACACCAGAAAATCCTTTCTTCAATCCTATCTTTTTTGTCGTCATCGTGGACGGTAGTTTTGGTGACTACGATAATTATTGCTATTGTCGGTCTTCTTCTTTTTTTTCTTTTTTTCTTCTTGTACGAGCTCTTCTTTCCTATTGGGCGCCTTTCTCGGCTTCTCTTTTTTGGCCTCACTCTCCTGGTCACACGGCCCTGAGGAGGGGTTGTCTTCTCGCCAACTTGTTGTTGGTAAGCCTTCCTATTTTTTCTGCGCTTTCTGAGGTTTAGGGCTCATATACAAGTTTGGGTAGATCTGGACTACCTCAGTCGTCAAGGCTCTTCACCGGCGCTTCTCAAGAGTCTAGTTAGGAGCCTCATTGGGGTTTTCTCTCAAGTTTTGTCTGGAGTGAAGATTGTGTATTTTGCCCCGTCTCTAGTCGTGACTGTTGTCCCGTTTTCGTTTCCCGTAATCGGTACCTTGCTGCTCTAGTTTTGATGATATGCCTCTTTTCTATGTTCTCTCCATTTCGGGAGTTTGGTTCCGACTGGTGAGGTCGTGATTCCTACCAGAGAGGTCGTGTGTTTGGTTGTGGGCTTCTTTTTTTCTTAGCTTTTAGGAGTGGTTCTTGGTGCGACTCTGGTGGGTTACAGGCTGGTTTGTGGATAAGATTGGTCTATTGGTACTCCCCGTCATCTCACCCTCTGCAAGTACTTCTGTCATTTCCTTGCTTGGTTTAGAACAAATTCTTTTCTAAGTCTTTTTCGAAAAAGATTTAGGTTGTAAACCGTTCTAACCGTCCCTCATGGATCGGCGAGAGTGTTGGCTCCTAGGGGCTTAATTTGGTTAATTTAAGTTAATCGAGCAATTCTTAATGAGTCGGGTATAAGTTTTTTTAAGAGGTATTTGGTTATTGTTTACTGGTTACTTTGTTTGGTTGTCTCGGCTGAACTCGGTTTTGAGCCTCTTTTACTCGTCCCTCTAATGACGATTTTAGGGTTAATCAAAACCGACTCCCCTTTTGGGTCGTCCAGTGGTGATGGCCTCGGTCGGACTCTCTTGGTGAGGGTTGAGCAATGCTCGGTGGTCCCTTCTAGGATTTGATGCGATGGAGATTTCTCTCGGCGTTTTGATGTGGAGGTTAGAATTATCGGTGAACATAGTAACATTGGTTGACCTCCTGGTGTTTCACTGTTAGTTTGACGTGCGTTTGATGTTGTTAAGCTTCATGATGTTATTAAAAATATGTTATTAGAAATATAAAAATCGGATAGATAAAATGGAGGCTAGAGGATTCTAGGTTCGTATGTAGAAATTGATGACCATTTATCATTTTTTTCAAATTTATATGTGTCACGTTGTGATTGGTTCAGACTAACCTCTAATAATAGAGGTTGACTACCAATATAGTGTGGTAATGAGACGAAAGCTAATATTTGATAGCCGAGATTAGAGATTGAGCAACATAATAAATATCAAATACAACATAATTTTTACATGTTTGTGTGACACTTTTGGATCTAAAATAAAGAATAATAAGGGACATCTCCGAGCAATGATCTAATCTGGCCCTCCTCAATCCTGATTATAAACCAAAACTTTCTAAACTACACCAGATAATAGGCAAGCTTCACTTCACTACACTATACTAATCTTGTTTCAGTGTCACTCACTCTGTTCTCAAACCGATCCTTCTTGAGAGCCATGAACTTAGCTGCAATGTCATCGTAGTCCGGCAACTTAGGATGGACATGTCTCGGATGCTTATAAGGGCACGAATTGAATCTCTCAATGTTCCCTCCTAAACCCTCTTTATGCCTCTCTTGTGGCATTGTTACAGCTCTCCTACAAGGAGGCTCCACTATTTCATCTCTTGTCCCATAAATACTCTTCCTCGTATCGGAACAAAGATCCTTAGACTTCCCTCTCATGTCCGGATACGCAAAGGCATCATAAACAGCCGCAACATGATTATGATCATGTCTTGTCCTCTGCTTCAGAGCTTTTGCTTGTTCCACATTCTCATTGTTGTTCTTGGAAACTTTGAACATGAACAGCCTTTGATCCTTCTCCTTTGGGGACTCGAACTCCTCTATGTCATCAAGATATATCAGATCTTGGTCGTGACACTGATCCGGACTCTCAGAAGAAGATGCTGAATCGGTAGCACAAGCCATGCCAGAGTGGACACATAATGTGGACACATAATGAGGGCTCAATCGGGCACCATTCTGTACTTCGTTGTAGATTGGGGATTCGGGCGTGTCGTGTGAAGATCGATGGGGTATCGATGAGCCAACAGAAGTGACAGTCATGTCAGAGTTGGCGATCGAGTCTTGGATTTGATACCCTTTGATTTCGTTGTAATAAGTGAGAAGATACATGTCAAGAATCTGGTTCTTGCTGTCTTCTTTCTCCTGTGGTTGAATGGTAACAATGGTTAAAGAACTTAAGAGCACCAGCAATACAGGGTGAATTTAAGATGGTGTTTCACTATTTTTAGTGAATCTCCCATCTCTGGATGAATGATTCATCGTCCAGTACAATTCACCCACCTTATGCCCACTTTCTATGTGACATGTGGTAATTCGTCCGGGTTCACCTGACTAATCGCCTTAAGAGGCTGGGAGAATTGGCCGGATTCGCCTGGACTAATGTCCTCCTTCATTAGTAGAAGGCTGGACGAATGGGCTAATAGCCTCTAGTAGACTAATCCCATTAGAGATGCTCTAAACTCAATCGACTAAACAAGTCGAAAACATTAGTATATAAAACCATACCTGTCTTTGCATTTCAGAAGCAAACTCAAACATCAGAATATCTGTATCCAAGCTGCAACCTCTTGCAATCTCATCGAACAAGTTTAGCTTGGCATCTTCAGGTACTGGCTTCACTGACAGATTCTCTATCATCTGCATACATGGATTCACGTGTAAGTATGTCTGAAAACGAGTTGGAAACAAACGAAACATACTGAACACAACGTTAAATTTGTAGTGCTAGGTTGATTGATTGCCTGAGGGTTAACAAGATTGCCCGGAAACAGATCAACTGCAGCAGTAGCATATCTCTTCCCATAGCGTTCTGCGAAGAGCTTCCTGATTCGTGCAAGTTCAGGAAGATCGCCGAACCTAGGTGAGGCGAATATCAGGCTCGAAACCGCTTCATTGATGTCATCAGGCATGTCTCTACAATTACATAAAAAAATCTAAAACATTAGATCAAGAACAGAGAAAAAAATGAACAGAGTATGTTGATTTTGTTGCTGCATTGTGCATACTTGTGCTTTCGGATGTAAGAAAGATGGGCTAGTATGAATTCGCAGAACTGATCCAACAATTCATATGCTGATAATAGGCTCAAATCGTTGCAGAGCTGCTCTGCCTGAAACATGAAAATAGCACATCAGGAACGAGGTTAAGATGTTCTAACCTAGTTTACCCTATACTCACACCTGCTCCCAAGCAAATGTACCCAGTGAGGTTCCAACTTGTGACCTCAACCTCCAAAAGTTCTAGTTTACCCTCCGCTCACACCTGCTATCAAACAAATGTACCCACTAAGGTTCGAACCTGTTACCTCAACCTCCAAGAGGTGAGAACGAAACATAGCGCTTCACCATCAGGCCAACCCAATGGGCTTTGACTCGAACATGTGATTAGGACAACATCTTTATCATTAAATCATGAACAGAACACTAATACAAGTAATGAACATTTTAATGGTGATCAAACCAGATAGAATCCATGACTCATTACCCGATTGAAAGCGATCTCTTCATGACCAGCTAAGATCAGCTGAGCCATGTCACCGCGGACGAGCCTAGCAATGGAGCTCCTCTTGTTCTTCAGCAGTTTCAGCCTGCGCCGCACACGCTTCAACAGTCTCTTACTGCAGAAACAAGAGATTAGGACACAAACTTTAAACCAACAACATCAAACAACAACATTTGATTGTACAAACAAAGAAAAAACTTCAACTTCCTCACCACTTGGAGGCTTTTCTCCAACCGAACAAGATGTCAAACATGACTGAAACAGAGTGACAGAGAGAAATGGTTTTGGAGGTACAAAAGGGTAGTTAAAGGTAGAGAAGAAGAAGAAGACAGTTGGGTTAATATTACTGAGAAGTGGGTTTGAAAAAAGAGTGGCAAGAGACGGTTCTGATTTTACTTGTTGCTTCAAAAACTGCCCCACTACTTACCAATAACTTGAAGATCAAAAAATTGAAGGGTCTATGTGTCAAAACATATTAATTAACATGGTCCATTTAGTAATGTGATTGAGAATTGTTGTGGGTCTTGTCCAAAAAGAAACAACAAGAGACCACTACTTGTCCTAATCTTTTGATTCTTATTTCTTTTGTTTGTAATGGCTTAAGGGTTATGCTAATCTTTATGGTTTTGGAGGGATGCTCTATTTATTCCTTGAGATAAGTGGGAACAAAGATAGTTGAGCATAAGAATCTAAATAGGCTTAGAGAGAACAATATAAAGGGTGGATATCAATTGTTGAGAGACAAGATTAAATCAAGTGTCCTTGAGCTCATTGCAGGTGCCAAGACCTTATGGGTTGAATCAAAGAAAGTGCAAATGGGCCTATGAAATGTTAGCAACCTAACAATGGCCTAAATGGGTTCTTTGAATTGAGTCACAAATAGTGAAAAAGACATCATTTTGGACTTACCAATCAGATGTATCACTAGGGTTCGAACCTCTGATCACAAAGAGTAGAAGTAGTTTTTTGACCACCAGGGTAATCCAAGTAGACATTAACATGAGAACATTTACTCATTTGTTCTCAAATCGGTACAAAGCAGATGTATCCATTGAAGTTCGAACATCTAACTTAAAGAAAGTTAGAGAATTCGCAGACCATCGGATTGACTCATCAGACCAATTGTCATCATCTAATGTTTTGGGCATGTTCTGGTCACCAACTTATGGGCCTTGGCATGCTAGTGATGCTGACTGGGGAGACAAAGGTAACACCTGGAGTCTCTCATGAATCTAACTCATACCTCTTTCTTGGGCACATGTGTAATCATTAGTTCACTATGTCCCAACAACCACTCTACATTTGTTTATCATCAAGTAAAGTTATCAACGATCATGCACGCCAAGTGTTTGTCGATATGCCTGAGAGAAGTGTATTAGCTTCTTGTTGCATTCCTTGTACATTTTGGCATTCCACGTTTTACTCTTGAGTTATGCTCTTTGAAAATGATGTTACAGATCAGTGAACCTCCCATTTCCTTATCAAGACTTCTAGCTAGGATAAACCAAAACCAAAACCCTTGAAGATGGCAAGTTTTGGATATGTCATGTGTAGATGTGGTGTTGACATGTCATGGCTAATTGGACAAGCCAACTAGATACGGATCTGATTAGGTTCTTAGTATGGATGAGTCATGGTTTGTTTGATTAATGCCATTCATTTTTTTCCTATGAGATTCAACTACTTTTGCATGGTTGTAGCACCTATAAAGGGTCTAATCCGCATCTAATATCAATCTCAAAAACAATGAATCAGTCTAATACGCGTCTAATCAGGGTCTTATTGGGCGTTGAATCTATTATACCGATTGTCGGGTCCATGACATCCAATGTCGATTCACCACGTTGCATGTCCAATAGTTATTTGAAACGGTTCGGTCTCATACTAGTGTGACACCCAAATTTAATAGACCCAAAATTTTTTAAAAAAAAGATCAGCGAAATTAATCCCATATCAAATGATTCAGTCTATATCGTTGTGGATGCTCTTAGAATGATTTTGAGCCAAACCCAAACCCTAACTACAAGAGGGTCATTCCAAGAGAAAAGTCATTTGTGGATATTGTTGAGTAGGATGCCTATGGATAGTGTCTTAAATGTGGACACATATGCTATTATTTTCTAAAAATTATCCCATGAATAATCATATTAACAAGATTTGTTCTCTTGGTTCTTGTGTTGGCACAGCTTATGTGTGGATGTGAATTTGGTAGATTCAATATATATTTGAAAGTCTCCATCGTCAATTGGATTTATATTTTTGGATGGGATCAATATCTTGCAATATAAAAACATTTAACTAGTGTTGAATGAGTCTAAATTCATTGGTTGGCCTCGATTTCTATTTGAGAGTTAGGGTGTTATTCTTGAGATTAAAGATGGACAGGGTTGAAATAACTTTACCCGAAGCTTATTTTTGACTTGAACTAAAAGATCGGTTATCAAGAATTGATAATTTGGCTTTAGGTTTTTGAAACGTTTTGTTACAATTTGGTTTCCGGTTTTACCTGATTTTTTATTGTCTTATAATGAACTTGTTTTTAGTTTTTATAATCCGAGTATACTTTCCTCTCCGCCCTTATCTCTTTACATTTTGATCTTATGTCTTTCTCACACGTTCGCTTTACACTTTTTTTGTCTTCTAAAATATGACATTAAAATTCGAACACTGAATGTGATCCGTTCGCATCATCACTCTATTAGTGAGTACCATTCACAAGGAACACTTTGCTTACTAAACTCACCAGCTCAATCGTCTTTGTCCACCTGAAAAGTTAGGTGAGAGACGTTTTGATTTGTGGCACTTTCTTCATTGGAGATAAATATGTCATTTTCTTCATGGAATAGTAACCTTGCAAGAAAATGACATATTTATCTCCAATGAAGAAAGTGCCACAAATCAAAACAAAAAACACAAGAAATAACTACAATCATGAATTGAAATCGATCTACACATTATAAATCTCAATTCTTAGAGCATGTCCAATGTTAGATGGTGAGTCGTTTTTTTGCTGGCGGTGAGAAAACGCCGACGATTCGCTGGTATTTTACAAACGTTAAGTCAACCCTTCGCTCTCTTACAATTCGTATAACCGGGGAAGTAATCATCAACACTAACAATCTATTGTTAGAAATGCTCTTAAATCAGAAGAAGACATTAGTCAAAGTATAATTTCATACCTCAGAACTTACATATTAAAAACACTAGTTAGAATCGCGATCGAGACAACAAGTCCACATTACACATACCGTGAAGTTTATTAACTAAATAATCAAAAAAGAAAATTAACAACCGATCTTCCGAGCCGGAGACGAAGCGCAAATAGCTGACGGAGAGTTGCAAGATCTAAAAGAACCCACCACAGACACCGCGACTGTCCTAACCTTAACAGCCACCTTCCTCAACTTCTCCGTCCTCGACTGCTCCGAAGCCTCCTTAGCCGACAGTAAAGTGTAGCTCTTGAGAAAAATCTGTCTCTGTCTCGTCCTCACTTCTCCTCTTCGCTTCGAAAGGGTCCTCCAACTCCGACCGCCTCTCGCGTCGGCGGTGGCGCCACCGTGATCCAACGGCTCGTATGCGAACCTTCCGTTGAGAGTGGAGGCATTCATGGCCGGTGGATGGAGGTTCTCGGTGATGGAATGATACTTGTTTATCACAAGTCTTATAAGGAAGATCTAATTTTGTTTTTTTAATACTAGTAGTATCATTTTTATTTATATAGTATGAAACTTGATCAATTAGTCCTTTTCGATTGTTTTGTTTACGATTACGTGTTCGTTTTTGGCGGGCGCACGTGAGGCGTAGACGTTAGTAATAGTAGGGAAGAGTCAGATCCAAGTCAACCGGACTTAATTACCGAGAGCTTTCCCTCTTTCCGTGTGATAACGTGCACGACTTCAATTGGGAACTAAATGGAAAGGTGAGCAGACCGATATTTAGTATCCGATTTCTAGTCAATCTATTTCATAAAAACAAATCATTAAGTTTTCATTGTGAATCTTAAGGAACCAATATGTATTACTCTTTTATCTATTAGAGAGAAATTATGGCGAAATCCTTCTCTAACATGATTTGTTAGAGTCTATTCAAACACAAAAGCTTAAACGGATAGACGGAAGGGTCAACATGTTTATCAAGAGATCAATTCATCTATACACATTTGATGTGGGACGCATATTTTAACACTTCCCTCGCGTGCGGCTCTCGTGTATAACACATTCGGACATCGAAGAGAAGTTCGTTAACACGGGCCCAAACCCGACTCTAATAACATGTTAAAACCTATTCCAACCAAAAGCTTAAGCTTAACCAAAAGGATACATAGACTTTAACCGTGAAGAGCTCTTCCCTATCAAGCTAACCCAAGTGGAACTACATTACTCAATGAATTTCTAGTGGATATATAGGTCCGAATCCATATACCATGGTAGAATAAGATAGTTAGAAGATATAATGCTCGTCTCTCTTCTCTACAGAAAGAACGTTCGGGTTTCCTTGAAGGAAGGGAGGGGGCGATGACAATCACGACTGAGTATTCTTCATAGAAAATAGTAGTACGAGTGTAATGTGAGCTGGACATGACGGTCAAGTTAAGGATGGAAAGATAGGATGACGTTATGTGGGAAATGTCCCTGAAGGAGGTGGAGGTTCCATTGGAGGAAATGGACGGTCACGAATTCCGTGTTGCCTTTGCGATAACTAGTTTTTTACTCTCCATGTGTCCTTACAATTAGCTCGTGCTGACGGACGTGATGGAAGACCTATGACGGACACCAAATCTAGTGGTATGGCCATTGGGCAATGACGTCTTGGGGTTTTTCGTCCTGTTGGCGGGGGACAAGGCGCGCTAAAGGCAAAGCCATGGTCGTTTAGAAAGTCCTTGTCGTCCCTGGTACAACTGTCTGCTTGTATGTGACTGAGGGACCTCTGGTTCACACCTACCTCGGTATGGGTTCGGGCCATAAACCCACCGTTAAGGTCCACGAATAGGAGGGTGGCAACCCGAGTCAACAACCAACTCAGTATCTGTCTTAGAGTGGATAAGGATGCCAACGAAAGAAACTGGACGACTACATTCGAATCCAGGTCAGGATTGCGTTGGACCAACCTCTCCAGTGTTTGGTCCTTCTTAATGTTGAGGACAATATGGTGTGGATAATGGTGAACCTCTCATACGAGCACCTATCAGACCATTTTTATGAGTTTTTTTTGTAAGTTGGACATCACTAATATTCGTTTTGACGGAAATATTGTGATGAGATCAACCTTGCTTTAAATCACAAGATTTTAGATATGTAATTGATTTATTTTCATATTCACAAATATTGTAGTCATTAAACAAATTTTGCAATTCTCTTTCTAGACTTATGATCTTTGTATAAATATATAATACATTGATCAATGAAAACAAAGTAAAGATGCACTACAATAAACCAAATTTCACATCAAAATCTCAACATCCCCTAAGCTTAGAATCCCATTACAAAACTCAACTCAACACCCCCAAATTCAACATTTTCCAATGGTATGATCTTTATACTAAAGCGTAGGAGATTCACGTTTCTTGTCTTTTGTGGGACAAGATAAGTTTAGGACACATGGCTGAAGATCCGCGTGAGATCGGGAGTACAAAACTCGTTCCATATTCGTCCACTATCATCCACATAATGTTTATGACAACTTTTTAAATGGCACATTATAAAATGTCACACATAAAAATGTGCACTGTTCATGCAGATCCATAGCTATCATTGCATGAGAATAGAATAGTGTTTAGGTTAATCAAGCCAGAAAACAACAGTAACCTATCCATATAAAGCAAAATAATGCAATTATTTAGACAGTCAAGTCTTGTTGGGTTTCAACATATGTGGAAACTATGTACCCTCCCCTCCCTATTCCTCATCATGCACTTCACTTTTGATGCCATGGAAGTGGTCCATAGAAGTTATAGCAATAACTCGGTGACTTTGAATTTAGCTGGCTCGAAACGCTCAACTCGAGTTTTAATTTCGAATCTCGAAAGTGATGTCTTACTGTTGTCTGTTTGGATGTCTTAGTTCGAACTCGGTAGAAATACCGGTCCTCCCTCTTCGGGACACTTATAGGTGTTGGTTGGACTGAGTTCGAGTTTTGCTGCTGAAAGTCCATTCCCTCTGTGTTTCATGTTAGTTAAATCTGAATATTGATAGATCTTTTTTTCTCTTAGCGTTTTATGGTTGATAAATTTGGGTATTAAACCCTGTCTTAATTGTATTTTGGTGTCCGTCTTCTTGGTGGTTTCCTACGTGAAACGGTGTGGTTTTAGGTTTTCGTTGGTTGTTGTTTTCTTCGAGTGTTGTATTCTTCTGACGATAGTTGTTTGTGTATTGTGGAGGAGTCTGTTTCTAAGTTTTTTTTTGTTGTATTCCTCTTCTTTTGAGAGATGTTTAATTTAAATTTGTTTTAGTGAAAAAAAAGTACAGACAATGAATGACCTCGAGAAACACTCATTAATGGCAGTCACATCCGATCCTCACTACCAACTCTCAAGCTGCTCTCCAAAATCCTCAGCTTGCACACAAAAACACCCTTCTATTTTGTTGCATTTATGGCCCTTTTCAGTGTGAATTGCTTCACGTAAAATATTGCTTCTTCCATGGAACCGCAGAGCCCAGAAAGGGTCGAGTCCTGTGACTCTTTTGTGGCACCAAACCTTCTCCATCTCTCTCCCACACACTCTTGTCTCATGTGATTTGCTTCAATATATTTTTTTTCTTCACCTCCTCTATATAGTCTCGCTCCTCTCTCCTTCTTCCTCCACAATTTTCTTGCCATCCAAACAAGAGGGTGAAGAAGATATCAAGAAGCCAACAAGTTTGTAGGTTTGTCACTATGAAGTGTTCTTTTTCCATAGTGATGGCCATGATCATGATCGTCGTTCTCGTCCCATGTCTAGTGTCATCGAGGCACGTAAGCCGGTCACATCTACGTAAGATATTCTTATAATTATTTAAATTTAAACAATGAATTTAAAAGTCCAGATTTAACTAACTTGAAGCATATGGTTGTTATATTTGAGTATTTAGAACTGGGTTTTTATCTTTGTTGGCTTCCTGCGTAAAGCAGTTTGTGTTCTTTTTTCCGACTCTTTTGTTGGCTTCCTATGTGAAACGAGTGGTTCCTTCTTAGGGTTGATTTTCTTGGGCTGTATTGTTTCTTGTTTCTGGTTTTTCCCCTGCTGGCTGGTCTTCTATTCCCTTCATGTAACTCCTCATTATCCTTAAAAGAGATTTAATTTAAATTTGCTTTGCTGATAAAAAAAATGTTTGAATTTAAATATTGGAATTGTAGAGTCTTATACTTATGATATGTTGTGACTTCGGATGAAACAGATCGTGATTATGAACGTCACAACCCGAAGAACAATCATGATAAAACGAAAGGTGACAATGCGGCGGTGATAAGAAAGGGGGCGGATACGGTGCAGGTGGCGGGATCGAGGTTGCCGGACTGTACGCACGCTTGTGGGTCGTGCAGGCCGTGCCGATTGGTGATGGTGAGTTTTGTGTGTGCGTCGTTGGAGGAGGCGGAGACATGTCCCATGGCTTACAAGTGTATGTGTAAGAACAAGTCCTATCCTGTTCCGTGATGTCATAAATAATTGTCCTGTCAAAGATTTTTAGTTTGCTAAATGGCTTCCTTTGTATGTAATTATTAGAGAATTGTGTTCTTTTTCCGCTGGCTATTCAATGAATTTAATTGTGATGAGTATATATGTTCCAATATTATATTTTTTGAAAGGTAAATATATATTAATAGTCCAAAATGTTCAAAACGAAAACAGATGATAAGGTTCAACTCTAAACTTACAATTATAGGATGTCAACCAACATGACATCTTTAAACAATATCGGTCTAATACACCAGATTAATCCACCTTAAAGCAAACTGTGAGTATACCATACAAAGCAACCCAAAACCAAACATACAACAAGAGCATCCAGACATGAGCCTTCCAACAATTGGAAGCTCAACAACCCAAAAATGGGAACAGACTATAACAAAAACAGTGGAAAAACACAACACAAGGTCTAGAACCTACCATGAAGAACGGAACCAAGACGATGACTGAAACAGATCACTCTCTAATAATAGCAGCCACCACCAATAGATGGTTACCAGATGAACTCCCAAAGTAACCCCACCGGAGAGTCAGAATCTACACACCCACACCTCCAGACCCCCCTCAATCGAGCCTGAATCAAACCACCGGCCAACACCAGCAATAACTCCGATAGAGGAGGCCGATTGAGAGCACCCACCCTATCAGATAAAGCCACGCATAGACTCAACTATAAGAGAATCCAACAATGCCCTTAGAGAAAACTCCCACAGCCTTAGTCAATGATAATCACAACGATTCGTTGGATGGTATAAATGTTGTCATGATGTTGTAACTAGAAAGCTCAGTCATTGTACACAACGGCCTCTTTAAACTCACACGAGTTCGTCTCATGTACATTCAAAGTTGAAACCATTACCAAACAAATACAAGAGGGCAAAATCGTAAAATCAAATCCACACATAAAACTCCCAATTACCTTGTCGGGCGCAGCAATCCTAGGTCAGGCAGTGACCATCCATGGCGGCTTCAGAATCGAATTGGGCATGTCTTCCCAAACACTTACTCTCCTCAATCCTCCTCAAGCTTGTCCCTCTCCCCGATTACGTCCGTTTCAGCGCCGTCTGCAAGCCATGGCTCTCCGTCGCTCTCGACCATAAGAAGCAGAGGATGGTCTCTGCATCCAAGAAGGGCTTCCCTCAGCTCCTCGTCACCGACCCGCCGGAGAACACTCTCCCCTACCGGAGGCTCTGTTGCGGCTCCTCTCACGGATGGGTCGCCACCGTCGACAAGAATTTGGTAATAACCCTCTCCAAGCCTTTCAATCCCGGTCACTCCACTATAGCTCTGCCTCCATTAGGGAAGCAAGAGGTTTTTGGGTTCCCTTTCTGGTTCGATTTCATCATGAGGAAGGTGATTTTGTCCGATGACCCGGATTTGTTTCCGGGTGAGTACGAGGTGGTTGTGATCTTTGGTATGTGCAGGTCTCTAGTTTACTTGAAATCGGGCGATAAAGATTGGATTTTTAGCACTAATTGTAGTGTGAGTGATGGTACATTTTTGTTCTCTGATGTGATTTATCGCAATGGGAAGGTTTATGCTTCCGAGATGGCGATGTCTTGTGGGTTGTTGAGTTTCGAGGTTGTTACAGACAGTGGAGATGGGAAGAAGAAGCTTGTTTCGAGTGAGGTTGTGAAGAGGGGTTGCTTTGAGGATGGTGAGAGCAAGGGGAAGAGGGGATTGAAGAAATCCGATAAGCACAAGACTTATTTGGTTGAATCGTCTTGTGGGGGAGATTTGTTTCTGGTTCAGAGGTTTCTTCAAACCGAAGAACAAGGCAAGGTTAAGGACTGCAAAGGGGCAAGGCCAATGACTGTTGATTTTAAGGTTTCTAAGCTGAGTTTGGAGAAGGAGAGTGCTAAGTGGGTGGAGGTTGATGGCATTTGTGATGATGTTTTGTTCTTGGGAGACAATCATTCGATGTCTGTGTCAAGCTTGGATTATCCGGATTGTGAGAGGAATTGCATATACTACACTGATGATGAAACTGATGTGCTATTGTACACGCCTCGGAGGGACATGGGTGTCTTCTACTTGGATGATGGTAGCATTGAGAAGTTGGATCCTGATCAAGACAACATGCCGCCGCCAATTTGGATTCTGCGCAACTTGGAGAGCAAGTGAATCTTGCATCATTTTGTAAGTCTTGTTTGGCTAAGCTGCCTATGCATCGTAGTAGTTTATGCTTACGTTGATCTATTAACAGCTATGGGTGTTAAGATTTTCACAGTTTTGGTATTCTTATCATATTGTTTTTGGGTAAATAGAAACTGCATATCACTTTGAAACATGTTTCTTCTGTGAAATGACTGTATGCTAGCATTTCGAGTGGGATTAGTCCAGAGGAACCTGACCCATTTGCTCGACCTCCACAATGCTGGAGTCAAGTGGCCACAAGGTGGGCGAATTGAGCTGGACGATGAATCTTTCTACCCAAAGGTGAGCAATTCGCCAAAACAAAACCTTTTTGGCTGATTCACACGTTGAATTTGCCTATTCGGGCCAATCAAGGTTCTAAAAATAGCTAGGCGCTAGTCGGGCCAATCAAGGTTCTAAAAATAGTTAGGCGCTAGTCGGGCGGTTAGGGTCTTTTGGGGATTAATCGGGTTGGCCAACAAAGAAATGACGTCTAGGTGGGGTATGGCCGGGATTCGTAGAACACTGGGCCAATAACATGGAATGGAACCATTATCGTCTTCCTTACGGTGTTGGGTCTAGATAGAATGAGATAGGCCCAAATAACACATGGAACCATGATCGTCTTTCTTATAGTGTTGGATCTAGATAGAATGAGATAGGCCCGTGAATGGTAGAATATTGCAAGATTGGGCTTAGCTTAGTTAGGGGAGCAAATTGGTGTTATTCTGTCCACGGATGAGAGAAACTTACATCGGATAAATATAAGATGGTACACTTTAGAGCTATCTCTGGCCCACAGAAACCCAATCAATTTTTTTTGGGGTAACCCTATTTTGGTACGATGGACAAAGGTCGTTTTTCAAGTAAGTACGGTCGAGCTTTCACGATATTATGTCAATACAGAAAGTCACTTTCCATTTAAAAAAAAAACGACAAAAACTGTTAAACTTAACGGTTTTTTTGGATGGAAAATACATGTGCTGCTCACATGTCCAGTTTTTTTTTGGAAATACCAAGTTTACCCTTCCTCTCTTATGGAAACTCTCTAACCCTCATCTAAACCATGTCCTTTCTCTCTTCTTCTCCGTGAGCTCACCGGAGTTCTCCACATCGGGTAAGGACGTATGGAGCGGCGATTCTGCCCTTCCCCAAAGCTGCTCCTCTTTGCTCCCTTCTCGTTCCCTCCGCCGCCACATCGGGTGAGGACGTATGAATCGTTGAGGTTGATTGATAATTAAAAAAGAAGAAGAAAATGTTCACTGTATTTTGGTTTTATTTATTTGTTAATATGTTTTAACATAAATAAAGATATCGAAAAGAAAAGGTTTAAAAGGGAATGAGATTGGGATTAAAAATAAAAATGCTTTTTGTAAAAATGATTTTTAGAAATAAAATAAAATTAATTTTTTATAAATAAAAATTGATTTTTATAAATAAAATTGATGTGAATAAATAAAACTGATTTTTTTTAAATTAAGATGAGTAAAGAATTATGAAAAGAAATTAATATTTTCAAATAATTAAGGATAATTAAAAAATAATATGATTTTTTTCATATTCATGTATCAAAAAATAAAATAAAAAGTCAAATTACTAGTAGGACGTGATAGAATAGTTAGGGGTAATTTAGACTTTTCTATTACTATCGTTAGCTCTGTTACAGATTTTGTCCTTATCTGATAATATCGAAAAGGTGGATTGTCAGGACATGAAAACAAAGGTGAGGACAGTCTTTACGTGCGAAAAAAGATCAAATTATCGGACTGATCCGAGGTTTCTCCAATTTTTTTAAATCCTAAATTTGATATTTTTGGTACAATCACTTCACACCAAATCTCACACCATATTTGATGATGGACAAAACTACCATGATACCTTGTCTAGCTTCAATGGTCACATTGACCAAAAACCTTACAAAGAAAGATGTTTCTTTTGCATTATGTGCAAGTGCAAATATGGAAGCAACTTGATTCAATTGTGCCAAATTATTTAGTGCTAAATTTTGAGGTTTATATATAATTTAATATTCTTAATGAAAGTTTATGGAATGCTGGAAATTGCTCTGGTAGGGTTTGCGCTTTCAATGGAGAAAAAACCTAAGGTTTCAGCGCCGTCCTGTCGTACCTCACCCCGGCCCAACCTACACCCCTCCCGGCGTAGTTTCGCTCTCTCCTCTCCATCATCATGGCGTTCTTCTTGTTCCCCTGCTTCGTCTGCTGCTGCTCGGCCTAGATTCGAGGAGTTTCCCTCTCTACGAAGCGACCTACCTTGCCGAAAATTCCTTGGATACCTCCTTGGCCTCCACCGATGTATGCGACAAGGGTACATATTCGCACCCAGTGTTCTGTACCTATTGCAGATTGATCTGGCTCTGGATCAAACTGTATCGGATCATCGCTCCTGAGCAACCCCCGCTGTCCCTGAAGCCGTCATCGACGCGTCCGTCTCCCTGGCCTCCACCGATGCACCCTCCTAGACCCCTCTCTCGATTCTGGACCAAGCTAATCGAGTGGGTCTTTTTTATTTTCACTGATTACATCTTTACAGGGTCAAAGACTAGCATATAGAGAGTTAGAGACTTTTCCTAGGAGGGAACCCTGATTCGCGTATATCCTCCCATCACTACCATTGAGGTCCTCGACCAACTCTCAGGGCAGGAACTCTGATACCCCCCTTTTGCCCTCTCGTCTTCTCTATTTGCCCATATGGCATCATCTCAATACCGTCTGTGACGGTCTGGTAGTAAAAGGCTTAGTGAACTATTGTTCTTTAAATCTGACCTTTCGTGGTCGAAGAGTTTGTTCCTCGATGCACAGTTTTATAATTGATTTCATATAATAAAATTGTAACTTTCGCTAAAAAAAAATGAAAGTTTATGGAATAAATTTTAAAACTAAGTTGGCAGTTTTTTAATAGTTTGAATTTTATTTAATAGTTAGTGCAAGTTCTTTAGACCTAATCTCCTTCCCCTATCAAAATACATACATAAATATGTATAACATAATCCCTTCTTGGTGATCTGTTCTGGACCGTCAACGATCAAAACAAATTTTAAAAGTATAATTAAAAATTACAAAAAAATGAATTTTATTCCAGAAAGTGACTCAAATTTAAAATACTCTAAACTCAAGTGAAAATTATCTAATTTTCTCCTTATGGTGCTAAGGTTTCTCTCTTCTCCTTTGAAAAAAGAGAACTTTTCGAAACTTAAGGTTTCTCTCCCGAGTTTAAACCTCTCTTACCTTCCAAAAGGGCTTTATTTCCGCTCTCCTTTAGTGCTCCAGCCGTCCTCTCCGCCGCCACTGCTCATCATGATTATCCGTTCACGAAGCCCGACAACATCACCCACCACCTCTTCCCTACCAATCTGTTGATCGATGATGTCTCGCCTGATACACTAGAGCCCTTAGATAATCCAACGGGAGGAAGTTGTCTCCGACGTCGCTACCTGCCCCACGAAATTGCGTGTATGGGATCACCATCCTTGATCGGTTTCTCGACCCCACCCACAATGCCGAAGGATTGACACGGAGGAGAAAGATGGAGATCCCGCCCTCCATTGGATCGTCCGAGAAGCGGCACCATACCATTAAGACCGTCTCCTGCGATCTGAGCCTCGAAACCTATTGAGACGTCGTCAGATCGATACGGAGGAAAATGGGCCTTATGCCCCCCGATGGCGAAGTAGAGAAGAGGCACTAGAGATAGGATCTCGGGTCCATCGATAGCCCATTAGGGCGTTGCCGATAACGGCAGTTCCACCCTACCCCTATGGTAGGTCCTTAGGTATGGAGTTGTTCGTAAGACGCCCACCAATCTCTAGACACCCTCCCCAACCGTGGGACGCACCATCCGATTCCCCGGTATAGGCAGGGATGGATCGGGGACCCCAGACACACATACCCTCCCACTAACACCCGCTCCACCGCCATGAGAGGATCCTATTTGAGCCGATTGAGCATGATAGGGATGATCGGATTTTCGAATGGCCTCCTCGGCCGACGGCCATGCTCCTCCGCATCCGGGTAGCCCTTGACACCAGCCCTTACGCCAATCATACATGAAATGGACAATACTACTCCCATCCGTCTCATAGGACGGAGAACAGGTGGCCTACGCCTGACCCCGAAGGAATAACTAGGGCACGACAAGAGAACTCTCGATGATATCTATCCCCTCCACGGGCGGAGGAGTCGGGCCTCCCACATCAACAGATGGAGGAACCTCGCTGGTACGCCTCTTCCCTTGGGACGGATGGGATAGAAGCGAGGCGCGAGGAGTTGCCTCGCGGGTCACAATGAGTAGCCTAGGGCATCTCAGGGTCTTCCTGATGAGCCACTCACCGGCCTCTATGAGTAGCCTACTTACCGACTCCCAGCCTCCTCCTTTTCCCAACATACTCCTTGATCGACTGCTCCGATATGGTAGAACCGGTCAAGTCGAGATTGGGCAAGAATAATGGATTCATCGTACCTTACACAACAAGAACAAGGACCCACGCCTAGCTTCCCCTAGGTCACACCGGGTTTATAGATATAGGAACAGTGCCTCATCCGTCACCAAGGCTATACCTTAGTCTATTTAGTTTGCTTATTTCAATCCCACTTAGTCTGTTGATTTCAATTGCACATTTGTACGGTCTCTATGACCTTTGCCTTTCATATTAATAAAATTCTCAGTTATGTGTGCTAGAAAAAAATAAGAAGTAAAAACTATCTAATTTTCTTGTTATCGTGATAAGGTTTCGCTTCTCTCCTCTTCAACGTGCCTCCTTCATTTCTATGTCGTCGTCATCCCGATCAACGGGCTATGTCCCACTTTCCCTGCCACCATACACATGGGCGCCCTATCCTCTCCATCGGTCGGTACGCTTTCTGCGCAAATGGTCGACCTGGTGAGTCTTGAGGCTCCTAGGGTCATGCCTCCATGCTTGTCCACGATCTTTATCAAGCCACCGAGACAGAGAAGGAAGCAGACCAGTGCAACCACTCTCCCTCCACAACCGTTCCCAACCATGGTTCCCGGTCCTCCTCGCCTATTTTCGGCCACGTTCTCTACTCCCGGATCCAGCGGCTCATCGTCTACCTTCATCACCAACGGCTCCGACCTTCCCTCACTACCGCGGCTAGATCGTTGGGGACCATCATCCAACTACCTCCATCCGAGGAAGGCCTTCGTGCGCCAAGGACCGAGTTCGTCGGGTAGATCTGTCGTGCTTCGGCCAGGCACCTCTCCACCCGGAGGATAGCAGTCTATAGATCAATCCATCCACTCTTTCATTATCTTAGTTTTACTATGGGTATGAGCAAGGGCCTTCGACATCCCTTTAGGGGGCCTTACTCCAACCACGAGCTTCACCATTGGAGAGGCTCTGGGAGGCTTTGTGGATACGAAAACAAACCAGCGGGGGCAGGGGCAAGGGAGGTACATCTGAGTCCGCTTCAGAAAGGACCTAGTGGGTCCCCTCTAGCATTCTACCTGCCTAAGTATACCCAGTATTACATACACTGTCCAGGCTCGACTCTAGTACGAGCGCGTGTCAGTATTCTACCTCGATTATGGTTGTATTGGCCACATAACTGCAATATATCTATGGGAGCCAAGGATGGAAAACTCCTTTGTCTCCCCGGTTCGATTTGTCTCTCATGGTCGAGGAGCTTCCCAACATCAGGAGAACAGTCCAGCGTGACTCGCCGGACCTGATCTCCGGTAGGATCAACCAGGATCGGGCCATTCTACCACGACCACGAGCTCCGAAATGCCCCATACGCTTCGAGTTGCGACCCTTGGGCCTCCCTGCATTGACCCATGACTATCTTCTTAAAACCAACAACCGGTGGAGCAGGATGACCGTACCCCTTTTGCGGCGTCGGGGGGTAAGGGGTGGAACACAGAATTTCCCGCCTAACTTGGAGAAAGAACCAATGGCCCAAAGAATATTTCATGCCTCCCAGGTGAGCATGGTGAAGCGGACAAGATTTAAAACCTGATCCTTCGATCCGCCAGGAAGGGATCCCAATCTGCACTTGAAGAAGAGAACGTTGGACAACTTCCCCCTCCTGTTTGAGGTGGAGGTCCTAGAAGAGTATTCCGCGAGGTTTGCAAAGCGACCTCGCTAGCTGTAGTGAGCCCCTTTCCAGACTTCCGAGGTAGTGGAGAGGAGTCGTACCCTGGTCTGTTGGGATCTAACATCACCCCCACGCGTCTTCCTTCTCCTGGAGACCTCCGACTACCTGACACTCTTCATCTAATGAGGTCTCCACAACGGGGCAGGCAAGCATATAAGGATCCACATGTCACCCGAGTCGAGACGAGAGAAGCGATAGTAGCACTTGAATCCGAGAATGGGGATAGATCCCCTAAGCCTTTACCTGAGTAATTTAGAGTTTCTAGTCATAAGATCAGCGTTCCGAACATATCCGAAACTTAGCCTCATCCTCCCTTCTTTTTTCGATAGTACAATTTCCACGATTATTATCATAAAAAGTAATATTTTTGGGAAAACTACCAATACCTACCCAAAACCATGCCCATTTAACTGATGTTTACCCTTAATTTTAAAGTTAACTAATATATACCCTGAAGTTACGACTTGTAACTAAAAACCCCTTCTGTCAGCTAAAATGATGAAAATACCCTCAGTGATTTTTTTAAATATTTTTTTAAAATATAACTGAAGTGAATTTTTAAATAAAAATGAAGTCATTTAATAAGTAAATATATATATATATATATATATATATAACAAAAGTAATTTTTAAATAATTTTTTAACATAATTATTGAAGTGTAGTTGATGGTATTTTCGTCATTTTAACTGACGGAGGGTTTTGAGTTACATTTTCGAAACTTAAGGGTATGGATCAGTTAACTTTAAACTTCAGGGTAAACATCAGTTACATGGACATGGTTTTGGCTAGGTTTTGGTAGTTTTCCCAATGATTTTAACTTATTTATTAGGGAAAATTTCAGATTGGTATCCTTAACTATACGTTTTTAACACATTGGTACCCTTAACTAATTTAATCACTAAAAAGGCACCTTAAGTTTCCAAACAGTAACACATTAGTGTTTTCTGTCCATTCTTGGACGGAAAATGGTCATGGTGGTGGAGATGAAGGCTGTGGAAGAAACAAAATGAAGGAGAAACAGAATGAAGGAGGCGTATGTATGAAATAAAATGGGGGAGATGAAGGTTGCGTAGGAGAAATAAGGTAAAAGAATAATCAGGGTTTGAACTTAGAGGGGTATTTTTGTCATTTCTTGAAAGTTTAAGGTCATGTGCATCGCACATGACCATTTTCCGTCCAAAAATGGACGTAAAACACTAAAGTGTTGCTGATTGGAAACTTAAGGTACCTTTTTAGTGATTAAATTAGTTAAGGGTACCAATGTGTTAAAAACGTATAGTTAAGGGTACCAATCTGATATTTTCCCTATTTATTATTTATGTTTACCGTGTGAATCTTATAACTCTTCTTTCTAACCTCTCCGTCTTTTCATTTTTTACATAGTTATTGATTATTACATTAATTCTCACGTACTTATTTTTTCTGTTCCAAATATTAATGCTCACATATCTGTTGAGCACTAATCGAGATTGAGGAAATAATGGTATCGTAAACTGTGTTTCTAAATGATTCTGGTTGAGATGAAGTTCTCTCTAGAAGCTTTAGCCGACTCTAGTGTACTGGTGGCTGGGCCTCAACCCGATCCCGTCGCCGTTGTCGTGCAACATATCATGCCTCATAGGCACCACTGTCGTCTCTCTTGGGCTTTGCCCTCTCTTCTCGTCTAAACAGATCTCTCGCCATGTGTCTGTCTCCTCCCTGGTGTTGTCTCCAACATCGTCGCCCCCACCGCAGTCGTCCCCACATCCGTATCTAGCACCACCAACGCCACCGCCTCCGCCGCCCTCCCCTACCGTCGCTCACGATCTAGCACCACCACCTCCTCCGCCACCAGAGCCATAGCCTCTATCGCGTGCTTGCTTACTACCTCTCTGCTACAGATCTATTAAGATCCCATATCTCCTCAACCATTCACTGATCATTGATGTTTATCGGTGGCTAAGCCTTGGATTCGATGCCATGAGTGTAGTGCACCCGATCAGTCAGGGACTCTGTGTAGGGCTTTCCATCCCCATCTGCTGGATCGGGAACATGAAATCTCTGTTTAGAGTCATGAGGATGGAATTAGCAGTTGATCCCATTGGCAAAAGCAACTGAAAACTCGACGCCCCAACCCCATCTGCTGGATCAGGAGCCTCACCCTTTTATGATGTTCTCCCTGATCCCCAGTATCCTCTTAGTTGCTCCAAAAAGGCCTCTGCCGAGAGATAAGTGTGTTTTTCAGACGCTGCGTGCATTTTCAGTTCGAGTCAAGACCTGTGTGAAGTACGCTACGCTTGTGTGCTTACTTTCACAAAGATATATCTCATCAATTGTCACCTAGATTAGCCAAACATTTTGTTATAGAGATAACGTCTAGAACATTTGTATGTCTTGCATTTTTCAATTCTTTCACTTCTCTTTACAATCCGTTACTTATTCGAGTTTTTTTATTAATAAATTCAACTTTAAGCTAAAAAGAGAGAAAAATAATAATATCTATATTTGAATTATAGTCTCAAATAATAAGATAGTTGATTAATAAATTCCACTTTATGCTGTCGGTCATAGTTTTTTTTATTCGGTAATTATACGAATTTCAATCTGGATCCAGTATACATATATAGTGTGTCCTATTGTTGGTGAGAGGACGTTACATTACCAAACACATACTAACTCATTTCAAACTTCTCCGTTGGTTTTGCACTTGTGCCTTGCCCCCCTTAATGTATATGCCAACCTGAGTTATAGACCATTGATAAGTTAATAATACCGAACTTTCCATCAATATAAAGTCATTGTCAAACGAGTAATGTTTACAAATATCAACTTTCATCCGTTGGTATATGCACAAAAAAAACTCTCTGAAAACCCAGTTTCGGGTGCACTCTTATCCTTTCTAGGGTTTCACCTCCGCCACCCACTTCTCCACCTCCATCCACCTCGCCGGTCGCCGCCCGCTAGCAGCTCCACCTCACCGGTCACCGCCTGCTTGCAGCTCTCCTCTCGACTCATTAACCTTGTCTGATTCACCTTCATGGATCCTGTCCAACCACGCCGCCTCGATACTTCGCCACCATCCCCATAGGGCCTCCTCCCTGATGATGCGCCACCATCCCCACCGGGCTTCCTCCCAGACGTCGGCTCCCCTCTGCCGACTATCGACAGATCCGTGCTTCTCGCAGGACACAAGGACCTCGACTGTAGAGAGTCCTCTCCGTTGAAGGACAAGCCGAGCTCGGCCGAGGCGGGTGCACTCGTACTCTATGCACCCCAGCAATCGGAGACGCCGCGCCGGTCATATGAAGAGGTCGGCGGTGCCCACTCCGAGCCACTGCACCATGTTCCAGCCCGCCGCCAGTGTCGTACTCTAAATACGGTCCCCCAAGCGTGCATGCCTCGACCTAGGTGGGCCGCCCGAAGACCGCCATCAGATCTGGCTCTCGGCAGGGTGGAACGCCGCCGGAACGCATCTCCCCGGTGTCAGATTGGGAGGACGAAGATGAAGAACTGGTGGTCCTACTTGAGGCTGTCTTGGCGGCCGAGGAGGACCAGATGAAGCAGGCCGAGGCTGGGTAGCCTCCTTTGCAGGAATGAGCCGACCCGGTAGGGGTGGGGTTGACCGTTGTTGGACTATACCCACAGACCCGGGACAAATAGTGTTGAGAGGTCTCGGGAAGCCTGGATCAACAACTCATTATTTCTGCTCGTTTTTACATTATTATGTTTGTCGTTGGTACAATTTGTTTTCTGCATTGGTTTAGACTTTTTCCTTTATGTCTCGCTGTTTTGAGACGTCGGTAAGGGGATGTCCTCAGTTATTGTCTACGATATCTAGTAGGCTATCTTTATGGGTCCTTGAGCGCTGGGCTTGCTACGGTCGGCTCAGACATATATATGGACCCCAGGGCGGTTACGCTCTACCTTATATGGTTTCTTTTTTGCAGTAATGCACTTCCCCGGTTATCCGTTTCAAAAAAAGAGTAATGTTTACAAATAATATGAACGCTTATTTTTTAACGAAAAAATAAAGAGGAAAAATTTCAATATAATAGTCTGTTATATATTTATTTGTAAGATAATACCTTGACATAATGTTTTTGTAATATAATACTCTGTCAAACTTTTATTTACAAAATAGTATCATAGCATATTTTTTTTGCAATATAATACTCTGCCAAATAAATGTTTGACAGAGTATTATATAACAAAAATTATGTTAGGGTATTATCTTGCAAATAAATGGTTGACAAGATATTATATTGAATTTTTTCCAAACAAATATACCACGAACGTTAAATAAATGACGAGGAATTGATAGATTTTTTCGTCGTCCTTGAAGCAGTACACGTGGTTTTCGTTTTCGATAGAGGTGAATTTACATTTGAATAGATCTATACTGACACACAATTTTGTTCATTTACATTTGTTTTTTTTAAGCGGGCAAACAGAGGAGGGTATTATACCAATTGAACGATTACAAAATAGGGTCTAACGGTCTTGGATACCAGAATATTGTTCGAGCCTCCCGTAGGCGACCCAGCTCTCATGGTTTAGTAGAAGATACTACTTTTTTTCGTAGATACAAACTGAGGACAACCTCTTACCAGACGTTCCAACTTATTGAACCTAAAGTCGAAAACAAAACAGCAACAAAAAATCCAACTAAAACAATCCTTGCAATTCAAAATTGAAACTAAAATTGACTCCAACCTAAAACATAAAAAAACGATATGTTTCCTTTTTCCTCCTGGGACGACCAATCAACGTCGGTCCCGAGTCATGGTGGGTAGGTCCCGGATCCCAATTCCATTGATGCTCCAAAACCTTCTCCAAGTGGATAAACTGTGGAGGTCGGTTCGTGAACAACCCGAGGGTTCAACATAGTCTTTTCGACTCTATGTTGCCTCGATCGATGAGTAGATTAACCACATGCGGTTCGCCCGATTGAAGCGTACATCCGGCAACGGTTGAGGAACACGACAAGGACGGCGGCGGCGTTTTTCAGCATGTCTGACCAACTGGAGTGCTGGCCCGACAGATCTGTCCGGCGAGGAGGAGGGGCAGCGACTTGAACGAAGGGTAGAGATGACCGAAGAGGGGTGGTGGCGTTACGAGGTCGGCTATGTTTCGGTGGGGGCTCGGGGCGGAAGGACGGGGTCGATAGAAATGAGAGGAGGTTGGGTACAGCAGCGATGGGGAAAGCTCCACCAACATCCCTCGTGGCCGGAACAACAATGATCGCCGACGGAGGTTGCGTGAAGGAGAAGCGAAAGCTAAGGAAGAAAAAAAACTGCGTAACCCCAAATTCATTTACATTTGTTCATTTCCCTTTTGTTAAACGTTTGCAAAACTTTGGTATACTGATAGGTTTAAAAGATAATTAAGCCCCATTTTTAATTATATTTTTCGTCAGCCTGATTAGTCCCTCTCGTGTCTATATATAGCTACTCTTATGAGGTTATATGTCATAAAGGTTAAGAACGTAACTAAAATGGAAACTGAGACCATGCAGAAAGGGCAAGCCGAGATGTGGCAACACTTATTTGGCTTCCCTTCCCTTATGACTCTCAAGTGTGCAATCGACCTCCGCATCGCCGACATAATCAACTCTCACGGCGGTCCAATCTCTCTCCACCGCCTGGCTTCCGAAATCGACTCCACCGCCTCTCCGGACACCGACTACTTGGAGCGCATCATGCGGGTCCTTGTCCGCAAGAGGTTCTTCACCCTGCACCAACCATCGGACGGCGGAGAACTACTCTACGGCCTCACTCCCAAGTCCCGCTGGATCGTGCTCGATTCGGAGACCAGCTTAGTTCCGATGATCCTCTGGAGGTGCAATCCTCTGTTTAACGCTCCATGGAGCTACCTGGCCGAGTGCGTCAAGGACGGAGGGAACGCTTTCAACAAGTCTCATGGTGTGGATTCATGGGACCTCGCGTCCGTCGATCCTGAATTCAATGCCTTGTTCAACGAGGCCATGGCGTGCGTGGCCAGGATTGTGATGACGGCGTTTCTTGCTGAGTACAAAGACGGGTTTGCCCTCGCCGGAACTCTGGTCGACGTGGCCGGCGGGATCGGTGTCACCACTGCCGAGATCGTCAAGGCCAATCCGCATGTTAAGGGTATTAACTTTGACTTGCCGCATGTCATCGCCACCGCGCCGGAGAGGGATGGTGTGACTCACGTTAGCGGCGATATGTTTGAGTCCATCCCGTACGCTGATGTCGTTTTCATCAAGGTACGATTAGAATATAATTATAATCGGACCTTCAAGTCTTCAACTATAAGTTTGAGCTTATAGTTGAGTTGAACCTCTAATATAATATGATATCAAAATTCGGGACCTTATGCATATTGATTCAAACCCTGTTATCAACAAAAATATTTAATTTTTCCTTTATTTTCAAATTGGTCTAAAATGGGTCAACTCTTATTACTCTTCTTAATGGACTCATCTCTTTTTCTAAATAATTCATCTCCAAACCTATAAACAAATTTGTCCGTAAAAATACATGTTCGAATATAACTATAATTAAGTATGTGATCATCAACTTGGACTTTTAGTTGGATTGATTTTCTAATACTTATTCATGTTATTTTCCAGAGGGTTGAAAAACATCTCACAAAGTATACGACAAGTGAAGAGTGTTAAAATCATAATCTCACGCCTATAAAGATAACATCGTATCTATTAATAAAGTTGACATTTTGGAAGTCCGACACCCGATACAAGTGGTTTGTTTTACCTAGTATGAGAAACCTGATTGATACGAGCATTCGCGTGTCTCGGCTCCCATGTGAACTTTGATACACATATATGGAAGTTCGGTTCTATTATGATCCACATGTTGATTGTATCGAAGAGCGTTGAGATTTTAATCTCTGCATCGAATAAAAATAAAGGGTCACTTATATAATGTAGGTTACTGTCACGCGCATACCAACGGTCAGTTAATTTCTCTGTTCTTTTTTTTTTCTATTGCAGTGGATATTACACAATTGGAACGACGAAGATTGTGTTAAAATTCTAAAGAATTGTCGGAAAGCAATACCGGAGAAAACCGGGAAGGTGCTGATACTTGATATAGTGATAGAACCAGAAGACGAAGGATTGTTTGCAGAGACAAGGTTGATGTTCGATTTGTCGATGATGACACAGATGAAGGGTGGAAAGGAGAGGACCGAGGATCAGTGGAAGATCATCTTGGAAGGAGGAGGCTTTCCTCGCTACAACATTATCAAAATACCGGCTTTTCCCTGCATTATCGAGGCCGTTCCTATTTAGAGTGACATATAAATCAATTGGTTACTCTTAATTAATATTGTCTATGTTTGGTCTACCTTGCTTGAGGAAAAATGGAATAAATAACCGATTTATTATTCAAGAAATTAAAAAAAATTATACCCTGAGTATTCAAGTCATCTTTATCGAGACATTGGAATAATATTCATTTTCGTCTTTTTCCATATTTATGCATGAGCTGGTCTTGATCACGACGATACCTTCAATGTTGGTTCATTTTACCAACTTGTGTTAAAGAATGCCTTTCTCTATGGTTACCTTACAAAAAGTGTCTACATGAAACAACCTGTTGATTTTCTTGACTACTCTTTCCCTTACCGTGCATGTCGTCTCAAGAAGGTCTTGTGTAGTCTTAAACAAGCTTTTCGTGCTTAGTATCACGCACCCTTTGGTGCCTACTTTACATCTCTTGATTTCGTTAGTCTGATTGTCAACATCTAATTTTTTTTTATCAACGGAAAGACAAGAGCCTGACAGCTATCACTCTCAGAAATCATACGAAACCACAGGTCTTAGACAACCCTCAACCTGTTCAAAGAAGCAACAATAACGGGTCTAACAATTATATACCCATATTTACCAACTTTGGAGGAAACTATAGAAGCCAAAGGTCAACTACCTAGATTTGACAAACATGGATCCAACAAAACAAGGAGCTACATTAAACCAAAACTATAAGGTCCAAAGGCTTTAGGCCCAAAACAAGAAGAAGAAAAAAACAGTACCCAGACACAGTAGAACCAACCTCGAGAACAACCACCTCGAGCTGCACATCAAGCAGAAATTCATGACCCTACAATGGTAGATGGGCCCAACCACCAAGAAGAGCCGCCTCGGGACCACCGCCTCTGCGAAGCCTCTACGGACATCGACCGAAGAAGACCACCACCGATCAGACTTCACAAAAGTCCCACTCCCAGACATCCACTCTCCACCTCAACCATGCCACAATTACCAAAAATGGTAACCCGTCGTCGGCCAATACTAGACGACGAGCAAAACCATGGGAGAACGGAAACCTAACCACCAACCACCAACCACTCACACACCAGGAATCACCCCACAAAACCCAAACCTAAGATAGCTTCCACAAAGCCTGAAGACGAACAACCACACGACCAACACCCATCGTGAGGTCTTGACCACACAACCGAGGTCGAGGAAAAAAGACTAAAAAGGAAGGGCTCGATGGGATATTACCTGATACAGAAGGGGATGAGAGATAAAGATAGCTCCAACTAAAAAACAACGACAAAATAATCATGCGTGAGTCGGTCGTGGCCTTCGAGATGACTTGTGTTAATCTGTTGCCGGGAAGGTTCCCACTTTCGATCCTTCCCCTCATTGCGTCGATACTTAGCATTGCTCTCTCTGCCCTTCGCCATATTCAGGCCTCCATTCCACGAATGTTGGCTTCCAACTCCTCCACAACTCAAGACTCGTCGTCACATACTTTTTTTTATCGGAATTTGTGAGAGAAATGTTAGAATATAAATATAATTGAGCCTTCAACTATAAGCTTGAGCTTTTAGTTGAGTTGGTTCTCTAATATGGTATCAGAGCCTGTGTTTCTCACAGACCCGGGTTCAAACCCCACTCTTTACATAAACACTAATTTCTTCCCAATTTCTTAAATATGCCCAAAATGGGCCAACCCTTATATCTCTTCTCAATAGGCTTATCCTCTCTTCTAAATAATTCACCTCCAAACCCGTAAAACGGGCTTGTCTGTGAGGGCGCGTGTTAGAATAGAAATATAATTGAGCCTTCAACTATCAGCTTGAGCTTTTAGTTGAGTTGGTTCTCTAATAAGAAATTTAGGATTTTAAGAGATATTTTGGTGGTTTGATGAATGGGATGAGTGTATTTATAGATGAGAAAATTTTGATTATTTTTGGTTAAAATATGATTTTATGTATTTTTTAAAATATATACATATACTCTCTTATGACCGTTGGGGCCAACAATCATTTTTCCACCGAGGCGTCACGTGGCAGCCAACCATTGGCTGGCGTGCGACCTATGAGTTGCGACCCACATCCCACGCTTGTGAGTCGTAAGTCACAGTTCCGACCCACGATTTAATGAGTCGAAACAGTACAAGTCGCACGCTACAGTGTACATCTCACAAATCCGATCAATTAAAGCGTGAGTTACGAGTCGTGAATCACATCATAGGTCGCATTGCTGTAGGTGGCTCTTATAGGAAACTAATGTATAATATAATGAGTTATATTTCATTTTTAATGTTTATTGGTTAGGGTCCACTTCAATCTGCTCTGGCAAATGAATAAAATAAGGCATGAGGGGCACGTTAATTACATTTTATTGATTGGATGCTTACCAAGACACAATTAACAATTTTTCCTGTGCGATAATATGACATCTCAGGTTACGCATCACAGTCATTGACCTTATACTTCTATATTTGTCATGTTTTCAAGTGACAGGTTAGATCCATTTCACATGCACCATAAATGCAAAATAATTACAATTTGCAGATCTTTTAACTGATATATGTTCCTTTCATGACAATGTTGCTCAATAAAGTAGTACTGTTGTAGCCCATGTACCCTTCCTTAGAGCTCTCCCTTTTGACCTAACGTCGGGATCTTTCTCCGTGACAACTATGGTAATTATTATGGTCGTTGGCGTAGCTCCTCTCCTCCTACTCACATTCTGTGGATTTGCTTTGCACGTCGATAATTACTTTCCTGCCCTTTTTTCTGATAGTTTTACTGGGGCTTTTCTTATTAAGGCTCCCTTCGAGCCGCCTCTAGCAACCGCGACGTTGGTTATCTCCCGCTACCAACGACGTGTCTCCCGATCCCGTTTGGCCCCCCTCTGCAACTCCGATGGTTTTCGTCTGGCTCACCATGACATCGATTGACATCACCGCCTCGGAGCCCCGCGACCTCTCTGTATCGGGTTATCTCTCCTGATCAACCCTCGTCGCCGCTGAAGCCACCGGCACGTCCTTCTCCCTGGCCTCCACCACCACATCCTCTGAAGCCGCTGCCGCCGCTTCTGAAGGCATCACAGTCTTCTCTGAAACCGCCTCCTCCATGGCCTCCACCACCGCTCCTTCCTAGACCCCTCTCTCGATTATGGATCTGGCTAATCGAGTGGGTCTTTTTTTATTTTTTCTGACTTCGTCTTTGCAAGGTCAATGACGACAAGAATCCAATGCTCTAGGGACTGGCCCTGGGATGGTTCCCTAGACGATGTTTTGCCTCCCACCATCACCACTGTTGAGGTCCTTCAGGATCTCCAGTACCCCCTTCCCCATTTCGTATTTTGTCTCTGCCCATGGAGCGTCAAAATACCGTATGTGACGATTCTGGTACTACAAGGATCAGTGAACCATTGTTCATTCAAACTGGTCTTTCGTGGTCGAGGAGCGTGTTCCTCGATGCACAACAACGTAATTGATTTCAAGTTATAAAATTGCACCTTTGGCTAAAAAAATAGTCTTGTTGTACCACAAAAGCCGTTACAATGACATATAGATATGTAGTCATTTATAGGGTTGGTATCAAGTACAAACCACCCCTTATTGTGCAAATTACGAACCAATCTGAGCCACAGGATCCCCCAAAAGTGATGTCAGCAGAGCGCACCAGATGCTGACACGTGGGTAGTTAAATATATAAAACACTACACCTTATTGTGCAAACTAAGGACTCACCAGATGCCGACACGTGGGCGCGCGCGCAAAGTGCTAATAGTTTACATAGCACGGTGCTGATAGTTTAGTACAAAAGTGCTGATAGGTTACATTTGTAATAAACTATCAGCACTGTGTTATGTAAACTATCAGCACTGTGCGCGCGTGCACCAGCACTGTGCGCGCGCGCTGCTTGTGCACGCGCGCACCAGCAGCGCGCGCGCTACGTGTCAGCATCTGGGGCGCTCTGCTGACGTCACTTTGACCAGATCCAGTGGCTCTCGTGGGTTCGTAGTTTGCACAATAAAGGTGGTTGTTACTGGATAACTACCCGTCATTTATAAATATATATTATAAATGATGAGTTTTTGAAATACTAGCCACATGGAATAAGATATATTATGTTTTTTAGCAATTCAAAACTTTTTATCAGAGGCTGGAACATAACATATAAATGAACCATATTGATCGTATGACGTTTCGTTTTAGAACTAGTCGTGGGACATGTTTCTCCTCCCTTCTGAGTATTGATCGTTGTGGTTCCGACAGTTTGTCATGGTGCTGATATTGATACTACAATCTCTGATTTTTTTTTATTTGTGTCCCTTTATCGTAATTTGCTTGGTTTTTAGTTTTCTATCACTTTAGTGGTTAGGGCTCGCCGGTTCGAGGTGTTGACAGCCGACGAGTGGTTTGACCATTGTTCCTTTTAGCTATTTTCTTTCAAAATTAGGTTATTGGGTATAGTGAGTTCGGTTTGGTTTTGCCTTCTGGTCAGTCTCTATCGCGTGCGGTGTTGACTGCCGACTTTTTAGTGATCGACTTCTAGACTTTGTGTGGGGTTTTTGGTCCTGATGAGACAGGTGTTCTACTTTCTTTGGCATTCGGTTGATTTTATCATTATCTTTTGAGTTTAATGATTAGAAAATCTGGGTTTTTACCTTGTTCTCTATTTTGTGCTTCCTGGTAGGAAAATCAGGGCTTACACCTAGGATATTGCTTTGTTCTTTATGATAGAAAAATTTAGGTATTTAGACCTTCTTCATTGTTTTTTTTTATCAGTGATGTTTTATATATCCCTGTCTGAATGACAGGTAGCCAGGAACGGCTCTAACGTGCCTTAAAAGGTTACAACCAAGGTTAAAACCTCAACAAAAGTAACACTACAGAGACCTATAAACTGAAAACAAAGAACAAAAACAAAAAACAGAACAGCTAGAACACCAAAAGTAGCCTTTGGAACCAACAGAACGAATGGAGCTCTTACAGCTCACGAAAGGGTACCTGCACCAACCCACAGAAGAACAAAAGAAAAAGCAGGGAGGGATGTCTTGACTAACCCAAACGAAGCAACCTAGCCCTTGGAGACCACAAAAATTAATTCCTGAGGCATGACAAAAACCGGATTTCTCTGTCAGGTACCTCCCAGAACGAACTCCGCTTTTTCCGGTCTTTAGTTGGACCTTTCATTGTTCTCCTTTTTCATGAGAAGTTTGAATTTAAATTTTCTTTATTGATAAAAAAACATAGAAATGAACCAGAGATTGGAGCATAACATATAAATGAAAATGAGAATAACCAGACTGGAAGTATTGACGTATCCACTTCGTTGATAAAAATAAACACCGACTTTGACTTTTCAGTTTTGAATAAAACTCTAGTCTAAGATGATATGTGAAAAGTGGACGCTCGAGAGTAACCATCTACATCTCGACTTGTGTTGCTCTAAGATGTCTTTATGCGAGATAGTCTTATGGAGGAGACCTGATAGGTTATGAGAAGAATACACTACGCACACAAGAATTTTGGTGGGGTTTTTGAGGAATACAACTGACCGGAGTCAGCCATAAGGGGACTGTTACGCCCTCCTCCCTAGTGTCTTGTATCCCCACTGGCCTCTCATGGGGGTCTGGCGAGAGTGTTTACCAGACCTTATCGTTCCAATCAAAGGAGTCATAGCATGTCGACCTTGTCTCTCCCGTCAGTACTATTGATAGACTAGTCGAAGCACACTAATGGATGATCAGACATGACTCCTACTATACCTCATTGGTAACCTGTACTTTAGCAGGCTGATTCGTCCGTTAAAATCGATATGGGAAATGATTTTGCCTTATTTGAAAGATTCACTGTAACGTTGTTGAGTAATCAAGTCTGGTTTTAAGGCCAAACAATGAGTAGTTTGTGACGAATAATTCAATAGAGATGTGTTCTCCTCTAGAGTTGGCATGACACGGATAGATTAGTGTTCTGGAATAAACTAGCTTACCGCGGTTCAACCAAAACACTGAATTTTCTATGGTAAGCTTGTGGTTGATGGTTGGATGCTTACACTGTCGACCTGACCATTTGGTCCTGCACACGAATGGGCCCTGTTCACGGATATGGTCAATTTGAACGAGGCGTCATGATGTAGAGTGCGTAGAGAAATGAGAGTTCTTTATCGGATTCATTGATTCACGATGAATACCGAACAAGAAATTTTGAGTAAAAACTTATCTTTTGCTTATAAATTCTCAAAATATGTATTACAATCAAAGCATCATGTTCTTATATAGTGAAACTAAACCACGAAATCCTAATACAATAAGGAAACTAAACCCCAAAGTCCTAATATGAATAAAGCAAATCTTAAAACCCTAAAACAAAGAGCAATTAAACAACTGAACTGCAAATGTACGAATCTGCCCCTCCAAATGGCCAAAAAGCACAGCAGGTCATGACAAAGCGATGAGCTTTTCTCGGGAGCCCGTTTCAACCCGAAAAATATTAAGATTTTGTCGAATCGGACGCTAACGCCTTTTCGTATTTTCCAACCGATGCATTAATATGTCTTTAATTTGAATTGCATCACTTCACTTGTAGAAAGTGATAGCGATATAGCTCGGCGTCTATACAATAAGTGGTACCCTGTATCCTACTTTCAAATTTATAGAAGCAGATCGTTAACCTCCCGTCTCCTTTAAGCACTATTGTTCGGAATTGTTTATCCACGTTACCATCTCTCAAGAGGGTACCATTCGAATATATTATGCCGTTAACGAACTAGTTAGTTAGAGAAGCTTGTTTTAAACCTGGCTTTTTGTAAGGCAACTAGAAAATATTGTTGGAATATTCCAATGTATTTTGCTTTGTAATTCGCAATACAATATTTCATTTCAGAATAAAAACAAGTACATACTTGTTTTTTTATCGAAAACAAAAAACAAAAAATACATACTAAACGGGATAGGCCTCAATGATGGAGGGCAAAGCAGTAATGTTGACGAAATTGTAACGAGGGAAGCCGGCTTCCTCCAATAGTTTCTTCCACTGACCCTCAGTTCTCTCCATCCCTGAGGTGTGTGCAATCATCAGCAAATCAAATGCCACTCTCGTGTCGTCAAACTCCCCCTTCCCCTCCGGCTTAAGAATTATGTCCACGATCACTACTTTTCCCGTCTTCTCCGGTACCGATTCCCGACAAGTCTTTAGTATCTTCACACAATCCTCGTCGTCCCAATCGTGCAATATAAACTTCATGTTCCACACGAATTTCGTAGAGAACCGAAATAAAACATGTTATTATGTTACAGAATTTTAAAAACGAATTATATAGGGTAAATTATAAATACATACCCCAAACTTGTAGCGTTTAACTGATACTTACTCTAAAGTTTTTTTTTAACTGATACCTACTCAGATGTTTAGTTATATAACAAATAGTCCAAGCCGTCAGCTAAATGACAAAAATACCCTCAACTACACTTCACTAATTATTTTTAAAAAATATTTAAAAAATCACTTTTGTTATATATATATATATATATATATATATATATATATGTATATTTACTATTAAATCACTTCAGTTTTGTTCAAAAAAAAATTATTTAAAAAATTATTGAGGGCATTTTCGTCATTTTAGTTAACAACTTGAGCTATTTGTTATGTAACTAAATATCCGAATATATATCAGTTAAAAAAATACTTTATAATAAATATATGTTAAACACTATATATTTGAAGTTCGTATTTGTAGTTTACCCAATTATATATAATGGATGAGGTTAATGCCAACGTTATTTTATATATTTACGGGACATGTGTACCGTACCTTCAAGAAAGCAACATCAGCACAAGGAATAGCCTGAAACATGTCCCCTCCAACATGCGATACTCCACCGAGCCGCGGCGCGGTGGCCAGCACGTGCGGCAAATCAAAGTTGATACCCCGCACGTGAGGATAAGCCCTCACGATCTCCGCCACCGCGCTTCCGGTCCCGCCACCAACGTCCACCACCGATCCCACGCCGCGAAACCCGCGATCGCCGTACTCCTCCACCACCGCCTTGAGCACGACCTTGGACGTGCACGCCATGGCATCGTTGAAAACCTTGTTCAACTCCGGATTCTCCGACATGACCTCCCAGATCGGTTTCCCGTTGGCCATCTCGAAGGCGTCGCCGCCGCCTTCTCTCACGCGCCGACTCAAGCAATGCCACGGAGCCATCATCGAGGGGTGGTTCTCCATCAGCAGCATCGGCGCCAGGCTCAGCTCCGAGTCCCGGAGCAGCCATTTGGACGAGCTGGTGGCGCCGTAGAGGGTCTCTCCGTCGTCTCCGTCCGATGCGGTGAAGATCTTGCGGCGGACCAGCAGCCGCATGACGCGGCCGAGGCAAGCCACGTCGGGATGATGATCTATAGAAGAGGCTAGTTGGGAGAGTGTGATTGGCTGAGGGTGAGAGTGCAGGATATCGGGTATGTGGAGCTCCACAGCGCATTTAAGTGCCATGGAATCGGCGAAGCCGAACATGAACCGCCATATCTCGGCTTGGCCACTTGAAGCTCCGTCTCCTTCTTCAACGTTTAGATCCATTTCTTATGATCGGTTCTAATCTCTTTCTCTTCTCTATATAATAATCGGCACTTAAATATTGTTGGAGTAGGGAAGATGTCACATCTCCATGACGATAAACATTGTTGACCTTTCATTACAGCTCGAATATTGGACATGTTGTTTGTGCATAGGTTTCAACACAACTGTTGTACATATTATTTATTAACTCGGTTGTTCCATTCACCTCATCTAAAGCTTCTACACGTGGTGAAATGGAATCGTTCATCGTACATGTATGTCAACGATGTTCTTCCAAGTGATATTGTAATCTTGTTAGGTTCGGTTCGCGGATGACGTAGTTGTGCTGTCATATAAACCTCATGTTTTTTTATCGACCATAAACGGTAGTAATTGTATTGAAATAGCTTAAACGATCATAGAGATCATATAGTTTACTATAGGGCTGAAACCTCCTTTTCTCTTTGTTAGGGTTTGTGAGTTTAGTCGTCGTCTCTTCTTTCATGCCAATGGTTATGGTAATTATGGTAATTATCATAGCCTATGCCATGGTTCTTCTTTTCTCTCCTTCCCAATCGCATTTTTGTATTTTTTTTCCTTGGATCCTGCGATTTTTTTTTCTGCTAGGGCTTTCAAGCCATCCCTAGCCACCGCGACGTTGGCCGCCTCCCGCCATCAACGGAGCATCTCCCGATCTGTTTCGATCTCTCCTCTGCCCCAGGGGTTACCGTCTCTACAGCCGCCGTCCCTGATGCTGCCGCTGTCGTCCTTGAAGCCGACGTCGCCCCTGCTGCTGTCGTCGCCTAGAACTCGAGTTGAGCGTTCCGAAACCGTAATTAGTAACCCCTCGCCGGCCACCAGCAAGCGAGTACCCTAAGGGGAAGGTCTGTAACTAAACCGGGCAGTAGCCAACATGACCCCGGACAGATCTGATTCCAAAGCCTATATCACCCGACCATCGCAGCTACAACGCCCTAACACTCCATAAATCTGACCCCAAACTCCAAAGATTCATCCCAAAACCACCGATGACTACAACAACACGCACCAACACCACTAGACCAATAACAAGAAAGGTGAAAAGGAATAAAAATCAGAGTTAGAATCAGACCTCACGCACAAACTGAGGACGTCATCCAGACCCGACCCAAATCCAAACCCAGTCCAGACTCGGTCAATTCTAACCCAACCTAGTCCAATTCGGGCCATACCTGATCCCATGTTCAACCCGGGCCATACTCGACCCAAACACCAGATCGAGAACAGAGAAAAGAAGGACACTAATGAGATTCGAATAAAGAAACCACCCCCAAATAGTCACTATGGATGAGGGAAGTCAGAGCAGCCAAACCCCCGAGGAACGGACACCGGAGAGCGAACGGAGAGGTTGTCACTCCCGTTCCGATCATCTCCGGTAACAACTCTACAAATCCACCTACTCCAAGCTAAGGCGAGGCGCATGATGTTCGAGCAGATCCCGAAAGCAATCGAGCTCCGATAAGGTGAGCTTTGGTGGGAAGTACACCATCATTGCCCAGCTCATCAGACGCGACCACACCAGAACATAAAATGAAGATATGTTAAACGAGTGTGAGAACACGAAAAAAGGACAGAGAGAAGGAAGAAGGAAGGGAAAAGGATGGATAAAAGAGTTACCACCGGCGACGTCCATGACCGGAAGCAGAGTTGTAAAAATCCCCGCCTAGGCGCGATGAAATGAGTTTTGCCGCCCCGATTTATTCTCCTAGGGCTCTGCAGGCCGTTTAGGCAGGATATGACTGATTAATTCCCGATTCGGCCTATTAATCATTGTCTAGCCGATTAATTGGGCGGGTCGGTTAGGTGTGGGGTCGGATTCGTAATTAAAAGAAAACAATTTCTAATCTTCTACAAACTAAATGAGAGTATAAAATTATCCTGGTGATACTTTTAGTTTAGTAGAATCTTTATATTTTTTAATATATTTAATATTTGATACTATTAATATTTTTTATATAGTATAATATAAAATTTGATATTATATATAATAAAAATAATAAAATAATAATCCAATTAATCCCCACCTAGCGCCTAGGACCGTTTCCGTCCGACTAGCGCCTAACATTATTTACAACCTTGATCGGAAGCCATGACGCCGTCGACGATGAGACGAGGAAGAAAAAGGGAGAGTTGAGTGGCAGCTAGGGTTTTTTGAGTTAGCATTATAATATGAATTAATTAATTAACTTTACTAACTTTGTATTGCAAATTGTTCTTCCTATCTATGTACTTGTTCTCCATAATCAAAATAAAAAATATTAAATACTGATAAAAGAGGAATTATTTTAGAACGAAGAAAATTTTGAGATATAAATCACAATAAAACAATGAAGAATTTAGAAAAATATATATATATTAGAAATAGTTGGGGATAAATGTAAACCTGAAACTATCATTATATCTTATATGATTTATAAGAGAATAAAATAAAATAATCTAAAATTTATAGAGATTGACAAGAAAGTTTTTAGTAGACAAAATGAAACAAACCTTTAAATAAGGTTTTGTTAATTGTTTAAATATTGGTTAGAAAACAAGAAGGTCATATATAATATATGGTCGTTGATGACTAAAACGGAACCTTCATATTTAAATATTTATTAAATATTAGTTAAGCATTTGAAACTAGTTCAAAAGGTTTATCAAAAAAAAAAAAAAAAAAAAAAAAAAAAACTAGTTCAAAAGGCACGCATGATACGACAAGCAATAGTGTAGTGCAATAGGATGCTTGCGCTTACAATAAGCACATGGTGAAATGATTTGAGGATAAGATCTTGTCAACCACAAATAAGAGATAAATATGTCGTACTGTTAAGATGATAAATTGTTTTGTTCGTTACCCGTTTCAAGAAATCGACGTGTATGTCCTTGAATTTTGAGAGAAAAGAAATACAATTGCTAATGATTATTCTTAAAACAGAGGTTGAACTTCTCTGATTGTTGATCATATCCACTATAATCTCACAACTATTTTTAATAGTTGCTTTCTGATGTGATTTTTGCTTTATCAACTGTAGGGTGTCTCCGATGATATAAGCCTCGATCAATCTCAAATTCTAATGACCAAGGAAATAGGTAGAATGAGCCCGCCCAACTTGTCAAGTGATGGGGCCGGCCCTGCATGTAGACTTTTCCTCTTATTCTTATCACCAAATTCAAACACTAAACCACAAGAATGATCTATATTCCCACGTGCACAAAATAAATAGCATAATAATCGAAAATAAGAGTATACAAGGAGGAGCTAGGTGTGAGCACTTACATAGTTTCAGATCTGAAAGCTTGGTATGAAATAAAACCATTTAACATTATATATATATATATAGCTCAACATGTGTTGATCATCAGAGAAGAACTTTATAACAATATAAGATTAATCACATTCAGTCTTTCACATTTCCCAATTACGAAAGTATACGGCGGATTCCTCTCACGTCATTCAGTGGACGGTCATCGAGGTAGTCGAGGATGTTTCGTATGAAGAGCAGCCAGTCAGGATTCTGGATGCGCGGGAGCAGGTCTTGCTGGCAAGACTATCAGACTGGTCTGGGTGCAGTGACGGCACCACGGAGCAGAGTCGACCTGGGAGCGCGAGGATGAGGTTCGCGCGAAGTACCCCAGCCTGTTCGACCCTTAAGGTACGTTCGTTTTAAATTTCGCGGACGAAATTCTTTTAAGGGGGTAGATTGTAAGAACCACCCCCGGTCGAACCGTTGATTTTTGGCGAAAGTTGACTTTCGGCCGGAAATGTCCACCGATGACTCCGAGAGTCATTCGGGACCTTTCCGGGACCCAAAAATCTTAGTCGTCGTTACGGTTAGCTTAGTTGGGTCGTTTCCTTTCTAATGACTAATTTTACGAAAAAGTCGATTTCGGGTCAACGAAGCCAAATTCGGAACTTTATCGAATTTAATTTAAGTGTGCTGGAAAATACTAAGGGTCAAGGTGGACCCACATGGACATGTGTCCATGGTGGCTTGGAGGAGAAGAAATGGGTGTAGAAAGACCTATTTGCCCTCATGTGTGCCAAAATAGAAGAAAGAGAGCTAGAGGACCTTTTAGACAATTCTCCCTTAGGTTTAAGACCTCTTTTAGGATACATTTCAGCCCATTCCTTCCTTGGTGGCCGAAAATCACTAGAGGGAGAGGAGAGTGGAGCTCAAAAGGTTGGAGAAGAAGCAAGTGGAAAAAAAGGAGCTTTTTGGTGGTTTCCTTCTCAAATAATCTCCAAAATTAGTTCCTCTTCATCCCTTCTTCATTTCTAAGATAAGTAAGCTCTAAAAACCTACTTTCAATCAAGTTGGGGTTATGGGTTTCATAGAAAAAACATGAACTAGGTGGATTTTGGATTATTTGTTGCTTAGATGGTTGTTTTGATGAAGAATAGTGGAAGTTTTGGTTAGAAATCTTGTGGTTTTGATGTTTTGATGAAACCCATGATGGGTATTGAAGTTTGGGGGGGTTTTGGTGACTGATTTTGGAGGTTATGAGGTTAGCAATGGGGTTTTTGAAGTAGATTTTCGTAGAAATGAAGTTGAGGGAAGAAAAAGTTGGTGTCTGCCCAGAATGGCATGGAGAGGGTCCCTGACCGGCCCTCAGAGAGGCACGGTCCGGGCTTGGTGCCGGCCCCCTGAGGGGCACGGTCCGGGTCCCCGACCGGCCCTCTGAGAGGCGCGGTCCGGGCCTCTGACCGGCCCTCTAATGGGCACTGACCGGCCCACTGAGGAGCACGGTCCGGGTCTCTGATCGGCCCTCTGAGGAGCACGGTCCGGCCCTGGTGCCGGGCCTGTGGGCTGCCCGAACGGGCCTCGTCCCGGCCCAATTTACCCTATGGCCCAAGTCTTAATTGTTTGGGGTAATTTAGGCATTTGCTCATTAAAACTGTCCTTGAATGATTGTTAATTCTAGTACTACTTGTGATCCTAGACGTTATTCTCGAGCTCGGAGGAGGAGACTACTAGGCGCTCGCGTTGACTAAGCATTTGGATAGCAATCGAGGTAGGGAAGAGTAGTAATTACCGTTTTAATTAAGGAATGTTAATAGTATGCATATAGGACGTTAATAACCGGTAAAGTCTTAGCTTACATATAGGATGTGATTAACTAGTGTACTAGTATTTAAATTATGGGAATTGTCGTGCTGTAGAATCACATGTGGCCATGTCGTGCCTTAGGATTGTGTGTGATGGTTGTGTTTGGTTGTGGCTAGTAGTCCTTTAATGTTGACGTATAGTATATTCTTTGGTTAATTTAAGAATCATGTTATGCTATTAGGATGTGATGAATGTGATATGGATTGTTGTCTCGTGAAATGATTGGGTGAATGAATGTGATGAATGTGATATGATCGGGTGAATGATAGACCGATTTGGTGCGCTTGGTAAGTTGTGTCGGTAAGCTTGATGGTATGATAAGTTCGGTATTGTATTGTGTGGTGCAACTTGTACCCCGTGCTATGGGAAGATACCCGAATGAGGTGTGTGCCGGTCCGGAATGTTTGTTATCAGATTTACCCCGATGCTGCGTTTCTGGGAAGACATCTAGACCGACTGTATATTCCGGTATGATGTATGTTGTTTCATCCCGATGCTGTGTGTCCGGGAAGACATCTAGACCGATGGGTATTCCGGTATGATGTGTTGTTTCACCCCAATGTTGTGTGTCTGGGAAGACATCTAGACCGATGGGTATTCCGGTATGATGTATAGTTTCATCCCGATGTTGTGTGTCCGGGAAGACATCTAGACCGAGGGTGTATTCCGGTATGATGTATTTGTTTCACCCCGATGCTGTGTGTTCGGTAAGATATCTAGACCGATGCCGTGTTCCGGTACAATATGTTGAGCTGTGTGTGGTGATCGGAGTATCATGGTTCACTTATCTTATGTTCGGGTGTTGTCGCGTTTGAGTGACGTTCGTAGTGGTGGTAGCAATATAATGTTCGGTGTTTGTATGTTTCTTTAGCTTGGTTCTATTGTCGGATAAGTTGTGTTCTTGTTGACTTCTGTTTGTGTTGTCTTTTATTAGCAAGTGTTATTAATTTAGTAATTATGGTGACGGAGCGGAAGTCCATTCCATTTACTGTTTTTTTCTACTGAGCGAAAGCTCACCCCCTCTGTTTACTGTTTTACATGTTTCGCTCGTGAGTCGGTCTAGAGGACGTCTTGGAGCTTGAGAGCTCATCGAGAGTCCAGGGATTACCTTTTAGTAGAGACGTACTTCCTTTTTCTGTACTAAACAGTATCTTTCTTATTTGGACGAGCGTTGACTCGTGGCATCAGATTTTTAATTTGGAACTAAATTCAGAGATTTATGCTGTTTAAACTTATTTTTATTATTATTTTAATTCACGTCTCGAGTCCGGTCAAAACCGAATTTGGGGCGTGACAAATTAACCTTGAGCCTGATAATGGGGTGGGTAAAAACCTGATCGTCACCGAAAACCTTGTTAACTAAATTGACAAATATTCAAAAATGATGTCAACGGATAGAAATGAAGTATAAATTTTGCGAAAGAACTTAAATTATGGTTCAAATTTGAAGCTGAAAATGAAGGCGCAAAAAACCCAATGGGCTTGGTGGACCAGATAAAAATCGTAATTGGCCGACCCTGTAACCGGCCAGATTCTTAAATAACCGCCGGTTATGGGGATGGTGACGATTATGAGTCTTAAAAAACTGGTAGTCACAGTCTGGGTACCGGTTTACGGTTAAAAGGGTGGTTACCGGCCAACGCCTACCCTTACAACATCTACATCAATGGGGGCTTGATGGCGAGGCCGGGGTGGGAGAAGAAGGGGTAAGGGGTTCGGCCTCGGGGTTCGGTCGGTGTGGGGAGAGGTGCGTGCAGGGCTTGAGGGGCGCGGGGGTGGTCAGACAGGGTCCGAGTTCGGGGGGTCGAGGCGTATGCCCTTTTTCGCCCCCGCAGCCCCAAGCCCCTCTGCCTCTGGCTCGTCCTCTCCTCCATTGACGTGTGACCTGTAAAAAAAATTTCAGAAGATGTTGTCGTGAGGTCGAAGAAGCTTAGGTTTCTTTGTTGATTAGTTAGTACTAATTGGTTAGTATTAATTGGTAATTAATACTATTAGTCGATTAAAATAGCAATTAGTATTAATTGGTTAAAATAGTATTAATTAGGTAATTAGTATTAATGGTAATTAGTTATTAATTAGGTAATTAAATATATGGTAAATAGGTAATTAATATATGGTAATTATAGTAATCATTTTATAATTGTATATATGATAATTAGGTAATTAATTAAGTTTAAATTAATAATTGTATATATGATAATTAGGTAATTAATTAGGCAACTACTAATTTTAAATTATTTTCAAATTTAAAAAATCAGTTTTTAAATTTAATAATAATTTTTTAAAATTAGTGAATCATTTTTTTGTTGCGATAAAAAATATCCAACGACGAGGCTCAAATGTTATTATCAAGAATAATAACTGTTAGTGTTTCAAAAAAATATATATGGTATTAGTAACGGTCATCAAAGAATTTATCACTGCAAAAGCTTATATCGACCAAATGAATTGTCCATTTGAATTATGTATTTTTATAAGTTATATAATTTTTAAAATTTGTATTTTATTATTGAAGTTTTATTTAATTTATGAATTTTATTTCTATTTTATTTAGTAGTTGTTGATTTAAAAATGACGTTCATAGATTCAGTTAAAAGCTTAATTAATTACACAATCAGTATTTCTGAAAACCCTGCCCCCTATACTTGCTCTTCTGATGTGGAGCACACTCTGTTTTAGGGGGACAGGGGCTGAACCCTGCTCAGTCAACAGAGGGTTCAGGGTTTCAGCCCCCTTGATGTACGGGGCTTAAATCAAATCAGATTTTTTGGGGTCTCTTTTTAATGAAGTATATTAGTTTTGGGGGGCTTTTGTTTTTTTGGGCCTTCTTTTAATTGGGCATATTAACTGTTTTGGGGGCCTTCTTTTCATGGAGACCGTAAGCAATGGTTTAAGTAGCGTTAAAAGTATGCATGCAAGTTAATGTTGACCGGAAAGGTCTAGTATGCATATAGGACGTGTTTTCACTAGAATAACCGTTGTTAAAATACAATAATAATCGGACGAGTCTAGTATGCATGTAGGATGTGATTCACTAGTTTAAATCGCTTTCAATACTTGGGAAATTGCCGCGCTGGTAGAATGGCCGTGATGAGCCTTAGGATTGTTTATGATTGCCTCACATGCCTTGCTTGCTTAGTCTTTAGATTAAGAAACGAGTCTAACTGAACTAGAGGAATTAAGTGATTGAATGAATGTTTGAATGTTAGCTCGAATGAATGTTTGAATGTTGCTCGAATGAATGTTCGAATGATTGCTCGAATGAATGCTTGAATGATTGGTTGATTGAATGAATGTTTGAGTGTAAATTGATTGTGCCAAATGGTATGATCGGGTGAGTGATAGACCGATGGATCGTAGTGGTAAGTATGTCGGTAAGTGTACTCGTTTATATGAATTCCTTGTGGCGTGTTGTGGTAAGATCGGGTTTTGTTAAGCTTTGGTTGTTCTATGACTGTATGGTACGTTATTCTTTTGTGGGTCTTTTGAGGGATTGTGTTGTGTTCCGGTATGGCACCTACACCGAAGGGATAAGCCGGTGTGGGGTAATGCCTGTATGGTACCTACACCGAGGGGATATGCCAGTGTGGGGTAGTACCTAAGCCGATGACTTGTGATCTGGTATGGTACCTACACCGAGGGGCTACGCCGGTGTGGGGTAGTATCATAGCCGAGAGATTGTTTACCCTGCGGGGATGGTTACTTGTGGTCCGGTATGTTACCTACACCGAGGGGGTAAGCCGGTGTGGGGTAGTATCATAACCGAGAGATTGTTTACCCTGCGGGGATGGTTATGGTTACTTGTTGTTTCACCCCGATGATCTATGGTACTTTGGGGACATTTCCGAGAATCCCGACGATATGTGTCCCTTCAGGGATGTTTCCGGTAGCCCCGACGTATGTGTCTCCTCTGGACCGAGGGGGAAATCTGATATGACACAAAGACTATTGTGGATCGGAGTATTGTATCCGACATGACACAAGAACTAATTGTGGATCGGAGTATTGTGATCTAAGTTATTGGCGTGATATTTAATAGTTCTCTCTTTAATAGTTTTATCAATGATTACATCGCCTTTCCTTAAACTTATTGAATTATTGTTTTCCTTTAATCGCTGAAGATTGTTAGTGCTCCCTTTATCATAGCATCTTGTTGATTAATCGTGTAAATTGTAAATTGTGACTAATTGTGTGAATTCAGTTTTATTACTGAAGTGGAGGTTGCTTTTACTTATTATTTTTCCCTACTGAGCGTAAGCTCACCCCTATTTGTTTTATTTACTGTTTGTACAGGCTTGCTTGGTGAGTAGTTCCTAGAGTTGGACTCAAGGCTCGGGAGCTTCTGGGAGAGTCCGGGTGGTGTTGATGTTAGAGACGCTTTTATAGTTGTATTGAACCTTATGTTATTTTGTCTTATTCCGAGCTTTGACTCGTAACTTCGGGTTGGAACTTATTTTTGAGTGTTTAAAATCGTTTAAGTTTACTTTTATCTCTTTCATTTATTCATTAGTTTAATTCACGTTTCGAGTCCGGTCAAAACCATATTTGGGGCGTGACAATTTGTTATCAGAGCCTGGTTTCATTTTAAAGTTGTTTTTTTTCAAAACCTCGGACCGTACGTCAATTAGGTGGGTAGAGTTACGTGGTTAAGTAGTAGTGCTCGACGACGCAAGTCGGGAATATCCTATGCGTAGAGTCGAAACGACAAGGGCCTCGTTTGTTGAAGTGGTTTGTTTAAGTCTGACCTCCTTTATGTTGTGTTATCTGCTTGCTTGAATTGTGCCTTAGTCGGTGTTTTGAACCTGAGTTGATCTTTGATGCTGATCGGTTGAGATCGAGGTTGGTTTAACAAACGATGCTCGAGTTGGTTATAATATGATTGTCTTGTTTAATCGATAGTTATTGGGTTGCCGCCTTGGTCGGCTGTTGATTGATTGAGTGGTTGGAGTGGAACGTTGACTTGGCCGGGTAGTACTCGAGGGATTTCCGAGGCCCGAGCTGTATATCGACAAGGGTCAGATGTGTGTTTTGGTTGTGCCAAGTGTTGGCTGGGGTATGCACTTGTGAAGTGTGTGGTATGCTTTACGTACTGATTGATTGTGCAGTCTTGTTCTTAAATTGACCCGCTTAAGCGGATGGTTAGTGGATTGTACGAGGGGGTCATGCCAAATACCTAAGAATTTGAAACAACGCTAAGATTTGGGAAATTATTTTGAGTTGCGATCTTGCACCCCTTGTTATGGGAAGATACCCGACTGAAGTGTATGCCGGTCCGGTATGTTGTTGTGTGACTTGCTGAAGTTGTGCCTCCTGCGGGAGTTGATTGAACTGTGTGATTTGATTTTGTGAGATGCACAAGTGTGCGGGCTTCTCTGCTTATATGAAGTATTTTATATGACTATACTAAGACTAAGTCTACTGTTGGTTCGAGTATGACCCTTGTGAAGCGAGTGTGAACGTTTTGCTTTAAGTGGACTTTTTTATTCGAAATCTGAGAAATTGAACATGCGTGTTATCCACGCGGAGGATATACAAAATTAACACTTGCTTACGTACCGAGAGGCACCAGGAGACGCCCAGCTAGGGGCCAGGGCAGCCACCTGCCATCGATCAGGCAGGGGCATCGAACGCCTAGGGTACTACTTCTGCGGAGCACCAGAGAGAGAGACTGCAGCACCGGCACCTGAGACCGTGCCCGCTGCCACTACAGCTGCTGTTGACAGGCCGAGTTAGGCCGACAGTTACACGGCACAAGCTCTTAAGGTTTTCCAGCAGACTGTGCATGCCAGTCTTTTCCGGGGAGCCAGACCTCGAGGCAGCCGAGAGGTGGCTGGAACAGATCACCCACAATTTGGTTACGTTAGGGATCGCCGACGAGCACGTGTGGGTCTCCTTTACAGCGTTCCAACTGAAGGGAGATGCATGTTAGTCTTAGTGCCCGTAGTTCAATCCTAAATGTCCAAATGTATATATCATCGTTAGCAATAAAATTAAAGCGGCTTTATATTACTTATGTGTTGGAGTAATATATCGATGTGTGCTCTGATCTATGCCCACCATGCGAATAGAACCATAGATCGAGATAGATCACACTCGATGGGTCCCTAGTCAACAAAGCTTCACTAGAAGCGACTAGTATGAAAGATGGCTCTTTATGGCTTACGTTCTGTTAGTCATTGGAATGGGATTCCGGAGTCTGATCATAGATATCATGTGGGACATGATATTGGACGACCCGCCCTGAATATGTGCCATAGATTAAGTCATGAACATATTCAGTGTTGTAGCTTGTCATGTATCCTTAGACCAAGGAGTCTTTGTGATCGCTATGTAGTCAACAACTGAGTTTGACCTGAGCCTAACGTTGTCCGTAACAGGGCTTCCATAACGGCCAGGATTGGCTTGGGGACGGGCTACATGAGTGACACGAAAGACGGCTAAGGGATTTATCCCTCATACTAAGGTATGGGAAAGATATCGGTTCTCGGCCGCTTGATCGAGAGTGACTGAAAGAATAGCATGGCCATGCACATGATACTAGGTATCATATATTCAGTCATCTCACATATCAAGGAACAGTGATTGAGAATAATAAGGATGACGGCTCTATGCCTTATCTCAATCAGGATATCGGAGATAAAAGGATAATGACAGGGACGACGGAAAGGTTAGAATCGACAGGGTCGATTCGTTATGTAGTGTCAGGCAATACTAAAGTCTCGTTAGTTGCCACTTAAATAGGATCAAGTAAAATGGGATTTTACGTTGATCTATTGACATGCATAAACCTAAGGGTCACATCGGAGGATGAAACTCATTGACACATTTATGGAGAATGGCCAAAAGGGAGTTGTCTCGGGACATGACCAAAACTGGGTTTTGGGTCATGTGCCCGTAAGTGAATAGGACTTTACGGATCGAGACAAGGCTTGGAGTCTTGGGATTGATCGCGTCGGATAGTGTTGGACATTTCCGATATGGAAGGCTTGGAGGCGATGAGCGAATCACGGGATCTCGTTGGAAATGGCCACGGGCCATGTTCCAAGAGGCCCATGAAAGGCCCATGCAACCAAGGCCCATGGAACTAATTAATCAAGTCTTGATTAATTAGTACTAAGTAAGCAAGACAAGGATTAAGGTGTTGGTGATTCACCACCTAACCCAATCTTGTCTTGCCATACTTAGTCCTATTTACACCTTACTTGACACCATACTTGTCTCATGCCTTTAGTTGGACAAGTATGGGTTTTGTTATGTTTAAGTCATCTTTTTTCAACATAACAAACACAAGACAAGAATAGGAAACACATTTTCTCTCCCTCTTCCATGGCCATTTCGGGTTTGGCTAGTTTCCTCCTCCATTTTTGTGTTCTTGAGTCCTCAAAGAGAAGAACTACGTGGCTTTGATTCCCATGTGGATACGTAGGCGTCTTGGAGACTCAAGCCAATCATTCGTTAACCGGTGTTCTTGTTTTGGTAAGAACTAGTGCTGAATTTTTCTCTTGTTAATCCATTCTTTGTTAGTTGTTTCATGGTTCTAATTGTCTCTTGGTTTTCATTGATTTTCCGCTGCGAGTTGGTTCATCTCCAACCCTACCTCGAGACCCAACAATGCATACCTAGGGTGGTACCACGAGGAAGTACGAGTTGGAGATGAGTTCAGTCGTTCAGAGAACTATTCCTAGAGCAGTAGACGAGGGTTACATCCTTATCCCGTTTTGCACCGGAGATGGTGCTGACCGAGACTCACCGTTGTAGACGGTTTGAGGGAGAGCTTCGCCCCGCGTTTGTGGATCGGGTTACCGCAGTGAGGACCCGGTGTATTCGGAACTAGTGGATCAGGCACCGGCAGTGGGGCAACGCTTCCGTGAGACAGCCAGAACCCGAGGGAGCAGGCCGAGGCCGAGCGACTTATTAAGACCGACGGAGGTCCGTGATTCATGGAGGCAGAGGATCTCAAGATTCTTCCGACCTCAGACTCAGCCTGGTAGGGCGAGATAGGAAGGGTCAGTGGCGTCGGTCGGACATTCCACATCGGAGTGACCGCCAGTATGTTATTTTTGCCATCAGTCAGGCCATCGGAGCCGAGATTGTCCGAGGGACGACACGCGTCAATGCCGTACCTGCGACCAGGTTGGACACTGGACGAGGCAATGCCCCATCTCAGGTGGAGAGCGGTTATGTTACTATTGCGGTAGACTTGGACATATCTCCCCTGCGTGTCCTGACCGATTTGGAGGAGGACCGGTGCAGCGACCACAGCAGATGCAACCTCGCCAGGCACCTCCTATCCGATCACTTCAGGCACAGTCTCCAAGGGCCCCGCGTCAGGCAGCGGGAGCGCCAGTTCAGAGACAGCAGCCGAGGGCCCCACAGCAGCAGATCCTTCCACTACCACCGAGAGGAGGACCTCCGACTCAACAGGGCCGAGCTACGTGATCGCCGGGCCCCGAGTTGAAGGACTTGTTTCCGATCATGAGATCGCTTAGAGTATTCGTTTACAATATAAAATTTGGACATCGCGCTCTCTGTCACTTGAGTTTTACGCTTGATTGGTTTGTTTCGTGATTGCTTTTTGCTGGAACGGAAATTTAAAACTGTTAACCCCACCCATACCTTAACGCGCCGACTGGAGGTGTGGTAATCCCGACTAGTGTCGGTGTGAGCTGAAAGTGGACTAAACAGACCGTCTCGTTTTAAAGAACTCGTCGTACTGAAAGTTTCCTTTTCCTTATTATAGCGTGATGATCAAATTGTAAAACCGAATTGTGAGACGACAGACACTCATCGATTGCTGTCAGCAAGGTTGTTTGACAGCCTTCGTCGATATCCTAGATGAAAATGGATGGTACCCATCCCTGACATCCGGGTCCACATCCGATAATTCAAGCACTCTCTTCTTGATTATGTCCTTCAACGCCACATTGCATTGTGCTTTCTCCCAAGCGAGTTCTTCCATATTTTTGGATCGACGCGATCCTTGTTTGGAATATGTTGAAGACTAATCTCCTTTCTTGTTATATACTGTTCTAGTTAGCACACCCTCATAAGAAGGTTATCCTCCAATGAGTGGTACTAGATCAGGATATCTAACTGTGTAGCCAGGGCAGGTGGCGTAGGAGGTCATGCCATCACTTTCACTAGTTTGGTGCATGCCTTATATTGTCTGAAATCTCAAACCGGCCTAGGTTCGGCAAGACTGTAGGTCGACAAAATATCAGGGACTGGTTAGATACTACTGATCCATTCCCGATACTTTCCCGTCCCTCAGTTTCAATGGTGGTGTACGCCTATTAGGCTGATCATAAGGCAAGATTGTAGTTTTTAGTTCCTTTCCAACTTGAGGACTCTGATCCCCGGTGGTCTGGTGTTACCGAACCCCTAGCTTGTTATGTTGATTCTCCAACACTGTCATTGTGTTATTCTCTCGGAAGGTCTGTCCCCAAATAATTCTAATGGTTCAACTCGAGCATGGAGGCGTCGTTGTTTCCAGATCCGATTGAAAGTACCCGTCATTCGGGATACTCATGGAGGCTCAGAGGGTGTCAAAGTAATGTATGGAATATTTCTTAGTTCTTGGCATAACTTCCATGCAGTCCTTGGTCACATGACCCAGAGGGTTGTAGCAGAAATCCAAGAGTTTCTCATATTGTAGGCGGGCCGTGATGGGCTCCCCGAAACCCATATACCGTAGCCGAATATTTCGCTGGAGTGGTTGAGTGGCGTCCAACTTCGTATGAAGCCACTTAAAAGTGTCTTAGCCCTGATGTTGTGCTGGAGTATTCATCACTACTTCCTGCCCAACTTGTAGACAATGAGGTCTCACATCTGAGTAGTCCGAGCTTTCAGCGGAATATCGAAGGCTCTCACATACATATGAACTTGATTGAAGATCAACAATTCCGGTTGGATTCTTGGTGTCAACAACGTAAGGAGGAGGACCGTGCCATGAAATGACCCAGACCCCTAACTCGGATACAATCCAAGGAAGCTTGGGTAAGGAAGAAGAACGATAGAGTTGGGACGGTAAGAGGTTGGATATTGATGCCACAGACATTCCAAGCACTAGCAATAACACCACACATCTTTTTTGGTCTTTCTTGTTTGTCGACAATGGCATACTTGTACTGCGCGTCATCCATGACAAGGACAATGGTGGGCGGGACTTTGATGATGACATAGTCGTCATCCACAAACTGGTCCGTTCCCTCCCCAATGGAGGCTTCCGTAAGATTCAGCCTAACCTCTTTGATGGACTCTGGCGATTAGTTGACTGTGGACGGTGGTGCAATAGAGGAGCTTGTGACCACATGGCGGTGGTCCGGTCGTGCCCCCAATATTGATTCCTGTTTATGTTGCAAAGAAGGAGTGTACGACACGATAGTGGATGATATCTTTGAGGAGGAGGTTTGGGGAGTCGATGGTCGAGGACTCGGGAATAAAGGTGGTACCTTTCACTACTGCAGAAATTCACTTGGCTGACGGATAAAATGGATTCGTCACTAAAGTTTTGCAACTTTATCCACGGATACATACATCCGTCATTAAAGTTGCAGAACTTCAGCCACATATGTCGCATCTGTCAACCAAGTGAGTACTTGCCCAACGGATAATATATCCGTGGCTAAAGTAATGTGTATCTGTCAGCCAAGTGATCGAAGTTTAGCCACGGGTGGAAGGTTTCGTCTGGGCGTTTGAAAGGGGTAATGGGGTGAAGTCGATGCCCAGAAAAAAAGGAGGGAGAGGAGAAGGAGTTGATGAAGGTGAAAGCTCGACTAAAGACCGACGAGACGTTGGAGGAGAGGAAGAAAGGCGAAGTGCCATCGTCACAGGACTCGAAAAGAGAGAAAGGAAGTTAGAGAGAAGAGTAGAGACAGAGCATGCTGAAGGGGCTCAAGACGATCGGGATGAAGGGTTTGTTATTTAAAGCCAACGCCTATATTTTTAAAAACCTTAGAACATATATTTTCAATATATATCATAATGAAAAATGTTGAAGCACAGCTAATTATTCTATTATTATCTCTCGTTTTTAAATTTAAAGACGAAGTTGCCAGTACATATGAGCAAAAGACGTACGTTATTAGATAAACATAGACCTAATATGGAGAACACACACAACTATCAAACTTAATTAATATTGTCCACTCTAGAACATGACCCTCTACCCTTATAACTAACATCTATTAGGTCTCGGGTCGTTGTCTTCTTCTAGTAATTAGGTAGTCCATGTAATAACAATTTAGGGTTTGTCCTCTTCTTGTAAATTAATTCGTAGTTGTATCATAGTTGATATAGAAACAACTATGATACAACACTAATTGATTTATGTGTCAATCTAAATTGGAAAGGCCTCGATAATGCATGGAAAGGCCTCAATTTTGATGATGTTGTAGCTAGGAAAGCCTCCTCCTTCCAAGATGATCTTCCATTGATCTTCGGTTCTCTCCTTTCCACCCATCATCTGTGCCATCATCACCAAATCGTACATCAAATTTGTCTCCGCAAACAATCCTTCGTCTTCTGGTTCTATCACTATATCAACTATCACCACCTTCCCGGTTCTCTCCGGTATTGCTTTCCGACAATTCTTCAGAATATTGATACAATCTTCATCGTTCCAATCGTGCAATATCCACTGCAAAACAGCAAACAAACAATTTGTTTTGGGGGGTTTTGTAACAAAAAAATTAACTTGACCTAACTTTTTATAAATAATACTTTTTTGTTATTTAACGTGAGATCACGATATCAAAACTCTCCCATGTGGATCGTGGATTATAACAAAGTTGGACTTCTGCATATATGCTAAAATTCACAAATAATCTATAGGCAATGGAGTCGGTGGAGTTTGTCGAACTAATAGGTTAAATCAAGGTCGGAATCGGTAGTTTGTATAATGGAGGTTGAATCGGTAGGTTAAATTTAGGTCGGAATCGACAGTTTCTATAATGGAGGTATGAATCCGACCAAATTCAAGGCGAAGCTAGAGAGAAGGAGAGGGAGAATGATCGGCGTCGAATCGTAAAGAGAGAGAAAAGTGGAACCGAAACGGCTTCGTCATTTTTAACGATTCTTTCGACCTCCACTATAGAGGGTCTTATATTAGATATGTTCTCATACATATGAGATCAATTTTAATAAATGGATGTACTTTTTTATTTCAACGCCAAACAACATAATCTATAAGTACCTTCATGAAAACAACATCAGCGGTGGGGATAGACTCAAACATGTTGCCGCTAACGTGAGTCATCCCTTGCCTCTCCGGCGCGGTGGCGATGACATGCGGCAAGTCAAAGTTAACACCCTTAACATGCGGATTCGCCTTCACAATCTCAGCAGTAGTGACACCGATCCCGCCGGCCACGTCGACCAGAGTTCCGGCGAGGGCAAACCCGTCTTTATACTCATCAAGAAACGTCCTCATCACGATCCTGGCGACGCATGCCATGGCGTCGTTGAACAAGGCATTGAACTCAGGATCGACGGCCGCGAGCTCCCATATATCCATACCATGAGCCTTCCTGAAAGCGTTCCCTCCGTCCTTGACGCACTCGGCAAGGTAGCTCCACGGAGCGTTAACGAGGGGATTGCACCTCCAGAGGATCATCGGAACTAGGCTGAGCTCCGAGTCGCGCACGATCCACCGGGACTTGTCGGTGAGGCCGTAGAGGGGTTCTCCGCCGCCGTCCGATGGTTGGTGCAGGGTGAAGAAACTCTTGCGGACAAGGACCCGCATGATGCGGGCCAAGGAGTCGGTGTCCGGAGAGGCGGTGGAGTCGATTTCGGAAGCGAGGCGGTGGAGAGAGATTGGAGCGCCGTGAGAGTGGATTATGTCGGCGATGCGGAGGTCGACGGCGCACTTGAGGGTCATAAGGGAAGGGAAGCCGAACATGTGTTGCCACACTTCGGCTTGCCCTTTCAGCATGGTCTCGGCTTCCTCTTTTACTTCCATTTTGGTTTAAGCTTTTAGCCTTAATGAAACATAACGGAGAAGAGTAGCTATAAATATACGGAGACCAGAGGGGTTTATCAATTAAGTTGGTAAAAACAACCGAGTATGATTCTCTTTTTTCTATATATTATATATCAATTATAAGAGCATGTACAGTGGAAAAGCCCTTGGTAAGGCCTCGGCCCTGAGGCTCTTGTTTTGACTGGACAAAAGTGAGGACCTCGGACCTCAGAATAGTGAGTGTTTTGCAATGAGAGGCCCTAGGTGAGACCATGTGCTGACTGGATGCTGAGTTGTTATTAATTGATATTTTGATGTTTTATTTAATTCTTCATCAGAAACCGTTTAAATTATTTATAATATAAACAAATGTGAAAAAAAATTACTGACAATAAAAAAACTGAACACGAATAAAAATAAACTTTAACTTTTATTGATCCCCTTTTAAAACAATCCACAAAAAATCAGCTCCAAGAGTACAAACGACTACTCGTCGTCACGGAAACCAGCTCCATATAGACCTCATAAGTGCTCCATAAGATCATTTTGTAGTTGCATGTGGGTCTCATGATTTATGACACTTTGTCGACAAGAAACTAATTGCTGGTATGCCAATGGCCCTCCGTGGTGCCAACGTTTCGGTGGTGTCCAATTCGACATTTCTGGAGGTTGCTCGTACAACAACTCCTCATCCCCATACTCGTACCGGTCGCGCTCATCCTCTACAATCATGTTGTGTAGAATGATGCAAGTGTGCATGATATCAGCCAAAAGGTGTGGGCCCCAAGAACGAGCGGGACGGAAATGATGTGCCACCTTGCTTGTAGTACTCAAAAAGCCCTTTCAATATCTTTCCGAGCACCTTCTTAGCATTTAGCAAACAACTTCTCTTTGGGCTCGTAGGGATGCCGAATAGTCTTTACGAACTGTCACGCACCAAATCCGGTTTTGGCCGGACTCGAGACGTGAACTAAAAACGATAGTAAATAAAAACCACTAAAATAAAATTTAAATAAAACTTCGATAATTGTATGATTCGAACTAACCAACGAGTTAGAATCTCAAAAGTAATAACAACAAACGGTTTAAAACATAAATGAAAAGTACGTCTCTAATCAGGTAAATTCCCGGACCCTCAGTAGCTCCCGAGCTCTGAGACCTCCTACAGTCTACTCAGCAAGGAAACCTGTAAAACAACAGTAAATACGAAGGGGATGAGCTTTCGCTCAGTAGAAAAAAGCAGTTAAGTAAAAGAAACCCCCGTTAGAGCATAAAACCAAATAGTACAAGTATTTAAGTTTATAAATTTGAACGATTAAACAAACGTGCTGTCAATATAGATCAATAGAGTTCCAAAGCTTTAAAGAAGGTGAAGTTCAAGGAAATCAACGGAGAATAACGACTGTAACAGGGAAACGATTAAAGTAACACTCAAATACCGATACACTAAATATCAACTCTCACGACTCTGATCTGTACCCTAACTGGTACATCATATATGATTCCCCTCGGTTCATAGGAGACACAATCATTGGGGCTCCAGTAACGCACAACGGACAACAAATCATACATACAAGTAAAGCAATAACAACCACGCAATAAATCATTAACAATACACACACAATAAGTCCCCCTTAATACGCCGGATCTTACGGCTTTAGCACAATTTACCGACACTCGGTCGGAGGGCAGGCGCACCCTACCACGATTCATAGCTCGTTTTACCGACACTTAGTCGGAAGGTAGGTGCACCTTGTCACTGGCAACATCACGTTTTACCGACTCCTAGTCGGAAGGTAGGTACACTTTATCACAGAATCACAACACGTTTTACCGACTTCTAGTCGGAAGGTAGGCACACCTTACCACTGACAACAACACGTTTTACCGACTCCTAGTCGGAAGGTAGGTACACCTTATCACAGAATCGCAAATCGTTTTACCGACTTCCAGTCGGAAGGTAGGCACACCTTAACAGAGGATCGCCCACAAGGGAGGAACATACCAAACAATCATAGTACAATCATAGCTTAGCAACTCACGATCTTACCACAACACACCGCAAAACTCATATTAACAATCACACTTACCGGTTTAACTTACCAATCACGTATTCATCGGTCTATCACTCACCCGATCATACCATTTGGCACAAACAATTTACATTCAAACATTCATTCAATCAATTATTCAAACATTCATTCAATCAATCACAATCATCACAATTTATTTAGTTTAGTTTGACTCTTATTTTAACTTAAAGAGTAAGCGAGCAAGGCATATGAAACAATCACAAACAATCCTAAGGCTCATCACGGCCACACTATCAGCACGGCAATTTTCTAAGTATTGAAAGCGATTTAAACTAGTGAATCACAGCCTTCATGCATACTAGACACGTCCGGTTATCATTGTAATAAAAACACGGTTATTCTAGTGAATCACATACTATATGCAATCTAGGACCTTTCTGGTTATTAATTATCCTATAGGCATACTATTAGCAGTTCTTAAATTAGGAGTGGAGTTTACGGCTTTTCCCTACCTCAAGATGATCACAACAGCTACGTCTCCTAGCTGCTGACGTCCGGGCGTAACTCCGGTCTTCTCGGGCGAAGTCCAAGTCTGGGTTTAATCAAGTAAAACGTCCAATCAGTCCCGGTATTGTCCAAAGGTCCTTTGATTTATCCAAAAGTCCAATAATTAACCAATTTTAAGTCATTTATATTTAATTAATTAATTTATTAAAACTGATGACCCGCATCCGACCCGAATCCAGGCCTAACCCGGATCCAGAGCCCAGAACCCGAACCTGACCTGGAACCGGCCCGAACCCAGCCCTAGACCCGACCCAGACCCGGCTCCGACCCAGGTCCGGATCCGAGTCCAGACACGGTCCTGGAACCTGGGCCTAGCCCGAGGTCTGGTCCGACCCAAAGCCAGTCTGGGCCCAAGGCCCGAGTCTCTCACCGGCTCTGGCCCAAGGCCCGTCAGGATCTAGTTCTGGCCCAACCCGGTTCTGCTCTATTCGAGCCAGAGACGAATGGCGAGACTTTCTCCGGCGAGGGTTTGTTCCGGTGGTGACCACGGCGGCAGGACAACTCGGAGGATGCACGGCGACGGCTGGGAGAGGAGTCAGCACTCCGACGTGGTCAGGGCGGCGAAGTGGAGACTGACGCGCTATCCCACGCCTCTTTCCTCTCAGATCTAGCGAGAGGAGAGCTTCGTCGGCGTCGTTCCGGCTGAGTCCGTCCGGGCCAGTATCGTCGCGGGTCTCCGGTGGTGTTGACGGCGATGGGGCTGAACGAGTCGATGGAGAAAGAGGGAGGGAACACGGACCCGTGTTACGTTCGCTGTCGCCGGCACGCGTGAGAGACGAAGCCGGAAGGGAGAACTCACGGGAAGGCGACGGTGGCGTCTTGATTCTGCTTCGGTATGGCTCGGTGGTACTCGAAGGGGTGCGAGAGAGACGAAGGAGGGGGAGTGAGAGAGAGAGACGAGGGAGATCGAGAGGAGAGGTCAGAGTGAGGCGGCCGGTCTTGGAAGGCGTTCTCAAACGCGAGGATGAAGACGCGATTATAGAGTTTGAAGTGGGCTTTGGGTTCGCGAGGTAGAGCCGAGCCTGGACGTGTGTGGTTGAGCTGGGGCTGGTTCTCTGACCGGCCCAGTTCAGCCCAAATCCCCCCTTTTTTTTCTTTTCTTTTTTTTCTTTTGCAAACGATTACAATTTTCAACTCGTTTTTCCAACCTCGACGTTTCAAGTCGATAAAAATAATATTTTACTTCTTTTAATTTAGCCGGTCTTTACAGTCTTCCCCCCTTAAAAGAATTTCATCCTCGAAATTTAAAACGAACGCGCTCCAATTGAACCGCAATTGGGTACGTGGAAGCCGATAGGCAACGGTTCCAATTCTGCCAAAACCTCAAAAGGTCCGGAAAGTCGCGGGGTCAACTTGCCTCCGTCGCGACTGAACCGCAAAAGGCCCTTCTTCGGCTCACTATTAGAAATACGGGATCACCGACAGTACAACTCAAAAGGTCGAAGCCATCTATCTGCATAACTCTTCTGTCGGCTCTGCGCGGTCTTTAACAGTTCCCGAAACAACGTAACCTTTGCTTAAACGTTCAACACTTGAACACACTAGTTGCCCAAACGCCATACCTGGCGGTGAAAAGCAGCCTTACTCAACAGTTCACAATTTCAACGTGCAACAACTCACACCAGCTCAAAGAAATACCGAGTAAAAACACAAGCTGAATATCACACAAAACACTAAGAAAACTCAGGTAACGGTCTAGATATCCTATACCGGAATCCTGCATCGGTATAGATATCGTACCGCCACAAACAACCTCAGTCTAGATACCCTATACCAGAATCCTTCGTCGGTATAGGTATCACACCGGAACACACGACATCGGTCTAGACATCCCATACCGGAATTCCCGTCGGTATAGGAGTCGTGCTAGAATACTCCGGAAATTGGACAAAGTCGGAACCATACGCAGACGTAACTTCTCAATTTCTCCTTGGTAACCGTTATCGGAATAAATCACACCAGAAAGCAAACATGGTCATGTCACGACCACACACACACACGAGCAACACCCAAGAAAGTAAGACACAACGCATTCAACACGATCAAGAATCTGATAAACCCAGTAGGGTTGGAACAACCTTACATTTTACCACATCTAGCGGAATGGTAGGCGCACCTCAACCAGGAAAATAAAGCACAATTTACCGACACCTAGTCAGAAGGCGGCACGCCTCGAAACATACCACAATAAAAAGCTCATGCCATACCAAGCATGGCACACTTGTCCAACATAGCAACATGTCACACCGGTTAAACCTTGTCAAGATTCTCAACCTGATAACGGATCAGTCACACATCAAGTATCACAATCCTAGATAATGGCAAAACAATCAACGCCCAACTGCGATCGATCAAGAAGGTTATCCAACCCGTGATATTTCTCTTATCGTTGACACTTGCTCACATACTACCGATCTACCAACTTATAAGTCGTTTCATCCGAGTCATCATAATAATGAGTACCCAACAAGCATTGAAATCTCGAGGATTTGAACGGTACAGAAAACTAGCGCAGTTCCTTCAATCGTTTCTCGAACAACTCAGAACTAACAACGATTACTCTTAACTTTCACCGTGCCCTACATGGCACAAGATCCGACCTACCATTCGATGCTTCGTTCGGTGTCATCTTGTTACTGGCCTGGAAGCTTGTGGCAGTCGCATTCGGCTAACCGTCTTCGGATCCTGCGTGAGGTGCTCTCACTTCTGCGGCGTAAACTTAGTGGTTGCGCTAGTCTCTGTGAGATGTTGGTACTCTTCCTTCCCTTGTTGAGGAGGTACGCTTCAATACGAACTCGGTTCTCGTGTTCCGCGTTCCTCTCTACTGGAAATGTCGCCTGATGTCGCTGTGTCTCTCGATGTTGCTCACCTGCACTGTGCGGCGCGAATGATGTGACTCTCGAACACGTCTTCTTGCTGTTGCGCGGCTCGAACTCTCTCCTTGATTCGCTACATGTGCCCATCTTTGGTGTCGTCGTTGTTGACCATCTTCTCCTAAACTTGTCGTGTCGGCATTGAGTGTCGGGTCTTCGTCTTGATGCGGTCCAGCCTCCGGTGGTCTTCATGCCTCCTTAGCGCTCCGCTCCTCTCCTTCTTGAAGCGTGCTGCATTCTTCTCGGCGATGCGCTCGGACATATCCTTCGTCTTTCTACCTCTTCGGGCTGACGTTCCGTGTGGTCAACTCTGCTGGTGCGAATCTGCATGGTCCAAGGATGTCGACGACGTCTCTGGTCTCAGGTCAATTCCGATGCTGGCTTCGTGAACTGGCGGCAATCCGATCGGTCCCTCTGGGAAGAACGTAGGGAACACACTCTATTATAATCTCACACGTACGGCACACACTCGTCCAACTCTTCGCCCGTTTATCGAGGTGTCAAGACACAAAGGGCGTCTCAACGGTTCGATTCTTAAGACTTCAATCTTCTAGTAGGGGTAGAAGAAGTTGGAGATTACGATGTCTGTGGGTTATGGGCCCACCACGCTTCCACTGCGCCACTCTGATCTTATCGTCACTCAGTCACCTCATCTGACTAGTCGGACGGTTTACTGGTTAATGATGCAGCCTTTCACTACTCGGGCATTTGCTGCTGATAGCACTTGATGAGCGCCTGATGTTTCACCAATCGGTTCTTAAAAAAAATATTAGAAATAGTTGGGGATAAATGTAAACCTGAAACTATCATTATATCTTATATAAACGCTCTCCACACACCTCCGAGTGACGTTTCTCTCTACCCTACTTAAGGTCGTCGCCGCCGTCACCCACCATCCTCTCTGATCGTCCTCTACCCCTCTCGTCATCACCATCACTCACGCCGCAGTCCTCTCTCCACAACGTCTCCGTCGCTAGCCACGCAGCCGCCTGCTCTAGGTGCTGCCTCCCCTTCCCCGAGTTCGCTGCCACAGCCGCCTGCGTCTGCAGAACCACCACCGCCATCAACCTCAGTCATTTCTTCCCAATCGATGCCGGATCTCCACATCCCCCGTCCCCACGGGATGGAAATGGTCCATGCCGATCATATCCAACCCCATGCAGAGGTTGTCCACCGTCTCGAGGTCTCCGTCCAGCGAGACGACGGCCACGCCGATGTCCCTCCGCCACTGCTCGCTGCAGACCCAGTTCCCCCAGTGCACCCTCCTCGGCTGTCGCCGCGCCCTTTGGATCTGAAAGATAAACCGGGCGCGTCCTTGGCCGTAGGCGTGTCTCCAGCGCCACCAACACCCTTCCAATCTCCGCCGGACACACATCAACGGCGAGGGAGATCCACCGGGATCTGACATCCCTTCCTCGGCCACCCCCTTCTCCGGTGGTGTCTCGATACCTCCCGCCGTCGGAGCGTATACCAGTACCAAGAGTTGACTGTTCGAACACCGGAAGCTCGTCGGGGTCGCCATCTGAGATCCAACCAAACCGTATACCCCCGATCCCGAATTGGGAGGACGAGGATGACGAGGTAGTGGTTTCGGAAGAGGGAGTTCCACTGTTCACCACATGGTCTTATCAGTTCTCTCTTGCAGCAAAGGTCACAGGGGATCAGACCTACAACCAGAACATCGTCTGCGCGATGATGCTGCGTAAATGGAAAGTGACGGGGATTAAAGTGGAGTTTATGTCCCCGAAGGTCACGGGATATCACTTCTCGTCAGCCAAGGCAATGGAAGACATCCGTCACAGGGGTCCCTGGAGCTTCAAGGGATTTCCCCTCCTCCTCGAACCGCTTAGGCAATTTGACCGGGCAGACAAGATTAACTTCCACCATGTGGAGCTTGGGGTCCGGGCACTGAATATCCCGGGAAGAGCCAGGAATCACTACATCCGCGGCCTCATTGCAGGCAGCATGGGCACTCAAGTCATGTCGGCCCCAATCGCGACGGCTCGACGGGAGGATATGTTTCTCTGGCTAAGGGTTCGGATGGAGCTGAATCGACCTTTACGGCGCAGAATCCGCCTCAGGTTCCCAGGTACTGATACTCCTGCTGTGATTGATCTACAATATGAGAGAGTAGTAGATTTTTGTCGCAGGTGCGGAATGCTGACACACAGGATTTCGGGTTGCCCGACACTACTGCCGGGAATTGGCCGGGAAGAGATTCGGTGTGATCACTCTATCCTGGCCCCGAGACTACTGGATATGGACCGGTTGCTGCGAACGGTCTGGAATACACCCCCTCCGGCGTCACACCCGACTATCACTTATCTCCTGAGTGATCTATCACTGAACCCCATGATTCGGTCCAGGGAAATCACCATGGGTGCAGAATCATCCGACGCAGGCATCCCGAAGCTTGACTATCTGGCTAAGGTTAACCGAGGAGGGTTAACCAATACACTACAAGAGGATGGGCATGGAGTCCCTACACCGCCACCGGAGTCCACGAAGCCTGACAATCTGGCTAACGTTCATCCTGCTGCTGACACTGTGATCCGAGCTGACCCCGGATTTACCGCAGTGACAAGGAAGGGAAGGAGAAAGATCCCCGAGGACATCAGAGAGACCCCCAGGAGGGCCCAGGGAAAGGCGGGCCCAGTCGAGGCAAAGGCAAGGCGACCACCCTAAAGACTAGAAGTGGATCGTTGTATGCACGTCCGCCGGAGCCGAAGAAGCAGATGGGGGCTCCGACTTCCCAACAACAGACCTTGTGGCTGCCATTTCAGGAGGAGGGAGCAGAAGAAGCAGAGGCACAGCTGCCTCCGATGGAGGAATGATCCGTCCCAACAGGGGTGGGTGGAGTCGGCCCCAGACTATACCTACAGACCCGGGACAGCCACTGCTGGGAGGTCCCGGGCAGCCTGCGTTATCAGCAACTATCTTTTATCTATTATGTTATTGTTTATGTTTTTTTTTGGGATATTTTATTTTCTGCAGATTTTAGAACTTATTATCTTTTGCCTCGTTATGTTGGAACGATGATAGGGAGTGATCTTGAGTTTGTGCCCACGAATTCAAGTGGATTATTATTATGGGTCCATGAGCGTCGGGCTTCCTACGGTCGGCCCAGACATATATCTGGAACCCGAGACGGTCACGCCTCATCCTGTTTGATTACCTTTTGGTATTAATGAAAGTCTCCGGTTACCCGTTTAAAAAAAAAATCATTATATCTTATATTATTATAAGAGAATAAAATAAAATAATCTAAAATTTATAGAGATTGACAAGAAAGTTTTTAGTAGACAAAATGAAACAAACCTTTAAATAAGGTTTTGTTAATTGTTTAAATATTGGTTAGAAAACAAGAAGGTCATATATAATATATGGTCGTTGATGACTAAAACGGAACCTTCATATTTAAATATTTATTAAATATTAGTTAAGCATTTGAAACTAGTTCAAAAGGCACGCATGATACGACAAGCAACAGTGTCGTGCAATAGGATGCTTGCACTTACAATAAGCACATGCTGAAATGATTTGAGGATAAGATCTTGTCAATCACAAATAAACATATGATAATAAATTGTTTTGTTCATTACCCGTTTCAAGAAATCGACGTGTGTGTCCTTGAATTTTGAGAGAAAAGAAATACAATTGCTAATGATTATTCTTAAAAGAGAGGTTGAATTTTTCCGTTTTGTTGATCATATCCACTATAATCTTACAATTACTCTTAATAATTGATTTCTGATGTGATTTTTGTTTTATCAATTATAGGACGTCTCCGATGATATAAGCCTCAATCAATCTCAAATCCTAATGATCAAAGAAATAGGTAGAATGTGATGGGCTTGTTTCATTAAATGGAACAAAGCCCAAATTATGGGCCCAACCAATTTAAGCCCATTAGTAGTTGTTTTTTTGGCTCATATGATTGTTGAAAAGTAGGGTTCCTGTGTAACAAGAGAAAGGCGCAGCCGAACAGTGAAAAAAAGGGGATCGGGATCCCTGTTTCGGTTTTGGCGGCTTGGTCTTGTACAGAGATGTTGGCGGCTTGCTCTTGACACAGTAGAAAGCAATTTTGTTTGTGTTGTATTTCTGGGACAGAGCAGCTCTTGGCCTTGTTGGCGGCTGCTTGGAGAAATCAACAGAGAGAATCAAGGCTTTGTCATTGCTTTCTCATTTGGTGGAGCCGTAAGTGATAAGGTAATGCTTTGATGATCATTAATGCTCATTAATCCTTGTTTGGAGCATTAAATGTGGGTTGGCTCATGTATGTGCACTTGTGGGCTACGGTTTCATGACAAAGGAGAAAACATCATTTTGGTGATGACATGGCAGCCAAGGTAATGCTATGATGTTGGTGTTGATAATTTTGTACAACAAAATTAAGAAGCCAACAAGGTGATTTGTCTTGATTTTGGAGCTAGTTTATCGGTAAAGAAAGATCGAATCTTTTATTTTGTGTATTGCCGGCTTGTATTGAGAAATAGACATTAGGGTTGTAATTTCTCTGATAATACAAGGAGCTCGTCGTTGTCCCGTGGATGTAGGCACATTGCCGAACCACGTATATCGTTGTCTCTGTTTATATTTTTCTGCACTTTGATTATTGTTGTGTGTTATCCGCTGCTATTTGGTATTTCTTCACATCAGAATGAGCCTGCCCAACTTGTCAAGTGGTGGGGCCCGCCTGCATGTAGACTTTTCCTCTTATTCTTATCACAAAATTCAAATACTAAACCACAAAAATGATCTATATTCCCATGTGCACAAAATAAATAGCATAATTATCGAAAATAAGAGTATACGAGGAGGAGCTAGGTGTGGAGCACTTACATAGTTTCAGATCTGAAAGCTTGGTATGAAATAAAACCATTTAACATTGTTAGTATATATATATATATATATATATAGGGTAAATTCCATCTCACTACCCTAAAAATAGTTAAATTGCATCTCACTACCCTAAAATAGTTAAGTAGCACCCCACTACCCTAAAAATTCTTAAATTTCATCCCACTACCCTAAGAATAATTTGTGGCACCTCACTACCATAGTCCCTAACTATGCATTTTTGTTACAGTTTAGTACCTGCCGTCAAGTTGACATTCATTTTTGGATGGAAAATGGTCATGTTCCTGACACATGACCCTAACTTTGTTAAAAATGACAAAACTACCCTTTTATTTCAGCCCCCATTTTCTCTTACTCAGCCCCTTTTCTGATTTTTGGGAGCTGAAAGAAAAGGGTAGTTTTGTCATTTTTAAAAAAGTTAGGGTCATGTGCCAGACACATGACCATTTTCCATCCAAAAATGGATGTCAAGTTGATGGCGGGTACTAAACTGCAACAAAAATGCATAGTTAGGGTAGTGAGGTGCCACAAACTATTTTTAGGGTAGTGAGATGAAATTTAAGAATTTTTAGGGTAGTGAGGTGCCACTTAACTATTTTAGGGTAGTGAGATGAAATTTAACTATTTTTAGGGTAGTGAGATGAAATTTACCCATACATATATATAGCTCAACATGTGTTGATCATCAGAGAAGAACTTTATAACAATATAAGATTAATCATATTAATCTTGCTTCATCATATTGAGAAGGAAATCCTAAAGGCAGAGGCTGAAGCCGAGTTTAGAGGCCAGGCACAAGTATGGCATCAAGCGTTTAGTTTCATAGACTCCGTCCCATTGAAATGTGCCGTCGAGCTTCGCATTGCTGATATCATACACTCCGTCGGTTCGGGCGGCCCGATCTCCCTATCCCATATGTTAATGAAACTAAACAAACAAAAAAATTGAAGCAACCGATATATATAAGGCTGAAAATAAATACAAAAGGATAAATTAAGTGAAACTCCAATTTAGGGAGAAAGACCCCAAATTATGAGGAGAATGGTATGTTTGGTCTCTCTTCCTAGCGTTCGAATTGGTCAGGGTAAATCATTCTTTTCTTCTTCTTTTGGGGTGGGGTGGGTTAGGGGTGTGCAAATATCTGGCTTTCATCGATCGTCCCTGTCACGCCCCAAATCCGGTTTTACCCGGACTCGAGACGTGACTAAAGATTTACAGTAAAACAAAAATAATGAAGTAAAATAAAGTTTCCAAATGATATAAATCCTTCAAAATGTAAAGAGTCATAGCTCAACGGTAAAACGCAATAACCAATATAAAAGGTGCACGTCTCTAAACCTAGCTAAACCCTCATAGCTCCCAAGCTCCGAGAGTCCAGCTAATACTGCTCCCGCTCAACACCTGAAACACCACAAAGACAGGAGGGGTGAGCTTACGCTCAGTAGGGAAAATGCATAACTAGGTTACCCATTTTGTTCAACAATAAGACTTCTTAAATTCGGTTCAAATCTCAAATGCGAAGAACTTTAACATTTTCAATGAATCAACAATAATCGAAGGAAAAAATACGAAAGTCAATGCGTTTCGTAAATAATCAATAAAGGATAGGGTAATCCATTAATGCCGTGGGACATGAAGTCGCCACCCTCCGATCCACAATACTCACTGTGTCATGTCGGATTTTCCCTCGGTCCATAGGAGACGCATAACATCACGAAGACGTTTAACGTCGAGGCTACCGGAAACAACCCTTGAGGGTGCATATCGTCGGGATTCCCGGAAACGTCTCCAAAGGACCATATGTCATAGGGAACCAAGGTAATACTCCCGCAGGGCGCATACGCTTGGGTGAATCAACAAGTAACCAAACCCGCAAAGTAAACCATCCAAATGCCCCGTAGGGACCAATAATACCCACACCGGACTCCTCAACGGTGTAGGTCCAACTACCAATGCCCCGGAGGGTAAACCATTCTCTGCACCGAAATCCTCCACGGTGTATATCCAATAACCAATGCCCCGTAGGGTCCATAACCATTATATTACCCTACACCAGAATCCTCAATGATGTAGGTACCATTCCAAATCACCATTAATCATTCTCTCATCCTACACCGGACTCCTCAACGGTGTAGGCATCATACCGTATTAACAATAATCGTTATATCATCCTACACCGGACTCCTCAACGGTGTAGGTACCATATTGTCTCAGCAATAATCTTTATCTCATCCTACACCGGACTCCTCAACGGTGTAGGTATCATACCGTATTAATAATAATCATTATAACATCCTATACCGGACTCCTCAACAGTGTAGGTACCATTCCCCGCAAAATCTATCAAATAATGCCCCGCAGGGTCCACAATCAATATCCCGCAGGATCACTCAAACAATGTCCCGCAGGGTCCATAACCAATCATAGAATACACATGTTCATCAATACACACTACACGAGATTCATACCCATAATTACACTTACCATCAATTACAACTTGCTCTCCACCAGTCAATCGATCACCTGATCGTGCCTCCTTGGCACAACCAGTCATACTCGACCAACCATTCAATCATTTAAACATTCAATCAATCGACCAATCATTCAAGCGTTCAAGTTCAACATTCAAACATTCAAGCAAGCGTTCGATCTAGTTTCGTTAGACTCTTGATTATCCTAATGACTAGCAACCAAGCATGTGAAGTTAACACACAACTAATCCGAGAGCTCGTCACGGCCTCTCTACCAGTAAATCAAGTCCCAAATATTGAAAGCGAGCTATGCTAGTGATTTGCATCCTAATCATGCATTTCTAGACTCGTCCGGTTAATAGTAATTAAAAGACAATTATTCTATTTGTTCGCATCCTATATGCAATTCTAGAACCTTTCCGATTTTATTAACCTAATAGACACGCTAGTATTGAAATACTCGAGTAGTTAGACTTTCCCTACCTTATGGTCTTCCTCTAAATACTCTGCTGAAAAGTCGATTTGCCTCTCCTCCGTTCTTCACACAGGTTCCGGAGTGGTCTTCGTCTTCTCGGGCGAAGTCCAAGCTCAGGGTTTTTAACAGTTAAACTTACCATCAGCTCAGGTACGGTACAAAATAAATTCAATACACTGCCTTTTAAACTCGAACGGGATAAAAGTGGGTTTAAACGACGAAGCGGGCTCGAGTAACCGAGCCCCGACCCCAGAACCCGCTGTTCGTTTCACGATGCACGAATCCCAAGGCATGAATCCCGAGGCACGGGTTTCGATGCACGGGTTTCGAGGTCCGATTCAGCGTTCCCATTTTTGTCCCGTTCTAGGTCCGATCTAACGTCCAGCTTCCCAACATTCAACCGTTCTAAACCACTTTCTTTAATCCACTCTGATTTAGCCCTTCACTGATTTAGATCTGAAATAAAAATTATTTCCTTTTTTTTGTTTCAAAACTTTTTGATTCAGTCCAGATTCAAGAACAGTTCTGTTTCAACTCGTCCAGGTTTTAAAATGGATTCTGATTCAAATTGTTTCCAAAAGTCCAGACAGATCCATAAGGTTCGAGAGAAGATGAGGTAGAAGGAGGGATTCGGGTTCGACACGAAATCGATTTACCGGCGACGACGCCGGCTACCCAACCCCCCACAAGGCAGAGACCCTCACCGTAGAAAAAAAGGGCGCCAGCGGCGGTTTTGCAAGACGGGTCTTTTCGTCCCAGATTTGGCGAGTACGCCGGCTAACTCGCCTAGACGAGCACGGAGACGGGGTCTCGGACCACGCGGTTGAGGACGGAGAAGAGGTCGGGAATGAGGTTGTTGGCGGCTGGTTTGGTTTCAGGCGGCGCTGGAAGAGAGGCGGCGGCGAGGAAAAAGGGCGGAGGTGCTTGGCGTGGAGACGGGGAGAAGAGGTGAGGTCGGGTACGGCGAAGTTTAGCCGTGCGCGAACGAGGAAGGAGGGAGAGACATCGGTGGAGAGGCTCGGGAGAGGTCGTCGATGGAGGATGTGGCTGGGGCTGGTGTGAGGGCGGCGAGGGCTTGATGGAGAGGAGGGAGAAGGCACTGAAACGAAGAGAAGGGGGGTTCGGATGCGAAACTGAAGAGGGGTGTGTAATGAGTAGAAAACCTAAAATAGGGCCTTTTATACTCCGGGCTTGGGCCGGGTCAGAAGCCTGGGCCGGGTCGAAACTTGGGCCGGTTCTGCCCGGTCCAGCCCAAACCCCCTTTATTATTATTTTTTCCAAACGATTACAATTTTCAATTCGTTTTTCCAACCTCGACGTTTCAAGTCGACGAAATAATCTTTTGCTTCTTTTAATTTAGCCGGTCTTTACAGTCCCCATCACTGGAATCACCCGAATCGGTGTCACCCACGACGGTCACGGTTAAAAAATTTCAATCCGACGGTATTCTAGGTGGGTACGGTTTTGTATCTTTCAAACTGGTAAAACACCGACCGACCGTTTTTATTTCATAAACCTATTATTTTTCAGTTTTTATTCGGCATCCCAAACTTAAGCTCAAATTGATTTAATTTACATTGGGTTGATTTAGGCTCTAACTCGACTCAACATCTTTTACCGAAATTATATAACTTTATAGGCTAAGCCCATTTTACTTTTAATCCATTTAATTTTCAACCACCAACTAACTCATTTTCATGTAAGTCCATTTATTTTTTAGCTACCAATTAACCTTTGAGCCTGATAATGGGGTGGGTAAAAACCCGATCGTCACCGAAAACCTTATTAACTAAATTGACAAATATTTAAAAATAATGTCAACGGATAGAAATGAAGTATAAATTTTGCGAAAGAACTTAAATTAGGTTTAAAATTTGAGATTAAAATGAAGGCCCAAAAAACCCAATGGGCTTGGTGGATCGGATAAAAATCGTAATCGGCCTAGCCTGTAACTGGCCAGATTCTTAAATAACCGCCGGTTATGGGGATGGTGATGGTTATGAATCTTAAGAAACCGGTAGTCACAGTCTGGGTACCGGTTTAGGGTTAAAAGGGTTGTTACCGGCCAACGCCCACCCTTAAAGTATATACATCAATGGGGTCTTGATGGAGAGGTCGGGGCGGGAGTAGAAGGGGAAAGGGGTTCGGCCTCGGGGTTTGGTCGGTGTGGGGAGAGGGGCGTGCGGGGCTTGAGGGGCGTGGGGGTGCTCAGACAGGGTCCGGTTTCGGGGGGCCGAAGCCGCTGTCGTGAGGTTGAAGAAGCTTATGTTTTTTTGTTAATTAGTTAGTAATAATTGGTAATTAATACTATTATTTTATTAAAATAGCAATTAGTATTAATTGTTTAAAATAGCATGAATTGTCAATTTGAATTATGTATTTTTTTAAGTTATGTAATTTTTAAATTTTGTATTTTATTAATGAAATTTTATTTAATTATGAATTTTATTTCTATTTTATTTAGTAGTTGTTGATTTAAAAATGACGTTCACAGGTTCAGTTAAAAGCTTAATTAATTGCACAATCAGCATTTTTGAAAACCACATCCCCCATACTTGTTCTTTTGATGTAGAGCACACTCTGTTTTAAGGGGACATGGGCTGAACCATGTTCAGTCAACAGAGGATTCAGGGTTGCAGCCCCTTGATGTACATGCTCTTTGGGGGAGGGGGGTTGGGGCCTCTTTTTAATGAAGTATATTAGTTTTGGGGGGCTTTTGTTTTTTTGGGCCTTTTTTTAATTGGGTATATTAACTGTTTTGGGGCCTTCTTTTCATCGAGACCGTAAGCAATTGTTTAGGTTGTTTAAAGGTTGGGTCGGGCCTGATCACAACTGTGATGATTGACTCAACTGAACGTATATGTCGTCGTCATTATCATCCTCTCTTCTCATGGGATTTTGAGTACACATGTGACAATGCCCTCATCTTAAAACTTCTACATGTGTTATGCTTTTACGCCAAGTGGAACCTTTTACGGTATGTATCTATGGATGGTCTTCTACGTGGTATGGTATAGGACTCTTGTAATGCATGGTTTGCATGTGACATATTTGTGTTGTCTTATCCTATAATAGACCATTTTTCTGCGTTGTTGATATGAAAAGAGGTGAAATAAGTTCAGACATAGATATGGTTTCGAAGAGCCTTAGAACAAGAGGGAGAGCAAGTTCAAATGTGAATGTATTCCAAATAGATTCTCTGAAGACTTGTGTAGATAAGAAGGAAGTTAAGAGATGAGCTAAATAATTTGAGGTGTAGATATAGAAAAAGACACAAATAAATAATATTTTTGATAGTTAAATAAAGGTAGACAGACTCTATAAATAATACACTTTTCTATTCTAAAATTCTTTTTTTATAAAGTTCTACTTCATTAATCAAAGTCAAGCATGTCGCAATACAAATAACGGGATAGATCCCTTACAGCCAGGATGATAGTCAGGTACCCTCGTCGGAAATAGCTACCCCACGTGTAAGGGCTACACAAACATTCCTACCATGTAAATTAGGATTCAAACGGCAATAATAGATGAGCTCATATAAACAAGACCAAAGACCTATTACCCGTATGGTGGTTGTCTTGCCTTGTATAAGATGACGAAAGGCGTCATCCCAAGGAACATGTCCCAACCAGATGACCACACAAGTGGCTTAAGAGGGTTGTTCCAAGGCCCACTCACCCCCTTACCACTAATCATGGCGCTCGACAAGGCTGTTTGACAGCCTTCGTCGATATCCTAAATGAAAATGGATGGTACCCATCCCTAGCATCCAGGTCCACAACCGATAATTGAAGCACTCTCTTCTTGATTATGTCCTTCAACGCCACATTGCATTGTGCTTTCTCCCAAGCGAGTTCTTCCATATTTTCGGATCGACGCGATCCTCGGTTGGAATATGTTGAGGACTAATCTCCTTTCTTGTTTTATACTGCTTTAGTTAGCACACCCTCATAAGAAGATTATCCTCCAATGAGTGGTACTAGATCAGGATATCTAATTGTGTAGCCATGGAAAGCGGTGTAGGAGGTCCTGCCGTCACTTTCACTAGTTTGGTGTCTGCCTTATATTGTCTGAAATCTCAAACTGGCCCAGGTTCGGCAAGACTGTAGGTCAAAAAAATATCAGGGACTGGTTAGATACTACTGATCCCTTCCCGATACTTTCCCGTCCCCCAGTGTCAATGGTGGTGTACGCCTATTAGGTTGATCATAAGGCAAGATTGTAGTTCCGAGTTCCTTTCCAACTTGAGGAATCTGATCCCCAGTGGTCTGGTGTTACCGAAATCCTAGCTTGTTATGTTGATTCTCCTTTAGTCATTGTGTTATTCTCTCGGAGGGTCTGTCCTCTAATAATTCTAATGGTTAGACTCTAGGATGGAGGCGTCGCTGTTTCCCATTCCGACAGAAAGTACCCGTCATTCCGGATACTCATGGGGGCTCAGAGGGTGTCAGAGTAACGTATACCATATTTCTTAGTTCCTGGCATAACTGCCATGTAGTCCTTGTTCACATGACCCAGAGTGCTGCATCTAGCAGAAATCCAGGAGCTTCTCATATTATAGGCGGGTCGTGATAGGCTCCCTGAAACCCATATACCGTAGTCAAATATTTCGTTGGAGAGGTTGAGTGGCGTCCGACTCCTTATGAAGCCATTTAAAAGTGTCCTAGCCCCAATGTTGTGTTGGAGTATTCATCACTACTTCCTGCCCAACTTGTAGAAAATGATGTCTCACATCTACGTGGTTCGAGCTTTCATCGGAATATTGAAGGCTCTCACATACATATGAACTTGATTGAAGATCAACAATTCTGGTTGGATTCTTGGTGTCAACAATGTAAGAAGGAAGATTGTGCCATGAAATGACCCAGATCCCTAACTCTTATACAATCCAAGGAAGCTTGGATAAGGAAGAAGAACGATAGAATTTGGACGGTAAGAGGTTGGATACTGATGCCTCAGACATTCCAAGTACTAGCAATAATACCACACATCGTTCTTGGTCTTTCCTTTTTGTCGACGATGACATACCTGTACCGCGCGTCATCCATGACAAGGACAATGGTGGGCGGGACTTTGATGATGACATAGTCGTCATCCACAAACTGGTCCGATTCCTCCCCAATTGAGGCTTCCGTAAGATTCAGCCTAACCTCTTTGATGGACTCCGGCGATTCGCTGATGGTGGACGGTGTTTAAATATATGGTCGTTGATGACAAAAGGAACCCTCGTATTTAAATATTGATTAAATATTATTTAAGCATTTGAAACTAGTTCAAAGGCCACGCATGGTACGACAGTAAATAATGTAGTACAATAAGATGCTTGTGCTTTTCATGTCGGCAATAAGAATATCACTACTGCAGAAATCGACTTAGGAGACGGATAAAATGGATCCGTGACCTAAGTTTTGGCCCTTAGGTCACGGATACAGCAATCTGTCAGCCAAGTGAACCACCAGGCCGACGGATGCTAGATCCGTAGATAAGGAAACTCATATCCGTCGGCCAACTGGAAAAACTTGACCCACGCATGCTGTATCCGTCAGCCAAGTGAAAAGAACTTGAGTGACGTATGTGCATCCGTCTGCCAAGTGCAAAAACCTTAGCCACGCATGTGCATCCGTCTGCCAACTGACAAACCTTAGCCACATATGTTGAAACCGTCAGCCAAGTTCCTTGTATCCGTTGGTAAGGTGAGGAAATATACGAAAGAATGTAACAGTATCCCGATAAACATAACGACATTACACATGAAATATGTACGAAACAATGCGTATATAAAAAAACAGTTCATAGATAATGTGTTTGGAAACAGTTATGGAAACATTTGCCAGATAATGTGTTCACAGAATCACAACATTAAACATAGTCATAAAAGAAAACACAGACACGCCTAATAGAGTTACAAAACAAGCAGGTTTCTGATGACACACTACTGCATTTCTTTGGTCACTTCCATCCATTCCACAAAACGTCCAAACCACGTAGGCTCCGCTCTAGCTTAAAGGTCATTGTCTTGAACCTCGTTCATCCATTCCTCGTTCAACCATGGAGGGGTATGCTGTGGGCCTCCAACAGGGAGTGGAGGTATGTCCATACCTTTCTCATTCATCAGGTGAGAAATATAGTCGTAGCGTTGATGTGATTCCTGGACTAATAGGGAATAATGTTGGACCCACGCTGGGGCAGCTGCAGCGTTGACTCTATGTGGACCAGGTACAACTGTTCCCGCATTTTCACGTCGACGCCACCTACGCTCTAGTCTACGATCAGAGTTTGGTTCCATATATCCTGACTTAGTCAAAGAACATATTACAAATATAATCAATCCCAAATAATTAAGTCAAATCATACGCAAATAATATTCATATAAACCAACACTTAATAAATAAAATGAACAATAATTAAAACAACCGTTAACCATTCAAATTACAAAGTCATATAAAAAGTGCTATTGAAATAAAAGTCATCCTTAACACACATCCGTTAAATAGTAGGAAATTAATATTCTAGCTAGGTGTCTAGTCTTCGTCCTCGCGCACAAAGTTGTCTTTCAGCCACTGCACGCACACCCTTGCGTCATGCTTCGGGCCGCGCATGAAGGTGGCTCCATCAGATGTACCAGACTCTGAGAGAGCAACAACCCTTGCATGAAGACGCCTACCTCTTTCCTCAAGCCTAGCTCTTGCAGCAGCTCGTTCAGCGGCTCGTTCAGCAGCAAGTGTTTGTCTTTCAGCAGCTTCTTCAGCCGCAATCCTTCGTCCCTCTCGGTTAATGAGGCCCAGTAACCTCATCCGAGCAGCTGCTACAGCTCTCGTGCGTGGCAAAGACGCTCTTGGAATGTTGTTGAATAAGCGCATCATCTTAGCATGCAAATCAGGCCCCACTTGTTGAGGTCCATCATATTCGTCATCTGGGATAATGTTTTCCCCTGCGCTACTTCTGTCATCCATTGACTAAATGAAAGCAAGTCTTAGTACTATATCAAAACGAATATAGCAGAAACAAATTTAAACTTACGTATATTAGCATCATAAAATGTATTAGCATATTAATCACCGAGTCATACAAAACGAACTTAAATATAACCTAATTTAAACATCGTTCATACACTAATTAAGTAGTAAACTAGTCTCGGGACGGGCGCTTCGAAGTCGATCCATCAGACGGAGTCCGTCTTGCGCTTCGAGCAGTTTGTCTCGCAGCGGCGACCCTATCTCGTTCTTCCTTTTCCTTGCTAAGTCTATCTCCTTCAGCTGAAATCAGCCGCCTAATATACATGCGAGTCTTTGCCTCGTGCATCGAAGAAAGTCCCCTAGGCAATTTGTTCATCACTAAGTTCATTGATTTTTCCCAGTCTACTTCCGTCACTACGGGAACTTCTTCATCAAAGTGATCTGCCCAAGTTAGGCTGTTCTCCCCAACACTACTGCTATTGTTGTCATCCATCGAAAGGATAACCTAATACACACACGAATGAACTTGTTTTTCAGGATGCAAACATACCGTGCATTATATTAAACCCTACTTTTCTAACTTTTTGAATCTTTGTCACACATGTATCGTATTTTATTAAACCCTAAAATATTTTGAAACTAAACTTCCCGAAAACCCTTATTCAACACAAGGTTAATTATTTGTGCAACCAAAAATTCCTGAAACCTAAAATTATTGTGAAACTAAATTGCCCTGAAACCCGTAGCTTAATTCTGCAACCCTACATTCTTTAAACCCTAAATTATGTTGACACTAAACTGCCCGGAAACTAGGGACGGCAATGGGTAGGGTATGGGTCGGATTTTGTGATACCCGTACCCTACCCGATTTTAATACCCAAACGCTGATGAATACCCTACCCAATTTCTACCCATTGGGTCGGGTATTACCCCGACTTGTTCATATGACATATGGGTTATGAGAAGACAAAAAAGGGGACCTAAGTAACCATTTCATATACATTTAAGTAGCAACAACTATGAAAGTCTTGCCTGATTGGAAACAAATCTAAAATTTTCTGAACCATTTAAAAGTATATAGACAGTCTAAGAATAAAAACTATACAATATAAGAAGACATACATTTTGTTGCACTGTCTTGGAGTATATATATATTTTTTGTTATGTACTACTTTTTCATACGTAAGCCTATTTTTCGTTGATGTGTAAATTTTGGTATTACCTTAAACAAATATCAGTTAAACGTTCTAGTTTTGAGCATTTTTACGGGCTTCCTACCCGATATACACACTATGAAAGTATCAACATTTAAAAATTTCAGAAACAAATATAAAACCATGATAAATGTTTGTATAGATTTCAAACATACCTTCAAGTGAGGGAGGAGATGGAGGCGTTCGAGCAGAGATAGGAAGCAGGCGGCGACGGGTGGAGGGCAGCGGCGGGTGGACGGCGGACGGCGTCGAAGATGGGAGAGAGAGGAAGGGGGCGGCTGCGATGGAGAGAAGAGAGGAAATGGCGTCTGAAATGGGAGGAAATAGGGTTCGAGGGAGTTAAATACTCGCTCGTCTTGGCCGATGGATACATACATCCGTCGGTCAAGGTAAAACGACAGCGTATCACTTAATGGACGCATCCAGGGCTGAAAACGGTACCGTTTTCTGTATCTGTTTCAGCTGGCCGATGGATACGTGCATCCGTCGACCAAATGTTTTCCGCTGGACAGATTCACAGCCACTCAAAAAACTTTACCTTCTCTCCCATCTCTTTTTCATCTCCCAACTCTTTCTTTTTTTCTTCCCAAATCTCTTTTTTCTCTCCCACCTCCATTTCTTTTTCTCTACACAAGATTCCCATTTGTTTGTCACTATTGACAAGAATCTTTTGTCTTGTTCGATACTGACAACATTCGTGGCTCGTGTTGGTACTGACAACATTCGTGGCTCGTGGAAGGTGCTTGAAGCTCAAGAATGGTACGTATGTTTATTTGATAAATTTTGTTCCTCTTGTTCTGTATATCGATCTATTTATTAGATATTGTGTTCAATAGTTGTTAGTATTGACTGTGTATCAGGATATTGATAAGAGTTGGATGACTTTCAGTAAGTACGATCCGAAGTTTATGGAATGGGTAGCGGTTTTTATCGAATATATACAGACAAATTTTCCTAATATAGAATCACACAGGTGTCCGTGCGGTAGTTGTCTTAACGCATTTTACCAGACTGTGCTGGATATATATATATGCATTTGATTCGGAACGGAATGATGAGGGGGTACGATGTGTGGATTTTTCACGGTGAAAAATTTAACATGCCTATGTTAACAGAAGTAATGAGTAGTAGAAGAAGAAGTTGGGACACTAGAGGTTCATCAAGTAGCGCAAATGTAGTAGTGAATGAAGAGCACCGAAGCGATCCAGTAATTATGGAGTATATGGAGGATGTGTTCCCATTTCGGTGTGGGGGACAAATGGATGAATTGGTACAGGATGACGATGAAATTGCAGATGTTGACAGGTCGATTGCACAAGAAGCGGCAGACAACTACACAAAGTTATTGAAAGAGCATAAAAAATAGTTGTACAAAGACGCGACAACGGATAGGTTGACGGTTATCATGGAGTTGATGGCTCTGAAGGAGAAATATCAATTGTCGAATGAAGCATTCACTGCGTCTTGTGTGTTGCATAAAGCATTGTTACCGGCTGAGAATCATTACCCATCTTCATTCAAAGAGGCAAAGAGTGTTTTGAAGAGTGTCGGGATGGGTTACAAGACTTACCATGCATGTGAAAATGGTTGTATCTTATTCGATGGACCTAATGCGAAAGATGATGTGTGCTACAAATGTGATTCACCTCGCTATGAGAAGCTCGTCGGAATGCGAAAACCAAAGGCTAAGAAAACTGTAAGATATTTCCCAATTATTCCACAGTTGCAGAAATTGTACAGTTGACTAATTTGCAAATTATATTTGACCACCCTATTAACGGCGAATGAACCGTTCGATGTTTTTTTTTACATAAGTACACTAGTGTAGATAGTACATATGTGATGACCGGTCTTGATTATATCATATGCGAGATACCGACACGTATTGAGCGAAATCGCCAGTTCCACTATGAGCTGGAACATATTCAGCTTCTAACGTATGACGTTGTGTCGTTTATAATTTTTTATGTGTTATGTATGAGTAATGTGCGATCTTATGTTGTATATGAGGCATACTACGTACCTATATCGTTCAATTATCAATACTGGTATAGTCGGGAAATAATACTGGTTTTTGGGAGTCGGTCAACGACGGTCAACCTTTCCTGGCCGACGGATGCATATAACCATCGGCCAGGTTTGTCAACATCGCCAAAAAATTCCAAGTGTTTGTATCAATACGACAGCGTTTCAATCTGCCTGACGGATGCAGCCTATACGTCGGGATGGTCATCAGAACATGGCTGACGGATACACATACGTGAGCCAAGTGCTACCAATACGTGGGTAAAGTTGGTTGACTATTTTACAAAACAAATTTGACCACCATATGAACGACGAATTAACCGTTCGATGATAGTTTTTTTTAAATACATATACTAGTTTGGATAATAGATACGATATGAGCGGTCTTGATTATATCATATGCGAGACACCGAAACGTATTGAGAGAAATCGCCAGTTCCAGTATGTGCATGAACATATTCAGCTTATAACGTATGACATTGTCTCGTTCATTTTTTGTATGTCATATGTATGAGTATTATACGATCTTCTCTCCAAACTATGAGTCATACTAAGTACTTATATCGTTCCAATTTCAATACTCTAATAGTCGGGAAATATGACGGGTTTTCGGGTTTTGTTCAATGGTAGTCAACCTATGCTGGCCGACGGATGTAGATATCCATCGGCCAGGTGAAGAAATTTCTGCCAAATTTCTAAGTGTTGGTAGCAAAACGACATCGTTTTGCCTTGGCCGATGGATATCTACATCCGTCGGGACAGGTCGAAATGTTAGGTCAAGACCGAGTCCGCCTCCCTTTTCCCTCATTCCTCTTTTCTTCTTCGTCTGTCTTCTCTCCCTCTCTCTGAGTCGCCGGTGACACTCGGCCGATCCTCTCGTCGCCGACCTATTCGCGCCGCAGACGAGTCGTACTGCACAAGGGGTTGTCGTCTCCGAGCAGATCTCGCCGTCGGCGACGTCTTCGAGGCCCAGCGTCAACGCCTCTCTCGTGGCCGACCTGTTCGCTGCCTACCGTCATCGTCTCCGACCAGATAGCGTAGTCTCCGACCTGTTCGCTGCCGAGCGTCAACATCTCCGACCAGAGCTCGTCGTCGCCGACCTCTTCTCGCCCCAGCCTCAATGTCTCCGACCACATATGTTCGCGCTTGTCTTCGGCAGGTACGTGCCTCTCGTAAAATTATCTTCTTCTACCCTCTTCACATGAAACCCCTACAAAGCCCTATTTTTTTTGTTGAACAAATAACACCATTTTTGATTGAACTGAATTTGTGTTGAAGAAAGAACTGAATATGTGACCTAATTGATTATTGATTCTGATTTAAACATTTCAAAATACCTAAATGATCATTGTGTTTCACTCAAAAATGGGTTGATGATAAATTGGGTACAGTTTAAGGGTTCCTAACACATTCACCTTATAATAAACCCTAATGGTGTATCAGGTTCGAATCAATTAAGTAAACATTTGTTGTGTAGTGATCGTGACGAGGTTAGGTTAGGAGTTAGTATGGTAGATGATGATTTGTAGCTGTATTGGCCAACACTAATGGAAGAAGCTTCCAAAGCAAAAACCAAAACCAGATTAACTCTAATTCTAACCGTGAAGCGGAAGCACAACCCAATGCTCATTAGTCCTCCATCCGTCAATAAAAATGTGAGGAGATAATTATCGGTGACCAGCACCAAAATCCCGATGAGCTAGACCCTAAAACCATAAAAACCCAAGCTACTGATCATTGATTAGTTGAAAAAAGTAGCTAGCTAGAATGAATTTATTGGCTGGCCCATAGAAACACTAAATTTTTCTACATTGACAATAAGAGAATCTTATATAATGGACTATATATCTATCGGTTTCATCATATATATTATAAAATATATCATATACAATATGATAAAGAACATGAACAATTCAAAATATCGTCCATATTATTTAAAAGATAATATGACCAATACGTTCAATAATTGTTAACTGAATTTGTGTTGAAGAAAGAACATAATTTGTGACCTAAATGATTATTGATTCTGATTTAAACATTTCAAAATACCTAAATGACCATTGTGTTTCACTCAAAAATGGGTCGATGATAAATTGGGTACAGTTTAAGGGTTCCTAACACATTCACCTTATACTAAACCCTAATGGTGTATCAGGTTCGAATCAATTAAGTAAACATTTGTTGTGTAGTGATCGTGACGAGGTTAGGTTAGGTATCATTGATTTACATTTACCCATTCACGCATTAGCACCGAACTGTTGTACACTTTAAATTTATGGGTGAGCTATGTATAGGATTGCAATTTTTTTGTTGAGTTTCTATGCTATATTTTCTAAATCAAAGTATGCTTTGAGTTCACATGACTTCGCAGGATGGGGAAGAGAAATTATAACAAGTTCTACAATCGGCTCAACTTCTTGAGCGCCCCCGAGGCCCTTCGAGCGCAACCCTGCGCATCTGGTGGAACCACCCAAGACTCCACCCAAAATACAACAGCTCGAGCACCTACAATGCGGCGCCTTCGAGACTGCGAGTCTCCTTCTGTCGGTTGTAGTGAGGCAGCCCCTTCTCCCGGTGGTAGTGAGGCAGCATCTACCACCAACAGGGAAGATGTCCTGAGCATTCGTTCCCAAAAATCAGTGGAGGACGATGAGGATGTGGCTGCCATGCTGGCCGGAGGAGAGGTGGCCTCCACCATAACAAAGACCAAGACGGGGAAGCGAGGTATTGTGACCAACAAGAACCTCCACCGTAGGCTCAAGGATCTGGCTCCGCCACGGTAAAATTTACCATGGGCCAGACGTACTTTCATGAAGTTCCTGAAAGTGCTAAGGAGGTTATGTTCTACCGGCTCAGCGTAAGTACATTACCTTTTCGCATTCATTGATTCTTTTAATTATTTCTTATATAATTACTAATCCTGGTGTTTTTATTTTCTCAGATGTTGTACGAGTTCGAAACCGGACCACACTTTACCAAGCTTCTGGATTTTGTCATGGAAACGGCATCTAGCCGCTACCGTGAATGGAAGTATGAAATCCATGAGTGGATCCTCAAGATGGAGCCGAAGTACAAAGACCCCGATCACCCCGACGCTGAGATACACATACCCACACCGCTGGAGTTCCTTGAACGCGAGGAGCAGTTCCGTTGGCTCTGCAGGCACTTCAAATCAGAGGAATTCAAAGTAAGTACTTTATTATTGTGTTTGGTAAATTCTGTAAAGTATTACTCACGAGTTATCAATAATTAGTTTCGAATTAGAGTGCATTATAATTGTTTACCATCTGATTTGTTTATTGTAGAAAGCGAGCGAGAAAGGGAAGGCCTCTCGAGCACAGAACCTGACTGCACACCACGGGGGTAGTATGCCGCTCGCAAAACGGGCCAAACGGTTTCTTGCCAAATCCTCCCTCCTTCCACGCTGCGACGCCTACGTCGAGGTCTACACAAAGGAAAATGACCTCAACAAGGAGAACGTGAAAAGAGCGGTATATCTTGTTTTACTTAAATTTATTGCATAACTTATTATTAAGGTAATACGATTATTGGTTTTTCTCTCCTGTATCGTATAAAACTTTAAATTATATTGGTTTTTTATGTATCTCAGGCACATGCACAATCTGTTGTGGAGGAGGCCCGTGAGCGGTTATCGCAGTCACAGGTGAAGGAGTGCGAGGGTTCATCGCCTATTGTGGCGAAGGCATTGACTTTGGAGGAAGAGCTCCCCCTCATCCAGATTATCACGGGTAAACAGCAGAAGGGCAGACTCCAATCAGGCATCGGGAAGGCGGTCAAGCTCCCAACCCAACGGGATGTGGGAGCCAGTGGGTGCTCGAGTGCGCGTTCAGTCAGCTCGTCTGAGGAGCTAGAAGACCTGAAGACTCGCTTGGCTGATCAACAGGCTGAGTTCGCTCGGAAATTGGAGGAGCAACGCCGTTTGATGGAGGAGCAGCGCCTAGAAATGGAGTCCAGGATTGCTGCCCAAGCTGCTGAACAAGCTCAATTCCGGGAGTTGTTCAACTCTTGGGCTTCCACTCAGCAGAACATCATCGTGCCTTCTTCTGTCAGACCGTCAGCGACTCCGGCTTCAGAGACCCCGCCATCAGCCCCGCCATCTTGACCTTAGTTAGTCCTCCCCTTTTCCTATGAACATTATGATATTTGGATACCTGAACTGATAACTTTTTATGTTCAGTGCACTGATAAACTTATTTAGAACTACTATATTTGATAATGTCGGTTGAATGTTTGGTTGCCGTGTTTATGGTTTGTATGTGCTTGCTGTTATTACTGTTTGGATGGTACAGGAACAAGTACATTTTACTGCACGGTTGGGTGCATGAATTTTGAAACATTTTTTTTTGTTTTTCTACTCAAACTTGGCTGACGGATACAAGCATCTACATCCATCAGACAGGTTTAGACCTGGCCGACAGATAGCACCCGTCGGCAGGATGTTAAACCTTGCCCGACATATGGCAGACGTCGGTAGGGTGGAAGTCTTTCCAGACGGGAACGACCCGTCGGCATGGTGTAAACACTTGCCTGACGGGAGGGATCCGACTGCCAAGATTTCCCACCTTGCCGACTGGTATGACCCGCCAGGCAAGCCATAACACCCTGCCGACGGGTGTCATCCGTCTGGCAAGAAGTTACGCCTTGCCGACGGGTCCGATATGTCGGCCAGGTGGAAATTCCTGCCTGACGTATGACACCCGTCGGCAGGGTCACCGAAGCATAGTGACGGATCGGATCTGTCACGCAACAAATCCGGTTATCGCCCGGACTCGAGGCATGACGGGTAATAGAAGACGAATAAACAATAAAACAATATTTAAACCTTGAAAACCTCCAATAAGTACCTCAAACCATAAAATTTCAATACTATTGCTCGAATCCATCAAAACGTAGTTCAAAACATGAAATAACCCTCAGGGGGTGTGATAATACGTCTTACAAAAACTGTTCTTAAACCAAAGGGTATAAACATGAAGTCTCTACGGGACCCACACCGAGAAGCTCCCAAGCCTCTACTCCTCAATCAAACCTGTAGACACAACAAAGAACTCGCAGGGGTGAGCTTACGCTCAGTAGGGAAAACACGTAACCAAGTGGATCTTCAAATCAACAGATCAAAGGTAAAGTCAACCACAAATATGTTAACAAACACAGGTAATAGAGAAGTCAACCAATGCCGTGGTACATGAAGTCTCCACCCTCCGATCCACATAACGTGTCCTCTCGGATTTTCCCTCAAATCCAGAGGAGACGCATAACATTGAGGTGACCGGAAACAACCCTTCGGGGCGCTTATCATCGGACTTCTCAGAAACGTCTCCAAGGGATTTTATGTCCTCGGGAACCAAGTGCATTACTCCCATGGAGAGTATACACTTGGACAATTTAATAACAAGCAGTTAATAATTGAATAACGCACTCACCCGAAACACGACATAATACAAGCTCAACAACCACCAATTCAATACCACGCATGACTCACACATCACCAATTCACCGCAACAAACAATACACGAATCACGCAAACATAGTACACCAATCACACAATTCCAACTTACCGTTCACTTACCAGTTTCGGACCACCGGGGCATCGATCACCTGATTGCACCGCACGGTACAACCAGTCATACTCGATGCTCCAAACAAGCATTCAAGTAAGTCAAGTAATCAATCAAATACAACCAACAAGCAAGTACGAATACAATCAACCAAATATAAGAGCCTTCAAAGAGCACGCATACATGCAATTCTACTAGTTCGTTAGACTCTTTAGCCTATCCACTAAGCAATCAACAACCAAGCATGTGATCCTAACAAGCAACTAATCCGAGGGCTTTGCCAAGGCTCCTCTACCAGGCAATCATATCCCAAGTATTTAAAAGCGAGCTACACTAGTGATTGGCATCCTAATCGGTCACCACTAGACACTTCCGGTTATTAGAAAATGAAAGACGATTAAGCTAGTTATTCGCATCCTATAAGCATATCTAGGACCTTTTCCAATTTATTAACCTAGCATGCATGTTAAGCATGGTAAACGAGAGGTTAAGGCTTTCCCTACCTCAAGGTCCTCCTCTTCAACGCTTTGATGACGTCCGGTGATCACCACTTTGCTCCTTCCTCGGTTCCCGGCGTGATCCTTGCTCCTCTAGCTCGATCCACAACGTCTTGGACACAAAGAAACGCTAATTAGGCTCCACTTAGACAGTAAGAAAGACCCCCAAACCCTTCCAAAGTTCAGCTCAAAACCAAGATGCCAAAATCCTCAAGAAACCCTCACCCTGGTGGGTCACGGATCTGGTCACGGATCCGTGACGCTAACCCTCACGGTTACCGTCACGGAGCTGTGACGAGTGCCGTCACGGACTCCCTCACGGAGCCGTGACGTCGCCCGTCACGGGATCCGTCACGGATCCGTGGCGCACCAGGGCAGTTTCGCCCTTCTTCAACCTCCAGCTCCAAAACTCCGAAAAACCACTCTTGAACCCAGAAATTTACCCCTTACAACTCCCAAAACAGTCCAAATCCTTCAATACTCCTCTACCCATGGTAGGAATCAACACACAAACAAGTTTCCAAGGATTCATCAAATCAAACCCACCTCAAAATCTCCAACAACTATTGATTTCTCAACCAAAATCCAACAAGGTTCATCATCAACACCATCTCTCACCATCTCTACTCAAACCCAACATCATATAGCACTTTTCACCCAAAACCCAAGAAAATAGATGAAGAGAAATGAGGATTAGAGAGTTCCATTACCTCTAGAGTGATGAGATGAAGAGGATGCTAGTGATTTTGAGGGTGGATGGTTAGAGGAAGACCCCAAATGACTCCTTCTTCTTTGATTTTCCTTCAAACCTCCATGGGAGCTCTCCTTCCTTTCTTCCCCTCTAAGTTTCGGCTACAACAAGAGCAAAATGACTTGATTTTGCTTCTCCAATCCAATATAAAACCTAGATGAAGGAAAGACCTAAAGGCCCTTGAGCTAGATTCCTTTGTAGTGGCTTTTGGGAGGGTAAAAGGGACAATGACTATCCCTTTTTCTCTCATTCAACCAAAATAAGACAAGTGTCCCTCTAGCTCATTTAATTTTCCAAATTACTTTCCAGCACTTTAAAAAAAAAGAAGCTTTAGTCGATATAAAGTCTCGTTTTGACCAAAATTGACTTTATCCGATATTATACTCAAACGAAAGGGTTTTCTCCCCTGAAGCCAACCGTGATAGTGGCTAATCCTTTTGAGTTCCGGAAAAGTCCCGAGTGACTTCCGGAGTCACCGGTTCGACCGGAAGCGGGTCTTACAGGATCCGTGACTCAGGTGTTCAGTTTTGGCAGACGGATGGGATCCGTCGGGTAATTGTCCAGCTTACCGATGGATTGTTGCATCCGTCGGCCAAAAACTTGGCCGACGAGACCTGGCCGACGGATCTTGGCCGACATATGTATCCGTCAGCCAAGATCCAGGCCGACGGATAAGCTAACCTGGGAGAAGGATCTGATCCGTCCCCCAGGTCAAGATCAGCAGTAGTGTATGGTGAAATGTTTTGAGGATAAGACTCCCTTGTCAATCTCAGACACAAGATGAACAAGCCGCCTTGATAAGCTAATGAGTTGGTTTGTTCATTGTCCGTTTGACAAAATCGAGGTGCACGTCCTTGAGTTTTGAGAGAAGCAAAATATAATCGTTAACGACTATCCCTACAGGAGAGGTTGAACTTCTCCGTTTGTTGATCATATCTATTATAACCTTACAATCACTCCTGACGGTTGCTTTCTGGCATGATTTCTGCTCCATCCACTACAAGGCGTCTCTGATGGCATAAGCCTCAATCAATCCCGGATTATGATGACCAAGGAAAGAGGTAGAATGAGCCCGGAGCAGTTGGCGTGTGCCGTCTTTATAGACACAGTCAGTTCCTACTAGGTTAGAAGCCGTACACAAAGCACCATCTGTGTTCATAGTCACCGAGCTCACAAGAGGGTAGGTCATTTGTTATTTACCTTTAAGGCATGTTGGGGCGTAAAAGAGATTCTTTTTACTTCGAGATTTGGTCTCCAACCATCCTGTAATAAGAAAGTAGTCTGTATGTTAATGGTAAAAACCGTTATGATTATGTATTTAGAAAGTAGTCCGTATGTTTAATGGTAATATCCGTTGTGATTATGTTTTCCCAGACTTTCTTGTTTTTAGCCTTACAAATCTCCCACAAAACACATCCACCTCTTCTTCCGACCGAAAGATTGAGTACGAGATCTCCCACAAAAGGATGCTTGTACTTTGGTTAATTAATAGGCTTATTATAAATTAATGGGCCCAGCATTTTTCAAAATGAGGCCTTCTTTTGGAAGATGCTTTAGGCCACCTCCCAACTTGTCAAGTGGTGGGTGGGGCCGGCCCTGCATGTAGACTTTAACTCTTGTTCTTATTACCAAATTCAAATACTAAACCACAAGAATGATCTATAATCCCATGTGCACAAAATATATAGCATAATCAAAGATAAGAGTATACAAGGAGGATCTACGTGTAGAGCACTTACATAAGCTTGGTATGAAATAAAACCATTTAATATTGTTAATATATATATATATATATATATAGCTCAACATGTGTTGATCGTGAGAGAACTTTATAACAATATAAGATTAATCACATTAGTCTTGCTTCATCATATTGAGATGGAAATCCCAAAGGCAGAGGCCGAAGCTGAGCTTAGAGGCCAGGCACATGTATGGCATCAAGCGTTTAGTTTCATAGACTCCGTCGCATTGAAATGTGCCGTCGAGCTTCGCATCGCTGATATCATATACTCCGTCGGTTCGGGCTGCCCCATCTCGCTGCCCCGTATAGCTTCTTATATTGATGATGATGATGATGATAACTCAGGGTCGTCTTCTGAACGCCTTGATATCAGCTTCCTTGCACGAATCATGAGGTTGCTCGTCGGCAAAAACATCTTCACGGCGCACCAATCACCGGACGGCGAGCCCGGAGAGAAGCTTTACGGCCTCAACGAGTGCTCCAAATGGCTGCTACGCGACTCCGAGTCTACGCTAGCGCCTCTCATCTTGTTACAAGGCCACCCGTACGTCATGAACTCCTGGCGCTGCCTCCGCGGCTGCGTCAAGCGCGGAGGCAGCGCCTTCAAGAAGTTCCACGGAAGTGAATTCTGGGATCTCACGGATAGAGATCCCGAATTCAACAAGATCTTCAGCGACGCCATGGCGTGCACAGCCAGGATCACCGTCAGGGCGGTCCTGGCCGGATACAAAGACGGGTTTGGATCCATGAAGGAAATTTTGGTCGACGTCGGAGGCGGGACTGGAGAGGCCTTGGGGGAGATTGTGAAAGCGTTCCCACACATCAAGGCTGTGAATTTCGATTTGCCTCATGTCATTGCCTCGGCTCCGGTCCGTCAAGGTGTTACGCATGAGGGTGGTGACATGTTTGAAGCCATTCCCTCTGCCGATGCAGTTTTGATACAGGTAATAAACTAAACATGATCTCATTGGTAGTAGAGTAGAGGTTGATTCTCCAGGTCACATGGGACATGAATTTTAAAGAGAGAAAAAAATTGTTTGTATTAGATCTAGATTAGACTTTGGATTTGTATACGCAAAGAGTGAAAAAAATTAAAGATTCGAAGACAAAAAACTTTTTTTTATCTCTATTCGATGGGATGAAACGATTCCATTTCTTTGAGCAAAAGGTGTAATATTATAACTTTTAGAATCAATTACATTGTTGTGCATCGAGGAACATGTTCCTCGATCACGGAAAGTTAGTATGAATGAACAATGATTCATTGAGCCTTTTCATATCAGAACCGTCATCGACGGTATTTTGAGGCCCCACAGGCAAAGACAGAAGACGAGAGGGGGAACGGGGTGCCGGAACTCAAAGAGCTCAACAGTGGTGATGGTGGGAGGCAAAGGCCAATCCTTGATGCTTCCCTCCCTAGAGAAATCTTCGATTCTCTGTTCGACGGGCATTCATCCTGCAAAGAGAAACTTAAATAAAAAAGACCCTTTCGATTAGCCGGATCCATAATCGTAAAAGGGGTCGAGGCGGTTGCGGCGGTGGAGGCCAAGGAGAAGGACGCGCAGGCTGCGGCTGCAAAATCCGGCGCGACAACTTCAGGGGCGACTCTAGAGAGGGTGGCGGCATCCGAGACGGCGACGGCATCCGAGACGACGACGACATCAAAAGCGGTGGCGGTAGAGGCAGAAACCCCGTGGGCGGCAGATTCAGGGGTGGTGTCGGCGGCTTCAGGCGGCTTGAAGGTTGGTTGACGCCGAGTTGAGCCAAACGAAAACCATCGGGATTGCAGAGGGTGAACCGAACAGGATCGGTAGACACGTCGATGGTGGTGGGGGAGAATCCACGGTGCGGTGTGTCACGCCCCAAATCCGGTTCTTGCCCGGACTCGAGGCATGACTAGAATAAATGATTTAAAGAGGCAACAACTCAACTATAAGTTCCTGAAAACTCCAATAAGAACTCCAATCCACCAAAACTCAGTTTAAAACATGAATAACCCTCCAGGGGTGTAATAATAATCCTCCACAAAATTTGCTCCAAACAGAAATAAAATAAAATAAAAGCGAAGTCTCTATAAACACCCACACCGAGAAGCTCCCGAGCCTCTACTCCTCAATCCAGCCTGTAACACAACAATAAACTCATAGGGGTGAGCTTGCGCTCAGTAGGGAAAACACACAACAAGGTGAATCTTAGACTCCATAAATCAACAGCAAGTCAACAAGATAAAACTTAACAATCACAGGCCATAGGTAAACCGATCAATGCCGTGGCACATGGAGTCACCACCCTCCGATCCACATGTGATGTGTCCTCTCGGATTTTCCCTCCAATCCAGAGGAGACGCATATCATTGAGACTATCGGAAACACCCTTCAGGGCACATATCGTCGGGAGTCTCAGAAACGTCTCCAAAGGATTTTAGGTCCTCGGGAACCAAGGTATTACTCCCATAGGAAGCATACACTTGGACAATTCAGTAATAATCAGTTAATAATTGAATAACGCACTCAAACTGGAAACACGAAACAATCCAATTCCAACAACCACCAATTCATTGCCACACATAGCTCACACATCACCAATTCACCACAACACACAGTACACGAATCACATGACCATAGCACACCAATCACGCAATCACCACTTACCGTTCACTTACCAGTCTCGAACCAACGGGGCATCGATCACTTGATTGCACCGCTCGGTACAACCAGTCATACTCGATGCTCCAAGCAACCATTTACGGAAATCAAGCAATCATTCAAATACATTCAACGGTCCAGCACGAGTTTAATCAATCAGTCATGAAAACCTTCAATCGAGCATTCAAGCATGCAATTCAACTAGTTCCGTTAGACTCTTTAGCCTATCCACTAAGAAACCAACAACCAAGCATGTGATCCTAACACGCAACTAATCCGAGGGCTTTGCCAAGGCTCCTCTACCAGACAAACAATTCCCAAGTATTGAAAGCGAGTTACACTAGTGATTGGCATCCTAATCATTCACCACTAGACACTTCCGGTTATTAGTAATTAAAAGACGATTATGCTAGTTCTTCACATCCTATAGGCATTTCTAGGACCTTTCCGATTTTATTAGCCTAACATGCATATTAAGCATCATAAATGAGGGGTTAAGGCTTTCCCTACCTCGAGGTCTTCCTCTCAACACTTTGATGATAGCCCGGTGGTCACCACTCCGTTCTTCACTCGGGTCCCGGCGTGATCTTTGCTCCTCTAGCTCGATCCCCAAAGTATTGGACACAAAGAAACGTTAATTAGGCTCCACTTAACCAGCAAATAAAACCCCCAAAGCCCCTCCAAAGTTCAGCTCAAAACCAAGATCAACCAAGGAGAAAAACCCCCAAAGAAACACCCACCCTGGTCTGCCACGGACCTGGTCACGGATCCGTGAGGCCAACCATCACGGTTACCATCACGGAGCCGTGACGAGTGCCGTCACGGACTCCCACATGGAGCCGTGACGTCGCCCGTCACGGGATCCGTCACGGATCCGTGGCGCACCAGGGCAGTTTCGCCCTTCTTCAACCTCCAGCTCCTTTTCTCCGAAAAACCACCTTCAAACCCCAAATTTTACCCCTTCCAACTCCCAAAACAGTTCAAATCCTTCAATACTCCTTTACCCATGGTATGAATCAACACACAAACAAGTTTCTAATGATTCATCAAATCAAACCCAACTCAAAAGCTCCAACAAACTAATGATTTCTCATCAAAAACCCAACAAAGCCTTTCATCAACAACATCTCCCACCATTTCTACTCAAACCCAACAACATCTAGCAATTTCACCCAAAACCCATGAAAAGAGATAAAGAGGAATGAAGATTAGAGAGTTCCATTACCTCTAGAATGTTGAGATGAAGAAGATGGTAGTGATTTTGAGGAGGGATGGCTAGAGGAAGACTTCAAGTGGCCTCTTCTTCCTTGATTTTCCTTCAAAGCTCCATGGGAGCTCTTCTCCCTTGCTCCTCCTCCAAATTTCGGCTACACCCAAACAAAATGAGTTGATTTTGCTTTTCCAAACTCATATAATACCTAGATGTGTCAAAAGACCAAAAGCCCTTGAGCTAGAATCCCTTGTAGAAGCTTTTGGGAGGGTAAAAGGGTCTAAGACTACTCCCTTTTTCTCTCTTTCAACCAAAAAGGGACAAGTGTCCAATTAGGTTATTCACTTTTCCAAAATAATTTCCAGCACAATAAAATAATGCTTTTAGTCGATAAAAAGTCTCGATTTGACCAAAATTGACTTTCTCCAACATTATACTCAAACGAAAGGAATTTCTCTTCTTAAGCCAACCGTGATGATGGCTAATTCGTTTGAGTTCCGAAAAAGTCCCGAGTGACTTCTTGAGTCATCGGTTGACTTTCCGGTAGCAAGTCAAACTTGCTTGAAAAGCCGCCGGTTCGACCGGGAGCGGGTCTTACACGGTGGCTAGCATCAACCCGAGAGGAACCCTAGTAGAGAAAACTCGTGCATGACCCAAAAAAGATGTGCATAGGAGAGGGATACAGAAGAGAAGAAGAACCACAACATAAACTATGACAATTGCATAGCCATGGTCATGGTAGTGCGTACGGCGATAGAGTCTCAAAACCCTAACAAAGGCCTGTAGGTGGGGTTGTTCTCATACCCTAACTTGTTAAGTATAAACGACCCCATTATGGATGCCCTAGTGTCTCCGGTCTTTATTTTGTAAATTTCTATACTTTTTTTTATTTTTTTTATATTAATTTTACTATGTCTTTTTTCATATATTTTTATTTCTTTTATTGATTATTTTATTAATTTTTTCAAACTTCTTTAATGATTTTTTATTAGTAAATACTTAATATATTTATTAATTTTATTTGTTAGATTTTTATTTTATTTTAATAATTAATAAATTCAAAAAAAATAATATTAATTATCCAGTCAGTACACAATAAAGCATAAATAACTTTGCTTAGAAACCAAAATGTGAAAATCAACAACTTTTTTGATCAAATTCTTGAATCAATTCATTAACACAAATTTCAGTACAATTTTAATAAATCTAAACTTTTGAAAAAGCCCACGATGTACAAGCCCTAACATGGTCCTCCCTGACAAACTCATTTACGGGTTAAAGTCGATAAAGAAAAATTAAATAAATGGAGAAGAAATTAACATTTTCGTAATTAATGAGATTTAAACCAATGTTCATAAGGAATCAGATTCTGATATAAGGAATCATGTTTTGATAACACCACCTTCATTAGTATTTGTTACCATATTTATGCTAAGTGAAATTTGTATATGGATGCAGTGGACGATGCATAACTGGAGCGACGAAGACTGTGTGAAGATTCTAAAGAACTGTGGGAGAGCAATATTCGGAAAGCCGGAGGGGAAGGTGATAATAGTTGACATTGTCGTGAGAGAAGACGAGGAAGACATATTCGGTTACGGCACAAGTTTGTTGATGGATTTGTTGATGATGGCATTCACAAACGGAGGGAAGGAGAGATCGGAAATCGAATGGAAGAATATATTGGAAAAAGGAGGCTTTCCTCGCTACAAAATCACCAGAATTCCTGCTCTACTCTCCATCATTGAGGCTTTTCCAGAGTCATAGTCCAATGTTTGTTTCTCAATCTTGTCTTAATGTATCCTATTTCCTAATAATTATGAGAAGCGATTTCGGTGTTTGTTGAACATGTTGTTGTTGCACTGTCTCTTGTCTCCGACGGTATCACGAGCTCTGTCAACTATTGACGATGCTACAGCAAATTTTATCATTTCTTTAATCTGGATTAGATGTCTTGGTATCAAACTTTATCATCTCCTACGAAGTGTTTAACTAACTTATCAGTTGTTCATAGTACATACTTAAAAAAGTAGGCATATACATTAAGTGGGAACGGATAAAGAAAAAGTTGGCATATAAAGATAGGAAAGATAAAACTCTCTCTAGAGAAGTCGCAGCCGCACCCTTCTGCCTCCTACTTGAAGTCGAAGGCTATGGCCATGGCCCCTGCCATGGTCCTTTTTCCCATGCTTATAACATCAAGCGCTCTCCTTATCTTTTTTTGGTTTTTCCTCACCCCTTACGGGGTCGACCTCTCGTCGTCGTCGATCATCCTTCCGGTTGACGTGTGCCACCGCCTCGCATCATTCCCGACAGTAAACTACCCCCCCTCCCCCTTCGGGCTGCACCTTCCCTGGAACGACCGGAGTCCACGCTGCCGCTATCGGTCTCCTCACTCTCCACGACGTCGATTTCGGCAACGGGGTGCAACCACCGATAGGGCCGCTTAGGCACCGGCCCTACGTAGCTCCAGGGCAGACTCAATCACACCTGAACACCACTGTGACTGTGACCGGAGCGATCCTGAAGGCTCGCAGGATCTGGGACCCGGGAGGAGGGCTTCGACAACCAAAGCAGGTCACCTCGAGACTGGACGACTCAGTGCTGGGAGGTCTCGGGAAGCCTGCGACCACAGCTATTTATTTTTTTGGTCGATTTTCGATTATTATGCTTTTCGTTGGAACATTTTGCTTTCTGTTTTGTTTTGGATTATTTTCGTTATGTCTCGTTGTTTTGAGACGTCGGTAAGGGGATGTCCTCAGTTATTGTTTACGATGTCAAGTAGGCTATCTTTATGGGTCCATGAGCGCTGGGCTTGCTACGGTCGGCCCCGACATATATATCTGGAACCCAGGGCGGTTACGCTCTACCTTTTATGGTTTCTTTTTTGCAGTAATGCACTTCCCCGGTTACCCGTTTCAAAAAAAAGATATGAAAGATAACTTTAATTAATTACCATTAATTCCTTTGAACTACACTACGTGAGCGTATTCAGAAGGCTTTGGAGAGGCTTTGGAGTACGTCACGACACATTTGTCCCGAGAAAATTATAGAGATTTTAAACATCTTTGATTTAATATTTTATGGATTTAAATAGAAGTTCGTATGAACAAGTTATGGTCAGTTAAAGATTTGTTGTGTGTTTAACTCTATCTTACTTCAAAATTCTTTCTTTAAACTCCAAACATCCGTAACACTTTCCAACAACATTATTCACAACTTTTTTGTAAGTTGTATTTCAAAATTTAGATGTAAGGCATAATGGTTTAGTAATATATATCTGTAAGTATTTATCGTTTTGTCTGAATCCTAGTACAAAGTCCTTCGCACTTAACAAATTGTTTATCGTGTTCTGTTAACCCTAGCCGCCCTCTTCTCCCTCCTCCTACTTCAAGCCCAACCGCCGACCACGCTAGGGCTCACTAGACAGATGAGGTTATGCAGCGGACGTCGATTGATTGTTTGGGACAAAAATCGCCCCTTATAGACTCACCAATTGGAGTCCGCCTCGTACAACGACGTAGAACACAAGACAGTCCACACCATTATCAGAAAGGACAAAACTTATAAAGCGGAAAAAGGTATTAATACTAATTGTTTTGAATGGAGTAAATAAGGTGTATGATAAGAACCAATACTTCATGACTTGTTACCTATAAATTAACACATATATCCAAACAAACAAATAAAAAATTCTACCTATGAAACTTCTTTTATCTAAATAAAAAATACAAACCCAAGTAATTAGAACAAGCCTGGCATGTATTCACTTTTCTATAAATATCAACTCTTTCCTTTCCCCTCATCACTATCATCTCTCCACCTTTCTCCACTCTTGCAAAAATGGAAGCAAAACTCGAGGCCGAGGCAACCCTAAAAGGTCAAGCCGAGATATGGCAACTCATGCTCGGCTTCGCCGCCTCCATGACCCTCAAGTGCGCCGTCGACCTCCGCATCGCCGACATAATCCACTCCCACGGCGGTCCGATCACCCTCTCCTACCTCGCCTCCAAGATCGACTCCACCACCTCCCCGGACACCGACTACCTGGCGCGCATCATGCGCGTGCTCGTCCGCAAGAAGATCTTCACCCTCCACCGACCATCGGACGGCGGAGAACCCCTCTACGGCCCGAGCCACGCGTCGCGGTGGATGGTACGCGCCGCCGAGGTCAACCTAGTCCCCATGATCAACTGGCGGAACCACCCGCAACACATGGCGTCGCTGCGCCACCTCGGCGACTCCGTCAAGGACGGAGGCATAGCCTTCGAGAAGTGCCATGGCATGGGGATATGGGACTTCGCGGCCGTCGATTCTGAGTTCAACGGCGTGTTTAACGATGCCATGGCTTGCACGGCCAAGATCGTGATGAGAGCGTTTCTTGATGAGTATAAAGATGGGTTCGCCGGCACCGGAACGTTGGTGGACGTCGGTGGCGGCACCGGTGGTGTCGTGGGTGAGATTGTGAAGGCGAACCCGCATGTTAAGGGTTTTAACTTTGACTTGCCGCATGTCATCGCCACCGCGCCGGAGAGGCGCGGTGTGACTCATGTTAGCGGTGACATGTTTGAGTCCGTACCCTCCGCCGATGTCATTTTCATGAAGGTATGTTATTATTTTATTTAGGGTAAATCACTAAAACATGCTCTTTACTCGAACTATATTTTCAGTGTAAACGTGTTGTGTCGATCTTTTTTTTCAAAAACGCATAAACATTTTGTTTATCCTCAAAAGTTGACCATTCTTGTTAATTTGGACTGAAAATCACCTAAACAATTCAAGAACTCCTAAAAAACTATGCCCCAAACCCTAAAAAAACAGCTCAAACCCTAAATCTTCAAAAACTCTTAACATACACCCCGGTAAGTGGGTTACAGGATTTAAGTGCTTGAAATCTCTCTCTCTAAATTTTTTCTCTCTCGCCTCTCTCTAAAACTAACCTAAATCTGAACCTTCCTGGCCGCCGTCGACCATCTTGCCCTTGTGGGTTGATGGTTGACGGTGGCTCCGACCCCTCTATTGTTTTTCCCCTTCCCTTCATGTCTCGCTTTCCCTGTTCCTTCTTCTTTTCCCGTCTCTTCCACCTCTCCGGCCGATTCTGTGGGCAGATCTGTAGGTGGGAAACTTTTCTCCTCCGATTTGGAGTTGATGGTTACAGATCTACCTTGTTTTCAGTCGTTGTGGTGTTTTGTTTGGCTCATCGCTCCGTTTCACCTTGACTCGAGGACGACTCGGACAGTTTGGTTTTTACCAGATCTCACCGATGATCGTTCTTTGAGACCTGTTGGCGGCGCGTGCGGTCTCTCCTCGGCTCGGACTTGGCGCTTCTGTCTCTGGTAGCTTCTCATCGTCTTGGGAGTGCGGTGTGGCGCGTCCGGATCGCCGAACTCGTGGATGGGTGCTCCCATATCCGTTTCCTTGCTGGTCGTGCATGGATCGGATCTCGTCGCTGGTGTTGGCCGGGCGGGATTGTTTGGCTTGAAGCCTTTGTTTGGAGCTACTCAGCGTTCTTCGGGTGCTGCTTTTAGGTGAGTTCTACCCCCCTCCTCTCCGGTCTCCATCTTTCCTGTAATCTCCTATTTTCTCGATTGTTTTCCCTTGTCCTGAACTTTCGTAGTCTAGGACACCACCGCTTCTAGGTGTTGGCCTGCGGTGTTGTTTGATCTTCGGATCTTGTTGGAAAACTAGGTCTTGAAATTGGGGATTTGTTGTTCCGGTGGGGCTTTGTCTACGCCGGAATTGGTTGCTTAACTGGTGTTGGCCAGCAACTGATTGGCTTCTCCACTCTCGGGGGGAGCCGATAGCTTGGATTGATTGGTTGTCGGGGAGTTTGGGGTCAGGAACGGCTGCTCTTCATCTCGGATTGGGGTTGTGGACTGACCGACTGTGTAGCTGTGGTGTTTTCAAAATTTTCTCTTCATGGTTGGTAGATTAGAGTTTTTAGACTCATTTCCTCAAGTTGTACTTCATGTGTGTAAAATCTAGTTACTAGACTTGTTTTCACAGTTTGCAGTCGGTAGCTTTGGGTACTTAGACCCTTGTTGTTAAGTTTGGTTTTGTTTAGTTTGGTCTGTTGCTTATCTTGTTGTACTTGGTTCTGAGACCATGTTGGTTCTCCCCTAGATGGGATTGTTGAGCTTTGTTCTCTAGGACCCTCGATTGAGGACTCCTTTGTTTGTGGCTCCTGGAGGGTTTACCCTTGGCCGGATCTTTACTTTAAAGATTGGGTTTTTATAAAAAAAAATTGCTGATAAAAAAAAACAGGTTTAAGATTTAGAGTTTGGGAAAGACTTTTTGAGTAGGAGAATTTAGGATTTTTTATTATTATTTTTTGGATTCTATGTCCAAATTAAAGAAAATTAAGAAAAACTAATGGAGATGGTAAACTTATGATAAAAAATGTAAAATGGAAATGCCTTTTTGGAAAGAAAAACTGAGCACATTTTGTTTGCATTAGAAAAAGGTAGTTCAAAAACGTGTTATTAGATTTTCACCTTATACTGGCCACATGTAATATGAACCATTTTAGTTGTGTGGTATGATTTTTTTACCTAATTTTGTAGTACACATTGCACGATTGGAACGACGAAGATTGTATCAAGATCCTAAAGAATTGCCGGAAAGCAATACCGGAGAAGAACGGAAAGGTGGTGATAGTTGACATAGTGATAAAGCCAGAAGATGAAGGTTTGTTTGCAGAGACAAGGTTGATGTATGATTTGATGATGATGGCACAAACGAAGGGTGGGAAGGAGAGGACCGAGGATCAATGGAAGATGATATTGGAAGGAGGAGGCTTTCCTCGCTACAACATCATCAACATGGCGGCTACGCCTTGCATTATCGAGGCCTTTCCTAATTAGTGTGTCACGTTTAATTAAGTTCTAGTTAATTACTCTTAATTAATATTGTCTATGTAGCTTCACTGTCGGGCCTAAGATGATATTGGAATAAATAAACTATGTGATCAACTCTTATCATCGTGTATGAAGACTGTTTTTATTGTGATTTATATTTGCACTCACTCCAAATTCATAATTAACTTGAAAATGGTTGATATATTTCTTGAAACTTGACCTTCCATGATAAACTAATGAGTGGCTGTGTGTGATTATATCCTATTAACCTATCATCACTTACTATTAACTCGTTAGATAAGAAGTAACAAGCTAAAATGAATATTATAACAATCCGATATTATGCATTTTAATAATAACAAATACAAATATATATTAGAGTGATTAAATTAAAGTAACTAGATGGTTGTCCATAGTTGTTTGCCGTTTGTAATACTGTGGGTTGTGCTTCTGAGTTGTTTGGTGTTATTTTTTTACGTATTTTAAATATTTGTTACCATTTTTAATATAAGAAAATCCATATTTTGTTCCAGTAATATACCTATTAAAAACAAAATAAATAAATAAAATATAAATCAGATTAGTCCGGATTAATCTCCGTCTAATCCTGATTGATCCCGAAGGCCCTAACCGCCCGACTAGCGCCTAACAATTTTTAGAACCTTACTATTAACATACAATCCAACATAAATCAAAGAAGCAAAGTTATCTGTCTATTGATCCAACTTGTTTAGATTTGTGACTAATATCATTTGGCTTAACCATGACGACTTGTTTAAATGGTCAAATATTTGATTTTCCGACTAGGCAATAGATTTTTTAATCATTTACAACAATAACAACTGCGTGGATTTAAATATTAAAAAATAAAGATAATGGTAAATTTTTCGTGTTTTGCGAAAATTTACACTGAACTATTATTTTTGCAAAAAATAATGGTAAATTATATTTTCCGTCTACAAATCCGTTATATTTAACGGGATCTACTCACGTGACCGTCACACGACATCAACTCTTTCTTTTTAAAAATGAAGCTTTACACTTTTCATTATATATAGTGTCGGAATCCTAATGTATACATTTTTATCGAGATACTTTTGAATTTTTGCAGAAAAGAATACCCCGCTAATAGATTTGTAGACGAAAAATAATTCACCTTTAATTTTTACACAAAAATGAATAATTTACTATACACTTTTACAATTATCTATGTATAATAACTCGACTTTTAAGTCAATGGAGTTGAAGCATGCTAGTTCCAAGATGTGTGACATGGTATTGCTCCACCAATGATCAATTGACCATAACTCAAAAAAGTGATGTACACATGGTTGGTCCACCAATGACCAAACCATAAAATTTGATGTAAAATGGAAGCAGAAGTTGAGGCCGAGGCCAAGGCAATGCTTGACTCGGTTGCAAAATTAGTGACACGATTGGTCCACCAATGACCAAACCATAACTCAAGTAATGGATCTAATTCATAGTCTATGATAATCCGGTCATTTTGGGCATTTTCAAAGTGGATGCAATTTTCAAAGAGGGAGTAATTTCTCACCATTATGGACTTAAATCCAAAAACCCACTTGGGAACTATACTAATGTATGTAAAATAATCAAGCTGACTTTGAGAATGAACATGACATGCATAGTGATGAAGACGAAGACAATGGTGGTGATCATGGGAAAGAGTAGATGACCATACAATGTACTTTGCTTTCTTCGAACCAATCAAGTGCAACAATACCTGAAAAAGATGAAACAAGTTCCATTAACACATAAATGAATCAAGTTCCAAATCCCAAGAAATGGGTTACATTGGATTTTGATACGGTAACATTTGATTAAGATATGATAAATGAAACAAGTGGAAATTAATCCCGCTGAGTTAGTAATATTTTATTTATAAATTTAGATGTGACTTTCTTTTAAGTAAATTCTATATGTGTTATTGCTACTGGTACTCCTGGCATTTATTTTTGTTCCACTAAATACTCTAAAAAACTCAGATTTAAAATTATGTGAAATTGGGTCTTCATAAGTCGCGTCAAGGCAGTTGCTCGAACATGCCCAAGTTGAATCACTAATAGAGGGCTCATCCAATTTCATACTCCGTCTAGCACAGTCGTCCTTGCGGTTGGGACATGATGAGTCACGGTCGTACCTTACTCGGTAACATATCAGAGAGATATCCTTCGTGACGCCTTATATACTATGGCAGCCACGTCGCATCACTCTGCAGGGCACAACCGCACCCCGCTCTGGATCACTTCAGATTTGTTATTTTTGCTCCAAAACCCTTTGTTTTGTTCTAAAGTCCCGCAATTCACTAAAAGACCACGATACCCGTAAAATAGTAGGGAAATGCTGAAGATATAGCTCAAACTTATATAAATTCGATGTTTTTCGGTGCTTAAGGTGCTAAAATATTTCTGCATTACCAGTTAATCTTTACGAGGATCCTATTTATATCTCGAGAGGTTGAAGGCAGTTAGTTCATTAGATCGCTCATGTGTTAGTCTGATCACAATTGGTTGAGAAATTTATTGTTCTTACGAATCTTTCCCTCCAATAACAATCTATTTTATTAACATAACGAAAGGACATTGTCGAACACTCAAACCTAGTAACTCTTTGTATTGTGTGGGGCTCATATATTCATAGCTCGGTGGCATAGACATTAATTCCTACCGAAAATAAATACATTTTAATTCTATACGAAACAAAAAAAACAGCACAATCTAAGAAAAATGACAATGACACTGCGAGCAACGGCCTAGTTTTTGTTGTTGAAATAAGTCACATATTGTCATATATTATATATCAATACAAAGCTATAATAAGTAACAAACTATTGGGCATAAGGGAAACTGTATTATTAGAGACATGAGACTTGCTAAGTCAAAATTCTTGTTGTTGTATTTTCGTTAAGGTGTATTTGGTGTTCTTCTGGGTTCGCGTATCCTTTCCTAGTTGTTGTCTCAATTGTTATGGTGTCCTGTCGTTAATGTTTTTAGAGTCTATAGCTGGATTCTTTATGACTCTTTTACCCTCTCGTAAGAGATTAAATTTATGTTATACTCCGTTGATAAAAAAAATGCACACCCGGAAGCTAATACACCAATTATCCCTACAGAAATTGAGTCTTTAAACAAGGGAAAATTCTCATCCATGGCTACTGTGCTACCCTTGATGGCTGCTAAGAGCAACTCCAACGGGTCGTGTCTACCCTTCGTGTATGGCGTAGGCACGGCCCTGACACGACGCGTAGACACGGCTGGTCGTGTCTACCCGTGGTGTCTGCGGTGTCGTTCTACTGGTCGTTGCTGAATCTAGCAACGACGCCAATTAGTGTCTACCAGCCATTTTGTTCCAAAAATGCTTCCTACCATGGCTTTAGACACTGCACCATTGGAGGAGCAGTGTCTGGAAGCCAAAAACAATGGTTAGACACTGCTCCTAGACAGTGCACAGTGTTTAACCATTGGAGATGCTCTCAGAGTGACCTACTCATTAAGGCCTTGGGACATGTGCTTCTTTCAAAAAAAAATTGAAAAAAAAATTACTTAGCTTTTGAAATTTCTTAGAAATACTCTTATAATTATTTATTTTTACAGTTGGGGGTATCAAAAAATTTCAACGGTCGTTAAAAAATTGAGCGGGCATAACTAACAAATAAAAAAGAAATATAAGAGTATTTTTAAGAAATTTCAAAAGCTAAGTAATAATATTTTTCATCGATCGTTAAAAAAAATTGATGCCCCCAACTAAAAAATAGTATGGAAGTTTTGCAAGCAGTGTCCGGGGGCACTTGCCCCCCTCAATTTTGTTTTTGAAATTTTTTTTTTATTTTTTTCAAAAATACTCTTTAATTCCTTTTAATTTTGTAGTTGTGCCCCCCAATATCTTTTACGGTCACGAATTGATACTGAAAAATTTCGGTGTCCCTTTCACTGAAACAGCTAGATCCACTACTGTTCCACCTACACTCTTCTATATAAGTAACTCTTCCTTGGCCCCACACCATGCACTCTCAACTCTCTACCTTTCTAAACAAATTATCCTTAAAATGGAACCAAAAGCCGATGCCGAGGCAATGCTGAAAGGTCAAGCCGAGATGTGGCAACACATGTTCGGCTTCGCCGCCTCCATGGCCCTCAAGTGCGCCGTCGACCTCCGCATCGCCGACATAATCCACTCCCACGGCGGACCCCTCACCCTCTCGCAGCTTGCTTCCAACATCGACTCCGCCGCCTCTCCCGACACCGACTACTTGGCCCGCATCATGCGCGTCCTTGTCCGCAAAAAGATCTTCACCCTACACCAGCCGTCGGGCGGCGGAGACGCCCTCTACGGCCTCACGCCGGCCTCCCGTTGGATCGTGCGCGACTCCGAGGTCAACCTAGTCCCGATGATCACGTGGCGGAACAATCCCGACCACCAGGCTCCGCTGCGGCGCCTCGCCGAGTGTGTCAGAGACGGCGGCATAGCTTTCAAGAAGGCTCATGGTATGGACATTTGGGCTTTCGCCGCCGTCAATGCTGAGTTCAACGAAGTCTTTAACGAGGCCATGGCTTGCACGGCGAAGATTGTGATGAGAGCGTTTCTCGATGAGTATAGAGATGGGTTCGCCACCACCGGGACGTTGGTGGACATCGGCGGTGGTACCGGTGGCGTCGTGGCGGAGATTGTGAAGGCGCATCCGCATGTTAAGGGGATTAATTTCGACCTGCCGCATGTCATCGCCACCGCGCCGGAGAGGGAAGGTGTGACTCACGTTAGTGGTAACATGTTCGAGTCCGTCCCCTCGGCCGATGCCATTTTCATGAAGGTACTGAATTATGTTATATAAACGACGACGAAAAATGTGACAAAATGTATACTTTCTAGACGTTGATTTTACATTATCGTCAAAATAGTCCAAATGTTGATTTTACAACACCGATTCACATGCTTCATACGTTATTATCAAAATCGGTCTACACGTTGATTTTACAACACTGATTCGGTTTCTCAAGTTGGATGAGTTTAGACGGGTGAGGTGGGATCGAGACAAGTGTAGATACATATTTTTTGTCTTTTGTGCTTTTTTTTAAAAATAAAAAAAAATAATTAAATTTATCCTCTGCTTATAGCAAGTTTTTTTCTACAAAAGAATTTAAAACTTTAATTGTACATATAAAATATTTTAAGAAAATAGACTAATACAAATCTGATTGATCCTATGACTCCCTTATTAATTCTCAAAAATCTTGCATGTTTAACTAACTCCTAATGTTTTTTTAGGACCTTAGATATATGTCTGACTTAGTATTCATTTTGTTATTGTAGTGGATAATGCACGATTGGAGCGACGGAGATTGTATCAAGATTCTGAAGAATTGTAAGGAAGCGATACCGAAGAAGACAGGGAAGGTTGTGATAGTGGACTCAGTGTTGAGGCCGGACGATGAAGATGATTTATTTGCTGAGACGGCCTTGATGGTTGATATAACCATGATGGGGCACACCAATGGTGGCAAGGAGAGGACTGAGGATGAGTGGAAGAAGATCTTAAAACTAGGAGGCTTCCCTCGCTACAAGATAACCAAAATCGCGGCCACTCCTTCCATCATCGAGGCATTTCCTAACTAGAGTGACATGAGTTTGCACGTGTGATCACTATTCTCTATTAATAAAAAAGCGATGTGGTTGGTCTATCATTGGTTAAAATATGATTCGCTTCAATCGAAGTAGAAAGGGTTCATCTTGTGTGGTTTCTTGTATTATCTTTTACTAATTTAACGTACGGAGTTTTGGACTGTTTATTCACATATTTTAAACGATAGGATTGTTTCTTTACGTGTTTTGACATGTTAGACATGTGTCGGATAATATGAGTTATGAAGAGGATAAACAGATCAGGGTGAGGGTGGTGGTAGGGAGAGAGAATGAGTTCATCAAACCAACCAAAACAGTAGATCACTTCATATGATTAACATCGAGAATACTTCGTCTATAAATTGAGCTTTCAAGTGTTTGGTCTTTTGAGTAAATCTTATTTGTTGTTGACCATACAAAACTTTGTACAATGTGTACTGTTTCAATCCGTTTATACATGAGTATCGGTTTTTTCCGACTTATCTCTATCGATTAGCGGTGTTGACTGTCGGCGTATTGGTGTCTTTCAACTCTCTGAGTTGGGGAGCCAATGAGATTCAGTGTTCTCTTCTAGGGCGGGTATTGTTAGGGATGCATGATGCTCCTTTGTGTTTAATGGTTGGGAAATCCGGGTTTTGACCTTGTTTATTCTTCTGGACTTCATGGTAGAAAAATCAGGGTTATAGACCTAGTTTACTTTGATTCTCTTCATGTTTGTTAAATTCGAGTATTAAGACCTTTTACAGTGTTTTCTCCTATTGTTGGGAATGTGTTGAGGCTGCGCTATCATGCCAGTGCTCGGGTCTGTTGCCTCTTACTGTTGAGTGCATCTGGTTGTTTCTTGTTTGAGTTGTGTACATTCCCGGATTGTGGGGCTCTGATTTCTTGAAATTCCTACATAGAATGCTCTTTGTTTGTTTCACTTTTACCCTTGATCTTTACTTCAAAAATTGAGTGTTAATACATGCCTTATTGATCAACAAAATCCATTTATACATGCGGATTAGTACAAGTATCTCGTGTCTAAAAGAACACAAAGTTATACAATGGTCGTAAATAATTTGAATTCCGATCATAAGAGCGAAAGTTCAACAGCTTGACTGTTTGATGAAACCTTTATACGATGTGTTTATCTCCTCTATTTGATCATCAGGCAACCTTTAATGGTGTCCTCTATATGGTGTGTTTATCTCCTCAAAACTTGCAAAGACAACCTCTATTTGATGTCAGAACTTGCTATTGGGCCTTAAGTAGAGTGGGCTTAACCCATTTAGGTGGCCTGCCTACATGTAGGGCCTGTACCCGATTCTCATGACAAGTGAACACACATTATGTCCTAAATATCGTAACTCTTTATATAAAGATCAATACATGCTTTGTTTAAAGTTCGCTTTTGAGTTCAATTTGTTATAATCACATCCTCAGAAAGGGACTTCTCTAACTCTTTATCTATCAATAAACTAAAAGAAAAGGGGGATTAGTAGAGTTCCCATTCTAGAAAGAACAAAAAGTCACATTAAAGAATGCCTTAAGATTTATCTGGCTTTTAAGATTTTATTAATCAGAAGTTCAACCTAACTGATCCAATTTAGACATGTGTTTAAGCACCTAACCATTAAACATGTCCAATCACCTTGCACTCACCCATATGCAATGGATTTTTACTTATAACCCGCATGTATATATAAAAAAATCATTTACATTGTCTAAATATAAGTGGTTTATTTAAAATAAATATTTTAGGATAAAGATTGAAGGACAAATGTCATATTTTGGAAAGAGCGTAAAATGAAATATTATTTCTTTTATAAAATACTTTCATAAAAATAATATAAAAACACACTACATAAAATCACACTGCATAAAAATAAAATGAAAATCACATGTATTATCGTTTATTCAATGGTTCTGAATTTGTAATTTTGTTGAACTATTCACTAATTATTTGAAATTTGTAACAATCTCACGTTGTATTACTAATAGAGGATTTGGACGGGTGCGATAAAGATTTTGGAAAAAAATAATAGAATTTACGAACGATTCTGATATAGCATCGGATATGTTGTAAAATGTGATTTTCTTTATCTATGAGATAAATTTGTGAACGGAACGTAGATGGCCAAGCCTCAAAGCGAACCTTCATATCAGGGTTCGTCTTCTCCCGAAATCGCAACCCGAGTAGATTTTTGGGGTTTTACATGTGTGGGGCGCGTTCGTCTTGAAGGGGACTGGCAGAGATTCCTGCTAAGTGTGAAATGGTTTGCACTTGGTGGCTAAAATAGGGCAATTCAAAGTGGATAGCGTATTAATTTCATATTGTAAATGTATACACATATTTGGGACTTTAAGGAGTTAACGTGGGATTGTACGAGAACCCACTAACAAAGTGCATGTGCCAATGTCATGGTTTGATGTTTATACTTAGTATCAACTTTGAAAAGGGAGCAAGACATTATATATGGTGTGGTACAATGAAGTGATGATGATACATATTATCACCTAAATAAATAATCATTATGAGCTTTACTTTACATGTTAGGCAAAGATAAGATTAGGATGGTGTATGCAACTATCTTACAGCAAACAACTTTATTATACACCCGATCTTCATCAAAAGACATATTTATTGAAGTACAATTTCCATAGATTTGTTAACTTACCTCCTAGTTGTACTGTTAAAAATACATAAACTGATTATAGCATTAACCTAATTTGAAAATCCAAACATATGTTATGGTCTTTGCTTGATTGAAGAGATCCATAACATATGGGAATTATGGTGATCCTCTGTTTTTGGTTGTTTTTTGTTCGAGCTTAATGGAGGACAAATCTCGGTATTCTAGACCCTCAAAATATGCTTCACGGTGGTAAAATTCGGTGTTAGTTTTCAAATTTTTGTTTCTGTACTTCTGGTTGTTGTTGGTTGTAAGAGTTTAGTCTTTGGTTGGCTAATGTTGGCCGTTGTTGTTTCTGGTGTAGCCCTTGTTGGTTGTTGTATTCCTCCGTGTACTCCTGTTTATTCTCTAGGGAAGTTTAATTTCAATTTTTTTGGAGTTTAAACCGTTCTGTATTTCTCATTGATTTGTTGTATATGTAAACAATGTACAGATAAGATAAATCATATTCAAAACCTATACAATATCTCATAAGAGTTTGATTTATTTCAAACTCTTAACCTTATCACTAACACGCCCCCGCGGTCTGAACGGGAGGCTCGCAAACGTTCAGGCTGGACCGAAAGTCAAGAAACAAAACCCTCGGTAAGCCTTTGGTGAAGACATCTGCGATCTGCGAACGGGAGGGGACGTGAAGTACTCGAACGTGTCCCTTGGCGACCTTTTCTCGAACAAAGTGGATGTCGAGCTCAATATGCTTGGTACGCTGATGTTGGACTGGATTACCAGAGAGGTAAATGGAACTGATGTTGTCACAGTACACCAGCGTGGCCCGGGAGAGGGGACAGTGCAGTTCGAGCAGAAGGTTTCGAATCCAGCAGGCTTCGGACACAACATTGACGACACCTCGGTATTCAGCTTCGGTGCTCGAGCGAGAGAGAGTGGCCTGACGCTTGGAGGACCAGGATATCAGGTTGTCCCCTAAGAAAACACAGAAACCAAAAGTAGAACGACGAGTGTCTGGACAGCCTGCCCAATCAGCATCGGTGTAAGAGACGAGGCCAGAGATCGGTGTGGAGTATAAGTGAAGACCAAGATACGTCGTCCCTTGAAGATACCGAATGATGCGCTTCAGAGCGCCCATGTGACTAGTCCTCGGATCATGCATATGAAGACACACATGCTGCACTGCATAGGAGATGTCTAGTCTCGTGAACGTGAGGTACTGGAGCGCCCTCGCAAGACTGCGATACAGGGTCGGATTCTCGAAGGGAGAACTATCATCGACACTGAGTTTCCCTTGAGTATCCACTGGAGTCGCGGAGGCAGAACAAGAGGCCATACCAGCACGAGCAATGATCTCGGTAGCGTATTTCTGCTGAGAGAGAAATAAGCCACCAGGATGTCGGGTGACGGCGATGCCCAGGAAATATGACAGAGGACCCAAGTCCTTCATCGCAAACTCGGAGCTGAGGCTAGACATGATGGAGAGCCGGAGAGACTCGGTCGAGGTGGCCAAGATGATATCATCAACATATAGCAATAGATAAGCCACGTCGGTGCCACGGCGATAGATGAACAATGAATGATCAGCCCTGCTGTGGGAGAATCCAATAGTAGAGACAAAGTCAGTAAAGCGTTGGTACCACGCCCGAGGTGCCTGCTTTAGACCATAAAGAGAACAGGTCAACAGGCAAACATGATCTGGATGTGTGGAGCTGCGAAAGCCAAGGGGTTGGTGCATGTAGACTGTCTCGTGGAGATTCCCATGGAGGAAGGCATTCTTGACATCGAGTTGATGGATAGACCAGGACCGAGAGACAGCAATGCTGAGTACAGTGCGAATAGTCGAGGGCTTGACCACGGGGCTGAATGTCTCATCACAATCAACGCCAACCTGTTGATACCTGCCATCACCAACAAGACGAGCCTTATATCGCTCAAAAGAACCGTCAGAACGAGTTTTATGACGAAATATCCACATGGAACGAATAACATTCACTCCTACAGGACGTGGAACCAGAACCCACGTCTTATTATTAATCAAAGCATTAAACTCGTTTGTCATAGCAAGTTTCCAGTTAGGATCAAGTAAAGCATCTCTAGGACTACGGGGAATAGGGGATAAAGATGTGGTGGAGTGGAGATCAAAAATCACCTTTGGCTTGGTTATACCGGACCTGCTCCGTGTGACCATCTGATGTGCTGGTGCAGAGGGAACATGGGGCAAGGTAATATCTGTTGGTGTGGACTGGGTCGGGGCTGGTTCTGGTGAGGAGGAGTGGGCTGGAGCTGAAGCTGACCGAGAAGGAGAATGTAGTGGGGAATCGGCTGGGCTGGTAGTAGCAGCTGGACAAGGCCCACTTCGTGGGGAAGACGAAGCCGAAGACCGAGAAGCGGATCCGGAGGCCTGTGGACGCGGGTCAGCACGCGGGTTGGATGACCGGGCAGGTACAGGTTCCATGATGGGCTGAGTCGGTGGGTCTGGGCCAAAGAGTATCTGGGCCCGAGTAGCTGGTGAAATTGGGCCGGATAAAAAATCATAGGTAGGCGGTGATGGTCTAAAGGTTGATGCAAAAGGGAACATCATTTCATCAAATAACACATGTCTCGAAATAATAAATTTGTTTTCTTTTTAAATTAAAACAAATATACCCTCTATGATTTGGAGGAAACCCGACAAAGACACACGGAGTTGACCGAGCCTGCAGTTTGTTAATTGTGGTAGAGGCAAAAAGTGGAAAGCACAAACAACCAAAAACACGCAGGTGAGAGTACGATGGAATACGACCAAATAGTGCAAATGTCGGAGATGAGAATTTAAGCAACTTAGAGGGGAGAATATTCGACAGATATGTGGACATAGATAAAGCATATTGCCAATAAGACGGGGGAATGGACGCATGAAGGAGTAAAGTACGAACCATATTATTGATACTCCTGATCTTACGTTCTGCACGTCCATTCTGAGACGAGGTATGTGGACACGAGAAGCGAAATACTAGGCCTGAGGATTCACCGAAAGTACGAAACGAAGAGTTGTCAAATTCCCTTCCATTATCACATTGAAAGCTTTTTATGGGAACCCCAAACTGTGTAGAGACATAAGCATTAAACGACATAAATATCTTGAAAACATCAGATTTTTTGCCGAGAGGAAATGTCCAGACAAAGTTAGTGAAATCATCAAGTAAAATCAGATAATATTTATGTCCAGAAGTGCTTAAAATCGGGGATGTCCAAAGATCAGCATGCACAATATCAAAAGGCGCATAAGTAATAGTCATAGAAGTATGAAAAGGAAGTTTAACATGTTTACCAAGTACACAAGACTGACAAACAGAATTAAACGAGTTCGTACAACTAATAAGCTTATTACTACGAAGAGAATTAAACACCGGAGACCCCGGATGACCCAAACGATAATGCCACAATCCTGGAGACACAACTGCAGAAGCTGAAAAAGGAATTGACGAACGACACGAAACATTATTTGTGACGGGATACAAGTCGCCTGTGCTATTGCATCTCAAAACCAGATGTCCCGTCGGAAAATCCTTCACAGAAAAACCAAGAGGGTCAAATTCAATCGAGACATTATTATCACAGGTGAAACGGCGTACATAAACTAAATTTTTAACAAGCTTAGGGGCATGGATAACATTGTTTAGGGTGTAATTGGGGTGAGTAGGAAATAACGATGCTTGACCATAACCAGAAATAGGAATGTTATTTCCATCACCAACAATAACAGAACGAGCAATGTTTGAATTAACATAAGAGCGCAAAGTACCAGAATTCGCTGTCATGTGAGAGGAAGCACCCGAATCCATGTACCACTGGTTGTCCGGAGCTTGTTGCATCGAAAGATTTGCCATAACACTGGATATATCGGTCGGTACTGCTAAGTGGGCCTGAGAGGGGGAGTTCGGCCGAGAGCCCAAAACGCCATGTTGCTGCCCAGATGGAGCTGTCGGCCCACGAGCCCACTGAACTGGATTGGTGGGGTACGGGCAAGGCGGCATGTGAAGGTGCGGTAGCTGCTGACCGGGACAGGCTTGTGGCTGCTGTTGCTGGGCCCAATTCGGCGGCCCAGACCAGTAGGGCTGCTGTCCAATCCAGTACCCAGGCTGAGGGGTAGCCCAAGAATGCTGCGCAGGAGGCCCACCAGGAGCAGTTTGACGAGGGCTGGACCTTGGGTTGCCACGAGAGGATTTGGATTGTTGCCGACGTCCCCGAGCAAGCTCACGTCCCCGAGATGAGCCACGAGCCGGGGGACGATCATGTCGATCAGTACCGTCCTTTGTGTGTGGAGTCTGAACATATAGAGCCGAGTTGGATGACTGCGAGGAAGCATAAGTCTGCTTCATTTTTCGAGTCTCCTCCAACACCAGACGGGACCGGGCTTCATAAAATGAGGGAAGCGGGTCGCTTTGCTGGATGATGGTGGCAACGTTATCGTATGCCTCTGAAAGCCCTGCAACAAGTTGGAGAACCAGTCGGTTGTTGGAAACCGGAGCACCCATATCTAATAACTGATCTGCAACAGTTTTCAACTCTTGGCAGAAACCCGACACATTAGTATAATCATCCAACTTAATATTAGAAAATTGATGTTCAAGATAGACCGTTCGGGAATGTTTATTATCCTGAAAAATTAGCCGGAGAGAATTCCAAGCTTGAGCGGCAATCATGTCCGGTGCAATAATAGTTTGAAGGAGATCATTCGATATTGTACCGTATATCCACTGAAGGACCGTGGCGTCAAGGCGGTCCCATAATTCGCTGGGAATGTCTGACCGTGAAGCAGGAGCAGCAGATGGAGAACTGGTGGCCGAACCAGTTGTAGTTGAAGCCAGTGCCGGATCTGCCGTTGCTGTGGCAGATGCATCTTCAGTGACCATAGTTGTTGTGGCAGATGCATCTGCGGTAGCACTGGTAGATGAAGAAGTGATGACCGGAGCATGTAGAGGAGCATCAACTGGAGCCGGGACGGACGCCGGAAGGATGTGGTGGAGGACGCGATACACACGACAGTGTATCTTGAACAGTTCGGCCCAAGACGAGTATTGTCCTTTATCCATCTCCAAGGTAATAGAAATAGAGCCCTTGATATTGGAGACGGTAAGTGCCGGATATAGTCGGAGGTCAGCCATGGATTCCGGCGAGAAGAACAAGGTTTTGGGCGTAAAAAAAATGGAAAAACAAGGTTACAGAATATGCGGAAGCTTAAGAAAAGAAGAGGTTTAATTGAGATTAAGCTCTGATACTATTTTGGAGTTTAAACCGTACTGTATTTCTCATTGATTTGTTGTATATGGAAACAATGTACAGATAAGATAAATCATATTCAAAACCTATACAATATCTCATAAGAGTTTGATTTATTTCAAACTCTTAACCTTATCACTAACAAATTTGTTTTGCTGATAAAAAAACATATGGGAATTTGTTGTACATGAAACGACAAATAAACCAGTAAAGTATAACCTGAAGAAAGACTCAAATTTTGTTATATTACTAATACTTAAATTATCTCGAAACTCAAATTCATAAACAATAGTCATTAATAGTTACTAAATAATAATATCGCTAACGTCTTTCCGTTGTAAGACTTTAAACCTAACAATTTACAAAGTTTACATGAATATGCTAATTAAAGAGCTAATAAATACAGAGAAATACATTGAGTGTAAAACATGTCAACAAGGTGAGGTTCTTCAATAAAGTCAACTAAAGTGAGTATGTAGCAAACAAAGTTTTAAGGGTTTTTGTGTGTCACACATCAATTGTTCACTAAGTGACCTCACAATTGCTTAAATGATGAATGCACGCATGGGAGAGAGCCAGGGGACAAGGAATATGTCATCCACACAAAGCTCTATATACTTATGTTTCAATCATCAAAAAGAGTTTTAGGACATAACTGGGAGGCACTAGCTCTGATTGGTGCTTCATTTTTATTCCCCACACAAAATCAACCCAATTACTGTGGAGTCTGATCTCACTATCGAATCAATCTCAAAAACAGAGAAAACGAATCGATTTTGCGAACCAGGGTCTCTTGCATCGTCGAATCAAAGGATCTGAAAGCGTGAGTGGAGGAATCCTTCGACGCTAACAGATTTTGCACTCAATCCGAATCAGTCTGCAATGACTTTGACCAGACTATTAGATTTGACCACGTGGCGATGTCGGTTAAGAAAGTAACTTTTGTAATTTAATTGTATTCTCATATATTAAATGTGAATCAACCCAATATCGTTGTAGCGCATGATTTTATTAGACCCATGCTTCAAGGGAAAAGGGTGTTTAATTGTTAATTAGATCCAATTCGGTCTAGTCCGTTTTGGATGCTCTAAAAGCATATCCGATGATATTAGTCCCGTTAGGGTTAATAGTCATATTAACCTAAGTTTACCTAATAGGTCAAGTGAATAATGATTTTGAGTTCACTATATAATTTTTAAAGTTGACATTTGCAGAAGATTAGCCATATAAAAGTAGTCATCGAGTTTTCGTCCAATGCTGAGATTCGTCTTAGCGGTGAATTCTTTCCCAATACTATTTCGCCAACCGAATTCTCCAACTGTTATGTTGAAGTATAAATGGACACTAATATGCTTATCAAGTGTTCAATTCGTCTATACACTTTCTATGTGAAACTTATACTTCACCACATTTGCCCAGACACCACCGGCTATTCACCCAAATGATCCGAGTCAAAATCCATATTCGTCCAAATAACTCGGCCGTTCGTCACTTAATATTCTCTATCAAATCTAGGAACATAAGCGTCATACAAACATATCCATGGTCAGTAGATCTAACATATACATGGTCAAGTCGTTAAATGCTTGACAAAGTGGTCGTGTTCAAAACTGTATTGAGACCTTTTTTTTTTACAGACATGGTAATGAAAACACTACAAGAAAGTTTACAAAAGTTAAAAGAGCCTCTCTTCAGCCTCCCTCTCCAACTACATCTCTCGAGCCTCTCTGCACCCAAACTCTATACAAAACCTACCAACCTGCACAGACAGGTGCCCAAAATGGCCTATTGGGAGGAGCTTTTTCTTTAGTGTGATTCAAATTCGAGGTTGGTTTATCAAGCATGCCGAATCCCCATGAAGTGATTGAAGTCGTGGTGCTGGACCCTGAGCTGCTTTAGCCATGAATCCGCCACGCTTAGAAGGGAAGCGAGCCTCTCCTGGTCCCGACCGTCCTTCCCCGATACCCACACGTTTCCTTGCATCTTGTAAGTGGCCAAACCAAACGGAGGGAGGGAGATTCCTTCCCCTTCTTTTCTCTTCCTCTTGGAACTCTCGAGATCGTCATCGAGGTCCATATCTGCCCCACAAGAGTGTACCTCTATAAGGGCATGTTGCATATATTAACAACTTTGGGGAGTGGAAAGGGAAGAGAATGTAATACCTTGGAACGAAGATGAGAGAGTATGGTAAGTGAGAAAACATGTTGACAAGTCCTTTATGGTTCTTCCCATGGGGATGTGATAGATCGGGTACCTGAATATGGACACACCAAGACGATTATCATCGTTAAATTTCTCAATCGAATAACGCTGAAAAAAAAACAAATAAAATAACCGGCACAAATTAGGGATTGGAAACGTTTCTGATTCGGTATATAGGTGATAAAAGTTTCTACAAGGACAAATGTTAGGCAATGTGGTGTTTTTCCCCATCAAAAGTATACAAGGACAAACATAAAGACAACAATGGAGCAGCATCTTCAAGGTGAAACACATGTGTTTCTCATTGTTATTTTAAATGTTTTGGGAGAAAGAAAAAGAGACATGCCCACTTGGGTTGGGAGATAGCTCTCTTACCTACTTAAGGTCGGATTGTTAGAGGTTCGAACCCTAGTAGACATATCTGTTTGGGAGCAAATGCGGGTGGGGTTAGGCTAAGAATTAAACTAGGCTAAAGTAAGATTTCCCCGCTTTCTTGCTGATCAAAGAAGAAAAGAAAGAGAGAGACATACCAGGCAACTGCCATCCAACTAGCCGGTGAAAGATCTACGCTCCTCAATGACATCAGACCGGGGTATCTTCGAGCTAATTCGTTGATCTGATAAAGGCAAAGAAACAACATGTTAGTGGAATCTGCATAATGTCATAGACTAAAGAATATGTAGTAATCACCATAAACTAACTCTCACTAAGATATGGAGATATATGTTGAATCGAATCATATATTCCTTCTATACCGAAAAGATCAAACAAGAACATATGCTTATGACACAAGAAACCCACACATAACAGAAGAAAACAAGAGAAGATGAATCCTACTTTATTCTTGTTCCATATAGAGAAAGAACTTAGCACCATGATCACTTATAACATCGAGAAAACTTCACAAGTCAAAAGTGTACATCATGTAAAGGATTCGACAAGATTCTAACATATCCACGAACATGAACTACTTTTACTATTGGATTTGTTCATCACAATTCATAAACAAAGATCATAAGGTCACAAAAGTACCTTATCCATGAGAGGAACCCTCCCATAAGGAGTTGATTTCTCAAAGTACTGGCAGTAGAGATAACCCAATCTTTCATTGACATGCCAGAGGTTATCTTGCTCGAACCCTCCCTCCTCGGAGGAACACCCGTCCCATCTCCACAACTTGTCGCTCTCGCTCCCATCGGTGCTGCAAGAATCACTGAAAGAGTCCCTCATCTCACCGTCGCCAGACTCGGTCTCTTCCCTGAAAATGCCATTACATAGGGGTTCTTAACATTCCCAACAATCAGGCCAATGTGAATTAGGATCCTAAGAAGATACAATCATGCTCTAATGATCATAAAACAAACAATCAAAGTACCAAAGTTGTGTTTTTTTCATTTCTAATTTCAGAACAAAAGCAGAAAAAGTGAAACGTACCTAAAGCTGCTGACAGGGGAATTGGAATTGCTGGTGAAGATTTGAATGGCGGAGAGGTAAGGGACAAAGTACTGCACGAGGGTGTCGCCGCCGTCGTTGACGGCGATCGGAACTCCGGCGCCGTAGGCACTCCACTCGTCGTACGAATTCCAGAGATCACCCAACGTGAAATACTCCACCGTCTCTCTCTCCCACGGGTGCCATAGACGGTTGAGCTTTCTCATCTCGGACTGCAAAACCAAAACAATTGATCAAATTGGATCGACCCCATGAAAATTCTCGAGGTGGGTGTGGAGAAATCGTGGAAAAGGAGGTACCTTTGGAAGAAATTGAGATGGGGTTACAGGTGTGGTGCAATGGAGGAGACAGTCAAGGTTCGATTGCATTGACCCAGTATCGAAAATCATGGCTCCAGAGAGAGAGAAGCCCAGATAATCAAAGGATGAACAAAAACAGAGATGATTCGGAGAAAAGGAGGAGAAATTGTAGGGATTTGTTTTTCTTTGAGAGAGAGAGAGAGAGAGAATTCAAATCTGTCCACCAAAGACTTCTATTTTTCGACGTTCTGTTCGGACAGCTAATTTTAAGGAAACAAGCTAGATACCGACAATGTTGTCAAAATCCACCCTTTCCCGGCGCCGGCGAGTCCCGCGGTAACAACGAGAAAGTACAAGACCGGACCGTCAAGACAACGTCTCTGCTTTCTTCAAGCCAAATCAAACCCAGCACCGAGATTGACGGGTGGTTTTCCCGAGAAAATGAGAGAAAGTTTAGTTTTTTTCTCTCTGAAAACTTGCATCAAACGGAGAGCTCTATCGTTTTTGCTTTCTGGGTTGAGGATGATTGGTGTGCGGATCAAGAGGTTTCGTGGCTAAAAATGGAAAGGGGAGGAATCAAGCAATCAACTTTCCCGGAAAATGAAAAGGGTCGAGAGGAAAAACAGAGATCCAAACAGGAGTTTACAGAGGAAAATTGCGGAAACTGTCCACGAATTGAAAATGGGGAGAGGTTTTTTTGAGGTTTCTATAAATGACTGTTTCTGATTCAAGACAAGAGAGAAAAAATAAAGATAACAAATGGAAAACGGAAAAATATTAATTGTTATTGGATTTCCGGATGAACAATTAAAGCATCGGATTTCTGAGTTTCAATATACATAAATTAAATTCTCCGAAATTAAATATAATATATTATATAGGATTTTTCAACAAATAAATTTGAATAGGAAACAAAAGTAATGGGACACGTGGTACGGGATTGCGAGCTGGTAATATGGGGCATCCTGAGGTATGACACCTCTCTCCTAGAGTTTAAGAGGGATAAGTAGGTAAAAACATATGCGACAGATTGGAATGAGTCATCTAGCGTACCTCCAGAGTTCAGGAGGTTTTCCACAGACATTGTATCTAAGGGCTCCTCATCTCGAAAATCGAAAGAGGAGTCCATGTGTTTCTCCGAGCACTGTATCTACCCATACAGAGCATCGGTTTAACACCCAACCTAGAATGGTGGATCCAAGCTGGAAAAATTTGGTGACCGACCGGGTCTCTAGTAGTCGGGTCACTGAAGTTTCAACGCCCATTCCGCCTAGGTGTATAAATATTGGAGGAACTGCTACCAGAGGAATCAAGAAGACCGTTGTTGATGCTCTCCGAGACAACCAAGCGAGGGATGAAAAACAGCCTCGCCAGGAGGTATGTTAGATTCTCCATGCTCCAGGGGCTGGCTGCGGGAGGGGTCCCTGGTGAAAGCTTTGCCTCCTACTACTGATGTTGTCCTTGGCCAGGTTTCGGAGTAGGACTTCCAGTACCGTTTTCTCATTCTCATCCTTCCTCCCTGCCTATATGGCGTTTTAATACCGTCTGTGACGATTTTAATAATTTAAAGATCAGCGAACATTATGTTCTATTTCTTTTCTTCCTCGTGGTCGGGATTATGTTTCCTGATGCACATCTTAAATAATAGGTTTCTGATTTATAATATTACACCTTTTAGTCAATAAGGGAATACTGAATACCCAGCAATGAAAGCTCAAACCTTTATATTAAGATCTTAAATTTAAATCTCTTCGGAACAATAACTGTATTTAGTACAGAAGTTTATATATTTGTTGCATTTGTTTGTGGCATGGTGTTTGTCCAACAATTCTTCCTCTTAAACACATATAGACTAAAGATTATGACTTGTTCTTTGGCGTCTGTCTAAGGACATTTAAATTAAATTCGTGACATCCACTTGCTACTAGATATACATGTAGTTGATGAAATCACATAAGATGCTTTTCTATTAAATCCGGCAATGGTGGTAAATACTAGCAAGCTATTGATGTCTATATTTGCATAGGTAATGGTTTTGAATGAGACCATATCACTACAATTAGGCCCAATTGTACTCAATTTAGGTTGATAGTTATAATGATAATCTAATGGTTGGGATTGAATATGTCAGAAGTCATAATTGATTTTTCTTTCCCTCCGTCAAGTTGTTCGATATTCCTTCGTGATTGTTTCTTCAAAATTTAAGAGTGTATCAAATTGTAAAATAACAAGGACTTTTTGACCATATAACTTTTAAAATTTTGATAGGATGTTTTATATATTTCAACGGTATAGACAACCAAGAAAGAACTATCATGCACAGTTTGTCTACTATCCAAGGCAGGTCAAAGAGTAAATTAAACTTTAAAATTGACACGTTTAACCGATGCTTATCCTAAAATTTAAAAACTATTGATGGATACTTTAAAGTTACAACTTGTAACTAGAAACCCCTTCCATTAGTTAAAATGACCAAAATATCCTCCGTGATTTTTTAAAATAATTTTTTAAAATAAAACTGAAGTGATTTTTTGAATAAAAATGAAGTCATTTAATAAGTAAATATATATATATATATATATATATATATATAGGATTGGTATCAGGTAAAAACCACCCATTATTGTGCAAACTACGAACTCACCGAGTGCTGACACGTGGGCGCGCGCGCTGCTGATGCGCGCGCACAGTGCTGACACGTGGCGCGCACGGTGCTAATAGTTTGGGCGCACAGTGCTAATAGGTTGGCCTATTAGCACTGTGCGCGCCAAACTATTAGCACCGTGCGCGCGCGTGGTCAACACGCTCACGCGCGCGGGCAGAGGCGCACGCGCATCTGCCACGTGTCAGCATCGCGCGCGCTCTGCTGACGTCACTTTGATCGCATCCTGTGACTTAGATTGGTTCGTAGTTTTCACAATAAGGAGGGTTTTTACTGGATAGCCACCCTATATATATATATATATATATATAACAAAAGTGGTTTTTAAATAATTTTTTTAAAATTACTATTGAAGTGTAGTTGAGGGTATTTTCGTCATTTTAGCTGGCCAAAGGGGTTTCTAGTTACAAGTTGTAACTTCAGGGTATGCATCAGTAGTTTTTGAACTTTAGGGTAAGCATCGGTTAAACGTGCCAACTTAAGAGTAGTCATTTGTAGTTTACCCTAAACCTTAAGTCATTCTTTAGCCAAAGACCATACTATCCAAAAAAAATTACATGATACACTGAGTCTTCTACCAAAGCCTTTGTGTTTTTCTACGACTTTACGGCTTCGTGTATTCTCTGTGTAGTATCTAGTAAACCTGGAGGGCCTAAATGAGTACTGCTTTCCACGGAGAGATCCCCCTTGCAAGATCCTATTTCGTCGTCAGCGAATCCACTTACATCCATCCCTTGGGATGCACTTGTTTCTCCTTCTCTTTCCCTCAACACAAGCGAGCTATCCGCGTCTAGGAGGCTCGACATGCCAAAACTTCTATTACCCATAATCGGTACCGTAGCCACATCTACAACCTATACCTTAAACGAAAAGGTATCCCCTCCCACATCTATTTTCACATACTTGGATCGTGGTTTATTTAAGGCCACCTTTACCAGGAAATAAGCTTCATGCAGGACCCAACCAATGCATGATATCGGGTTAACCACCATTGGAGAGCCAAGACTTTGAATCGTTGATTCGATATTCCTTTTTCTCCAACACTGAATGGGTGTACCCTCATTCTACACCACATAAAGGACCCTCCTGCCTCAGTAAGTCCTCTTTCCCCAACTCTATCACCAACCAGTTAGAGAGACAGCTGCACCTCGACTCCACCTTGTTTTCCTTTACCGCCTGATCATGAACTGAAACAACGACAACTGATTCCCTATGTTGAAAGTTGATCCAAATTCAAGCTATTTTGTGGCTTGGTTGTCAAGCAACTAATTTAGGGAATTGTCTTAGCTTGATTAGCAAGAAATCAATTTAGGGAATTTATGCCCTGTTTCCCAAACTGGGTCTTAATTGTGTAGAGATTTTTATTTCCCTATTTTGTATGAACTATCTCTACACCACTCCTATAAATACCACCTGTAAGCTGCCATGAGGGATAAGTTGAATCAGTGTAAATCCCCGACGTTGTGTAAACATTCTCCCTATAGTGAAGTTTTGCTGGTTGGCGCCCGTGGTTTTTTCTTCTCCGTTGTTTGGAGGGGTTTTCCACGTTATATCGTTGTGTTATCCGTTTTTGGTTTTGATCGCTATTTCGTTTTATTGCCTATCGTTTTATAACAAGTGGTATCAGAGCCTGGTTGTTCAATCTAGGTTTTCTGACGATATGGCATCATTGAAATTCGATCTACCGTTGTTGGACTACACCACACGATTTTCTCTATGGCAAGTAAAGATGCGGGCCGTTCTAGCTCATCCTGACCTTGATGATGCGCTAGATGGATTCAACAAGAAGGATCCGAAGACGTGGGCCGATGAGGAGAAGCGTAAGGATCGTAAAGCTCTATCTCTGATTCATCTTCATCTATCAAATCATATTTTGCAGGAAGTACTGCTGGAGAAAACTGCAGCAGCGCTTTGGCTCAAACTGGAATCGATCTGCATGTCCAAGGATCTGACCAGTAAGTTGCACGTGAAGATGAAGTTGTTCACACACAAGCTGCAAGATGGTGGTTCTCTACTCGATCACCTAGCGGTCTTTAAGAAGATCGTTTCTGATTTGCAGTCCATGGAGGTAAAGTATGATGATGAAGATCTAGGTCTACTACTCTTATGTTCATTGCCTAGTTCTTTTGCAAATTTCCGAGATACCATATTATTGAGCCGCGATGAACTAACTCTTGCGGAAGTTTATGAGGCCTTTCAACAAAGGGAAAAGATGAAACTTATGGTACAGGGAGAAGGATCATCATCCTCCAAGGGAGAAGCTCTGCAGGTACGTGGGAGGACCGAGCAGAGGAACAACAACTATGGAAATAAAAATAAGAGCAATAACGGGAGAGGCCATTTTAAGTCCAAAGGAGGCGACAAGTTCTGCAAGTATTGTAAGAAAACAAATCACACCATTGAAGATTTTTATAAGCTTCAGAATAAGGAGAAAAGGAACGGTACGTGCAAACCGAAAAACAATTCTGATGGTGATGGTAAGGCCTCCGTTGTTTCCAACGATAATTCTGATAGTGATTGCCTAGTTGTGTTTGCTGGTTGTGTTTCTGCTTATGATGAATGGATTCTTGATACTGCCTGTTCATTTCATATCTGTTGTAACAAAGACTGGTTCAGTTCTTATAAGTCTTTGCAGAGTGGAGATGTGGTGCGTATGGGAGATGACAACCCACGTGAGATTGTGGGCATAGGCTCCGTTAAGTTCAAGATGCATGACGGCATGATACGCACATTGACAGATGTGAGACACGTACCAACCATGGCGAGAAACCTCATCTCTCTCAGCACTCTTGACGATGAAGGGTACAAGTACTCCGGCTCACAGAAAATTCTAAAGGTATCAAAAGGCTCTCTCGTTCACATGATAGGTGATATGAACTCTGCAAGATTATATGTTCTTAGAGGTAGCACTTTAAATGATTCTGCTACTGCTGCTGTTATTTCTGATGAACCTAGTAAAACTAATTTGTGGCACAAGCGCCTTGGACATATGAGTGAACAAGGCATGGCAGAGTTGATCAAGAGAGATTTACTTGATGGCTGCAACATGAGTAAGTTGGAGTTTTGTGAACACTGTATTTTTGGTAAGCACAAGAGAGTTAAATTCAATGCTTCCGTTCATACCACTAAAGGGATATTAGATTATGTGCATGCTGATGTGTGGGGTCCTTCCCATAAAACTTCTCTTGGTGGTGCAAATTACATGCTTACTATTATTGATGATTACTCTAGAAAAGTTTGGCCTTATTTTCTAAAACATAAATCTGATGTGTTTGATGCTTTTAAGAAGTGGAGAGTTATGGTGGAGAAGCAAACCGAGAAGAAGGTAAAAGTGCTTCGTACTGACAATGGCATGGAGTTTTGTTTAAATGATTTTGACAACTATTGTAGCAACGAAGGCATTGTAAGGCACCACACCATCCCGTCCACGCCTCAACAGAATGGTGTGACTGAGCGCATGAACCGAACCATCATCTCTAAGGCTTGGTGCATGCTTTCTAATGCTCGTATGAGCAGACGTTTTGGGGCTGAAGCAGCCTCCACCGCCTGCTACTTAATAAACAGGTCTCCAAGCATTCCACTTGATAAGAAAACTCTCATTGAGGTATGGTCTGGTTCACCTGCTGATTATTCACTGTTGAGAGTTTTTGGTTGCACTGCTTATGCACATGTTGATAATGGAAAACTAGAGCCTAGAGCTGTCAAGTGTGTGTTTCTTGGTTATGGCTCAGGAGTAAAGGCGTATAAGTTATGGAATCCTGAAACTAAGAGAATTTTGTTGAGCCGGAATGTTGTTTTTAATGAGGCTGTCATGTTCAATGATAGTGCCTCTATGGATGCCTCTGATGTTCTTGATGTTACTAAATTTTCTGATGATGAGCAACAGAGGATAAGTGTGCAGGTGGAGCACCTGGACGAAAGAGTAAATGAGGTTGCTGAAAATAATGATGTTCAGCTTACACCACCTGTTTTGCAGCAAACAAATAACTCTATTACTGTTGATAGACCGAGGAGAAACAAAGGTCCTCGCCCTCGTTTAATTGAACAATGTAACGTTGTTCATTATGCTTTGAGTTGTGTTGAACAGGTGGAGCATGATTATGATAGTCCTGGTGATATGATGAAGCCAGTTCCTGTTGCTAAGTTTGAGCTTTGCTCAAGCTTAGTTGGTATAACTATTTAGCCCTAGTGGCTGTTTGGTGCCGAAAGTATTTTTCTTTGTTTGTTCAGGAAGATGTCTACCGCTTTATGCTACAAGGAGGAATTTGTCTCAAGGTGGAGTTTGTTGAAACTTGATCCAAATTCAAGCTATTTTGTGGCTTGGTTGCCAAGCAACTAATTTAGGGAATTGTCTTAGCTTGATTAGCAAGAAATCAATTTAGGGAATTTATGCCCTGTTTCCCAAACTGGGTCTTAATTGTGTAGAGATTTTTATTTCCCTATTTTGTATGAACTATCTCTACACCACTCCTATAAATACCACCTGTAAGCTGCCATGAGGGATAAGTTGAATCAGTGTAAATCCCCGGCGTTGTGTAAACATTCTCCCTATAGTGAAGTTTTGCTGGTTGGCGCCCGTGGTTTTTTCCTCTCCGTTGTTTGGAGGGGTTTTCCACGTTATATCGTTGTGTTATCCGTTTTTGGTTTTGATCGCTATTTCGTTTTATTGCCTATCATTTTATAACACCCTAAGTCCCTGATCTCCACATCCCTCACACTTGTTCTACTAAAATCCTCTTGGATCACCTCCACCGTGGTGTGATTCCGCACCACTCTCATTCATCCATACCGTCTCACCTTCTCCATATGATCTTCGCTGTCCAAGATTAATGACTCGGGTTCACGACTTCGGTCGTTAGCCTCACACTTCTTGATTAGTGTTTGTTGGAGATCAAAACTATCCGCCTGGTCAACCTTCTTTGTCTCCCACGCCCGAGCAACAAACAAAGAGTGCCCGCCAAATTTGGTATCATTGAATTTAGTAACAACCTTTGTTAGGTCTGTCCCCAGTTTGAACCTTAAAAATCCAAAGAAATGCTCCCTTACATTCGGATTTGTAGGCAACCTCATGTCCTCTATATCTCCACCAACCATAAACAATCCATGAATCCCTTTCTCATTCATTCCTTCAGACAAATTAAAAACAAAAATATATTATGGGATGCAAATATTCACGCCCCTCCATATCTATCTCGGTGACCTTCTAGACGATGACAACGTCCAGAAAAAGGAAGTTGGAAGCGTAAAAATGGATCGACATGAAGAAGAACCACACCGCGAAGAGCAAGATTATTGGTCGTATGCAAGGCCCAGAGACGCCAGAGACACCTCTATGAACAAAACTCCCTCCTACCCTATTGAGTCTGGCCCTGAAACGGTCGAAAGATTGTCATGCATGCGGTATTGTTGAGAGAGCTCTCTTTTTCTACCAAAGGAATATCAACATGCGACTTCAATATCTGCTTGTGGGTCCTTGATTAAAATAATTTCAAAATTATTAATTTACCTTTATAAACTTATATTAGAAAAAAAAATCTATCGTCTCTTAGATTTCTTACTTTTTATAAAAAAAATAAAGAAATTAAGGAATATAATAAAAAAATTGGTTTTTATTTTTCAAGTATAATTTCATATTTCATTTAGAGTATCTTAAATCTTTTTTTTTTGTAACATCAGTACTCTAAGCCACCTAGCCCGCACATGCTCTCGTTTACCACTACCGCCCTCCCAAATGATTAAAAAAGTGAAAGTTTGGCCTTTGGAAAACCGTGTGGACGTAATAATTAGTGTCGGTTTCATATCCCGAAATGAATCAGATAATCGTTTCGACAGGTTCTGTTGTTGTGTTACACAGTACAGCCGATCACACACAAACTAACACGTGGATGCTCCTCACGGCTTCAATTCTCTACATTATTAATGGTGATGATGATGTATCTGCTACGATAGAATGTGTTGTAGGCCCTCTTCTTTGACTACGATCCTTCATAGCTCACATCATGTACGGACAAACTTAAACCCCATCAAACCAATTCTTCTAAGTCCTTGATTAATATAATCCGTTAACTTTTGTAAGTTTAAGGTGGATTTGGATGTAGATCTTTTATGTGAGATACTGGGTTGAAATTAGGGATAACGTTGGTTCCCAACTTTTGTAAACGTTTCGTTTTCATGTCCTAACCCGGGTCAACGTATCGAGTCACTTTCATACATAAAACGTTTGTTTTTTTGCAGAAAGGATAAAAAACCGTCAAACTTAACGATTTCGTTAACTTGTCGACACGTGAGGGTCACGTGTTCCAAACCTTTGGGTCTGAAAATGTTGGTTCCAAACCTTTCTGAACGTTTCATTATCACGTCCTAACCCAGACCAACGTTTCATTATCGCGATGTGTGGGGGGGGGGGGGTATTTTAGACTTTTCGATTCCGAAGTTCACGAAATCGTTAAGTAGGACGGCTTTTTATACTTTCTGCAAAAAACGAAACGTTTTATGTATGGAAGTGACTCGATACGTTGGCCTGGGTTAGGACGTGAAAACGAAACGTTTACAAAGGTTGGGAACCAGCGTTTTCCCTTGAAATTAATTGATAATTTAATCTTTTTTTAACATAAGAACAAATGTGATAATCAAGGCATTTTTCAAACCTACCCCTTTTGTTTACTCTCATAGTCTCATCTTACACGATGATTAAGGAGTACTGAATTCATTGGTGGTGCCGAGGTTTTGATAGTAAGGAGACCTGGGTCACCGATAAAAATGGGGTCGAGACTTTGTAGGTGGTTTTTCTGACGACTAAGGGTGTGGCATGTGGCGTGGGTTTTTAGCATCAGTAGTGCAGTTTACTGAACTACGAGTCGTGAACCATGAATCATGTAATTAGTCGGATCGTTGTAGATGCTCTTAGTTTGTTGATTCACTTCGGGGGAGAAGGTTTTATTAGTTCATCCTATAGCTTCTCTCGCATGACTAATTTTCCTAGTTAATATATTTTCTACAACCAAAACAAACTTTTTTACATTCAAACCATATATTAAAATGTTCATTGAAAATTTATTTCTCTGTACCATTAAATTTTCTATCATAGATCAAATACACGATGACTTAATTTAACAAACGTTATTCTTTAATTGATTGTTATTTTTTATTAACAAAACATGTGGTTTATCTTCTCAACCTCTAAAATTCAGTGCTTATGACTTAAGACTTTTAATCAACTATTAAGCACCAAAGAAGGATTTCATACCTACCCATCTTTGAAATTTTGGCTGGTTATTGATTATAAAAGAGAACCAACCTTGGGATTTAACTACTGCCCTTTTCATTTATTAATGCTACTTGTTTACTTTGTGAGGTTTGTCGATTGATTTCGCATTTAATTTTCCTTAATCAATGGGTTTAATTAAAACCAATGTCGTTTAGAAGATAAAAGTTTTTGGTCGTCCTTTACCGCTTGAACCAGACTTCACCACATGGTATGGTCTCGACTTGTTATCCGTATTATGGACAAGTCGTCCTCCACCTTATCGATGTTGGATCCCCCTCTACAGGGTCGGCCCTAAAAATTTGGAGCCCCAAGCCATGTTTATATAAAATTAATATTAATATTTTATTATTAATAAAAAATTATATATACCTTAAATTTTTCTTTATTTTTCTTGACCCCCAAGCCCATGCATGGGCTGCTTGGCCTCAGGGCCGGCTCTGCCCATCCGGGTTTTTCATAAGGACTATTATCCAAGATATTCGTAGTCTTCTATCTCAAATCGAAGATATTAAACTCGTTTTTGTAAAAATAAAAAAATGAATAAGACTATTAATTTGGTAGGAAGACTCGTTTATGCTTATCTTTACACGACCGGAATAACTACTATCTGACGCACTTTTATATATTCTAACTTTATACAATCAATAAATTCTCTCTTTCGTGCAAAAAAATATATTTAATCTTAAAATTGACGAGTTTTAATAATTATGGGGACAAGAAAGTGATAGTACGAATTATTTGCATATGTGCCAATTTCAAACATATGTCATGGCATTAATCTGTGCTTAGATAATGTATCACCACCATCTCTGGCCCCTTCCAACGACCCCACTTCTAGAGTGAGCTTCATTTTCATACCAATTTTATCCATTTGCAATAATATCACAATACAAATATAATGTTCTTTGTTCCCATTTATCAACTAAAGAAAGGTTTCACATTGTCTTATTTTAATTAGGGATAATTCTATTTTAATACCCTAATTTTTTATATTTTATTTAAAATACTTAAAAAAAATTATGTCACTTCGGTACCACAAAATTTTATTAATTCATTAAGAATACCTTAATTTTTTTTGTTACCTCAATATCTTAAATTTTCATTAATTTCATTTTAATACTCACCGTTAATTTTACCTTAAATTTGGTTGTTAGTGAAAAGTATTATGATCATTTTATCTGTTTTTGATGGAAGATAAGATGTAAAATAATGGAATTAATGAAAGTTTAGGGTACTGAGGTGACATAAAAAAGATTTAGAGTACTCTAAATGAATTAATACAAGTTTAGACTATTAAGGTGACACAAAAATATTTAGGGTATTCTAAATAAAATATAAAAGATTTAAGGTACTAAAGTTGTTCATTCCTTTTCTGTCTCTGTTCTTGCTTTATTTTATTTGTTCTTGTTGGTTAGTTGTTTGATGGTTTCTTGGATGTTTTGAACTGTTTTGGTCTGGAGAATAGGTCTTTCTTTGGGGTCGTTCTTTCGATTCGTTCTATCCTCTTATAGAACGAATGCTTAATAAAATCTTTAGCCTATAAAAAAAACTGTGATGAAATTACCCTTTTGAGTTATAAACATTAATATATCTTTTTTAAGGCATATATTTTCAGATGAAAAATCAAATAAAAACTTATCCTTAACCTCAAAATTGTGAGAACTCATTCAAGTTATCTATTTTATAAACGAATGGATGAGATGTAATTAAATTGTTGACTTATTAACTGCAAAACACATCACTTTTTGATAAGTTGTAGGAGCTTTTCAATAAAACTATCATATTAATTTTTTTACCAATTCACTAATTTAATCATTCTCGTTTCGTTTGGACTCCGATTGGCTTCAAACTTGCACCAATATTTTTATCTTTTTGAAGAGCTTTCAATCAAGATCAGTGTTGAATATGTTTTGAAGCACGATTTTTTTTTCGAGCTGATTTTAAAAAATATTTGGGTGATTTTTATCAACATTGAACATTATTTTTATCAACGCCGAACACTAGTTTTATCAACACGGACACTAGTTTTATCACCTCATTTTTACCAAAACTGAACATGATTTTTTTCACGTCATCACTTGTTGTTATCACCTCGGCACATGTGTTTTATCACCTCATAACATGTCTTTTATCAACAATGAACACTATTTTATCAACACTAAACACTAGGTTTATTACATTACATGTGTTTTATCACATCATCACTTATTTTTTATCACATCAGCACACATGTTTTATCGCCCAACATATGTTTTTAGTTCTCGTTTTTCTGCGGTTGTTCTGATGATCGTGATCGCTTCAATAATCATATGCTGAAAAAATACATTAGAGTGCATTGACATTTCTATTCCTCTTGCTATTGTTTACTCAAGTATTGTTTTTTTACACTTCACTCCACGATGTTCGGATTTTTTGTTCAGTTCCGGTTCATCTTTTTGGTGTGACACGTGGATGTGATCCGAGGAGTTGATTCTATTCCAAAATTACAGTCAATAGTGTGGATCCGATAGCGTTTTCGTTTGGGTGTAGGGGTTATACTATTGTGAAACAGTGGAAGTAAATAATACACCTACAGACAGACCAAAAAAACGGACCACCACCTATAATTTTCAATGCAATTAATGTATCATTTCGAAAACTGTCATTTTTAAGCAATTGTTAAACTTTCTATTTCATATATATGTCATATGGCAATATGAACTCATGAACTTCACTAGCACAAAAGCTTAGGTTTCCTCTTCGAGAACGTTGCATGCATCAAGCATTGATCAATGGTATTGACTCATTAGTGAAAAGTCACATTCAATGAAACTTCCAAAAATTCAATTTGGAAAAAAAATGGAGAAACTGTTAGTATTTAGGTCAAAAGTTAAGGAGTATAGATGGGGAATAGGAGGTCAGTTTTGTGCATTAATGTCAAAGATACTTATTCAGTATGTAGTAGTTGGGAGTTTGGGCACGTGGAGAACAAATAGATTATTCCATAGTGTAAATTTTGTTTGATATATATTTTTTGAAACGAATAACTGAGGAAGTATATTACTGTCAATCAAAAAATACAAAGTGGAGCCAAAGGCCCTTGTCACCAGAATATTGTCCGGATACATCGAAACGAATCCGACTCTCTTAGACCCATATAACTAGTCTACTTTTGATCGTAGATAACACCTGAGGACATCCTCTTACCGACATTTCAAAAGTCCTAAAAAACATAATGTAAATCCAAACTAAACAGAAAGCAACTAACCAAAAGGTAATTCAATTTAAAAACAGAATTGCAATAAAACAGTGTAATATGTTGCGCTGCTCTTCCTACTGTCCCGAGACGTCCCATCATCGTCCGCCCCAGGTCTTAGGGGATAGGCCACCACCGCCGGCCCTTCCCCCCTTTCCTCCCCCGGATCCCAAGTCCACTAACTGTATTGCTCCAAAATGTTCTTCAATCGGCTCGTGCGGGTGTTCGGTTGAGAAACCATTAGTTCCTGTCGATTTTGTCTCGAACCCACCCTTCGGTAATACCACACCACGAACATGGCCATCGAACACTCCACAAAGTTTCCGGAGAGATAAAATATGGCGACAGTGACGCGTACCTTGATAACAATTCGGATTAGCCCTAGAGGCTCAAACTACAGTCTCTTAGACTCGATGTAGTCTCTTAGACTCAATTTGTAGTCTCTTAGACTCGATTTGACCGGCGTCGGAGGTGGTGGAGAACCCCTTGACGACGACTAGGGTTTTGAAGACTTGTTTGATATAATTTTAAATTTCATTGTTACCCATCAAAGATAGTCGAGTAGTCAAGAGTGTGATATTTCTTTTGGTCATCGTCGATTGAATCTTGGTGGGGACAATTACAAAATTATTTGTAGGTATGGATCTGGTGCATCGCTTTTGTACAGTAGTTGCGTTGGTTTTATTTCGGTTTGGAGTATGTATTTTTTCTTAACAAATCTAGAGTTTGCAATATTATTATTTGTTTTATTAAAAAAATCTAAAAGCTAGTGCTAATGATAATCGACATATACAAGTCTACAGTGTATGTTTGTATGTTTAATAGTATACAATGGAATATTACATATGGGTCTTTTGTTAACTCAAATTAGAGCCTTATTAAAGATGAAGTAATATTATGTACGAGTTTTTTTTGTGGAAGTATAGATTCTAATAGAGTAACAAAGTGCACATCAATAATACAAATTTCAAGCGTGCAACAAAGTACACACATAAAATGCAACAAATACAAATTTATCTTAGGATTGAATTCAAGACTTCTCATGTGAGAGATAGAGCTTTAACCACTGTAACATCCGCTTACTTTTTCGAAGTATCAAAAAATATATTAATGTCGGGTTTAAAATTTTGGTACACAAAACTTCGTGATGGTGCTTTAAATGTTATAAATATATCATTTTACTAGTTATTTGATCCATGATCATTGACTAACACGTTGGACGATATATATGTCCGAAAGAGTAAACTAAAAAAAATCGTGATTAAGAGTAAAAACCCTAGAGAGGAACCCCTCTATTTCGTCGTCCCTTCTCCCGGTGCTCCCTCTCTTTGCGGCCACGCTTGTAGATGGCGGGTTGGGGCTTCTCTGGACCGGCCTTCTTGGTTTCTTCCCTCCCCAGTGGTCGTCAGTGTCAAGGACATCGAGTTGCGTCTCCCGTCTGGCAAAGCAGAACCTTTTCTCCCCAGGTGTGTATCGCCGGATTTCGGGGAGACTCTGCCAGTGTTTGCTGGTCAGGTCGTCGGGGTGTGCCTTCTGGTTCCTTTGGAGGCTACAGGGATGGGGAGTCGGCTATCCGGGTCATCGGAGCACTGTTCAGTCCATACATGCCAGCGTTGTTTTGGTGGTCTATGTGGAGTCCTCATGTGTGGCTTGTCGGGGTGACCGTTCTCCTCCCCCGTTCTCTGGCGTTTGGTTGCTCAGATGGTATCACTCTATTTAGGGTTTTTTGTGGTCGCCTCTATGTGGACTGGTGTCTTGGCCGACGTCATGTGGGTCGGTGTCGTGGCTGCCTACATGTGGGGGATGTTGTGGCCGCCTCCACGTGGGCCGAGAAGTTTTCACCACCCTTATGGGTTTCTTAGAGTCTGTGCAACTGTGCACGATTATCCATGGCTCTAGCCCTCTGCAATCAGGCTTTTCAAACTCGGATGATTCTGCTCTCCCTTGTTCATTTGTTTCTACCGTGTCACTGATCTACGCTATCAACATCAGTTTGCTGCCTTGGACCTTAATCGTCTCCATCTGATGCTGTCATCATCGCCAGGCAAAAGACATCCCAACTCGTCGTTGTTTGCCTCTCAGAATTGATGATGAACTTGATCCTCCAAGGTCGGGGCCCAATGGGGAGCGGATACCCATTGGGCCCAAAAACAGGAGAGTCCTCTCGACGCACCAACCATCTGTTGGTCCTATCTGAAAGGGCCATGTTATGTGGGGAGAGGCTGTTTATCCAACCGTTAGTCAGGACAACCACCCGATTGTGTATTTAAATCTTAGTCTCGCGTTATTGTGCTGATTTACAACTGTTGATTGTATTCCATCGTTTTATACAGAAATCGTTTATATTTTAGCCACATGTACCGAATCATCTGTGTTTGTTTCATACGGGGGATTCCGGCCCTTATCTTACTTATATTAAGTTAATTCTTTGATTCTTGATGTTGGAGTGTTTAACTTGCTTGAATGAATACATACCCCTTGACCCCCACAAAAAAATCTTTTCGTGATTTATATACCACAAGAAATTACACAATAAAATACTTAACATATAAATGTCTACGAGTACATACTATATATGTGTGAAATCAATCAATCATGACAATTAGTTATACCTTTGTTCCTTCAAATATGTGTATCTGCTCATAAATATTGCGGTTGGATTTCAAGTCCATCTCAATTAGAGGACCTACATGTGAGAGTCCTATGAACGGTAAAATAAGGAGACGATAAACTATGTTTTATTTTTTTGCATACAGTCCGTCCGTGAATACATCCATCATTTTAGTCATATTTTACAATTTTTTTCTCTATAGTGAAAAAACTCAAACCCTAATTTTTTTACGGCCATTGTCTTTCTCTGTCCATTATCGACGATGGTTATGGCGTCCGGCCATGATAGTCGTGGGTGGGGGCCTCCCCGCCTTCCACCTCCTCTTCCCATTCTAATTAGTCTCGACCTTCTCGCTCCCGACCTTCTTTAGTCCAACCCCTTCTTCTGTCATTCTCTCCGATGTCGTCTTCACATAGATCTAGTAATGGGACACGTTTTTCCGTTTGTTAAGGTGGGGATCATTATGGGTTTGTGGTTGGCTCGTCACTCTCCGGCTCCGTTCTCCGCTCTCCAGATTTGTCGCCTTTTAGCTCCATGAGTTCTTGACGTCTCAGTTTTACTTCTGGGTTATGCTTCACATCCCTAGTGGTTCCTGTTCTTAGTGCTACAAGTGGTGAGTCGTGGCCACCGTCTCTATTCAGTGTGGTAGTAGCTGCCTCACGAGTTCCAGATTTGCTGGTTCCTGATTTCATCGGAACTACTGTTGTTCCGGTCGTAGCAAGGAATTGTTGGGGGTTGGACGTCTCATTATGGGACCTTTGTCTTGTGCTGCTCGAGACCTCTGTTCGGCCTTGCCTCCCAAAAAGACCCTCTGGTCTCTCGGATCTTTTCTCCGTCGTGTGTGGTTTGGGTTTTTGGGGGTCTCGTCATCGTTTTGGTGTTGGCCAACGGCGAGATGCTTCAGCTGAGTCTTGTTGTTGAAGCTTCTCTGTGAAGGGCTTCAAGGCATTGTGCGAAGCTACTGGTAACCTAGGGTACATCCAGCCGGATCTTCGACATTCTCATAAGACTTTGGGATTCATTTTAGGCTCAGTTGGTATCGTTCCCTTTCCCTTTTACCTTTTGTGGTTGTCATACTCGTTTTCTAGATTTAGTTTCTTTTCGCACTTCTGTGTTCCCCTGTTTTTAGTTGGTTGAGGGCTCGCCGGATTATGGTGTTGGCCACCGTTGAGTTATTATAGGTCGTTGGGCCTTTTTTTGAAGTTGAGAAATCAGTTTTCTTTGGATTTATGGGTTTCAGTTGGTTTTGCAACCGGGTTATCTATGTTTTTTTTTTGCGGTGTTGATCGTCAGCGTATTGGTATCCTTCCTTATCTATGAGTAGGTGGGTCCGATGAGATGTGGTGGTTTTTTTCAAGTTAGTTGGTGTGTTTAGAGTGTGTGTCGGGAGTTAGTGTGGTGACCGTTGTTCTGGTGAGGTGCTTTTAGATCTTCATGGTTGTAAAATCTCGATTTTAGACCTTTCTTTAGTGGGTTTCATGGTTGAAAAATTCTGGTTCTAGACCTAATTAATTTTTTACTTGTTAAGTTCTTATTGCTTGTAAAATTTGGTTCTTTAGACCTTGGTTTGACCCTTTGTTGGGCTTGTTGAGATTCCTTCATAGGACGCTATATACTTGTATTGGTTTGATCTATTTAGGATATAGTGTTTAGTTTGAGGTTCAGACTCGTTCGATCTTACGGTTTATGGTTCATCCTTAGTTGTATTATGGTTTCTTGAGATTCTATGGGGGAATGCTCTTTAGTTATTCTCGAGAGATAAAACTCTTGTCCATGCTCTTTACTTCAAAGAGATGAATTTTTAATATATGTTTTTGCTGATCAGAAAAAAAGAAAGATATGATAAACATAATTAAATATATTTTAAAAGACGGTCTTATCTTTTGTATGAGCATATAACGTGAAGTTTTATTGATAATACTAAAGCATGTAATGATTACAGATATGAAATATGATAAGAAGGCGAGACATGGTCTCAGATCTGATAAACAAGAAGTTCTGAGACGCTAACCCTGTAACAATATTACTGCTTTTAATCGTAGTTTTGTGTGTGACACAAGATTCTTTTTCTGAATCGACTTGAAAATGTCTGTTGTGATTGATAGGGCGCATTTGAGGGGGTAGTGGGTATCCAATGAGAATACCATAAAAATGGGAAAATAGGAGGTCAAGCTAACACCGACCTTGGCAGGGTAAGGTGTGCGTCCCCATGCACACCTCGTTGTTTGAGGGTTCCCGATCCATCAAATGGGGTTAAGGCCAAGTTGTTACCCGCTTTTGGCGGAAGGATCGATTGCTACTTCCACCCTCCCTGACTTTGATCAGGGGTGTAAGGGTCTCGATCTAGTGGATAGGAACGAGGCGTCTCTGTACGAAGTCCCCGACTGATCGGATGCACCTCAGCCATAGCTCCTGATCCAAGGTCAGGCCTTCGATGATTGTGAATGATCGACAGACAGTTGATGAAGAAGACATCCGATAGGTGTGGTATAATAGGCGGCTCTGGTGGCGAAGGAGGAGGTGGTGATTCAGGTGAAAAAGGAGGAGGTGCAACAGAGGAGGAGGTGGTGGTGATAGGTCGTGAATGATGGTGGGGGAGGGCGACAATGGCGTAGGAGGCGAAGGTGCTGGTGGTGTTGAAGGTGGTAATGTTGGCGGCGTTGGGGCGACAACTTTGAGGACGTCGGCATTGGGGGCATCGACGTTAGAGGTGGAGGCGTCTTAAAAGGCGGGGGCGAAACAAGAGGCGGAGGAGGTGGTGGCACATGAGACGGAGGAGAGGGTCGGAGTGCCTTCTTTCTCGGGCGCGACAACTTAAGAAATCTTGCCGGTAGGGCTGAGGGCATGGTCCCGAGTGCTCGAGCAGGGGGTTCGCATGAGGGGCAGTGGGTGGGTGGGGGCAGATCATTACGCGGCTTGGGACAGACATCGGCGCAAGAGGTCGAGAACATAGATCGACCGACAGAGCAAAGGTGCGTGAGAGAGACGAAGAGCACGCCTGCGAGCTCGACGCATTGTGAAGCCACCGACGACCATCTCCAATCGGCAAGAGAGGAACGCCTAGATCCGGGGAGAAGTAGAGTCATGTAGGACGACGAAGGAATGCTCCGACGACACGATAATCGGTAGGGGATGAACACTTAGGTCGGCGAGAAATACAGGCGCATGAGGATGACGAAGGATGCCCACACGACACTCTATGAAAGGTGATTGGTGGTGAGGAGAGAACCGAACCTGACATTGGTGACGAGGAAGCTGCAATACCCAGATAAAAAAAAAGGGGAGGCGGAAAGACTTTTTTAAAAGATTGCCTTACTTGATTTGTCATTTTGTATTTAATTCAAGTCGAGTCGAAAAAAATAATAACGGACTAAAAAATATCAAATCAAACTGGAATAGTTGGAACGGGCCATGATCGAGATCACCCCTATTGGGACTATGACAACCCCGTCGTCAACATCTTCGTCGCCTTCGCTCGATACCGTACCATCTTACCTTGGATAGATAACAATTCGGCCGATAGCAAATCGGAGAGGGGTGATTCCATGGTAAGGCCGGTCCCAAAAATGGAGCTGGATATTAAAGAAGATAGTGGAGGGAAGATTGTTCCACTAAATTGGAGGGAAGATTGTTCCACTAAATTCATTGTATCCGCGATATTAAGGATCAAGTTGTCCGAACAACAACACATGATCATGAACACGACCAAAGTATCTGATGTGCCATGTCTAAATCTTTGTGTCTTCACAGTCAACCAATTCAATATATCCTTGTTTAGTGTGACTGGTCAACACATTACCGGAGTTTCTGCTAGCTAGAAGATAGAACCAGCACTCGAAAAGGTCTTTTTCTTTCTTATTTTCCTGCCACAATTCCCGGAGAGATAAGAAAAAGAAAAAAAAAACATTTTCTAGCTTATCTTGCTAGGCACAGATGAATTGTATTGCGTGTAGTATGAAAGGATTTGACGCCGCCGGATACTAGAAGTCATGGATGGGGTTATTCAAATGTCATCAAATTTGAAGCTGGAGCACAAAATTCTTGTTCGGTGGAAATTTCAAAACACAAGGTCATTAACAGGGGTAAATTACGGTGACATATCTCGTACTATATGCGTTTCGGAATTTGAACATTACGGATAGTTTCGGAATTTCTGGAAAAAATGAACAATAAATTGACGGAAAAATGGATGAAATGGATGATGTTGTTACTAAGTGTTAGTCCGGGGTATGTTTTCGTCACGATATAACTTTGAGATATTTATCTGTTAAACGCGTATAATACATGGTATGTCAACGTAATTTACCCTGCTAACAATGTTGTTACTTTAGTTATGGAATCCAATTTGATATAAATGACTCATTCACATGATGTAAGAACCAATTTAATCGATTCAACAATTTTCGTACTCTACCCCAACAAACTTGAGGGCATGTGTAGAAGCCAAGTTTTGTAATGACTCACGTGTTGGGGTGTCTATTCGTTATACCCGACCCATTTGTTAATCCGTTCAATCAAATACCTACTCATAATTCATTCGCATAAAATCAAGTGAATTGTGGGTCAGATTTTTATGAATCCTTCTCATTATAGGCAGATGGAGGATTTCGGGAGCGAGACCGTAGATCACCCGCCCACCCGTTTTTCCTAATAAATCCCTTATTTTGGACCATGGTCAATCCTAAATCAACAACCTCAACTCATAAACCTCACCCAAACAAGACTACTACGTGATTTAGTCTCACAACAATACATTATCTCCTCCCTCATATGTATTACCCAACTCATAAACCTTACTTGACAAGGTCACTATGAGCTTCAGTCTCACAACACACCACCTCGTCTCTTTTTATGAGATCTGATCCACCTGTAAATTCGTATACATCAAATCTATAAGAGCATCTTTATGAGCCGTTGCAATAGAGGTGTTGTAAGAATCAATTTTGGTCTCCTACCACCTTTCTTACCACTAGCTCCTGTAATGGTGGGCTCAAGAGACATTACAGCAAGGGTAGTAGTAAGAGTAAATTTAGCATTCTCTTTTTAAAATCCTTACGCCAACGCCGTCTACATCGTTGTAATATTTAGCAACGACCAATACTCTCTTTCATCAAATCTTATTATTTTATTAACTTCTTTTTCTCAAACCCTTGTTGCAACGTCTTTTGAGTCTGTCGTTGGAGATGCTCTAAGTATAGTATTTTGATGGACAATTCTTGGATCCAAGCCTTAGGCTTTGTTACAAAATACTCAAAGGGCCCAAGTGTTACTTCGATGGGCTGGTTACACGAAAGCCCAATAGGTGGATCTGGATCCAGTCTCCATCTGACCCGGACCCGGTTTTGTCTTGGTCCGTGGATCTCATTTCCCAGATTTCGATTCTCTTTCCTCTCCAGTTACCGATCCCCAGTTTCTCTGGCTGAATTGGATCACCGTCGCATGCGACTCCGGCTCGTATCGGCGTCGACGAAGTGGCCATGAAGTGCCGATCCGTGGCGTGCGTATGGTCAGGGTCGCCTCCTGTTCAGAGAGTCACCGCCACCGCCGTCCTGAACCACCCCCCTACTCTCTACACCGGCGGATCCGATGGCTCCATCTTCTGGTGGAACCTCTCCTCCTCCGATTCCAAAAAGGTACCTTCCCATTTATCTTTTTCTCCTTCGCGCTTGCAAGCTCACCAGCTGATTGTTTTTTTCCAGCTCAATTTTGAGCTTGATACGGGAATCGAATTCTCATCAGATTGATCCGTTTGGTTTCTGATCGAAATGTAGAAACTGTGTTTGTAGATAGACCTGAAAATGGAGTAGTTGAATTTGTGGGTGTGATTGCTCTTCTGTGTTGTGAAAATGCATTTGATATTCATTGCTCTAATTGTTT